>OY720421.1:0-1206800 GCA_963082815.1 Melanotus villosus | reverse complement strand
GCCCTTTTTGGTATCCTTTAATCGTACTTAAAACAAAGCTAGAATTTAAACGTTTTACACCTAAAATTCGATATTCAAAATTCACAAAAAGGAAAAAATCCTAAAATTCCTTTTCTTCTTTATTTTTGTCCAGCAAGCTGCCTTTATTTTGTTGTTAAAAAAAGGTTTGGAAGTTCGAATGGGGCGTTTAATCGGTAGTAGAACTTTCGCGGTGTAAGAGGGGTCGTGCGACTGTCACCGAGTCGGTCATTACTGTCCCTGCCTCACTAATGAGCTCGCTTACTATTCATGAGTGTGGGGGCGGTCTAAGTTGTAACATGAAGCTAGGATAGGACACAGGACTGGACTTTTTAACGATTCAAAGAAAGACGTTATACTGTAATGACGCCAATTAAAGTAAGTTGCCCTTACAAAGTGTCAATTTAATCGATATTCCATACTTTACTCGTTTATGTCGCGTTCGAGGAGTACAGAACGGATATATATTTCTTCATTTTAGAATTCCTATATCTCATTATTTTACAAAGTAGGTAGCTTTCAGAGCGGCTGATTTATATGTCTATTTTTGAATGAAATGCGATGTCTTACAATTACATACTTATACTTCCTACTATGTTACCAAGTATGTCAGCGAATGATAATCGGAAAATATGTTGTCCTTACCCTCAATCCTCGATATTCTAAATATAGCAAGTGGTTCTGAATATCCTGACTTTTTGTTATAAAATTAATTAAGTGAAAAGTATTTACCAATTAGAAAGAATATTTTCGATAATTAATTCGATGACCATACTTGAAAATATTATTCTAAAATTAAGCTAAATGGATCAAATCTTCAGAAAACCCAGAAAAGCAATTGTTTACGATATGTGAAAATCGAGAACCTTCGATAATTTACAAGTTTTTCATGAGGAGTCGTTTTTTACGTTAGCTCGGGTTAGTTTTTTGTAAAAATTATAAAAATGCTACGGCATATCCTTGAAATGGGCTCATACCGTGCAACCTTTAATTAAACAGAGGAATGTTGATACCTGACCGTTTGCAAACAGAAAAAAATTCGAAGTTTGTAATGTATCACGCGAGATAACACAGTAAGCAATCATAAATTCCGGTATAACTCATATCATTTGCGCAGCAAATTTGTTAATTGAGCAGGCAATGTTTAACGCGATGTCATAAAGCACAATTAGCGGCCTTGTGTGGTCGAGTAGGTTGCAAGTGTTGCCCTGCACTTGTTTTTCAGTGCTGGGGTGTGAACTCGGCTATTAACGAGTTGCAAGATATATTCCTCGTGGTTTTCCACTTTGTAACAAAATTAAACATTACGCGTATCTCTTTACACCTAATGACCATTAACGAGCCATGTAAAAATACGAAATCCTTTCGAAGCCTTTGTTTTACGATTAATTAGTATGGGAATTAAAAGAAAAGAACGAAGCGCCTGCATTCTCAACTGAAGAGGGCAATTTCGCCTTTGTGTTAATCACAAATGTGGTTATTTAAAATGAGAAATGTAAATTTCACTCTCTGAAAGCAAAGAATTAGTGTTTTTCATATAGGCACGGACGTTAACATGATACGATAAATAATATCGACTCTCGGGATATTATTTTATGCGGAGCGTGGAGGGGTACGTTCGCGAACTTGCGAGAATGTGCATCATAGGGGGCGCGCATAACGCACAGCCGTACAACCAGAACTTATAAATTATTTGCTCCATAATATGTACACGCCTCGCTTTATAATTACCGGCTACATATTAACAAATTATTTCAAATTCCTTTAATCTCGGGCTTTGTTAAGGCCGACTTTTGTTCTTTCGTGACTTTAAAATATTAAAACAAAAGCCTAACTACCTCAGATAACTCAGATCACAATCAAAATGCAATTACGTACAACTAATATTTATATTATACATTATAAAGGGCATTTCTCTTCTTTTTGTTTAATTAAATTTTTATCTTTTTCTTTAATTAAAATTTTCCTTTTTGTTCAATTAAAATCACAGCTGAGATAAATTTATCAATTGAAACGTTTTACATGATTTATTAACATCATTTGATACTCAAGTAATTATTCTGGTTCATTTTTTATTTGATCAGGAAAATGAAATTTGTATCAGATAAAGTGCAATTAAAGATATTTTCTACAACAATCTATACAATACACAGATTGGGATTAATTCCTATAAGAAAAGATAAATGTTATTCTGACAAGGAAACTCTTGCCAACTACCTAAAAAAGAAGCCGAGATTAATTGCATTTGCCTTCAGTTTTAGTAAAGTTTATTGTAAAGTTTATTGTGTGTGGATACCTAATCGGTTTACACTCGTCAGGTCGCCAGTGAATCATAACGAAGAAAAAAAGATAACACGAAAATAACAAAAGATAACTTTAAATAAAAATGGGTAGGATAACCAGGGGCGGCTTAGATTACCATATTGTTTTAACTTAACCATACAAAAACAATTCTTATGGGCGAGATTTAAACCTGCAAATACCAAGTTTCTTAACACAGACTCAAATTGCTGCATTTTTTCAATAATTTTCCAATTTTGCTATCAGTTCGAATGTCCTACTACAGTTCTCGGTAATTATCTCTGTCTTTTCTTTATATGTATCCGTATTAATAGACTTTGACTTAACAAATTATTTATTGTTCTTAAATCTCTAGACCTTTTAAATCAAAAAAATGTTTCTCCACAGCATCAAATTTTCAATACGGTCTTTAGCATTCTTCTTCTTCTTATAAAATCTGCTAGTAAGTTGTAAATATTTTTCTATATTTAATAAGGAAAGAGGTTAGATTTCGCCTAAAAAAGTAATGAATTCCTTGCTTTTTCTATATACGTTTTGCCCTTACAGAAATACCTATTAGGTACTGCTGCAATCTTGAAATGAACTCATTGTAAACAATTTTGGTTTATATGGTTTCCAAAGACATTGTCACATAAACATGCGCCAGAGAACGTTTTGCTTTCAAAATACCGGCTGTCTAAGTTTCAAAAATTACCAATATTTTTAATAAAGCCACAGAACGCCGAAAAGAAATAATCGATTATAAGTCTTGCCTGGTATTCGCTTATGCTTCAGTTCTTGTTCTTTACTAACTACTCTATCAGTATCAGGATATTTTAGGTGGATTTATTTATTAAAATTAGCCTACCACTAGCATTCCCAGACTATGCATCCCCTCTAGTCAATCGCCTTTCACACTTAATGCAATGAATACCTGCTGGATGAACTCCAGACACACCACTCTTATAAACGATTTACACATAAAAACTACATCTGAAGTAAAATTGAACAACTTAACTAACGAAAATTTTATTAGAGTGCAAAGAGGACTTAAACAAGGTGACTGCATTAGTTTCGAAAACATTTTTTTAAAATTAGACTGGCAAGAAAACACAATAAACATTGATGGATTTTTAAGTGTGTTGTGGCCAAAGATACAATAGAATTGAAAACTATGTAAATTCAATTGAATATAGCATCAAAAAGGTAGGTCTGAGTATCAATTATGTTAAAACAAAAATTCTAACAGTAGAAATAAATTCAATGGACATAGGCAACTCAAATATAGAGGCATACAATATACCTAATGTTAAAACATGGGGAAAACGAAACAGATTAGGTTTGGCAGATATCACGTATCTTCGTTCAAAACAATTTACATGAAAGGCCAAAGACTTTGGCATGGAAACAGCGACGTTTAGTAAAATAAGTATACACCATTTAAGAAAACACAAACTCCCATTGCTAGAAATAAGGTCGAATGTAGAATGGATAAGAAAACTAACAGGAGTTAAACACATCTTAAAACAAAGATGGTTTTGGATTGTAGACATTATAAAAACAAGAAAAGTAGGCCGAAAGAGTGATAGACTGGAGACCAAGACAAGGAAGAAGAGGGGTCGGAAGACCATAATTAAGAAGGCCGGACCACATCAAATAGGTGGCCGGAAAACATTGGGTATGAAACAGAAATGAAGGGAGAAGAAAATGAGAGACCTACGTCTAACAATAGACAAATAAATCAAAGCAGCGGAAGAAGAAGAAGAAGAAGCAGCAGAAAACGAAGAAAAAGGAGAAAAAGAAGAAAAAGGAAAAGAACGGATTTAAAGCGATCAAAGTGACTAAACTGTGAGGACACGAGAAGTACCTAAACCCTTAGCAAAATTTTGTCCATCGATCTTCCACAGAATTTCACAGGAAATTAATGAAAATATGAAGAGGAATTCCACTAGTAGTTGTACACCGTAATTCCACTCACTGTACTCCTTCGACTATTCACTGCGTCTGATTGACACATTCGTTTTGTAAGGAACAGCTTGGTAAGCATTGTCATTGACGAGTACGTAGTTCTTTGAAAAAAATTTAAAAATATTTAAACAATGAGTTTTACACGAAAACAACGCTTTGTCAATGTCTAAGCCAGACAATTAGCTAACCAATATTTCAATAAATGTTTCCAGAAATGTATAACTCAATTTTAATATGACGATTTTAAGTTTTATAACTTAAAACTAAAAAATTTAATTTCTATATTCACGACAATTACAAGTTTTGATCTAATCATCTAAAAATTCATGTTTGCCTATTTTGAACTACGTTGTGGTGTTTTCCATCACTTTGCAATATTTTTCACTTGATGCCGTTACAAACATTAGCGCTACAATCGAGTTAAAAGAACCTGTTAAAACGTGACGTTATAATCGTGTTGGCATAATAACCGATGTCGTTATTTCCGAGTTTCACAATACTAAGATACTAACAAACACTTAAACTGAACAGTTTTGCGAATAATAGATACACAGAAATAGAATTTGCAGTATTTAGTCTCATCACAATTGGTATTAAACATAAAACTGTTTTTCATCATTTTTTAATTGGTTAGGTTTGATTGAAAATACAAATGTTTATCTCGTGCTAAACTTTTTGACAAATTCTTATGGTAACGAGTTTTATTTTTCGTTCAAAAATAACGTTTGGTGTCCGAGCGACATATCCTACCTTAGGACCCTATGTTGTCCAATGGATAATTCGCCCCAAAGAATAGCAACGACATAAAAGCTCGATTTTCACATGGGCGTTGGAATTACCAGCCACAATTGCACACTGCTCCTTAATGTAAGAATCATAACAAATTCCAATTGAATGTGCTGTTTTGCTGAGTGTGAAGCAATACGTACGTAAATTAGTATTGTTACTGTTATTATGCTTGCTTTTCCTAACGTGTTAAATATTGGGTAAGCCGATTAACCGTAGCCAGATCTGCAAAGTTATTCTTCTAATATAATAAAAAAGAAACCTCCACAACTCGATAAGAAATACTTAGAAATAATCTCGACGTAATAAAATATCAAAAGTACGGTGCCGTTTAATTTTATAATAGACATGCATGGCAAATATTCTGGTGCAGCTTTATCTTACGTTTCCATCGAGTGATACTCTTTAGCAAGTGAAAGCGCCTGTCATGTAAAACATATTGTTATAGTATGAAGGCATCCGTGTGTCAAATCTTGATAAATAACTACAGTTAAAACTAACAGGATATTTGGCTAATAAAATATTTCTGTTAATTTTTATTTTGAGCATTAAGAGCATGAAGATCTCAATATATTAAAACGTTCATTATTGCTTTACAATAGATTAAAATTAATAAGGTGTTGATCTGTTTCTACGTTGAGAAATATTCGGTTTCTGTACAGTGGACTTAAAATTAATAACGTGTTGATTTGTTCATCTGCTGATAAATATTCAGTTCCTGTGTAGCAGACTTTAAATATTGTCTTATAAAATAATGTATAAAATAATACAAGCGCATTTAATGAAGAATAATTGCAGCTTTCCTGCCATAATATACATTTCCTGCAAAAACAATTGTAATGGAGAACTATACAGAATTAAGAGCATCATCATAATCTAAAATCAAACCCGCAAATGTATAACGCGAGAAATCAGTCCTGCAATTGTTCGCAATTAACAAGTTAAACGATTCTGTTTAATTTGCTAGTTATTTATTTTCAATTATTAATGTTTCCTCGATAGAGAAGATGCGGCGATGTCAGTTTGAATTCTGAGGGAATTTTTATAATTTTAGATGGTGTTAGTCAGTCTGTAACTTTATAATAGTGCATGGGAGTTACAAAAAGTATTAGATTTCTAGGAGCATGTAAGTAAAAGCAATGCAGGTGCGTTACTAAGATCCAGAAAGGTAGATAAGCAAACAAATCCGTTCCCATCAGCAGAGTACACATGCATCCAAAGACACCAATAAGTCGTTTTGGCATTACATTCGAGCTAGTAAGACACGACGACCATAATGAACATAACAATTTATTCGTTAGTCGACCACTAACTTACGCGTTTAACTACGAATCCGGACACGTGTCTAAGTTGTGCTCAAGTCTGCAGCTTGTGCTCTGACAACAACATGCGCAACAAGCTTCAGTCATTAAATATGCAAGTATGCAAAACAAGCCCACAACCCTAAGCTGGTTTAGTGCAAGTGATATTGCTCTAAACTTGCTGCTGCAGTATGAAAACGAAAACGAACACTCAATATTCAATAAGTTCCGTTCTTTACAGTGATTTGTGATCAACTACCTAAGAAAATACGAAATAGTTGCTAGTTGCTATAAAATGAGTAAGCTTTTACTAAACCCCAACTTTATTGACTTATATGGTCAGTATATCACAAAGCTCCTACTAAGAACCCTCTAATCTGATGGAGATTACAACAAAGATTTTTCCAAAGCATTCTTTGATATTCACACGATAAACTACTACTAAAAGGAAGCACTACAGTTATTCAGTTTTCTTTGTGTAAGAAAAGCCTTCAAACATTTCCAAGAAGTTTTCTGATATTTTCAACTCAGGCTTAATTATTGAAAATAATCAGATATGCCAATTTTTTAAATCAAAATCTTCTTCATTACCGCTATGAAATATGGCTCTTTATGGATACAGCTTTGTAAATCTCCTTAGATGTAATCATCAAAAAATTTACATAAATTTTCTGCTTCTGATGTTACGAAGTTTGATATGTCAGTACTTAAAACAGCAGTCTCATCGCTGCTACCGGTTTCGAAGTAAATTTTTATGCCCCTGCATGAAATATTGTTCATTTTCGAATTATTTATGTTGTGGATTGCTTTCGCTACTATTTGACTTTTCATTTAAAAAATATTTTAAATATAAATTATATGATTTCAAGATTTAAGATTGAGAAATACTTAAGCATGTATGGTCACAAGTTTTCCTTCTTAATTTAGCAACGAATATAATTTAACTCTTGGGCATTAAACTGGAAATCTGGACGTTAAATCACAACAAAAGCCTAACAAAATTCAGTCTAAATATAGAATTTGACCAAATTTTCTAGAAAAAGCAATAAGTTTTGTTTCTGATATCTTTGTTTCGTCAGAACATGAAAATGAACAATTTTTATAGCCACTTTAAAAAATTATCTCAAGTCGGTCTTAAATTGTTCAAATATTAATTACTAATAATGATAATGATTTATGATATTTTAATAGGTCATGCCGAAATATATTTCATATTCCCCCAAGTAGTAATAACTCTCGCTGATCTAAGCATTGTAAACGACCTTATGTTTAATGCTTTAGTTAGTTTAGTATCCTTTTTAAGAGATTTGGCGTAACCTGGCAGGAAGTGTAACCTTGTGAAGAGAAAAAACTCGATGATGCATTATTAGTGCCGTGGTAATAAAATGTATTGTTTATAAAGTTAATGATTAAAAATTATTTACTACTTGTGTTGTTTAATTTAGTATTTCGCTGTTAACTCATAGATTAACAACGGTGGGCGGTTCTTTTTTAGTAGGTCGGTTCAAAAGAATATTCAGTTAGTTTCATGGTCTTAACTGAACATTACAAATTGGTTGTCGAAATACCTGTTTAATTTACTGAATTTATTATGTATAAGGTTTTAGCGGTTTTATGTCTATTAATTCACAATATTTAGGTTCGATGTTTTGCACTGCACAACACTTTTCCATTAGAAAAACATGGAATGGAGCAGAGGTGTTTGCTCTTTCACGCCCAGCAAGAGGATTTATTTGTTGGTTTTCTGTTCTTGGGTCTCCGATAACCTGCACGTAACATCAATAATAAGTTAAATAATCAGAAAGTTATAAACAAGCATCACGAGATCCAGTTTACAAGGGTTTAACCTAACATCTAACAGCGCATCATACATGTGAGTAACGCATGGCCGCAGTACGACCTTCGACCTCCGAACACTATGCATCACTGTCAACCTACTCCATGGACCCGTACTTAATTTACTCTTAGAATGTACCCAATGAGTGTTTTAATGCTTTCAGCGTATTGCTTTTAGATGCATCGGATAAAACCCGGTACGAATTTGCTTAAAAGTTACGTAATGTGTGTGTTGAAAATTGTTATTAGAATAGCGTATTGATTGAACGTCAGTCTTAAACTACGTTAACTCGGACAATTGATAATTTTTGAAATTACGTAGTTAACATTCCTTCTAGTTATTACGGCGGAAATTATTTCGTTAGTAAAACTTTGGCTACGAAAAGTGTTCGAAGATAGCCACCGAAGTTAGGAAAGACAATGACTAAATGATTATAAATAAATATCTACCTTCAAGGTTGTTCCACAAGTAAAAGGAAATACTTTTCAGGGAGGAAATATAAATTCTCCACTAGTGATTTACTTTATTAATAATTTTTACATAAAACGACAATAATGACAGATTAATTCGTGCCCATAGGTGATAATAACTATACTTTAAATTATTACGTATCATGTAAGTGCATGACTTCATGACTTCATAATTTGTGTAAAAATGTCTCGGTTTCAAATGTCACAACTTAATTAAAATTCAGCAAAAAAGGCCAGACTTACAGGAACTGGACATCAAACTCTCTTTGTAATTAAAGTTACGCGGAAAATAAGGATTGTTAGTTCCAAGATACGAACAAATCGAACAAGTGAATTTACATTTTAATACAAATAATTAACCCCAGCACTATTATTACCTATCGCATATTTAATTGTGTGAGCCCTGAGCAACTATGGGTACAGATATTTCTGCATCGTAATTAACAACACTAGCATTTCTATATGACGATATTAATGTCAGATTGCTACGGTCTCTGATCAATGAACTAAATGGGTGTGATTATTTTACTCAGCTGTCTGCTCTCTGTACATTATTGCTTCTATACTAACCTAAAACTTAAAACATCACAAACTCGATGTGTAACTATCCATCTATGGTTGAAGCATTCCCAACTAGACAAGTTTACCTAATTTTACATCACTTATTTTGTAAATGCCTTTACAGTGCGTATATCTTATGAGAAATGACGTACGTTTCTACTATCGGTCACTTTTTATTTTATAAACAAGTAAATAGTGGAATAACAAACGTTTAATTATAAATTAATTATAAAATTAACAAATGGAAAATTTGTATGAAAATACTTCAAAACAAAAAAGTTATTTACTAATTTATAAGAATATAGGTAAAGTAACAAGCAAGGACAATGAAATTTTAGTTTACATTTTGGAATGCTAAGAAAAGTTTAATTTCAAACAACTGATAGGTAACACACTTAGAGCTGATCTGTCAATCGTCTGATAGGTTTAACTTGCAGATCTTTTCTTTGACAACCTTTATCAATACAATGGCTTCCATAATGTTTATTTGAGAGTTAAATTTATGTGGAAATGGAAAGACCGGGCCTTACTATCGATCTTTTCCAAATATTTTCCTTGGTAACCTTTGCTAATACAATTGTTTCCATAGTAAATATCTGAAAACTGTATTTATAAGGAGATGAAAATACCAGCCTTTAGTTTTGTTTAGCACGATATTCCAGTAAGGGCTTGAGCAGAAGTTCAGCTTAAGGTGGCTGAAACTACTTAAGTGAGACATTTTAGGGGTTAAACACCACCGCGCGCGCATAACTTTGAATCAGTTTAAGCTAAATATCCTTCTTCTTCTTCTTCTTTGTTATAGATCTTGAGATCTGTTTATATACTGATTTAATTTTCGTGGGAGATATATTGCCAACTATCTTTCCATCTCTTATATGGCTTTCCTGGTGGACGTGAACTTGCAAGGAAGCTAAATATCCGTTCCAACTTATATTTAAATACCGCAAAAGTATTCCAGTTTTCATAACGAATTTGTTTGAAAATTGAGATAGGGTTTTCTCCAAAACATTATGCTGTTAATGGTTTTAATTTATATATTTAACGCAACTGGTGGCGAAAATTCTACGAAAAAGTAAAAAAAGGAACAACTCATTAATGCTTTAAAAACATTCGCTCTGACTAACAGAAAATATAGTTAGTTCACTGCTGCTGTAGTTATATTTATTGTATCACACGTAATTTCTTATGTTAAGGACTGGGCCACCCCGTATAATTCTCCAAACAAACTATTTGGCAAATATTTCTATAGAACGATTCTATTAACAAAGCGTACCAAGAAAACTTGAACTGGAACAGGAACTGAAAAATAAAAATCATTGTAGGAGTAAAATTTAAGAAGAACAGTTCTTAATAATCAATCTATTTAGAATAAATACAAACCAGCTAAAATAATATCGGCTGTTTAAAATCCAAAGAGAAACAGATTTATTAAAAAGTTATTATTGAGCAATGCAGGCTTAAATGTAGTAAGGAAACTAACTGGAAAATCAATAGGACATAGAAAGAGCAGCCCCAAGTAAAATCGTTTTTTAGGGGCAAAATTTAAGAAGAATAGCAGTTCTTAATAGTATATTTATAGTCAAAAAGAACCAGCGAAAATAATGTCGGCATTGTACCTACAATGAGCATTGAGATATTTAGTATCCGCAAGCCTAGATATTATCAACTAAACAAACAACAACTAAACTAGATATGTCAAAAAATCTTACTTAATTTACCTTTCAACATTCTTTAAATACGAGGGTATTTGTGTTGATACAAAAAGTAATTTCAAGATCATTAGGCTTGCTCAGATAATTTGAAAACGATAATACAGAAGATACAACTTATGGAATTATCATTTTTGACAAATAGTTTCTACAACACTTTATTTTAATTTAGTTGAAGTCTGGCATTCAAGGAAATCCAAGAATCCAACAAATCAAATGAAGAAAAAGGCACTATCGTGATATTTGATAATTCAGTGAACTGTGTAATATGCCCAATAAACAAACAAATATGTATACCTTCTATTAAATGTGAGGTTATGTATTGTGCCACTGTTGAGAGCTAAACGACACTCAGGATATTTGAAATAATACAGAATCCAATGTTTTGATATAAAACATGTTGTAACTTTCAAAAATTACAGCGCCAGCGTTTTTACTCGATGGCACTGCATAAAAGAACTGACGACATTGTTACACCAAATACAAAAAAGATACTTTATTACCTGTGGAGGTAAAGATTTTATAAAAGTGCAGTATAAAATGCGTTACCAATAAACTACTGAACCGACTGCAGTCGTCCACTTATCTTTTATTATATCGCGCAAACCTTTTAAAATTAATTGCATGCAAGAACGCCGTTATTTTATTACAAAATTAAAAATATAATACACAGCGCTTGAAGATGGCAATCTTTAAGAATGTTTTCATGATATCACGTATAGGGTCAGAGGAAATTGCATGATAATAACATGCTGGCCCTATATTTTAAACACTATTACGAGCCATATACCTAAAATGCACTTACATCATTAAATACAGTAAATGCATAACATTTTTGCACGAATTCCTTATATTTCTTAATTTTCCTTACTGTCTCTCTTGTTTCATGGACGAACAGGTGAATATATTCACGATTCCGGGTTTTTAATTGAATAGATTTACTGCCTTGCGCTAGCATTAAATTCTCCGTGTAATATATTGTCGTCGGAGGTCTACGAGGTTCAAATAACTATTCATATATATGATACGATCTTCATAATAGTAATTATAATTTTTGCTAAACGTTCGCTAACTATACCCGCAATTACAAAATGTGTAACAAAAATGACCTGCGGTTCTCGTTCGTTATTAGGCGATATCGTCACGTATTATCTTATTATATACCTACAGAGGCCAATGCTATATACTCGCAAATAATATTATTAAAACAGCACGCGATAAATTCCCCAGATACCCATGTACTTTTATAACCCCATTACATTAAAGTACGCTAAAGTTAACAGTAACAACGCAGTTAAAAAGGGAAATAAAAGTCTCTCAGAAAAAATTGATTTCAGTTCATTAAAATCGCTTCCTGCTTTTGTTTAAAACAGAAATTAACTTACGTTCATACATATACAACAGTTCAACAAAAAAAAAGTCGAGAATTTATTCTACCACAAAAAGAACTTCCGCTCGCTATAATCCATAGTCATCGTGTCGATACGAAGTGTATGGTTATTCCACAATACTTGATGGACATAATTATTCTAATTAAAGTTTTGATAGACCGCTTTACGATCGAACGCCCTCTTTACTTCAATTGTTATACATTACATATCCAAGCGCTTTATTGTTATGTTATTTAATAGTTGGGATCACATTACGTCCACAACGTGCATCTAAGGATAACATTCTGATTAGTTCGGCTTATTAGGAGAAGTTATAGTAGAATGAATGATATTATTAATTTAGATACATTAAATATATTTTAATTTCTTCTCTATGCTTAAACCTTTTCATCTTGGTCAAAATATTATTACAAGAAAATATGGATTAACGAGGCTTTTATCTTACAAGGAGAACAAGATTTTAGAAGTAGATTTGTTTGAGCAAACAATGATAACATGAGGGAAACTCGGTTAATTTGTACGGAAAATAAATTTAAAAAAGCACGTTAAAGGTAAACTTTCGTCATCAACAATTGAAAAATGAAAAGGGCTTTAAAAATTATTTTGTTGAAGCAAATAACGCCAACAGAGCCACATCTTTGTTACATCAAAGAACTCTTACTGAAAAAACAAGTTCTTTAATAGGAAAGCTTAATTATCCTTCCTTAGGATACAACAAAGAAATGTTTTTTTTATATAAAATGTCAAATTCGCCACGACAATCCTTTATAAAATATTTAAAGAAATGGTTTTAGAAAAATCATTTTGCTAAAGCAAACAACACCAGCAGAGCCAAACCTAGTTGTATCAAAGAACTCTTACTGAAAATACATTTTTCCTATAAGAAATTATCCTTTGTTAAACAAAACAAAGAGATGATTTTAAAAATCAGTTTTCTGAAACAAATAACGCCAAGAGAACCAAACCAGCCAAACCTTAGTTATATAGAAGAACTCTTGTGGAGTTAATTTTTCCTGCAAGGAAAATCTTAATTATTCTGCTTTAAAAAATCAGTTACGCCAACAGAATCAAACCTTGGTTACATCATAGAACTCTTACCGAAAATAAATTTTTCTTGTAATGAAAAGCTGAATTATCCGTCCTTAACAACAGAACTCCTCAGAACGAAATGATTTTAAAAATCAGTTTGCCAAAGCAAACATTACCAATTGTGGTTAATTTTGGAAGATTTTATTATGTTTTCATCAAAGAAGCGCAAGAAATTATTCCCTAAAACCTGCAACACTTGAATAATCATTAGGCTGATTAAAGATTTTACAGCAAAGGTGCACGACATCGGCGAATGAGCAAATAAAAAATTTGAAACCAAATAAATAAGTAGAAAATATGCAATAAAGAAATAATGAAACGAGTAAAATTAGATAGGAAATATCTTACAAGATGATGTATTATTATAAACAATGGTATAAAGAAGCATAGAGGATTAAAGGTTAGTATTTCAATGCAGGTTTAAGCTAAAGTTAACTTAACGTGGCTTAAATTAAGGTTTAAACGTCAGTATTTCGGTGCAAGTTTACGCTAAGGCTTAGTTAGGGCTTAAGTGTAGTCAGGCTTGACTTGAGCTCCAATTTAAGCTTAGCTACGTTAAGGTTTAACTTAAACCTATAGTAATGGGCTTAGCTTAAGCGGCTTGGATTCAGTTCTAATTTAAGCATATTTAAGTTAATGTTCAACTTAAACCTGTACTGAAATACCGCCTCTACGTACAACTTATAAACCTATACTGAAATGCCAATCCTAAAAGTCAGTTTTTTAAGATTAAGCAACAGCATTGCTTAAACCGTTTTAAAGCAGTGTATAAGTGAAGTATACCGAGGGTTAAATACGGCTAGGCTTAGCTTAAATCTTAGTTCAAACCAGCTTGAACTAAGCTTTTGTTCAAACCTGCACTGAAACATCTACCCTAAAATTCGGTATTTAAATAAAGCTTAGCTTAAGTCGGCATAAAGTACAAGCAAGCTTAAGTAGAACAGTATATTTATATTATTTAACCCTACTTAAGTCAAGCTCTGATTCAACCCATACTAAGAATATCGACCCCACTCAAGTAGAAAAGAATGTAAATCAATAATTATAGTAGTTTAAACAACTGTGTTCTAGCAAACTAATCGCTTAAATTGTGTACTGGGGAGGAGAAGAAATCTAGTATTATCAATAAAATTTTACTAAGGCGTAACGTTCTCGTTAAGTTTCAAGTTTCTGCAATCAGAAAATTTTATTAAGTTAAAATTGCAGAAAATTTAACGTTTTAGTAACCATAAAAACATCTCGGGTAGGTATTATTAAAATAATTATAAGAAAATCTAGTAATTTCATACGAGTAGAAATTGACGTGGACATTAATGTGCATAAGTTAAATAACAAAATATTTACAAGCGGAGTAATTTGAGTCAAACTCATAACGCACACACCATAAAGATCCACGAAGGTAAGCGAACAATAATGTTTAGATACATTTCTAAGTAAGACAGCTCATAAAGGGGGTTGTTAAGGTAACATTTTATGGAAAATATTTAAGTTCTCAGACAGAAAGCCGCAGAACGAGTACGAGAGTGCTTATATACGTCTGCACCATAACTCTTAAACATAGGTAATTACTTTTGCATCGAGGAGCTTACACGATATTGGCATGAAGAAGACGGCGTCCAATGGGGGCGCAGGCCTGACGATTAGAGACACTAGAAGCTGGGTTATTAACCGGGTATGAAAGTAACCGATAATAACAGTATATGCAATATCCAATCTTTGGCTGATGAGCGAGGATGTTTGTCAAAGCGACTCCTCCCAGCGACCGCATTGCAAATTGCTGGAGCTGAGGACGCCCATTATTACTGTACGTGAGCTGCTCCCCTTTGGGGGGCTGTCTGCATCTGATACGCATCCGCGCTGTTAATTAAACAAAAATGACAGTCCGGTGATTTAGTGTTAATAATTGTTAGGTTAAGTGCTCTTTGGCGGATGAAGAGACTTCATATATCCGCATGCTACAAGAAAACGATTAGATTATTGCACAGTTCTATCGGTTGACACATTATAAACCCATTTGTTTTACATTTCCTTATCAAATGAGTAACATTTTTAACGTATCGCTGTCTCTAATGGTTACAAATGTCGCCGATGAAATGTTACACTTGTACAGGATGTTAGCAGGACGTGACATATAACCGACCATTCTTCTTATTTAAAACGCATCCTGTAATTCTAGAAGAACCCATTTATTTCGTATTATTTAAAACACATTAATTTTTTTCCTAAACCTACGGACCCGATGTGATAAAATACAGACAAATAATATGCTATTTATCGTTAACATTTCTACAAGAGGTTAACTGTACTAACTAATGACATTACAAATTTGACATCAAAGAATTCCAACCATCTTCCTCTACTTAGCGGTTTTTCGTAAATTCCACAGATTTTATATATGTATGCACGAAACGACAAAAAATTAACATGGAGGCAATTTGCTGAAAATTTAAATTGCTGAAAGATTAAAATAGTGCTTCCTGTAAACGAAAACCAATCAAAACGATTTCCTTTCCTAATTATAAATTTTAAGCTTCCAAGCTTGTGATATTGTTATATATATTTTAGGAGAGTGTCATCTCGTTCTTTTGATGATTTAATTCTTATAATGCTCATAATTTTCGTTCTTACAGAAATAAATAACTAAATTGTTCTTTTTGTTTAACAATTTTTAGGGAAATATTGAAAGAAAAGAAAAAATTATGTAAACAAATCATGTTGAAAGTTTTATATAAATCTGCATACGAAATGAAGAAAATAACTGTGAATATCTCATTCTGTCATGAAAATAACAGCAATAGAGTAATGTTTTACGATATTCCAGTTATTTTCTTACAAACATCAAGCATGATTGCCTCTAAAAATGAAAACAACAGTAAAGGATTTATTATTACGTTTTATGGCATGTCAACCAGTTCTATCATAATCATTTAACATTTCTTTGGCCTAAGTACGTGTAATTAAATACAGTTATTTATATAATTCCTCGTGTTTATTCAAACCACAATTCCGCTGTCTGGAAATATCATTAAAACATTATTTGGTCGTAGGCGCTTATCTATTTTATCTTGCACAATAGTGTGAAGTTGGCATATTAGCATACTTATTATGTTTAAGATGTTAAGTACTTAAATATATAACAATATAACCTGACTGTGTCATTATCAAAAATCTTCTAAAGCCTGCATTTAACTATTTAAGTAATAAAATCTTGATTTAAGCAATAAAATAAGTGTTGGTGTACTTTAAAGTTCAAGATCTTCTAATGAGAGCGAAATAAAATCTTGTTTTCTATAAACAATGGTTTATGAACTTAAACTAAAGTTTATAAAAAATATAATGGCGTGTATCGATAATAAAAAGCAATCTATTTGTACGGTTTAATTACACGGTTTTATGCCCGGGACATAACTCAGCCATGTGGAATTAAAGGCACGTTAGCTGCAGGAATGGACAATAAAACTGGAATGATAGAAACGTGATCTTGTAATTAGGAGAGGGGCGTTCTTGGTCCACCTGCTCGACTGCACCTATCATATCGGAGCCACAGTTTACATATTACAGATTCAGGATGTACCTTTCTTTATTTATATTAAAAAAAATACCAATTAGATTGCAATAATTAACCGTATTACTTAGCTTCGTGTGTGTTTTATTAATCCGACTTGTCAGTAAGAAGATTTCCACATATAGGTAAATTTACGGTAATTATCTATGTAAGAAAAATTTGTATGTATCTAAGTATGCTCCCCAATTAACTTCACTGATAATATGGTTAATAGCTATTGGAAATTTATAAATATCACAATAATCTTAGGAGGTATAAATACATCAAGAAATGTTTCTGTAAGTTACCAGTTTAGGATACAAAAGCATTTACCTCTTTTAATTTTTCAAAATATGAAGAAAGGTGCTGAATTGATCAAAAAAGAACAAAAGTTAATTTAAAAATCGTAACCTTATTTTAAAAATAATAAAGCAGTTGGTTAAAATAAATTCAAAATATTACGCACTGCACTAAGACTTAAAGGAAATAATTTATGACATAACAACTCCCTTCATACGGCTCATTTAAAAACAAATCGAATCCTAGACGTCGATAAGTTAATGTAATCTATACACCCTATCTGATGGACCGTACTTTTCACCTGCTTTTAATAGTCTACAAACGCCCCAAATATTTCATCGTTGGAAAACATTTCAAACTGTATTTGTACGAACAAAGGAACAATAATTTATTTCCAAGTAATGCTAATTTGTTGTGATAAAGTAAATAAAATCCTTGCAAGGATTTCAACAAGTTGCAAAAGTAAACGCAAACAATAAACAATAAATACTTCCGTTTGTATGCAAGTCATTATCAGCTAATTTGTTGCAAAGTGATACATATTTATGTGTTTAGGAAAGAAGTTGATTTATTACGCCTAGAATACAATCCTATGAAGGGAATTACCCTTTCTCGTTATGGAAACTAGGAAATTATCATTTCTACAGCGAATGAATTATTTCGTTTCTAAATTTTTCAGGTTTAAGGAAGCGCTAATAAATTACGACGTTCCATGCTTCTTTTCTGTTGAAAGAGGCTGTTGACGAGTCTAAGTAGTTACTTCTGCCAACAAAGGACAAAGAGGATTCGTTAAAATTGACTCGAATAAAAAGAATGGGCATGCTGGTAATTGTCGAAATTTAACAAAACATTTAGTAGCTTACATCCGCAATTCTTGTTGATATTAAAGTAACAAAGTGGTTTATAAACGCATGTAATTTCACGCAAAAGATCTAATTCATTACTGGGAAAGCTATGTTTGTCGCTATGAAGATGAATGGTGTGTAGCTGTGGATGTCATCGCCTATCCCGCCCACAAGTCTCAGTATGTGCACTGCTAGAACGGAGAAAACGCAAAAGACTGATAATTTATCGTTTGTTATGGCTGAAAAATGAGAGGTATGGGTATGAACTATTATAAATTATTCATATTTTTTTAATGGACAATGCATTGTGCCTACGGTAATATAAGCAAATGATTGGGATACGTTGTGACATCTACGTTTCCGCCTATAACATACAAAGAAAACAAAAAGCTCGTGTTGACTTGTGCTTGCATACATTTTCAAAGGTTTAAAAATAGACACGAAATTGACGAGAACTTCAATACCTTTTAAAAAATCGAACACAAAAACAGTTCAAGAAACAAAACAAAACAGAAAAGAAGAAACAACCAAGGAAAACGCAAGAAAATATGTCATCTGATCCATCAGGAGATTCACAAATCTCTTAGGAAATCTAAATTTTTCGGACTAAAAACCTGAAAGCTTTCCCAGCATAACTGAAATGTGCTTGGAGTTCAATTTTTAAAATCAAGTTTAAAGAAGTTTCAAAAAATACTGTTTACACTGCAGAGCTCCTTTCAGTTAATGCTTAAATCTCTGCAGTGAAACCAGTTTTAAAGATTTTCAGCATCCTTCATACAATACTTGCCATAAGTCATAATTTAAGAAGATGCTACCTTGGATGCTTAAAATATCGAAATTCGGATGACTTCTTTTTTGTTTACGACATGTGAAATACTTTATTTAGATGAGGTGATGAGATCGCCAAAAAAACAAAACTTGGTGCAAATATGTAACAGCTTTTTCCTGTTGTTTCTCACCTTTCTTGTACCATCGATCTTCGTGGTAGAATCGAATCGCTTTCCTGCTCATTCAGATATCGAATCCCGATGGAACTGTCTCTCTCTTGTCCATCGTTCAACTTAAGCTCGGACTGCCTTGACCTCGAAACTCGCGTCGCTCGGGAACTATTTTAATTACTTCGTTATGTGACGCAATCCATCAGAAGACAATGAATCATGTCGCCTCTTACAAGAATCACCGATGCTTGTTTATAATTTGCGTATCTTTAATCTTTTTAATTCGTTTGACTTATTGCTTTCTGGCAACTGCATTCCAAACGGGGATTATCGCAATACTTAACTCCTACCATGGGTGTGCAACATGGCAATGGGTTGCTTTCGGGACGAAACCATATTTTTCATTGACGGCTGATAATTTGGACTTTTAAGAGACGATTTTACTCTTTGATTTATTGTCACACACGTGATGAATCTAAACGATTTCATAATTCTATTCAATTCGGTGACGAATTTTAGATTTTCTTCAGGTAAAAAAAATTCAGGAAATAAAGAAAATTTGAAAGCATTTTAGATTTTCTTTAGCAAAAATTATAAATGCTGCAGAAGAAATAAAAAACATAAAAGATTCGGTTAGAAAAGCAAAAATTCAAAAATTGGTCGTTAGACCAACGAATGAAAATAAAATTTGGCTCTCCCTGAATGCGCCTCTGTAAAATCTCTAATAGTGTCTGTATTCCTTCAAAACTCGTTCAACGTTTAAGCTTATAAATTACTTGCTTACGTAACGAAAATTATATGTTAGAGTAAGGTTAATGCACCAAGGGCGAACTATGCGATTTTTTATAATTTGTGTTTTTATAACACTATTAAAAAGCTGTTTCAGGCGAATTCTATAGTCCTTTAATAATTTCCAGTAGAAAATTCTTAAAATTTGTTAAGACCTTTATTTACAACAATTACAAACTAAAATTATAATACATTTACCTTGCTAGTACAAAGGTGACCAAGTCTAACCTTTTATTTTATTACTTTTGTATTTTTAGAAGACTGTTATAAAGGGTCTCGCACATTTTAAATTAAATTCCGTAAGAATTCAATAAAAAATATATTCAAATAATAATTTCGAAAAGCTAAACTCATAAAATATTAACAAAGATTTTTAGTAAATTACTTAATTCTCTTTCTGTCAATACATGAAACTATGTGAAAATTTCAGTAAATAACTTCTTCAAACAATAATTTAAAGAAAATTAAGCCCGTCAACTATTAACAGGATAATTCTCTTTCTGTCAATACATGAAAACATCTGGAAGTTCCAATAAAGAACTTATTCAAACAGTAATTTAAACAAATTTATTTATAAAATTTTACCATGAAAACTATAAGGCATGAAAACATTTGAAAATCCCAGTGAAGAATTTATTAAAACAATAATTTAAAAGAATTAGCCGATACCTACAATATTAACTGTAAAATTTTTAGGAGATTACTTAATTTTTTTCTGCCGAGACATGAAAACATTTGAAAATGTCATAACCATTAATTCCATGAACAAATATGTAATAAGCATAATTTAATTCAGACGTTTCCTTACCCTTTAGATTGACTTACCTTAATATTAATAATCTTTTCAAAATAATTAATCCCAAATTTTATTAAAGTAATAACTTAATAATAAATCAAATAACAAATTGAAAATACGTAGGAGATTTCAACGACCTAATAAGACATTGAAGTTTTTCTATAATAAGAAATAAATAAATAAAAAATATTCAGCTAATACTGTTCAATCAACTTTGTAGTGTAGAAAAGATTTGTAAAATTTCTAAATAAATCTTAGGAAAATTCAGCATTCGTTTAGAGAGCCAAGGCTTCCAAATTGTTTTGATATAACATTTGAAAGACCTTCGAAATGTAGGTAAGAAATTTTCGTAAATTTCACAAATTATCGGTTTTAAAGAACTCAAAAAATACGTGCCATACAAACTCTGCAATTAAAACACACTCACATGAAATCTAGCCTGGAGACTTCAATGCTTGATTAAACAAGTAACCCCGTGCCTTCACTTCTTTTTTAATTTCTCGAATTATATACCCAAATGTGCCAAAAGTTAGAAATTTTAGCTAAACCAAAAAATTAAAAATAATTTGACTTTGCTTAGTCTAAAGTTAAACTATGCATTTATAAAACAAAACCAGATAGGTACCCAATATTTAAAAATATCGAAAATTTCACTTCTACGCATGTCAAAATTCGAAGGACGCTTGTGGGCCCCAATTCACAAACCACCTGCCCTCCAAATTTTCACGGAGATTAAATTTTTCTGCAAGTACGATCCCATTCTATTTCAGGTTATGTAGATGTTTGGTCTTCATTCTGCCCTACATCCTGTTATTATAAAAGAATACTTGAGGCTTTTGAAATGCCAAAAGATCAGCCTCTTGAAGATCTCGCATAGAATCTATTGTGTTAATAGAACAGAATTCTCTAAAGCAAAAAAAGCGTTAATAAAGAACTGAAATGGATATCAATAATGAAGACATCAATTAAGGTGAATTATACTATAATTTCGTACATCGGAAGTAATATATTGCCTTTAAAAGATTTTTGCGCCTAAAAAACAATGAAAGAATGAGTTGAATGACATAACTAACAATTTACTTGTCAAAACGACAACCATGGTAATTATAATCTACAATCTGGGCGTTTGTATTTAAACTAGGAAAAATGTTCGCTAATAAAACTAGAATACTTAAGAAACCATCAGAAGAACAAACGAAATCGTTAACGCAACAAAACAGCATAAAGCTTTCCCGGTTTCGGTAATTACCTGCTTTGACAGAAACGATTATCCGCTTCTCTTTAGAACTGAAAGCTCCTCAAAATAAGACAATAAAAATGTCATAAATTATACGCTTAACTTGAGAGTGTATGGATATTATAGGTGGATGATATATGGAATGCCAAATGCAGCAACACACTGTTTAATTATTTTTAATTTACAACGACTTCTTAATATATTATTAATGTATAATCGATATCATTTGAGATAAATTCTTCTGAATTATTTATGTCGGTGTGTTAGCAATGAAGTGGAGAGGCAAAAGCAACGCACCCGTATTTTAATGAATAACTGTTTAGTAAAAGACCATCTTGCATCTTGGTTCAGCCAAACACTTCTAATACAGGACGAATGGATGCATCGTCCGTAGATTACTTTAATAAATCGCAAAAATTAAAATAAGAAGCAATTACCTAACTGATATTAAGCCGAGATTAGTTATAGAAAAAGGGGTAGGTTAAAGTATAAAAAAGGAATCCTGTAATTATTAGCGTTCGAATCAATGCAATCAAGAAAGTTAATAAAAGATGAGCCATTTATAGAAATAATATATACAATTAAAGCACGTGTAATAGGTACATGCATTTGCAATTTATAAAAATGGCAGCTCGGGATAAAAACTGACGTCATACATAGATATTAATGGCAAATATAATTTCAAACAACGTGATCATTGTAAGCAATTAGTGCTGTGCGATTATGTCAATATAAGTGTCAAATAAAACTCGAAACAATCCTAGAAATGTTCCGTAATTGCATTGGGGCTTTTTGCATAACGATCGGTAATATAAATGTTCAAGGGCGGATTTGAAGATAATGCAAATTGACTTGTTTCTGTCCACTTATTTACATTTACAGCACCTACTTTTATTGCCTACGGTGTCTTAAATGCGATTATTCGAAAAAAAAATATCGATAAATAGCCTACAATAGTAAGGCCATTGCAAACATTAAGTTATTTAAAGTTTACGACTAAAAAATCCACTCTTATTCAATTTAATTCACGAGCAATAATTCGCAAATAAAACGTTTCAAGCTCGGTTCAGCTTTAGTAATTTCAATTAATAAAAATCTAAATTAATCCTCAAAGTTTAATATATTAGTAGCTGAATGAATATTACTAAGCCAGCAAGTGTCTTAAATGTGATTATTCCAACAAAAATTAAATAAATTACGTTACCAACATTTAAGTTTTACGGCTAAAAATCCACTCTTATTAAGTTTATTTGAAAAGCAATGATTGGCAAAAAGAAGTATTTTAAGCTCAGTCCAGCAGTAGAGATTTCGATTAAGACTTTATAAAAATCTAAGTTAATCGTGAAAGCTGTTTAAAATATTAGGATGTGAATCCTGAATGAGTATTACTAAACAAGCAAGTGCCATTATTGTCTTAGTTAACTGCGTCCTAGATTTCCATATTTGTAGAGTACGGGGATTAATGACTTAAATTAAAATTAAGTGTTAGCCGCTGCAACTGTTTTAAAAGAGATTTCTTAAACTGTTACAGCCGATAACATACCTGATGTATTAAATTTCTCTAGTGTTTGTGTAACTACCGTAGGTGCTATTGAAATTTATGAATCATTCTTTTAAGTGGCATATTTAATCCTTTTCTGCTACCAACGGTTTAACTAATTACTTGTAAAGTTAAAAATTAAATTCCTGCAGCACAAGAGCTTTTTAGTTTAAAGCATTCATAAAATTTAATCCTAAAATGACTGTCTTTAAAAGACTCGTGTTAAAAAATATAATTATTAATATTTCGGCCGAAATAATAATAATCTGCCGTATCCTCTCCGTTAATTTAATTTATTATACATCGATATGCATTGAATTTATGCCAAGTCATTCACTTTTGATTAGTTTTGTGTACTATAGCTTTTTTCTTGTAAATTTTTTATCTAAAGCTTTAAGGTAATACTAAAGCTTCAGTGAAAAGTTATTTTTAGTTCGTTATAAAAACGGCCGAACTGTATATTTTGTAAAAATAAGAAGAAAAATTTTAATCAAATTTATTCCAGTAAAAGGGTCAATGATTACGTTGTGTATTCGTATATGGTCACATTTTAGATAATCTTTTATTTGTAATGATTTTTCTTTGTTATTTAGCTTACACATTTTCTCGAATTTGAGAGCTAAAATTAGCACAGTAATATTAAACTGAAAATTCAAAAAATTACGCGAGTGAACATGATTTTCCTAAATTTGTAATAGATAGTAATAGATTTGTCGTAGCTGCAAAAATAATGTAGGAACAACATCCGATCACGTTAGTAAGGCCAAATTGTATTGGAAATTTAAACAAATCTCAGTATAAAACAGAGAGGCCCATATTTACCTACATCTTTTCTTCAGAAACACAATATATTACCATTATAATTAAACGACTTTAAGTATAAGGTCAGAAGTAAGAATACGGTCCGATATCAGTAAACCCAACAGTAAGAGATAGTTTGTGGTATTTCTAAATTTAGTTAAATATTCTACTATTGATCTGAAAAAACTTTTAAACTCTACAATATCTTCTTTCCAATCATATAAATACGATATACAACCGACTGAACTTATCAATGAGATAAAAGTCGTGACACTTTTTCCCCTTCAAAAACAAACTATGTACAATACGTTAATGTATAAATCCATTAATAAAACAAATTCTTTACAGTATTTAGTTTAATGGGTAACCTCACAATTTTTTAAATATTTTTTGAGGGGCTATTTTTTAATTTTCCAAGGTTTCTCTTAAATTTATTTGTTAATGCAACTATTTCTATCAAGTTTTGAAGAGTAAAATCGTGTTAATCTCTGTGCTCGTTCGTTCAAGTGCAACGTGATATCCTACAACCTTAAGGAGGTGTTATCTAAGCCAAGCAGGCAAATGACAAAGCTACAAATAAAGTCTGTACTATTCTGTTAAATTTGAAATGTGAACCTACATAGAATGCAAAATTCGCAATTTTATGCGGCCGTGCCTTTTGCACAGTCAAACAGTTACCCCACTTCCCATTTCCTTCCGCAGCAATAAATGCCGTGCCGTATGTTCCTCAATTAAACTCGGTTAATAACAATGGATACCCACCCCAGCCGCAACAAATAACCTAACAACCCACCTTTTGTCAGTAATCTCCCGCACTTCCCTTTAAAAATGTATAATGCGTTAACTGCGAGGGAAACCACCCCGCTTACTACAAAGGCTGTGTCATCTATAAGCAGTTGCAAAAAAACATTACCTCATCTACGCGTCCGATAAATAAATGCACCTCAGCCAAATAAAATTTTAAACAGTCAGATACGCCTCCTAGAGATCTCTTGCTCACAAAAAGTTAAGGAAAATAACCAAATCAGCATACAAACCATATTCAATCAACACAGCTACTGATACCATATCAACAACTAAGCCAAAAAGATTCGAAAGAATGATAACCAAAATGATGGAGAAGATGGACAAGATGCTAGATCTCCTGACATCTCTTATTACAAAAACGATATACTGAATAACATCAGATTTAAATTATGTACCTGGAAACCAATGGCATAGGCAAATATGCCCAAGAATGAAAAGCATTTATTACTCTGCATAATCTAGATGTACTTCTAATTTCAGCCCCAGGTCCTCCATCAGGATCTAGGAATCCCCTACGTGAAGAAACAAATGGCTGCCCTCAGCATTATTGCTTGAAGATATATCCTAACACCTTGGCTAGGAACTTCCTCAATGCTCCCAGAGTGAAAAGGATCAATCAGTTGAACCTTCTTCGAAGAATCTGAACTTGATTATTATGTAACATTTTGCAACTAATAATAATTAACCTAGCATAACATGTTTTGTTATATGTATATTTAAGGAGCTTGCCATTGGGTAAGCTTCCACTATGTCCTATTCACCACAACAGCATTATCATGCTTTCATTATTTACGTAACTATTGCTTATTGTCATTAAGACAAATTGTAGTTGTAGTTCATGGGCGTTACATTAAAAAAGTACACTATTTGTACAAGATATTTTTCAAATAACTTAGTAAGAAGTTATAAGTATAATGGAAAATACCCTTAAAAGTGGCACAAAAGTATAATAACTATGAATACAAACTACAAACCCAGCAGCAAAAGAAGATCTGCAAATTTATAATATAATTCTAACTTTAATGTTGTATTAAGCAAGTAACCCTTCCGATTGGAGTAACTTATTTTTATGCGGCTGATCAGAGATAATTTTTTGAAGAATTTTATTGTTTTGATTAATGAAATAAAATATTAATTAAACTAAAGGGCCGGTCTTTCAATCTCCTAATAAATTTATCCTCCTAATATTTTCCATGGCAACCTTTGTGAATACAATCGTTTCCATAGAAGATATTTGCCAAATAGCTTATTAGAAGGTTTATTAGGAGATTGGAAATAGGAAACTGCAACGATTCCATAATCTGAACATTTTGTAGCTGCAACCCATATATTCAAGTAAAAATAAAACAAAAAATTCAGTTTAAGTCTTGGCTGTAATGCTTATAAGCGGTTCGTCGATTTTTGTAATTTTTCTTACATACAATAAATGGCATAAACATAATTGAATAATAATAATAATAATAATATATTAGCCCAATTTTACATACATATGTTTAAGGTTGTCATATACAAAATATACAAACACATAAATATTTCAACATACACGCATATAAACACATATAAGCTATTCTTACTTTTAAAATCTAGTAATACCTTTACTGTGTGTCATTTAGGTAATGAAATTGAAATCTAAAAACTCCTGCGTATTATAAAAAGCTTTGGCTATTAACATTTCCTTTAGTTTTGCTCTAAGTTTTCTAAGTGACATTTCTCGAAAATAAACAGGCATGTGGTTAAAGAATTTTATGGACAAATAATTTATAGAATGTTGGGTTACTTTAAGTCTGTGGTATGGAATGCTTATTGAGTTCTTGTTTCGTGTATTGTAATCATGAAATGCGGAATTTTTTGGTAAAGTATTGATATTTTCTTTTGCAAATAATATGCAGTGATAAATGAAACAACAGGGAACTGTTATGATTTTCAAATTTCGAAATAAAGGTCTGCAATGGTCTATAGGTTGTGCATAGGCTATAAGTCTAACTACTCGTTTTTGTATTATAAATACTCTCAAAATTTCCGAGGAATTTCCCCATAACAGTAAGCCATAATTTATTATACTGTAGAAATTACTATAATAAAATGCGATTACAGTTTCTATAGGAGTCAGTCTAATAAGTTTGCTCATTTGGTATACTACTTTGTTTGGCTTTTTTGTTAAATCTTCAATATGTTGATGCCAATTTAATTTTGAATCTAACGTTATTCCTAGAAATTTTGCTGATGATGGTTCGCCTATGGTTTTTGTTGTAAATAGTATCGATTGTGTCTTTTCCGAGTTCATTTTTAATTTGTTGGATAGAAACCAGTTTTTTGCAGATTTTAAGCTTTGTTTTTCTTTTGTTTTTACGTTTTCATAACTAGAAGCTGTATTGACTAATGACGTATCATCCGCAAATAGGATAGTTTTTTCCGATGTTACATTAACAGGTAGATCATTAATATATATTAAAAAGAATACCGGACCCAAAATCGATCCTTGAGGTACACCAATTTTTTGTATTAATTTTTGAGATACGCCATTTGGTGTTACTACTGTCTGATATCGGTTTTCTAAATATGACTTGAATAAATTTAATGTATCACCCCTGACACCGTAGAAATTTAATTTGGTTAGAAGATATTCATGTGTGATGGTATCAAATGCTTTACTAAGATCTATTAAACTCAAATTTGTTACTTCATTTTTATCTAGGGCATCTAATACTTCCCGAACAATACTAACTGCTGCCTTAGTGGTAGACCTACCTTTTCTGTAACCGTACTGTTCGTTTGTAAGTAGGTTGTTTGTCTCAAAAAATGATATAATTCGATCTTTTATTAAAGTTTCAAATATTTTGGATATAATAGGTAGTACTGCAATTGGCCGATAGTTATTTGAGTCATTCACATCACCCTTTTTAAATAAGGGGACAACTTTGGCAACTTTTAGTTCATTTGGAAACGTATTTTGTTCGATACATTTATTTATAATGAATGCAAGAATGCTCGATATTTCGTTCTTAACGTGTTTTATTCATTTTGAATTGAACCCATAAATGTCCTTGCTATGCTTACTTTTCATGTTTGTGATGACATTGATTATCTCATACGTAGTTGTAGGCTGTATGTAAAAGGAATTTCCTGAGGTTAGATGATATTTATTCAAAAATACTCGATAATCAATCTCATTATCTGTCCCTGTCGAATCAACTTTGTAGGATAAGAAAGTGCCAAAAAAATTCAGTGTTCGATTAGAAAAATAAAGCTTTCAAATTGCTTTGGTATAACACTAAAAAGCAATAAATGTAAAACGCTACTAAGTTCATTGTAGTTAGTCAGTAAGAAAGCGTCCACAGTCTTCGTAAATTTGACAAATTATTTCTATTAGCCTTAAAAATACGTACACTACAATTAAATGCAAACTCTGTAAACAAAACACACTCACAATAAATTTAGTCCTGGAGAATTTCATATTCGGTTTAACAAGTAATCCATGACTTAAAATTACTCATATTTCCATTTTCCTAAAATATTTATATACCAACATATTCAAACAATAATTGTAAATTTCAGATAAACTAAAGGTTTAATAATTTAATTTCGCTAAGTTAAAAGTTAAACGATATACGAACGAAAACTGTTTCAGAATGATTTGAAGACTCCAACGATCAAATAAGACAGTAACCTACGTCTTTTTTATCCATGCCGTATTCATACGGTTGAAATGGCTACAAAATCTTCAACTAAAACCTTCGAATCATCCACACAGTATACGAAAATGTATAATATTTCTACGTTTATCTAAAGTGCTAGCTTATAACTGAAAAACCTTCAAATTTCTTTGATGTAACAGGGAAGAAACGGTTCCAAAGGTACAAAATGCTAGTGAGTACACTGTAATTAGTAAAACAGGTTCAAAATTTGACGAATTATTTTAACCTTGATCTTTAAAAAACCCTTTGCAATTAAAACACACTCACGATAAATTCAGTCCTGGAGATTTTCATGCTCGATCGCACAAGTAACCCCTGATTTAAGTCTATTTCTGATCTAATCAAAATTGATTTTTCTACTTATTACATAAAGTACTTAGACTTACATACCAAATCTTACAAATTTTAGCTGATCTAAAGACTTAATAAGTTTACTTGGATTGGTTGAAAATTAAATGATAAACGAACGAAAAACTGTATCCCAATAAATAGGAGACGACTTCAACCATCCAATAAGAAAGTTACCCAAACCTTCTAAGTTTCGTTGTGTACATTAATTTTGAATGAAAGCCTTGCTAAATAACCCTTTGGCCGCTTAACTTTGCCTTAAAGACAATATTAGTTGCATTAATAACTTTAAGAAACCTAAGCAAGTTTGTTCTCAGCCTTTGCTATTAAAGCAATGACGATTGTACGAAAAATAGTATTTATGTATTAACTGATGAAACTAATTTTATTAATTTTTCTATAAATATTAATACACCTTCTAAAAACTAAGCACTTAAAGAATATTTAAAATTAATGTTTACATTAAGTAAATAAAAATCTTCGAAAGCAACAGGCTGAACAATAACCTACTTTTAAAGTTCCTTGTTTATTTATATTAAGATATCAAACAGTGGTTTACAGCGGTTTAATGTTTTTGGATCAACATACAGATAATGTCAACATGGAAGCAAACAGAAAATAGGAGAGTATATCGATACTAATCGCGAAAGATTATTACTCATTCGATCAAACCATGTGAATGTGTTTATAGCAAAGAAATTTTACGACCCACGTACGTAATGGCATTACTGTACATG
Source organism: Melanotus villosus (assembly GCA_963082815.1). Classification (NCBI taxonomy): domain Eukaryota; kingdom Metazoa; phylum Arthropoda; class Insecta; order Coleoptera; family Elateridae; genus Melanotus; species Melanotus villosus. Next base: position 1,177,013 of record OY720421.1, on the reverse strand, counting down.
ATTCGAAAATTTCCTTATTTGTTTGTTTATTTATTTATTGTGTCGTGTCATAAAATACCGGTAGACTATCTAAATATTAGACATTCAGCGCTTGATCAAATAAAACGTCGGTCAGTTTTTAGAATCTTCAAATAAAAGTTTTTAAAAGTGCTATGTTAAAACAGTATCCTTTAAGTTTTATATCTGTTTGCTTTTACTACATGTTAATTTGAGCAGCGCATGTGTGGCTTCCATGGAAAATACAAACATAATAAAATTTACAGTCCGAGATTGTTTCTCCAAAGTCAGAAAACCAACCGAACGTACTCTGCTCAGACTGAGGAATGCGTTTCATGGGTTGCTATTCTACATGGAAATTAATGAAGAGTTAAAGGTCGTAAAGAAACAATTACAGATTAAAAGTTAATAAGTGTGAAATTGATTGTGTCATAACGAATCACACAATTAAAGACAAGTTTAAGCGAAACAAGACACTACTAGGGTGCCGCATATAAAAAAGGCTCCATGTATATAGGGTGTTTCTTAAGTTGAGTGCCGAATAATGAAATTCTCCAAACCGAAATTTTCACACTCCCACGCTTACACGGAGTAAGCCATTGTTTTGTTAAGTCACTAAAACGTCTAGGAAAGCATTCATTTACGTTCTTAAAATATTAATGAATGTTTACTGTAGCATGAACAGAACGTTCAGAAGGCGGATCCTGAAAGGGCGGAACAAAATGGCGGACGTATTTACATTTTAATTGAGAAAAAACTTGCGACTATTTATGATATATATTATATTACATCAAGTTTAATAGTATATGGCAGAAATTGCAATAAGCAGCCTTAAATTATACCGCGATTGGTTCAGTCGAATCTGGTTTATCGATCGCTAGCTTTTTATTAGGAACCAAAATGGTTTTCCAGTACCAAACGGAACGTTACGTAAGTCTGTTAACAACAACCTGCAAATCTCCTACACTGTTACAATGTTCGGCGATGACACCTAAAATAGCTGTATATGCGTCGTGATAAATGATAATATTAATTTAGACAGCCGCATATTTATAATATTTAATAGTGAAGCCACACAGCGCGCATACATAAAGCTGTTTTAAAGCGAGAAAAGGTGACAAAATTAAATCGAATGAAAAATCTGTTTAAAAATAATGTATGCATATATGCAAGAATTCCAATATTAAAACTCGTTTTTATCATCTGTTGATAAAATAAAATTACGTTAAAAGTTTGTGGATTGATTAGAACCAATTTTTATAGTCAGACAATCAGTTGACTCCCAAAATCTCATAAATTAGAAATTTTATTGCGCGAAATTCTCCACAGAAGCTATTTTTAAGCGTCATTTAACCTTTTAATGTCTCTATTCCGAAGCTTTTTACATAAATTGTTTCATTGAATTTAAAATCATTTTCGCGGTCTGTGAATCATTTTGTTGACCTCTTAACGTTTATTCACCTTCACTTTGCTAAATTATAGCACGATTGCATGTCGGGAATTGTTAAAATTTCGCAAAAAATAATTGGACAGATAACAACATCTCTCACGTAAAGCCATACATCCTATATATCAGCAAAGAAGAGGAAAACGCTAAACAATTAGTGCTAATTAGAGGACAAGGTACATAAACGACACTTACTAAGTGCCAAAACGAGAACTTTGATTCTATGGACCACACGCCGTAAAACGTCTTTACCTCCAAATTCATACCCTTACCCAAACACAAACAGTTATAACAGCTAGCCAATGTTAATAAAAAAAATAATTTTTCCTAGAAAAAGCCCACTTATTCGCTAATAGACAGCTGCTAAACCAGAACATGATAAAAATCTCATTCTTTGTCATAAAGGTTTTATGCTTTCTATAAATTTTCGGGATTTAAGATTGTATGTTACTTTAGTCATTTACTGCTTATTTTAGAGCTTTTGTTAAATGTACACTTTGGCTATCTTATTTTTCGGACTTTTAATAGCGCCAAATAATATTTTACGTAAAGCTAATATAAAAGCTTGTAATCTGCCCATAAAAACGAACGAACCGTTCTACTAGAATAATAGCTAATACAAATCCGATACTCACTACGATTCCAAATCATAAATAAATTATTACATAAAATATTTTGAATAACTTTATGGTTAAATCTTCAAGTTAACCAAGTTAGTAGCCGGGAGGATTACTTGTATGCTATGTGCAAGAACACCGCTTTGCTGGTAATATGATACTACTGCGAAAACAAATCAATGATTGTATTCTTGACTTTTCTTCTAATACTCAGTACTTACAAGGGATAAGTAGGTAAATTTGTTTATAAAATTAATACTGGATCACAGATATTTCAATTGAAATAATATTAGTTTCTTTAGTATCAATTTTAAGAGGTTTAAAGATTTAAATTTAAATGGATGGAATTAGTTCCGATTTTTTCAACGAAATGTGGAAAAGGCACGTCGGAAGAAAATAATAGAAGTTGATTATTTAATGCAGCGTGTCTCATTTTTAAGCAAATAAGCAATTTCACACTGAAACACGACACCTTTAAATTCTATTGATTGATTTATGGATAAAGAATTGCCGTGTTCTATGAGATGTTTTAGTGATTCTAGAAATAAAATTAATAAACAGGTTTAGGTTATTGGCCTTGTCAAGGTAGCCATAAATTTTCAAGCAGACCACAATATTTGCTGAATTGATTGTAAAATTCTCAAACTCCCGCAGTGCTTTTGTGTAAAAACATAACCATTACAACTAAATCTTTTTGTTTGCATACTAATTGCCGTTTAGAATGTGAAATTAATTTCCTTATTTGTTTGTTGATAGCGTTACAACTTTCTAAAGTACGTGTAATATTTTAGCTTCGTGCTCGCTTTACCATGTATGTAGCACACCGGTTAAACATTTAATTTTCTTGATAAAATAACTTTTTGTTACGGAGAAACGTGTACAACTACATCAAATGCCATCGGCCGTAAAAGGCTCTAAATGTATTTGCCATTTGCCTTAAACAAACCTTCGAATTCCATCTAAAAAGAGTCCGTACCTGTTTAATGGTCGAAAAAAGTGTTTGGTAATGGTGAATCTTTTAAACTGTTTAACACGCGTGTAAAACGTATATTTGAAGCCAAACACAGATATAAAAGCTATAAAATATTTAATGGCTTTCCTACCGCTGTTTAGAATTCTATGGAAGAATGTTTGGAGGGAAGAAAGAACTTTTATGGCGTCTCGGACTTTAAAGTACATTAAAACGCTGTAAAACACAAAAAAAATGCACTTTAAATTAAATATCATCAGTTTAATCGCATTATTAGTATTTATTATCTATTTATTTTAATTCGTCAACGTAAACAGGACGGACCAAGCGGGTAATTTAATGCGAACCAACGAAAAGTTGCCCAAAAAGCGCATTGTTCGGGCAAATTTCACAACTAAACCTAAATGTACCACGAAATGAGTTCTTTTTTTGGGGAACTTTACAGTAATGCATTTTGTTCGCAAAATAGCAGTACAGCTCACACACAATAAAGTTGTTACAAAACCGTTACAATTTAAAGCTTTTTAAAATTGGTTTGTAAAACAAAACTTAACCAACAAATTCGCGAAACCAATCACTCCGCATCGAAGATTTACACTCCTAAACGTAAATTGCCATTTTATTTTCTCCGTGGAAAGATTCGCAAAGCCTGGTTACTATTGCGTAATGCCGGATTATAGGCTAAAAAGTAATTATCCAAAGAGAAAGCTAAAATTTTTAAAAAATTAACCGTGGAATGACGATGCTGTTTGTGGTTTAGCCAAGGCCTGTTTTATACCAAATTAAACTTTTTATCGGCATTTCGAAGAGTCATGTATCATGTCAGACGCCTAAAAAGCACTTCGGCCTAGTACATGTAACCTCTCAAAATTCCACGCTTGAATGTAAGTATCAACGTCCTAATTTTTGTATAATATAAGTCACAATCGATTATATTCTTGTTTTGATAAAATAGAACAAAGCGCGCACATTAATATGCCTTGTCGGATTACGGTCGGACAAACACAAACGCTTATTCGCATTTATCAAGTCGTCAGGAATTATCCTTTAATACAGCCGATTTTGGGTCTCAGTCTCAATTACAACAGAGGCCAGATTTATGGTTTACCTTTCGGATACTATAAGGATTTAAAATATAAATGATACAACCCTTTAATACGTACAAGTTTTACGTCATGAAACTCAGTCTAACCCTGCTTTCAATAGTTAAAATTCTGCCAATAATTGGGTTACGATACGCACCTGCAAAGTCTTAAAATGACAACGTCCAATGGAAAACCGCCAAAAAAGGAAACGGCAATAAATACCGGCAATCTGTTGTTTCGTGTTTGTAAATTTATAAAAACGGAGTGCCAGGAAACGTTATTTAATGGCGAAAGAGCAAATTTAAGAAGCATTCCGTCATTGTGTCTAACGAGGAGTGCAAGTGCAGGTCCGAATCCTGTAATTTGGATCTGAACCGCACTCGCCTAGGCCTTCGTCGTTGATAGGCGGCAAGCCATTAAGTTACCCATTTTCAACATGCAGGTAAAAACACGGTGTGGCTACATTCAGTTGAAACAAGAATGTGAGAACTTTGAAGAAATTTCAAATAAAAAAATATATAAAACCATCTATGTATTGGTCAATTCTTCGTCTTTAATCAAGAAGAACAGAACAATAAAATATTCTTCCACTTCCAACATATTTTTTGTTATTCGAGGATTATTCAACCACAAATTTTGTAAAATTTGTAAAATTAAAAACTAGAAAAGGTGGCGAAGAACTACGAAAGTGAGCAAAAACTCAAAGCAAACAAAACCTAAACATTCAAAAAATTAATAGAATAAACAACACCCTGACAGAAATAACAACAAATCTGAAACTGGCTAAGCTACTTATTCAAATGAAAACTAAAAGAACATTTCAAGTCATGCAAGTAATTTTGACTGAAAAATCAAAACCACTGATGATAAAGGCTGAAGAAAATATATAACGCCAAATCAGCAGAAGAAACTAAATCAGAAGTTTGAAACCCTAAAAAAGGAACATAAATTCACATAAAAAAAGAAACACCCTGACAATTTAAAACTGAAACAAAACTCAAAAAACATAAATCTAGGTAAACTTTCTTTCTTTTTTCTCTAAGTACCTATACAAACTTTAAGCGATCTTTTAAAAAATCTGAAACTGTGTCTTTGTAAAATCTCTACGAGTAAGTTATTTTGAATAATGGGAAACTGACAAAAATTCTTAAACAATCCTGCTAGAAAGTGTCTGTCGACCTGAAAATAAATGAGAATTTGACTGCAGAAGAAATTTTTGACAGTTTCAAAATGGTATTTTTCCAGGTAAGATTAATTGAAAACTATCTTTTGTGTTATTTTTCTTGAAGGCAACATCCTATTCGGTATATCATTCAAAGGTATGCAGAACTTTCAAGTATTTTAGAAGCCCATGTCTCAATAAGTAAAAAAAAATAGAAAGTAAAAGTCATAAATAAATTAACTACTGACACTGTAAAACAGTTTCTTCCGAACCACAAAGCTTAAATGGGCAAGTAATTACGTCCATCTGTAAACTTGCAGCGCAATTGATTATAATTGATTACTATTAATATTTGGCAAATCTATACAGACCACTTTCACTAGCGCCCTAGAATTTGTTCTATTCCGATTGCCTATGATCGATTGATTGCATCGTCGCTGTAGACAGCTACATGCAGACATCTCTATCTACCCACCCGGCTACATAAATATCATCCAGTTTTGTTTTGATCTACAGTCCATAATTTTATGCCTAATAACTTCTCTTAATTATTTTAAACATGTTTAAATAATGCTAATTTTTCTTAATGCCGTTCTAATTAATTGCATATTTAATTAAATTCCTTAATACTTCTTAGCATAACAAGAATGTTAAATAAAGTAGTGAAGATTTTAATCTTCCTGTTTTCAGTTTTCTATTGAGTAATTTCGAATCGTACGTAATCAGGGATTTATTCGTTATTCCAGAATATTGACTTTTAGTGATTAATTCTAAACATTACATTCTCTGAGAAGAATCAATTATCACTAAAACGAATAAATACGTGGAAAAGCTTTAGAGAATATAGAATATATATAAAAAATGTAATTGTAATTGATCCACGGGGATCTGTTCCATGTCAATGATGATGGTAATGATTGTCCAGTTGCTAGGAAATAATTTTGTACGTAAATTAAAATGAGGTTTAAATTCTAACAATTTTGAGTAAACTTGTCTTAAGGTTTCAATCCATCTTTCAAGTCAAAGCAATAACTGAAAAATAAATACTCGCATTTATTGTTAATACAAATGCAACAAATACCAAAACGTGGTTCACGCCTGAAGTTAAAGAACTGCCAGAAGAGAAGAGGAAAAGCTTTTTATCTTACACGAGTTTGCAAACAAAAGCATATAGAAAATATGTGACCACCAGAAACAATGTCGATGCCAAAATAAACAAAATTAAAAGATACTATTGGCTGAGATTTATTAAGAACATAGAATATGACTTACATATGGGACACAAAAAAGTGTGGAATATCTAAGAAACAGAAAAAATCCAGTGAAGGATTACGTACAAACAAAAAGAATTACATTACAACGATGGGAGGAGTAATTCGAGATATTGTACGAAGCTAAGACAAAACACATAGATTTTGGTACAGAGGAAGAAGATGTAACTATAGCAGAATCTGAAGTGACAGAGGCTATAAAATATTACGAGTAAGAAACAGAAAAACATCTGATACTGACAACATACGAACATACCTAATGAATTATTGAAGTATGGCGGATTTATATTGACACAAGAACTCATGACGCTCTTCAACAAAACCTCATTAATTTCGAAAGAGTGGTACAACAGCATCACAATAACAATCTTCAAAAAAGGACAAAAGGCAAACCCTGAAAACTATAGAGGTATGCTCAACATTAAAACTGTTCACAAGCATACCAAGAGTAAAACTTGAAAAAGTATATAATGAACAAAGAAGAACTCCGATTCCGCAAACGCCCAAGAATTCAAAAAAACTGCTTTTGTATGTTTTATCGATCTCACTAACGCATTTGACAAGATTCAGTTGAGAGACGTCATGAACACACTGAAAGAACATAGAACACCATATAATTATGTAAAATAATAAGAACGATAGATGAAATCAATATCAATAATGCAACCAGAATCAGAATAGCCCAAGAAACGACTAAAGAAATATTGACTCTTGGAGGAATAAAGCAGGGAGACAGTTTAAGTCCATTCCTTTTTACAGGGCCGACACAAAAAAAAAACTAAAAGCCAACTGAGAACAACAGAAATGGAAATTTTAATAACAATATCAGGAAAAACTCCAAGAGACAGAATAAGAAACCAGGAAATAAGAGAATAGTGTAACAGTGAGGTTGTTATACGTTGGGGCAGGCAAAGGAGAATATTATACTGGTACGGTCATGTGAAACACTCTGCCTCGTATAGCAATGGAAAGAAAACTGTCAAGTTCAGGTTCACCAGGAAGACTATACATATAAGGGATAGTTGGCAATCTATCCCCCAAGAAAATTAAATCGGTATATAATTAACAGATCTCAAAATCTATAACAAAGAAGAAGAAGAAGAAGAAGAAGAAGAAGATATTTATTCAAAAAGAAAACTTCAGTTATAGCAAGTTCATAAATATGTAAGTAAATTAAAATGAGATATAAATTCGAATAATTTTGTGTTCATGAGGTTTCAATCCAATTTTCAAGTCAAAATCCTAACCGAAAATTAAGTACTTGTATTTATTCAAAAAGAAGCAGCTTATGGGTTTTCTTTCTTAAGATCCGAACAAGAAAATATTTATGTTTCTTTAGAAAGATCTAAAATGGCAAATTTGCAAAATTTGTAGGTAAATTAAATTGAGATTTGAATTATAATAACTTTAACTAAATTTTTGGAGAAGTTTCAGTCCCATTTTTAAGTCGAAACCGTAACTGAAAATTAAATATGTATTCCTATTTATGCAAAAAGAAGGTCTTTATGTTTGTTTGTTTTATTAAAGATCTGAAATAGAAAGTTAGCGAATTAAAAGGAGATGTAAATTCTAGTAATTTTGAGTAAATTTTTCATGTGGTTTCAGTCAAATTTTCAAGTCAAAATCTTAACTGAAAATGAATTGCAATGTTTACATCTTTTTCAAAGATCTGAAAAGGCCAGGTTTCAGTCCAAGTCCAAGTAACCGTAACTGAAAATTGAGTATTCATGTTTATTCAAAGAAAATATTTATGTTTGTTCTTTTCCAGCTGAAATAGCATGTTTAAAAATTTTCAAATAAATTAAAATAAGATTTAAATTCTAGTAATTTTGAATACACTTTTGATAAGATTTCAGGCCAAGTTTCAACTAAAATCATAACTGAAAATTATGTATTCGAAAAAAATATTTCGTTTGTTTGCTTTTTACAAAGATCTGAAATAGCAAGTACGCCAATTTTCATGTAAATTAAAAATCAGGTTTAAATCACAATAATTTTTAGCAAATTTTTCATGAGGTTTCGATCAATTTTTGACGTGAAAATCGTAACTAAAACTTAAGTCCTCGTGTTTATTCAAAAAGTTTGCAAAGTAAAACAATTTGAATTTTAATAATTTTGAGTAAAATTTTCTTGAGGTTGTACACCAATTTTCAAATCAAAACCGTAACTGAATATTACGTAAATCATGTTTATTCAAGAAAGCAATGTTTATGTTTTTTTACAAAGATACGAAAAATCTAGTTTAATTTTGAATTTGTATTCAAATTCTAATAATTTAAAGTAGATTTTTCATGAACTTTTAATCACATTTTCCAGTCAAGAGTTGCAACTGAAAACTAAGTAGGTACCTACTTGTTTATTCAAAACGAAGTGTTCCTATTACTTAAAATTTTTGTTTATATTTTTTGCATGTACTATATTAATATTTTTTACCAAAGTTTAAGTTTAATTTGTTCTTTTATTTATAAGATATGAATATTTCGTAGGGCGTATTAATGAAAATTATCGAAACGGAAGTCATTAAAAAGTTTTATTAGTTGATTAGTACAAGCACTTTATCAAAACTGCAATCTTGGTTGCTGTCGTTACAACTACGTGAAAACGATTTAGATCGCACTCAGCACTCAGAATTACTGTCAATTTTAAAATTGAAACGTAACACAATAAATCTAGTTTCACATCTACAAACGCGATAACGGTGTTATAAGGAAAAATCATTTATAAACGTCTTGGCTGGGTTTCAAAGCTTGGAATAAATACTTCCGTTGTGTGATAAAATTCCATATTAGTGAATGTATTTGTTCCAAGTTTTATTTTATCTGTAAAGGAAACAGTTTACCTACATAATTCCCGGTTCGGTAGATATTTTAACCAAAGTGAATGCAAAATGGGTATGTACATAAAATGTGATAACTCGGAGATACAAAGTATCCACATGCATAACTTTTTTTTAAAGCCAGTAATCATTTACTGTCATTGCAGGTGTAGTTACATAAACATCATCCGCTGAAAAATGTAAAGTTTCTCTCGGTAATAAAAGTCAATTGCAAAATGATAGGTAGGCAAGGCAGATATGCACAGAGTGCGATTTTTAAAATCCGACACAAATAACTTTGCCGTTTTCTTGACATACATTCACAATGGCGTATTTTATTCCTGTTATCACGTTAGAAACGCACGATTCAGTAGGAAAGTACTCAAACTACGCCGTAATACCTATATAAATGTTAGACCTAGAAACGTCTGGCTTTTATCTCGTACATCTATCAACTCGTAAGAGAAATCTTCGATTTAAATAAAAATTCCTTAAATGCAAAGCTATAGATATTTCTAAATGTAGAAATATTGAAGACATTTCTAATTTCTTGTAAGTAAAACTAATGTTACAACCAACTGTTCAACAACCCACCGCTGTAATAAAATACTTATAAAGATAAGGAAGCCTATTTCTAAAGGAAAATTTATAAAATAATTTTATAATAAAGTTTAAAACGACGTTAAAAAACCATAAATTTCGCAATTTTACCGAAAAGCTGCTAGTTTTAAAGGATATTCGAATGTTTTTGTAATAACAATTTTATTTTGCCGTTTAAAAGCCTGTTCAGCGTTAGTTATGAAAATAATCCATTAAAATGTTAACACTCCTTAATCTTTGTTGTTAAAATTTAAACGTTTTGACATTAAAATAAAAATATAATTATACAGACGAACTCTCGCATTTTTCTTTGAACTTTTTCAGAAAGTCTTTTCTAAATTTTTTATTTTTTTCTGAAATACCCTTAATGAAGAATGTGATTAAAAGTTGTTAGTTATAACGTTTCTCTAAACTATTAAAAACAAAACTAGGTTGCTAGTTGCTACAGACCAATTAAGTATTTTTAAAAATTTTAAACGGCTACCTAATATTTCAACTCCATTCAGGATATTTCAGGCAAGCCGAAGCTTAATGAAAAATGTACCTTTTCTAAAATTCAAAAATGTTTGCGAAAGTAAGAACTCTTAAATTGGGCATACCGTAAAAATTATTTAAAAAAAATAATAATTAAACCCAACTCACATTTTCTTTATATTTCTATAGGTACTTTACAAAAAGTAAATATTTTGATTTTTGATATTAACTGAGAGTTGAAATAACTTGTGTTATTTTTCTGTATATAAAGTTAAATTGATATTTTGGCCATAGGCTTCTTCATCTTAAAACTGTAGCTGTTAGCTCTAAACAAACTTCTAACAAAAAACTATTTTTATCGCTTTGCTTTCAACAAAAACATTTTTAAAACTTATTCTTCTAAGATTCAGGCTGTATTTTTTTAAACAAAAGTGCGAAGCGTAAGTTTGACTTATTAATGCAATGCACAAAAAAATTCACAGAATATTTTCCAATATTATCTAATCAGCTTATCTGAACTTAATGTGTAGCTTCTTTTGTAAAAATCAAGCATTCTAAAACTTCCATGTTATAGAATTTTCACAAAACACAATATCCTGATATTACGTAAATCCAATTTTGAAAGTGCCCGTTACGAAGACCATTAGTTTAAACTTCACTTTATAACAGTAAAAATATCTGTCTATTAAATTTACTTTAAAACCCTATTGTTGTCCGATAATGATCTTAGTTGTGGAAATATTTATGTGCATTTCACTTTAACGTTCTACTTTTTGGTGTATCAATGGAAGGTGCAGTTGCACTTGCAACAAGTGGGCAAAACTAGTGTTCTACATGTTCGTGATTGTAAAGATATGTGCGAAATATATGTTTTAAGCTGCGTTAAACGTAAAAAGGAAATTCTTCTAGGAAAAGTTGTACGAGTCTGACAACATTTGCTCGAGTATTACTCTTACCTTTCGATGGGAGAGAACGGGGTAGGGTAATCGAACATCAAATTGCAACATACTCGTACCTGCAACAAAAGATCGGCATAAATTAGTGCTGTTAAATACGCAATAAACTAAATTAACTTAGGAGATTCGAACGGTAAAACAAATAAAATCCCGTCTTACAATTTACTTTCCAGACTTATTGCTTAAGATGTTCGAGCAATGAATATTGCGTTACACTAGACAAGGCATAAACATAAAAACACAATAAATGTTGGTTACTTTGTTGTGGTAATGCCTCGGCTACATTAGATATGTATATGTAAAACCGTTATTTATTACCTTTCAGATCGGACGTATGTTATGATTTCAGTTCGACGAAACAATTTTAATTATGTTACGTTTCTGTATAAACACAACCAACATTTTATGGTTATATAATAAATATTAATTAACCTCGTATGAATAGGGCAACATTAATTACACCATTTAAGTTCTGAATGAGAGGAGACATCCTTAATATGCGAGTTGCTTTTATTCACGTTTTGAATAAGAACATTAAAAAGGCCTCCGTAGACCGTTAAAATATTTCACGAATAAATAGTTCCCCGCAACGACCGATACGACTTGTTCTGACAAATTAGTATGATTCCATGTCGCTAATTTTACTAGTTAGTTTAAATTCCGAACATTCGATGCACATCAGGAAAATCTAAAATAAATTGAGATTGATAGAGTGTATGACCCCACTTAAGAAGGCATTTTAATAATTGAACATACATTAAAACGTCCTATCCATATTATTTATCTAATACATATTTATGCTCCTTCTCCAACTCGCATTCAGAGGCCCCTAGGCTCTCTTATGACACATCGTTATACGAGATCACTGTGAAAACAACAGGAAACGTTAACAAATGGCAGACAACGTAACGGTAAGGAAATTTCGCTACTGGATAAATGCAACAAACTGATTTACATGTACTTATTTAATTATAGATTACTCTACTTTTACTTGCCTTCCTCATTTTAAATTGTTAACATTTCGTGCTTTTTCCTTGAAATCAAGTTTCACAAAAAAACACATTAAAAATTAAACAACCCCCTAAAGCAATTTTCTTTCCAGTAATATTTAATGGCCCAAGAAAACTAAAAAGTAACACGATTGTTAAGTTAACTCCAATCACTACAGAGAAGATGCCTTGAAAAACATCATTTTACAATCTGCATCTGATACACTATATTTCTGATGAAATGATCGCCTGTTTTTGTAAAAAGTGGGAATAGAAAAGAACAAGAAACATTTAGCAGAACAAAAAGAAAAAATAACTATGATATTTTGGCTTAAGGTTTGACTTCTACCTTTTGATGACCTCTATTCTAAAAATTTTAAACGTCTTCCAATTAAGATTGCCTTTTATTTGTAACTTAAAAACTTCGAATAATGTGTTTGAATTAAAAGTAAATTCGATTAATACAAAAGAATTCAAATCAGAAGCTTTTGTAAATGTTTACTTATGTGTTATACTGTGTTTTAAATATTCTTAAATTTTTTCAAAGTTTTGTTTTAAGTTCCAAAAACGGCAGTAGTAAAAAATTGTTAAAACGAACAGTCGTTTAAATACAATGCAACTGTTAAAGAATCATTTTTTTTTCATTTATGCAATGCCTTAAAACAATTTTCTATCCATTATTCATTAATAATCTAAGAACACTAAAAAAAAAAATAGAAGTCTTCTTAACAAGATTGTTAAGTTAATACCAATCACTATAGAAAAATTCAGGATGCATTTGCATAAATACAGGGTTTTCAGGGAAATTGAAAAAATACGCATAAACATAAAAAGTATTATTTATGAACCCTGAAAATCCTAAAATTATTTAAAAAAAACAGAACAACTAAATTGTCAACTTAAGTGGAAAAACTTCCTTGATAAAGTTTCTCAAAATTTATGTTTGTGTAGGTTAATATCCTTCCCCTTTAAAATACAATTTTGGAACATGCATCCCATATTTTAATTTCTTGTAAATGAAAAATAGAAAAGACGAAATATTTAGCAAACAAGAAGAAAAATTAATTATGATATTTCAGTTTAAGGTTTGACTTCTACCTTTTGACGGTCTCTTTCCTAAATATTTTAAACCTCCACCATTTATAATAATAATAATAATAATAATAATTTTATTAATTCCGTAAAAGACTACAGTTATTGTAGTATTGGAAATAGTCAGTTAAAATACATAAAGCGTAAATTACAAACAATTAATTACAACTAACATCACTACAATAGCATTACAACAATTAAAGCGGATGTAAGTTTGTACACATTAAATATTCGTTGGTAGAATAAAAACTGTACTGCAGGAGCATATTTTTTACTAAACCCTTAAATGTACTTAATCGTGTGATACATTTTATAGAGTCAGGCAATTTATTGTATAACTTGATAGAGTTGATGAAAGGACCCTTGGAAGATAAGGACAATCTGTGCTGTGGCACCATGTAATTCAACTTTGGCCTTAAGCTGTAGTTCTCCAAAGTAGCTCTATTATTCTCATAGTTACGTTCATTGGCTTTTACATGGCAAACACTATAAAAGATATACAGAGAAGGAAGGGTCAGAATACCCAATTTTTTAAACAATTCGCGACAAGAATGATATCTGTTAAGCGACAGCATGGTCCTGATAATTCTTTTTTGTAAAACAAATATATTTGACGCATAAGTACTGTTACCCCAGCACAGAATGCCATATATTAGATGGGATTGTACGTAAGCATGATAATAGGTTATTTAAGATATGTATCTTTAAAAAGAAGCTTCTTTTATCTAATCCAAAGAATGTAAGTTTTTTAAGGACAAATATTAATACAAAAAAATGTAAATTTAAAGTTTTTTAATACATAGATCGCTACGTACTTATATGATAGATTGTCTTTTATACATTCTCAAATTTACTTCCAAAAGGCCAAAAAGAAGTGAGAAAAAAACATAAAATATGCCAAATACAATAAAACTGTTAAAAATCAAAATTATCTCATTTCGTTCATATTAAACATACAACTAATCCTTGAAAGTAATTTTGTGTTGCGCCAGGCCCACCATAAGCCATAATTGCATATTAAACCAAAACTTAAATCGTTATTATTTTGAGTTAAATTTGTTAATTTATACAGCATACTTTTTTCAGTATATTTTTGTTCAATGTAAAGATACGACTGAAACTGAAAGGCATTGGAATATGTTTTAATTGAATATTTTGTTTATTTTTCCTTACGATGTCGATTGCTGTGGTCACTCGTAAGGAACTTAACCTAACTTAGGTTACTGGATTCGCATTTCTATCAATGTTGATATAAAAATCTGTCTACGTCCGAAATTGACAAGTTCGAATCTCCTATGAATGCAAAGGAGACGGCTACTGACAAAAGAATTGACTAAAAATGTATTTATATTTTTGCCATTTTCTTACAAATATTCTAATATTTGGTACCTTTAATATCACATTGTTGTGGGCTTTTTGCCTTATGTATGACAAAAATTCGAAAAATTCTACTTTTAACTATCATCTATCATGTAAAATATGAATGAATCTTTGGATTTTTACCCCTGAAATCCATGTACATCCGATACTTCAAGAATTATATTTGTGAAACTAGTTAATGAGGTGTAAGAAAACGCAATACATTTTTTAATGAAAATCATATTAAATTAATGAAGATGTCCTTAAGTGAAAAACGTCGAGCAAATAAAATATAAACAAACAACAAAACACGTTCACTTTTTAAATACTAAAGATAGGCAGGTCAACATATCAGAGATTTTTACTTTCTTTTCATGTGCGAATATGTATGCACCGTCTACCTCGTCTACATGCAAATATTTCGCAGATATGAGTCCTGAGGGGCGAACACATTTCGTTCTCGGTGCATGCATGCAACGCTGACTGAGCAATACCTACTCATCTATGCGCAAACATTCGTGAATGACTACTTGTCTTGAACAGGCATGACATATTATGATTAGTTCAATATTTATTCTGTTCTAGTACGCGAGACGTCACTGTGAACGCTTCTAGGGATCGCATGCTAACATAATTATTTCCGGCTGTTCGCATTCCTAAACTTATAGAACACACCGAGAATCTACGGCAATCTTTGATCCGTTACATAATTACATGCTCCATAGTTTAACACATGTGTTTCATAATTTACCTTATAATTGCAAATATTAATTGTAGGAGGCACATTTTTGTGTTTACCTTAGTTTTATGTATTCAAATGCATGTTGCGCGTGTTAATATAATATGTGTTAACTTCGGTATCCATGTGCATGCATGCAGAAATTTAATGAAAATTTATAACCGACCTCGATATGTGTGAATTATTGTGATAACTTACGCAAAGAACTAATAAGAAATTTACATTTTTCTTCGTGCGGATTCTAGGACAAGTAAATAGATGAAGATCTAATGAATTCGAATATTTTGTTTAATTGAACTCTCATATCGTTTTCTACTTTTCCTTTTTCGTTTCTTTCTTATTGTTCGTCTCTTCTCTTTCTTCATCTATCACATTTTGCCCTATTAAAAAGTTTAATTAGTGTATGTTATTCCTTTTTATTAATTTTCGGCCCATTTCCTTCTGTCAGCTCTGACTTTTTGATTTCCAACCTCTCTCCTTCTTCTGCTTTAGAAGATGTTCTATACAGGCATTTATTTGTTGTTAAGGTTAATATTCCTTGTAGTATATGGTATGATATTTTCTATTTGTTTTTTGTCTTTTTCTTCCCTTTTTATTTACCTCATTTTGTCCCAATAGAGAACTGAATTATTTGTTTATATTTACCAATTTTCTGAAAGCTTTTCTAACTTCCACCTGTCTTCTGATTTCTCACAAATTTGTCTTTGTTTCTACGTTAAAATATCTTCCACATATTTAGTCACTTATTTATAATCAAGATTTCTTGAAAACTAGCTTCTGCAAGCTCTCTGATTCTATACAATTTATAACTCTCTCCTTCTGCTTTAGGAGATCTTCCATACAATCATCTATTTATTTTTAAGGTTATTACCTTTTATATTATGATATGCTATATTTTACTTTCTTTTGTCTTTTTCTTTCTTTTATATTTAGCAATTTTTGTCCCATTGAGACTTTAGTTGTTTATATTTATCAATTTTTGGCACACTTCTCAAAAGCTTCTTTAACTTCCACCGCTCCTCTGATTTTTTAAAAATTTCTCTTTGCTACTGCGTTATAAGATCTTCTAGATACCTATATTTAGTCACTTATTTATGCTCAAAATTAGTGTTTCCTATATGATGGCATGATAATATTTTCTATTTTTGCTTTTTTGTCTTCTTCGTCTTCTCTTCTTTTTCTTTATTTATCCCATTTACTCTCTAATTCTTTACAATTTCTTACCTCGCTCCTTCTGCATGACAGAATCGTCCATATATGTAGTCATTTATTTATCGTCACTATTTTCCGTTTTTGTTTTTGTCCTTTTGCCCAGTGGTGTCACTCAGATTTCTATCACACGTTAATCACGATACGTGCTCTATACTCTGCTTTGTACCTCACTCAGTCCACTAACTAGCATGATGATATTTTTAACTTTTTTGCCTATTTCCTCTTTTTATGCTCCTTCTTCTCTTCTCTTTCTTTATTTATCCCATCTTGGACCAATAGAGAGTTAAGTTGATATTTATTCATATTTATCAATTTTTCTATATTGTACCTGTTCTCTGATTGCTCACAATGTCTACCTGCATTGTAAAATGTTTAGACTTTAGACACTTATTTATGGCAAGGATTAGTACTTCTTGTATAATGATATGCATACTGATGTTTTGTTTAAATTCATTCGGGATTCTTCTGATTTCAAATTCTTGATATGTATCAGTTAACCAATTTACCATCTTTTCCACCCGTTTTATGCAGCAATAATATTGTTTCGTTTTTACTAACAGCTTTTCTGTTTTATTGTTTTCTTCAATAATCTTAAAATTTGAGGAAACTGGATTTACTTGAAGAATAGTAAAAAAAATAGGAATTAAGTATTTGTTTATACTAAAACGTATAAAATTTTTTTGATAAATACTGTGGGAATTATGCAATTATGCAAACGACCAATGTTCAGGTGGGGGTCCGGCGTGCATCGGGTGAGTAACGGTAGTAAGACGGGTGCGCAAGATGTACCACAGCGACAGTAGACGTGCGAGACAATTATTGGAAAAATACTATGAAATGTAATTTAATTAAAATGAAGTTGTGCAAAGACTCTGCTTAGCTTTCCTAGAATTCCACAATGCCTATTCAAAGCAAACCTGGAAGATCTCACTTAATAAACATATGAAACCAAAAAGCTTCAGTTGGTTAAACAATTGCGTACTTAATCCTAGCTTTATCTGATTTGTTTAGTTTAAATTAGGATTTTAATCTTCAAAGGCATTTGCTTAAATTGTATTTAATTTTTTATGTACAAAAGACAGGGATAACAAATGTAAGAACTGAAATTATAAAACTGCAAATTTTTTATGGATTTTCTAATCTGGAATAAACATTAAAGAGCAGATGTTTCCAGCATAAAATTTTAAAAGTATTAGAAGATCATAGAAAAGATACCAAATTTGTGCCCTTATAAAACAGAATTGGAGTGGCAAAAAACTGCCAAATTCGTTTAATGCCTGCGCTGGTTAGAGTGAACTGTTCGTTTTCAAAACCTAAAAATAATAAATTCTGTCTCGCAACATTAGTATTACAAATTATTTTGTAACAACAATGTTTAATAATAACTTTTAAGATCATAATTTTCCAGTGGTGTAAATCGCTTGGCTATAGTCGGGTAGTGCTACATGACCATTGTAGTTGATGCTCGTTGAAATTCTTGGCACCCACAAGCCTAAATTTCGCCCAATAAATAAATAATATCAGCTTTTTAATCGTACAGCATTTACTCAAAAGCCAGCCAAATATACTAGGCAACTTTTTAAATTTCTTTTGGAGTATTGCCATAAAAATCAAAATCAGTGTTTTATATCAGTTCACATACTTATTGTTAATTCACCTATGTTTGAAGCTTGTTAAGACAAAGTATGTTGTCGTATTCAGTACTAAACCAATGCACTCATCATGTGTTATTTATGTTTACCCATATAGCCCGTATGCGAAGGGAATACGGAAAGTCTCTTTTACGCAGCAAAACTATTGGTCTGCGCTGGTAAAAATATTAGATGCCCGCTCAGTAAGCTCAGTTTATTGCTTAAATAAAAGTCTGTGCTTTCCTCTTGTATACAAAGTGGGGGTAAAGATCAACAGGACGTGATCATTCCATTGGTTCGGTAAGGCATACTTTTAATTTTTTTTGCAAACCTCGGAGGCCATTAAAAAGGTGGAAGGTCTAATAGAAGAAGAAACCTCGATAAAAAAAATTAAAAACTCTTATATTTTAAATTAAGTCAACCAAGGAAATTTAAAACCAGAGCTGTTAAACTTATAAATCTATATTTTCAGAAATTTAATTTTTGGTTAGGTTTCCTAATCTAAATGCAAGTTTATTTCATCACACAATAGTTCTTACAACAATACGAATATCTTGACTGAAGTAGAAAGCAACTAGAAAGTGTTGGTTGAGGTCATAAAATTAAATCTAAACTGAAGTGATTTAAAATTATGGCTTTTCAAAGTGTCACTTAAAAACTATAAATAAATAATTAGGCTGATAAAATGTTCATTTAGATCACTTTATATCGCGTCAATTACATTGTCAGCCTGCATAAAGAATCCCCAGAAAAAATTATTAAATATCCTATCGACTAGCATTATATTTGCAATTAAGTAGGCACGTAATTAATTAATTAAATAACTTAAAATTAAACAAATTTAATATAACGTCTATGCAGATTTTATTATTTTTTACATCATCTAATGGCTTAATTAATCGTTAATGAGATATTAGTAATTGCTCTAAAAGTTTCCCGCTTAATTACAGAAATTAACATAAAAGGAACAGTGATGCGAATAGCGAATAAAATCAGTTATAGTTAATTATTCAAAACTGCTCCGATAAATAATTTCGAGCGGGCATAAATTTTAGCACGTACCCTACGATTTAAGAGCGGTTAATGCGAAACCAGGAAGTTCCGATGAGTTAATTTCCTCGTTAATTAAATAAACGTTGCAAATGCCAGTTAATGTGATACGAGAGACAAAGAATAACTGTAACTGTATTAACGGATTCCGATAGCAAAAAAGCTGCAAAAATTATAGCCCGCGCTTGATATTCCTGTCAGTACTAAATATTATTTATTTATGGGTTCTAATACCAAAAGCCCACCCAAAGAAATAATGAGTGTTAGAAACAGAATAATGACGCAACTTACAAGATGGCCAACGTCAAGATAGGGATTCACGTTTGATTTATAATTTTAGAAGTTTAATTACCATAAAATTACTATATATCCTGACGAGAATAGCTTTGCAGTTCATTGTGGCATATTAGGGATTGTCACATCTATAGGCTCGTTTTTCCTAACGGGGAAACCAGAATTAAATACCGCTTAATTTATTTTCATTTAATTGTATTTATATTCTCATCGATTGTGCACTTAAACCGAAATGGCAATAAATTATTCGTAGTATGCACTTAGAGAAAGAAATGGGGATAACTCCTGCGATATATGTTTTTCTACCACGGTTTCTTGTTAATTTAAACTGGAAAGTTCGATCTCCTATAGGGCATCTTGTAACATAATTCTCTGCGCTGCATATAGGCAATATTGCATGCTTATGAGCAATATTTTAATAAGAAATGCATGAATGAACAAACAGTAATTGATCCTGGCATGCAAATTTGAGCCTTGTTTGCCAACAGGTATAAATAAAGTCTACTCACAAACGACTCCGAATTTACTTTTATTTATTAAAATACTCCCTTAAGGTACTAAAACAAAACCCACTAACACACCTAATTAAGATAATTAAAACCTTCAACTTTCGTTTTGTTTCACCTCATGCTTTAGCTTTTATAGCTTTTAATATGGAAGTTTCTTTTGTGGGACCTTTTAACGCCGCCACTAAGAAAAAACACCGAAAACATACGTACGTTTTAGTGTGCACTTACTCATCCTTAAACGTAAAAGATTTAGGCTTTGCTTAGACAAGCACATGTGTACATTCCGCATTTTTTCAGTTGTATATTCCTGAGAATCCAACAAATCTCCCTGAACAAAAACCTATCTAATTGCATTCTAATTTCTTGACTAGGATGAATTCAGATAATAATAATAATAAAGGTCTTTTTGTTAACAGCAAATATCTTCATTAAACTGCAACTGATCTACGCCTTGATTATACATATCATCGTTGTTAGAAATACAATGCAATTTAATTGAAATGCGGAATTAATTAACAGCTCCACAATGTGGATAAAAAAAATAAATTTAAAGCCTGTCGATGATTGAGTTTTTAAAGAAAATCTAATATGAAACGTGCATTAAACCAGCATTAAATTTTTCTTGTTAATGAGCAAGAAAACAATCTCCAGGAAAGTTATCAAATGAAATCAAATACTTCGAAGCTTCGTATCTAGTTATCAATGATACTACGAGTACATCGACGTTCTTATTTTTCAATAGAGTGAAAGCAAGCCGTAACAGGAATGAATTAAATAAAAAATTAAGTAGTTAATCAAACGAACAGTAAAAAAGGTCAATAAACAAGAAAATGTTACGACGTGAGAAAGGAATTTTAATTGTTTAGATAAAAGTGGAAACATTAGCTTTAAAAAATTAGGTTAACCATTAAAATTGATTACAAAGCACTGGGGCTATTCTTGATATTATGTTACTAGTTCTGTAATAAACTAATGTAACAACGAAAGTTTTTATCTGCCGCTATAAATTCTTAATAAGGAAAGCACTTTGATATACCAAAACACATTAAAACTTATTTATAATGTTATTAAATTAAATTTATGCTAAGAAAATTTAATGATTTGGTTGGAAACTACACATTTTTCGCAACCGATGGCTAGGTTTAGAATAGTATATTCTGTAACAAGGTTAGAATGAAAATTCGATACGAGTGGAAGATTCCGAACGCGAGCGTTAGCGAGCGTGAGGAATCACGAGTAGATCGAATTTTCATTCTAACCGAGTAACAGACTGTATTTTCTCCACGACCGGAAAGTATGAATCAAAAACAATTAAATCTGAACAAATCAAGTTATTTATTGAAACAATTATATTACATTGTATTAATATTTATATTTACATCTGACACTGACAGTTTTGAAATCCATGGCAATCTATGTATTTCGTTGAGCATAATTATGGAATATTCATTCTATCACTTGTTATAGAATGAAAATACTTGCAAAACACATAAAAAGCAAGTGTTTCAGAATAAATATTCTATCTCAAGAGTGAGAATTTTTACTTTCTATTATTAAAAATGATTTCGGAATTATTACATTCACAAATGGTCGTGGAGAAATTAATTTAGTGGTTAATATTTTGAAAATAACTATGGAAAATATTAAATGGCAGTTTTAATGCAAATTTTGCTCTAATTTATTAAATTCCACACTAAAACTTGAGTTAGCTACGATCTTTATAGCTACCGGAATGCACACCAAAGTAATAACAATCAAACAGAAAAATGATATAAGAATTCAAAGATATAAATGTTCCTTGTCTGTTCGACAGGTTTGATTAATTTTTCACTAAAAGGCAGGGCCGTATTATCCATTAAGCTAATTAGGCTATAGCCTAAAGGCGCTAATCCAAAAAGGAGAAGCTTGGACTGTAAAATATGGGCTCTGAAGAAAGTTAGAACTTTCAAAAAAATATTTTTTTAAACTACAATATGGGAGGTACTGTTTTTAGTATTCAAAAGGGCGCCATGCCAATAGTAACCTGAGGCAATTTTCGTGATTAATCCGCCTTATTTAAAAGGTTGGGTTACTTCGTAGGATGTATTTGTGTTACGTTCTCGTTTCTTCTGGACTAGAAATTTGATTTCGCTTTTGTTTTTGTTGCTACAATAAGGATTGAAATTTTGTTAAATATTTAAGACAATTTCGAGAATTTTCTGTTATTTATGTTTATGGTTCGGATTATTTAATAATTTTCGTTATAATTCGTAAGATTTTATGGAACTTCAGAAATGTCGAGCAAGGAACTCACGTTTTAAGATTATTGTTATTGGTAAATACTCTCGAATGAGCAAGCAATTTAGAGATTTCGTGTGACAAAAATATAAAGGACGTAGGAGCAACGTATGAACGTATATATCTTGATCAAGGTGTGGGTTCAAATCAGAGAGAGAGCCGTTGAGTCACAAGTAGCGCTTTTGAAGGCTTTTTTGAAAGATAAGCACATAAATCAGTAGTGTGCAATTTGTACATATAACGACATTTTTATTATGCGTAGGCCCATTATACTATTGACAGTTATTATTGGAACGAGTTTGTCAAGAGTCAGGTCTTTGTTATGTACGAGTATGTCGCAGGTTGCTTTGAAGGCTCACATTGCAGAATAAAGAGCGAAACCTATTAATTATGTGCGCGTATGCAGCGTGCAGGAGTAAACTGCAACCAAGCATTCACTGCAACAGAACCGTGGAAATGAATTCTGCATATGATCAATACCGTCCTGGTTGCATTAACGTGTTATTGTTTTGTTAAGTCTACTGAAAAATTTGCTGCGCTGTAACCATTCATTTCAGAGATTTACTTACTTATATCCGTATTGATATTAACTTAATAATACCTGAAAATTCTTTCGAGTAGAACAAATAGGGCACGGTTCCCACCGACTAGAATTTCAGCGAAAAAAATCTCTCGTATTTGTTCAAGCTCAATTTTAACCTGTTGGTTTTAAATGGCTAAGCAATGTTAAAGTTCTATTTACATGCATGATGAAACGGTAATTTTTCTTCGTGACGGCCACTTGATATATGTGTACGTTAATATTATGTATTACCGCTAATTTAAATGGATAAACTATGCTCCAACTTGCTGCCAAATTACTTACTTCCTTCGAAATTAATACGAGCTTCAACTTAGGTATGAACTATTCATTCCTTCTGTCAATCGTGGGACTCGAAATTGATTTAAGTTACCACACTGAACGCTTAAGAAAAACAATTACCTTTAATGCTACCTAATAAAAAACGTCTTTAGAAATCAACTGAGTAATAAATAGTAGTACCTACTTTCTACAAAATTTTGACTAATAATAATCGTTAAAATCAAAAACTGGTTAACAAGTTATTTAAACCAAATAAATTTTACATGTAAAAATAAATAAACCTAAATTCTAAACTAGAATATTTTTGTAATATTGGTAAAACGACCTTAGGACTTAATATATTCAACATCGAGAATATTTTTAAAATTTATCAGTAAATCAAAGTGGGTCCCGGCCCGAGGACGCCAACTTTGTGTAAAATCTGATAAGTTGGCACCGAATAAATAGGTCTGCAATCAGATCACTTATTAGTTAATTTAATAAAGCAATTTACATTCAACGGTATTGTGGTTATTAGTTTCCGTTTATTTAAAAATTTTAGAAATTATTTCTACTAATAAACAAGCGTAGAAAAATCCGTTAAGTAAATATTTCAATTTATTTGCGTTCCAAATTTTTACTTGCACATTACATTCAACAGCTGGCAAATAAACAGTTTGTGGTTTGTATTTTAAACTTTCCATTCCATTTTAGGACTAAAAATTCATCTGGATTACACAACTAGCTATGAGGATTACGATAATTGATAATTTTAATAAGAAAGATTCTTATTATGATAAACAAGCCTTTAAATTAAAATGTAAAGGTGTAAAGATATTTGCGGTTTAATTTCAAAATTTCAGAAGTTCTAAAA
This sequence comes from Melanotus villosus, assembly GCA_963082815.1. Lineage (NCBI taxonomy): Eukaryota > Metazoa > Arthropoda > Insecta > Coleoptera > Elateridae > Melanotus > Melanotus villosus. Next base: position 1,152,752 of record OY720421.1, on the reverse strand, counting down.
TGAGGTTACACTTATTTCAGCTAAACAAAGTTACTGCTTTATTGATAATGTATTAAGCGATTCGATCGAATATCAGAAAACCCGTTAAAAGAAATAATATTCATAAAAGGAATACGATTTCAGCAAATAAGTTGCCTAGGTTCTTTTGAGATTTGGTGAAGAGCTTATCTTTACGTTTTTGTAATTTAGCGAGAAGATCTTTAGAGACTTGCTCCCACCAACATTGTCAAGAAATTGTAACACTGAGGATGGCAACTTAGTTGCCGAAATACGTATTTGTTTTGTTGATATTGGTGTATCAAGTAAACCGAAAGGATCAATTTTTAACAAAGCAACGAATAACAAAAGGTAAATTACTAGCAAAATTTTGTACACTGAAATTCGGAGGGTTACCGGAAGTCAATGAAAATGTTTTGAGAAGTCGGTTATTATAATTTTACTACGTGTTGTATGTACTTTTTTGCGGCGTTGACGTAGGCGTCAGATTTTTTGAAACAAAGACCCCTTTTTCTCAAACGACGCATTTTAAAGCATTAGGATTTTTAAAATGGAACAATTCGTTGTGGTTAAAAGCTCCGATCCAGGTAAGAATCTAAGGGAGAGTCGGTCACTGGACAGATGTGTTAATTAATGCAGAAAAAGACCAAGCGAGTTTGTGAATGGTGTTTAGAATGTGAATTAGTGGTGCATTGGTGTAAGATGCATTTTGGATGATTATTCACATAAAGATGAAAAGCTAGTTGATCTGGAATTGAACTGATTGAATGTTGTTGATGTATTTGTTGTTGGTGTTGTTTGCAAGTAGTGAGGCTAGTTGTTGTTGTTGGAAAGCGGTAAGGTTTGTTGGGCACATGATGTTATTTGAGCATGAAGCTCGTTGTTGTTAATTAGAACATAAGGCTGTGGCACGCACTTAGTCGGCTATCATGCCTGGGACATGGATAAATAGGCGTAGTTATCTAAAGACCCTTGACCGTCTGTAAAATATTCAGACAGGATGTGTGCCCCGGGATGGCCAAGGAGGCCCGTCTCCTGTAGCTCTGTTTCATTGGCTTCCTAGGACTTGAGACCTAGGATGGATGGAACAGTGACATGGTGGATTCCCATTGTCGACTATGTCCTGCCATAGTTGGCTTGCAAAGTAGCTGAATGTGCACCCATCATCATCATCACTCCCCAACATCCCCAAAGGTTTTCTATTAGATGCGACGTGGGATTCCACGGGAGGATTCCGCTCCCCCTGTAAGTGACCCTATCCGAACCTATACTGCTAAATTAATGTGCGTCTGTTTTGATTTCATATAGTTATCGCCCCTATCTCTGTTATACATATTAACACTTGTATCAAGTTTTGAGTGTTTACGAGACTTGGTCAGGGTTATGTATTAATCAAACAAGACTCGAATTAACATTAGTCCTTGATGAGTCGATCGAACATGCTTTTACACAAATAAATATCACGTCATTTTTACAAATTAAATAAATAAACAAAATCGAAACTGCAACCCCCGCCCGCTCCCCATCAGTACGAATATTAATTTCACTGAAATTCCACATAATTCCATTCAGTTGTACACAATAATTTCACTGCGGTTGACCTCTCCTGGAAAAAGGCTAAAAGAACAGAAGATGAAGAAGCGAAAAACGAGAAGAAAGAAGAAGCAGAATGAGGAAAAACAAAAACAAAAGAGCAGAATGGGGAAAGAGGCAAGAAAAGAAGAAGAAGACGGACAAAGACAAGATGTGTTGACGACGTTAGAGGAGGATTCTTTAATCCACCTTTATATTTGACTATATAAATGTGTTTCATAGTCTACATACTATTTACGAGACGTAATAATATTCCATATTTTACAATATTTATGGGTAAATATTCGTATCATAAATAAAATATACGTAAGTCTTCACTAGTAATTGCAGCTTAACAAGAAAAGTTCAAATTTGAGCTCTGACGTGGTGTGGTGTTTCTGAAACAACACTTCTTCTGAAAATGTAAAATACGAGATTTTAGATAAATACGTAAATAATTAGAAATTTTAACGTTTTAATTTCTCAGTAACAAATCTATATTGAAAAGGTATAAAGAAACTTGCAGCTGCTGCTAAATAATTACCATCTTTTAAGCATACATACAAAAAATGTATTGTACTTGACATAAAATGCAGTCACGTAAGTTATAATTGTCGAAGTGCCGTTATAAATAAGTCCGGTTATAATCAAAATAACTAAAAGCACAGAAGTTGAAATTATTATAATGAATACAAAGGTTGCCCACAGCGTGAAAATGTTATTAAAGTGAATGGAATTATGCATCACCGAGTCCTTAATATACGAAACTTTTTAATAATAGAAAAGTACAAAGCAAAAGCAGCGAGAACGATAATTTGCACAAGTACAATATAACAATACCTACGTTTTTAGCATTCCACTTCGGCATTCGCTCAAAACTCCGGCAAAAGAAAAACTAATGTTTATTTCGTATGTGGGTGGCATACAGCGCTGTCGTATAATAGAACTATTTTCCTGGTGTAATAAATTACGAAACACCGTCCACATTTCTCCGAGCCGTTGATAAACGCGTCCTTAACGGTTTCGTCAGGCACATCTTTTCGAAAACATCCTCGCCGATCTCATTACAAGAACAACTAGCATAAAGTCGGCAAGCACGGTGTCTAATGAAGTTTACGGGTAACCGAGGCGAACAATCGGTATTATTAATAACCTATTTGTTGGATCAGCGTGCAATAACTGATCGAGTATAAAACCATTATCATGAACAATACGCGTTCTGATTATTTATGATCGTAATTTTTATGAATGGGCGAAAATCTGACACGAAGGATGACAGAGCAAGTGCTCCTCCTCCCACGGTACTATCTAACAGTACTGGCTTTGTTTTCGCTGGATACGACACTGCATAGATATCTATCTATTAAATATCTGCTATATGTTTCCTGTACATGGAGCTGCGATCCCGCTGCTTGCATAATAAACGATTTGATAAGTTTGTACAATATGCTCCGGACGTAAACTATTTCAAAACAAATATATTTTATACCCCCGGGGAAATTAAAAAAATTCCGAACATGTTCTCTATATTCAGTTCTTGGAAATGAAAGCCTATATGGTTCTGTCATTTGTACTTAAAGAATCTTACTTATCTTTCAATACCTTGATATCTGCAAAATTATCCCAATATTCTGAAAATGTTTGATACGAAACTTCAATTTTAAACAATGAAGGTATTGAAAATCTGTACATCATAGTCATCATGATTTAAAAACCATGGTGCTTCATTAAATACTACAAAAAGTTATGTTATATGTTATATTGTGTATGGCAAAATTTGTTACATTTTTATAACAATGAAGTGAGTGGTTAACGATTAACAGAGCAACTCAGTACTAACCAATTCTAAACCTAAAATTGAAATTTACCTGCAAGTGTGATTTAATCTCGAATAAGAATTTAATTTGCTAAGACATCGACTTTAAATTCTATTATCAAATTCAGATATTTATTTAAATTATAAATCAAAACCCTAAAACTCGAATTTTGAACCTAAGCCTCACATATTTACCAACTGCTTTACGTTTTTTGCATTTTTAATAAAATACCGAATCAGGTAAAATTAATTCGAATTATGATCTCAAATAAACTGCGAGATTTACTATCAAAATTTGTAATTCAGAAGTTTAATCGATATTCGAAATTCAAGTGCTCTGTTATGTAATTCTATAAGGAAGCATTCAAATCTTGCCTATAAATTTGGATATTCGAATCTCTGGTTGGTCAGTTCAATTTTGATTTTTTGATTCTATTATTAATTTTGTAACTGGGGATAAACATTTAGTCTACTAAATTGTTAAATCCACCAATCAACAATCGAAAATTCTGTTGCTGAAGTCTGGACCTTCGTATGTACATAAATACAGGGTTTTGAAGCGATGATGTTTAAAAAAATAATACAAAGAGTTATGTTACTAAAATGAATTAAAATAACTGGCAGGTGAAGAGAGGGAAACTAAAACCGAATTTTGCATCTCAACCTCACATTTACAAAGAAAAGAATCAAATTGTGATTGTATTAACTGCATTTGTCATTAATCAAGCATAAGAACAGAATTTGAATTAATGCTTGGAATCAAGCTTTGTATTTTAACATTTTTAATAATTATTTATTAATTTAATAAAATGCCAAATCAGACAAAATTCGAACTGTGTTCTCAAATAAACTACGAAATCTAATACTAAAGTTTGTAATTCAAAAGTTTCGAACCGTCTTTCGAAAATCAAGTGCCCAAGTCTGTTATAAAGGATTCGAATCCTGGAGTATCTTAAATATACAGGGTGTTTCTTATTAACATGCTAATATTTAAGGAGGTTATTCTTGGGTCCATTTTGAGAAAAAAACTTCATATAAACATATGTCCTAAACGTCTTAACTTTTGAACTACAGGGTGCTAAAGTTTTAAGAAAAATATCTTTTTTTTATGATAACTTTGGTATGACCCTAGATATTTTTGTGAAACGCATCGTCTATGCATCAAAATGCATTTTCTGCTGTACAACATAATTTTTTATTCTTGCCAGTGGCGTTCGTGCGGGATTTGCACTGAATCATTTTAAAGAGAAAAGTGATACGCCACTGGTTTTTCTTAAAGTAAAAATTATTTTTGAAATCCTCATTCCTTTCTGAGCAAATCTGGTCTCTGATTTGATTTGATTCTTTTTTAATTAGCAACAGAACACAGAACAAATTTTACTTTTGAAGTTTAATTCTGTCCACGATATTAAATCTTGAATTTCCACTGAGTCAATATTCGAAAATTGAATTACGCAAGTCTAGTATGAAGCATTCGAATCAAGAGTGTAAATTAGAGAATCTTTATCTTCAACTTTTCATTTTGATTTTAATTGTTTGATTCTTAAACAAACACAAAGTTGGAAAACATTTTGATTACGAAATTGAGGATTTAGTCTACAAAATTGAATGACTAAATCTCGAATTTTCACTAATCAGTAATCGAAAATTCTATTGGTTAAGTCTGGTATCAAAAATCAAATTTTGGATTTAAATTCGAGAATTCGAAATTTGAAATTATATCTTACAATTTGGATTCTTTAAAAATTATTACCAGAACACATAATCGGAGAAATTGATTCGAATTTAACTTCTGAAACTGATGTCCACGAAATGAAGTTCCCCAACTAAATTCCGAATTTTCGCTGAAAATTGAGTTACTGAAGCTTAATATGAAGTATTCGAGAATGCGAATCATCAGGTCTTTGTTCTAATTTTGATTTTGATTGTTAAAGAAATACAAAATCGGAAAACATGAATTTAATTTAGAAATTAAACATGACAAAATGAAATTTCCAAATTTTGAATTTCTATGAATCGACATTCGAAAATTCCATCGCTTATGTGTAGCGTAATTAAGCTTTCGAACTTCGAGTGTCAATTCTAGAATCCGGGTTTTGGGTTCTACGTTATAGTTTTAATTTTTTGGTTATTAACAAAATTTAGTAAATCAAAAAAATGTATTCAAATTTCTACATAAAAATAAAAAATAATAAGGGCATTGAGTTTTAATAATAAATCTTGAGTTAGAATCTGAAAATTGCGAATCGAGGTTCAAAGGTTGAAGAGCTCAAATAGAATTAGAATTGCGGGAATTCGAATTTTATATTTGCATTTTTCGTTTTCGCTGTGATTTCCGATTATTAACAAACCACCAATTCAAATTTTGGTTTCAAACTGAACATTCAAATTTATTAGTACATTTTAAGTTTGTAATTCGAAGTTTTAAGTCAAAATCGAATATACAAGTACTGTAGTTGAAGTGAGGCGTGTAAAATTCACATTTCTAGAATGGATTCAAAAATTTAAATTTTAAGTCAAGACTGGCATTTACAGTTATTTTTCCAGACGAGATACATACTTAAACTGAATGCAGTAGTAATAAAGGCAAAATATTTTGGTAAAGTTCTGAATTACACAGGCATTAAAGAGTTAAACAACTTTTGGAATTACTTTAATGCAAAACCACATTACAAAATGAACCTAAATATTAAGAACAAAGAATAGAAGAAGTCATAAAGGTAGAAGTAGCATTTTGGCAAAAAATGCCTTTACCTACAATCAACGTTTTGATTTGTCCGTTCTTACATAAGCTTCCTTCTACCAAGTTAAATTCTTTTGAAAATTCCAAATTCTTATATCAAAAACTACCAAGAACTGTAACCTCCCATTAAAAATTGTAAATCACAGCATTTAAGAAAACGCGAAATAAATCACGGCGATTTATTTAATTTTATACAAAATTAATTTTTCCTCAAAACTACAAATATCTCAATAAACACAATAATTACAAGCATTTTAGTAGATTTTAAAATGCCATTATAACTGTTTTGCGAAATTAAAATGTCAGAGTTTTATAAACGAACGTCTTAATACAGTTATTCTGCTTTATTGAAGTATAACCAACAGGAATCTTAATATAAATATACAAAACAAAAAGCAGAGGTAAGACAGGAAATATTAAAAATTCGAAGTTATCGACATCGGTGTTAATCGATTTCTTCTTAATTTACTTTTTTGATTTTAAGAATTTCTCTATGTTTGTACTTTTCACATGGGAATAGATTTGTATCTTTGTATTTTTTCTTTAGCTCATTTCCAATTTTTTTTTTAGATTGTGGTCTCAACAAAGCTTTAAAAGAGATTTTTCAGTAAGTTATAAAATGTTCTACAAGTCTTGTTAATTTCCAAAATAAATCCCGAACAATTATAAAATAAATTTCGTTTAATTAGTAACTTAGACGAGTATATTAAAATTTATCGAGTTCATACCACATTACTAATTTGTTTAAAATATCGACCACGTAATTTATTAGTTGGCGTCTGGTTGCAATTTGTCACGAATTATATATGAATAGAAAATTCTTTGTCCGGAGATCATGAAATTGAAGTAGTTTAATACAAGTAGCTTTAATACCTACAGAAACAACTCCTACCTTTCGGTACGTTTGATATTATCTCAAATTATTTTAACAAACACGGAAGCAATATATTCGCTTCTATTTATAATATAAACTTAATTTATTGTAAATAACAACCTTGCTTTTGATTGACAAGTTACGTTAATCTTGTAATTTTAAAATACAGATTTGAATCTCTACAGTATTCTAATTAACCTACTTGCTACCTAAATTTAATTTTAGATTATGTTAAAGCCATTTAAAGCCCACTTTCGTTTGTTTATTTAAACCTGTTTGTGAAGGAAAGCTCTGAAAGCTCATTTCTGAAAAAGGTCAGAGATTCTTAAATTATGAGTATTCATTTAATAATGACAGGTCTTGAAGGATCTTTGTTCCTGGAAAATTTACCTTGATTCCAAGATTTTTGATTATTTTAGTATAATATATAAATCGCAAGAGATGGTCAAATGTATGAATAACTCAAAAGTGAATACTGATCTTCAAATGTATAAATTAAATATAAGTCGAAGCATGTTACAGCCATACTAAATCATAAGACGCAAGTAAAGAATCGTCATATTACTCGTTGTAGGCCTATCGCGTATCATAAACAAATAGATTGTTTCTATGTAAGTACTGACAGTTGCAGGAAACTAGCTAAGCGATAAAACGCAAGCCGGTATGATGCTGGAAATTGATTTTGCTCGCCTAGACGAAAGCACAATACTAACATAAATTACTGCAATCACTTTTTAAAGTTCCTGAAATTGCGTAAAACCCCCCTCTATTGTTTGTAAATCGCGAATTTCACGGTTTGGACGTTGTTTCCGTTCACTTAATATAATTGTAACCTATGAAACATACCGTGTGGGTTTATAAAACGAAATTTTTAATCAAAGATACTCCACGCAAAAAGGAAATTATCGCAAGGCGACAAGTTTCCTTTATTTAAATTCGAGTACCTTCGAGTGTTCTCAAGTATTTTTAGTTAGTTACTGGATTTATGTGGATTTATCAACTATGCAGACAAGTTTTTAGATCAATAAAGAGTGCTAAATAACATTAATTTAGATAGCATACTTAATTATTTAATTATAATTTTTTGTTTCGTCCTCCTCCGATTTATGTTTCAAGGCTCTGCAGTCTGATAAACAGTAAATTAGTTTGCTTATTTTATTAAAGAGGTAATTGTATTTGCATACATGTAGGTACTTGAATTTAAGGGGGAGGAAACGAAGAAACATAGTATGAATAATTTCATCCGCCTTTTTCAAAGTTTCATGGTTTAGAAGAGGCGATTTTTAATTTAAGAGAGCAGACGTAATGTCTTTATTGTTTTAGCTGGGCGCAGCACAAATTTACTGACAATATTTCAGTCTAAATAACAAAACCATTCCTTAACATGTTTAATTTAGAAATCAATACTACCCAATTGAAAAAATAAAAAAACAATCAAAAAATTGAGTTAAATCGTAAAAATTTGAATATAAGATTTTAAATCGAAACCAAAGATACACCAAATTTTGATTGGTGAAATGGCCCCCTTACTTTTAAAGGGTTTTATTTCAAAACCGTTAAATTTACTTTGACGAAGTCAGACCATAAAAACTCTACAAATTAATAATTACTTTAATAACTCTGATGGGTAAAACCACCTTGGATATGAACTCAATGTTTCAAGAATTTATTATTACCACCTGCATTTCTGCTGTTAACAATCACAAACAAACGCCTTACGAACTATTTTACATTTAACTAAATGTAATAGTAAATTCACCACCGTTTCACTTAAGAAGCAACCTATCAAAAATGTTACCCTAAATATCGTTAAATTCTTCCAAAAAAAAATTAAAAAACTGTCAAATTCAAATTTAATAATTGATTCAAGAAAACATAAACTATTAAAAATGGTTTAAAGCTTAAAATGTAAGTTTAATTTGTTAATGAACGACGTGCATATGTTTATGTTTGACCGGTATGATTTATAACTGAAGCTAAATTCTAATTTTATACCACATAACTTACATTAAAAATTCGAGTTCTATTTTAAAATACGTTGGTTGGTTAAGTTGGTACCTATTCGGAAACTATAAACGCAACATTAAAATCACTCCTGCTGTTTTATAGACAACCACGTCCCGCACAGCATTCATTGGAACATTTTTTTTTTAGTAACTGTTCTAACGACAGGTTTATAAACAAAATTATTTTATTGTTTTTTAAAATTCGTTATTTATAAAACGCATTTTGCTTCTTTGATTTTTAAGGAATATTACATAATAATCCGCCGGCTAAACTGAAAAATTTTGGGGTTTTACAAATACATCGTGTTTCTAACCTGTGGTTTAGATAGTTATACGAAATTTTAGACAAGTAATTTATTTTGGACCCAACTGCCCTCCATACATAATTATAAACGGGGTGTCCTCGTTGGACGTTTTCGATAAGTTAACTGTAGCAAGGATTCCTGCGCTATCTCGTGTGTTACAGATAAGTTTTTATTATTAAACAAGTTTTGGAAATTAACGTTTTGGCATCCGTTTATTAAGGTTTGAAGAGAAAAAAAAATGAAAGAAGGTATAGTAGGTATATTTAAATTCAATATTATTCACAGGTGTGAAGGAACTTGTTCTGATACGATTAAAACAGAAAATTACTGCTATTTTTCTATGGTAATAATTAATTCATTTAAATATAAAAGTATTTATCGAGACATGGCAGGTCGGTTTCTCTCTTTTGATTCGTACTTTTTGTTAATTGAGTTGTTTTATGTAAATATACGAAATTGATTTCAGCTGTCACATTCTTGAAAAGTTATTGATTGATATAATTTCGTGAAATCTGAAAAGAGATAAGAACGGCCGGTTAATTTTCGTCCGCCCCAGGTCATTTGTATTGTTAGAATGTATGGGAGGAGAGGCTTTTTATAATATATTAATTTAACATGCCATAAACGTCACTCATCAGTATTAAATATGCTATAAAATGATATAAATGTATCTATACCTCCGTCAATGTTTTGACCTCCTGCAACGTTTTGTCATAGATTTGTTTTAAGGAGCGCTTAAATAATTTCTGGTGGCATAAATATCTAACATTTTACCGAACATTTTAATGATTTGTTTTAAATATATTTATTCGCGATTTAACTTCGTTTTCGAGATTAATAAAAATATTTTGGATTCCTGTTTTTTCCTATCCGTTATTGATCATTAACATGCTAATTTATTTGTCAACTTAATTATAAAATTTGCTGGTTATTTTTCAATTTAAAACAGATATTACCGAAAGCATGCAAGGTCAATAACAGTTATTTTAAGCCGTTTTCATAACTCGTTATTATTTTATAGATCCGCTTTGTTGCACTCTTTTAAATTTTACAGAAACGAAAAATATTCCTATTTTACTTACAGCTTAATTTTTAAAAACTAGTTACGCAAATTTAAACTGAAAACTCTGTTACCCAGCCATTTAGTTATTGTATTGGTAATAGAAATCTTCAGTAAAGAATTTTCCAAATCTTGATGTCTTATAGCAATAATGTAATTCTAAAATTCACTTCAATAATATTCACATAAAGAAAAGGATTGACAAATTTTTTGCTTTGCAACATTAAAATAAAATTGAAATTCAGGATGCTTAAATACTTTCGCAATACCTACAAGTGCTTAACACTCTTTCAAAATACCCCTAGTTAAACGCAATCCTGCAAAGCTTTTATGTTTTTAAGTACATTAAATAAAATCCATGCATAATTTGGTTATATTTTTTGCCCTATGTAGTTTAAAGAATCCGTTTAATATTATACCTGTGTGTTTGCTGCATTTATTCTTCAAAATGGAATAACTTTATCAATAAAAAAAATATATAAAATTACACAATATTGAATTATTTACTGTTTTTTAGGTTCAAAAAATATTTCAAAACTTGGTAAGTTAGGGTTTGGTGCTTAATCGAGCATTGAAATCGCTCTTGTTATTAACGTAATTTTGCAGATAGCGAGGTTCATTTAAATGCATAAGCATTAATAGTTTTTATTCAATTTTGCCGTATAAACTGACGTTTAATTGTTTCTGGCCTGCCCATAAAAGTTGATGTTTTATAAACAATCGTTTAAAATTTTTATTCCGCTAGCGATTTAAAATTTTTATTCCGCTAGCGCTTTAAAAATGTCAAATCGCTTTAAAAATGTCAAGTAAATGTCAAAATTGAATAAACAGTTGTATTACACTTGCGGATTAAATTAATGTATTAACTCGCGGTATTAACGCGCTTGCGGCTGCCGCCGCTCGCGCGTGTAAACGTACCGCTCATTAAACATTAATTTAATCCGCATGTATAATAAATAACTATTAATACTCAGGTTTTAAAATATTTGTGCTTCGAATTTCACTAAGATCCCAAACATCAACAATTTTACTAAAATTACCTCATCATCATAATCGTCACCATGTTTTCGCCAATATTCCAAAATGTTTCTGCCAACTTGCATATTTAAATTAGGGTTAAACGGAGCAATTACTTGATCGATATTAAGTTGTATAAAAGGTGCCAGGTTCGCCAACTAAACGAATTCTTTATGTAGGTGGGCTAAGTATAAATTCGGAACATTTTTTTGAAAAAAATTATACAACATGGCAACAAGTCGCAATCTATTTTTAAATTGATTTTCAACACATCCAATGCCGATTGTTTTTTAATATTTAGGTACGAATTTGCAACAAGTAAACAATGAAAAGCTTTAACGATAAATAATTAATTAATGAGCCTAATTTCTTGTTACATTAAAATTCGTCCTGCTTATTTATATTTATGTTGTTTTCAAGTTTATATCATTAGGATGCTTTTTATAGAAATAATGTAATGAACCAATGATCTATGACCATTTTATACCGTGTGACTCATAGAACTGTCTATTATAATTCGGCTTAGCAACAGGAAAAAATTCAAATTTCCGAGAAGAGTAATCTCATTATTTCGGAATGCAGAATGCAGATTTTAAAGTCAATGCGCTTATGCAAATACAGTCCGCCAGAGGTAATAAAATTAGCAGATTAACATTAAAGAACAAAAATTATTAAAAATTAAAACAAAATAATTGTGAACCTACGATAAGTAGCTGCATTTCAGGTTTAATCTTAAAGTGTTCCAAGTAATTTAAATTTTCAAGCGACATCAATGTAATCCTAAGATTAACGGCTAAATAACAAAGTGATCTGAGAAGGCTTAAAACTTCTAAGTGCCTCCCTGTCACCATATATTGTTATTTGTACGTGCCACAGAAGTATAAATAAACGTTTGGATACTGCGAGAAATTTAAAAATTCCAATTCAGTAAATAAGATGCGTTAATAATAATAATTGTCATACTTATAATGGATACGAACCAAGAACGTTCTTCCATGCATCTGCCCATAATTAAGCATTTGCGATTAATTATTTATTATCTCTCTACAGTTACATTACAAAAATTGAAACTCCATACAGGATTATTCAAAAAGTCCGTATCTCCTTAGCGATTCTACTACGCCTTATAAGCAAACAGTTTAAATGTAATAAATATTAATTTTACTCGTTATTATGGAATTTACTAGAAAATTATGGCTAAATTCGAGATTCCAATAAAATAACAAAGAAAAATATTAGTCAGGCACCTAATATATTACAAGGCGATAATTTTATTTACAATTATTGCAGTTAGGTGTTTGTAAACGCACATACAATATAACTAATAACAAAGACATAAAATAACTAACATAGTGGTAATTCTGAGTAATAAAGTTTTTAGATAACTTTAGCTTTGCTTGCATATATCAGAATAACCACTATGCGGACACAGGTTTCCTAAGTAAAACAGCAAAAAAAAAGGATAAATTATGCTAAATGTTAATGAAAATGATATCACTTTATCACTTAACCCTTTAATGGAATTTTCTGGAGCAGTCGTTAATGATATTAAGAGTTCAAACTATTTCATGCATTTCAGATGCACTTTTTTAAATATTTTGAAATTTTGATAACCATGATTTCGTGGTGCTTTCTTCCGGCTTAAAGAATTCACTAATTAAGTCAGAAGTTCACAACCTGCTAACTATTAATGAAATTTCTTGCACCAACCTTAAAATGGAAACGTTTAATAACTGAAAACTTGAATCCGCAACCGCTGAAAGTGTAAAGCTTAAATACTTAAGTTCTTCGAATTAAAATGTTTAACAAATAAACAATAAATCTTTTGTGAGAAAAATGTATCATTTCAAAATTACCTATTAAACAAAGAAAACTTGCCTAAATATAACAAATGTAAAGAACCTTTATAAAGAGAAATACCGAAATTTGGCCGATTTTTCAGGAGGAAAATAATTTTTCTGAAGTTTAAAAGCTTTTCATGGGTTTCTTTAAACATAATCTGCGATTTTCAGGCCAATGTTCTTGGGTTAATGAAAACTCAAATTCGGAACCCCCGAAAGTTTAAAATTTAAATATGTATTTGAATTCTTGAAATCGAAACGTTTAATAAAAGGAAATTCAAATTTACAACTGCTGAAAGTTTAAAAATTAAATCTCTAAAGAGTCTAAAGCCTTTGAATTCAAACGATTAATAAATAAAGATTCAAATTCGAAATTGCTGAAAATTTAAAAGTTAAATATTTAAGTATAGGTACTTGGAATTGAAGTGTTTAATAAATGTGAACTCAAATTAGGAATTGCTAAAAGTTTCAAATTTAAATATTTAAAGCCTTGAAAAATAAAAATTCAAATTTAAAACTGCTGAAAATATAAAAGTTAAATATTTCATGTCCTGAAACCAAAGGAATTTAAATTCGAAACAACCGAAAGTTTAGAATTTAGATATTTAAAGCTCTGGCATTGGAACGTTTAATAAATACAAATTTAAATTCGAAACTGCTGAAAGTTCCAAAATTAATTATTTAAGGACTTGGAATTGAAAGATTTAATAAATAAGATCACAAGTTCAGAATTGCTGAAAGTTTAAAATTTAAATACTCAAGCTCAAATATATTACCAAAGCATGGAATTCTCTGGATTGAAACAATTTTAAAATTGTTAGCACATTTTTACACTTTGTAGTCTGAAAATGTTACCTTACTAAGAAAATGACGAAATGTGCGAGTATTTTTAAATATGTAACTGCATTAATATGTAAATTGTTATTTCAGAATTGCTATTCAGTGAAGAAACTAAAAATTTCAGGAATTCAATTTAAAAAAGCTTTGAGTTTGGTTTTTTCCAATGAGTAAGAGTTTCATTAAATTCCTTCTTGAAGTATGAAATATAAGAAACGAAATCATGGTAAATGCCTTTCGGAAGAAACAAAAAGGTCGAAAAGTACTGGAGCAGAAGGCAAAACACAATTGCTTTAACATTAAACCGCACCTTTCTTGTGTAAAAACAACAGATACCACGTAGTTGATTTTCTGAACCTTCAAGCAGGTCTACAAGCATTACTTTGCAAGTCACGGCACCTAGTATTTTTACAAACTTAATTATAACAGTCATTAATCGAATATGAGAGAGTCCCACAGACAGTAATTACGAACCAAACAACTACTGCTTTAATTGCTAAGTGCAACTTGACGAGTACCATAGCGGTTGATTGTATGTGTACCAGTATGTATAAACCTACAAATGCATTTCCAATTCAATTCCAGTTTTACTCGCAACTGCAATTGTTGATGATGTTTTATGTTTGTAATATCAATTTATGTTGCACCTTGTTAAGTGTTACGAGGTATATGTGACAATACCAGAGCAAAGTGTTTGTTAAAGGACACGGAATTGATTTTAACGGGCGGAGTCCTTCGAATACAAACCAGGCCTTTCAATTTTGCCACTAAAAAGTTAATTACTTCACCACTTACCAACCAAAATAGGAAAAGACTTCAAATTGTATTACCTGAAACAAAAACTTAATTAATTACTTCGAAAACGAAACGAATAAAAAATTTAAAGCCTCTTTTTAAACTTTAAAAATAAACTTAACGAAAGGTGTGGGAAAATGTATACGAAATTTAGTACATCAAATAATAATAATAATAATATATAAGAAACAAATTCCTCTATAAATTGCAGTGGGAACGAGGCAAGTTTAAATCTAAATTAGCTCATAAAATGAAAGACATCAGTAATGAGAATCGACGTGAACCGGAAATTAATTGCATTTGAATTGAATTAGATTGATAAGAAAACGTATTAGAAGAAAATTACATGGAGATGAAAATAAAACAAGTACGAAAAAATATAGACAGTTAGATAAGGAATGACATTTCGTTTTTAAACAATTAAAACGATTTCTTGTAACATTCTTTGATTCGCGTGGCATAAGGAAAAGTTCAAAATTTAAATTCAATCATGAAAAATTTCCTAACGAGATGAACCTTTTGAGTTCGATTTAGATAGTCAAAAAAGGTATTTGTAGCGGTAACTGACCGAGTACATCCTACTCGAAACGTTTAACATTTTAATTTTTAGATTACTTTTGTTTAAGTACCGATCTACAGTCAACGACTTCAAATTTGAAAACCTACATTTACCGCATAGAAACCTTCGAAACTTTCACAGTTTACAAAAAATTAGCAATATTCGAAATTTTTAAATAAATTCGTAATTCCTAAAAACAACATAGATTCAGTAATTATTCATATAATATGAAAATAAAAAGCGGCCATTTTAGAAAGATTTAGTATTGCTATGTCAATTAACATACCGTAGATTAACTAGTTAGATAACATTGTTTAATTTTCATGTGGTCCGAAAATATACGAAAAATAAATTCAGTATCCTCATTAGAAATTCCACTATGGCGGCTGTTCGCCTTCAAAGCCCAACATATATTAACTTTTAAATACGCTTAATTTCGTTAAATTTAAATTAGTAACCAAATTGAGGTTATGTTTAGATTAAGTTTATATATCTTAATCTTCAGCTGTATTTCTTTGGATTTCTTTAATTTTCTTTCAAAATTATGTGGTTTAATTAAGTACTACTGATCGACTGTACTTATGTGAAACATTATTTCTGATTACTTTATTGCGAAGCATTCTCAGACGGTTAGTTTATTAGTAGTTATTTTTAAATAGCCAGAGAGTGAATATTATGAAAATAAATTGATTTAAATACATCGGCCCTTTTCTTAATTTATATGAATTTATAGAGCATTTACGTGACAGGCCAGGTTAGGGAGAGAACTTCTGTCTTCTCAGTCAAACTAACGCTGAATAAAGACAGAACGAGATTTGTTTGTTGTGTTAATAACCCAAAAATGGTTATAAAACTGAACTTCAACTAGCAGTCCCTTTAGGCAACCTACCAATTAAAATCTAATGGAATAACAGGCGGTTTGATTTTAAATAAATTTAATACCAACTTACAAACCATGGCTTACCGTGGCCTAAAAGAATCGTGAATGCATTATATTTTAACAAGCTAATTACAGAAACATAACTGAGTCTTGTATTAACTCATACATCAAACGACTCTCGAAAAGTCAAAGTGATCTGAGCCTCGATATCGCCTAAGATTTGTTTTATTTGCTAATAATTGGTTGTATGTTTTTCTTATTAGTAACACACCGTGCCATAAATTTAAGATAAAAACTCTGTTATTAAGAACAGAGGGAGCCTGCAACATCTAAACTCATAATTTTCTTCAGTTACGGATTATTATGCAGATTTAAGGATGCGAGTAATATTTTACTGATATCAGAAGCTTTATCAAAAGAATAATTCTCATTACAAGTTCATCATCGCCTGATTTATTCATACAATAATTATGTTTACGTAGGTAATGCAAATGCACATCATTTCAGATAATTTTAACGACGTAATTTTATTTCATATCCAATTAATGACGGCACTAATGATTTCTAGCATTGAATAAATATTTATTTAAGTTACGCTTATTCTGAAGTAATTTCTCGGAATTACTTATTCTTTGATACATATTTTACAGAATTTTACTGGTAAGTTTTTTCAATTAAAAGTAAATTTCTACGCCTACAAAATTTAATTGTAAAATATCCGTTTAACATACCAATTCCGATACGAGAAACATCAACAGGCAATTATGTAATATAACATACGTGTAAATACGTTCGAGTTACTGTAATAAGGAATATTTCAATTACTTTGATTCAATGCGGATATATTCAAACTATTCAACTGATAGTAGATTGCTTCGAAAAGGCAGTACTAAAAGATAATTACTTAGATCATGTACAATGCTGCGAAAATTTTTACGAACCTGGCAACTTCTAGTTATTATTAATAGAATGTTTAATGCAAGATTCCCGTCACTATCTTCATAAATTGGAAACTATCGCTAAACGTAGTTATATCGACATGAATTCCCTAAAAATACGAAAATTCATTAAGATTACTTTGACGATAATAAAATTCTATTCGCAATATATTCTCGGTGTTGTTAATTCGTGCTGATAATTAGCTCACTTCTTCCGCTACGAACCCATAAAACTATCAACCGCTTAATAGAATCAAAAAGCTGAAACGGTAGTATTTATTAGCGACTTATAACGTGCAATCTTAAGCTCCGGGGAATTCTTGCCGTATAATGAAGTTAAAAGCTACCAGATGGCGGAAGATCTAAGCCAGCTTTCGAGAGTCATCTTAAAGAGAAGCTTCATAATTGAACAAGAATTTTCGAGTGCATAATGAAATGCAAAGATAACTAATTTGTATACACCGGCTACTAAGAGAAAATCCTTAAAATAATTTGCTTAAGAGAGGCTATCTTATGATGGCGGATTGCTGTCATCCCACAGTCACACAAAGCTTCTCAGAAAGTGATTAATTATTGCAAGAATCGTTATTTTAAGTAAGAAGAATGTACGATAGGGACTTGTTCGTTTTTAACACTTTGTTTAATTGTTTTTATGCGCTATTTTTACGCTCCTTGATCACTTAATTGTGAGAAACCCTGAATAAATGCATAATACGCACAAATAAACATCTCATGAAAATGCTAAAGCTCGTAATGGTTTACATTTGTCTGCATTTTTAAGCCTCATATAACAACAAGTAATACGTTTGTGGGAACATTTAAACGACTCGAATCGTAATTATCATATCTACACAATTTTAATCAAACGTGCAGTTCGTTTCGAAACTCCAAACACTTTAAAATCATATATCTAAACGGAAAAAAATAAGGAATCTGGAAACGTTAATTAGTTGCAACTTCTCTATACATCAACATGGGCGATAACCAATCAAAAAGCTGCACAGAAGCAATTCGTCCGTCTAGGAATGCGCTACTTTAAAAATCGACGTTTAGGTTGCCTTCTATCGAATGAAATTAAAACATCTCGAATGGAAACGAACATAACAAAATCTTTTAGATTTTCTCTTTTTTACCGCGCATTATCTTTCGATGTACCTACACCAAAACCTTCCTAGCCACGGGCAACTGGATCCATTAAATCCGTGGATCCAATAGTAAGCTAAAAGCCATAATTATCCGAATTCTACGTGTATCGTTAGAGAGGAATGCTCTAGGTCTAAGTGACCTTGAATTATTATAAATTTCACTTTAATTCGACGGTTAACCAACATCGAAAAGACAAGATGAAGATTGGTACACACCTATAATTTGCATTGCCTTCGTATGCCTTATTTGATATTATAAGTTCCCTAACAAGACTCGAAAATTAGCTTTTATATCATTCTATCAAATGTACGTACCAAACCCAATTTCATTCAATCTATTGTTTGAATACGAAACTTAAATACTCGATTCCAAGTTTACATATAAATTCATACACGACTGACCGTTCTTAAAAAATAAAGCTTAACCAGCCTACACTTTATATTTGATTATTACTATTGCAATTTCAGATAATTGATCCACAAATTAGTGAATATTTAGAATTAATACATTTCTATTGGAATTAACATACACGTATGGATGTTTCAAAGGGAGGGGTAAGAAGTCCACCAGCAAGGACTCAAATACTAATTTCATCTGGACGAACAATGATCCGATACATTCTGCTGGAAAACCAACGAAACTCGGGAACCTAGTGGCAGGGGTTATAGGGAGTTGTCCCATCGTTGAGTTGATCAGATGTATAGGGTACGACAATTCAAAAACAGATAGCTTCGAAAATTGATGGATCATAAGCAAACAAATGACATGAAATGAGGAGAATTGGAAAGCAAAATGCAACAGAAGAGCAATGATAGAACCAGTAGAAAAATTGTGAAAGGCAAAAAAGAAAACGAAGCTAAGGGGGTTATAAGTTATAAGAAGGGCGAATAGAGAATCGTGGGAAGAGTTTGAAGTCTAAATTCAGTAAAAACAATGAAAGAAATTTCTAGAACACAATTTAGAAAATAAGAGGAAAATATAACATGCAAATATGGTATATAAAAAACAGAAATACTTTGACCAAAATTGTAATGAAAGATAAACAACATCCAAAGGAGAGTAATATCAGAAAAACTAACCTATTTAAGAACAAAGGAATATAGAAATAGAAGAAGCAGAGGAAGCTATTAAGCTAGAAGAAGCAGCTGGCGGATATAAAATAACATCAGAAGCAATCAGGTACACAGATACGGGGTTAAAACATAAGAAATTTGCCAATTATGTACTTAGCTTAAAATGGCAAGTAGATTCTAAATCACTGGGAAATAGTTATTTATGTACCAAGTCAGTAAAGACACTTTACTGACGTGGTGCATACAAAATTTTATCGCCAACCGTAAAAATGTATAATTGATAAAAATAACTTCCATTATTTTCTATAAATAACTCGCGACAAAACTTTTACTGTTGGCTGTGACAGGAACAAACGATTTTTGTTCAATGTCATACAGTCATGGTTATGTTGATTAATATTAGCGGCAGGTAAAATGCTTGATTTGTACAGTAAGATAAAGTGTTTGTTTACTGCCGCAAATCGCTATGGTAATGCATGGCTTTACTGACGGTTGGCGATAAAATATATTATCTTCAACCTACCTAAATAATTTATTTACTCAAACATCAACGCAAAGCCTTAAACTTTGCCAAGTTCTTTCTCGAATTATACAATACAAAAGATTCTGTTATAAGAATTTTTTGCTGAGGACATGAAAATGTATTAGCTTCCAAATTTCTCTATTTATATCTGTTACACCACGTATAAGAAAGAAAATAAGTTGACTTTAAAGACCACCCATTTAAGGTAATATGCCTATCGCCAAGAATTCAGAAGATATATTCAAGAATGTTACGAAGAAAAGATAAAAAAAAACTATAAGAAAAGCAAGCCACATTTAGACCACAAAAAAGACAAACAGAGAATCAAATTTAGGTATTTTGAATGATTATTGAAAAAGAGCCCAAGGAAAATAAGATACATTTGACACGATTTTATGAGCCTAACTTATGAGCTTAACTGGAAATAATACCCAAATGCGAACAAACTATAAGGATTACATCAAATGTAATAAAGGAAGAGCGAAAGGAGATTCACTAAGCTCGCCACCGATCATCTCAGTTTCGAATTATATCACACAATAAAATACAATGTGATTTTTTAAAAACTCAATTGCAGCAGGCCGTATTCTGACTTAATACAGACAGTTCTAAGGTTATTAAGACAGAATACGGTCTGCTTCAATTGAGTTTTTAAAAAATCACATTGTACAATACATAGCCCTAAAATAAGCACCGTAAAAGCTCGGTTATCCGGATCGCGATTAACCGAAACGCTATATTATCTGAAACAAAATTAAACTGCGTGTTTTAACTGAAATAATTCATTCTGAAAATCTACATTGTAGCACATATTTATATTACGTATTTTTTCGGCTGAAAATAATTGCAGTATAGTTAACTCAAATTTTGCTAACCGCGGAATAATTCCGTCGTTATAATTATTATTATTTTCTGTTGAACGGTACGTATCAAATTTACCTATGCAATAAGTAGAATGCATAAATATTTAGTTAAAGAAACTCCATATTAACCGCAATTTCAATTATACAAAATGTCTCCGGTCCATATTATTTTGGATAATCGGGATTCTATTGTACTATTAACAAACTCGACTCCATAACTGTTATAAGGAATAAATAAATGATGATGACTGAAAATTAACACGAAGAAAACCAAATTAATGCCTATAACAAAAAGCAAAAGCCACAATAGCAACCCAAGGATTGCATAATTAGAACGAATTGAATGGACTACGAGTACCTAAAAACCATCATAAATAATAAGTAAACTAAAAGAGCACAGAGACGTATATTAGAAGCAAAATTACAGGAAGTACGAAATAGAAAAATGCCAAGGAAGACGTGGGAGGATAGTCTAAATAAATGGAAGCAGAACCTACAACAAATGAGATGAATGGTAGGAGACTGGAAATTATTTCCGAAGTAGATCGAAAGCCCTAAGGTTTAGAGGACGTAAAGAATCATACGATAAAAAAAATGAAAAAACCGCAGTAGCATTTACTGAAAATTCTAATTCAATTTTTTTTAATATTTTTACTATAAATCAACTCAAAATTGATAAACCTGATAAATTTGTGTTAATCAAAGTAAATGATTGCGTTTTTACCTTTACTCCAAAGAGATTAAACATTCAGATTTCAAAGTGAATACATCATTCATCTAAGGCTTAAACAAAATTACATTAATGCTGGCCAAAAGCCTTTAATTGGCGGATGTCTTGTAATTTTTAATTTTAACACGATGCTATAAAACGATGCCTTAAGTAAGGACTTCAGTTGCAAATTTTTCTGTAACAAAAGAAATAATCGAAACTGGTTTGGTGGTTGTTATACTTTTTAGCAATTCCACTACGGGTCAGTATCTAGTTTTCAGGTTTTAGTGGAAGCTTGGTTTTTACTGAGGTTTAAGTGCACACGATCTATACTTAAGTCGTAGTTAAACTGGCTTAAGGTAAGCCTTAACTTAAACTTACTGCAAACTTACGCTTATTCTTAAAAGTTTAATTTGCAAATCTTCTGATTACTTTAAATTGTTGTTAGTAATTTTCAAAGTACATCCACTGGAAGCTTAGATTAATTTACATCTCAGGAATGAAATCATCATTTCAGTGTTTTAAAAAACTTTTTCAAAAAGTTACTGGTTTTTAATTAAGAAGGTAATGCGCAAAGAGCATTTAAACTCCCAGCTTACAGGAGAACAAAATAAAAAAAAATTAAACATGGAAGTAATTATTACAGTAAGCTCCTCCCACAAAAACGGAAAAAAGTTAGTGGAGCTTGCAAAAAGAAAAGCCATAAAAAGAAATTGCATTAGGTATTATATAGCCAACTAAATTGGATTAAAACCATTTAACATGTAGTGAAAAATACCAGTTTAATCAATACTCTTTAGTATTTTAAAGATTGTTATCTTATAGTCCAATTAAATTTTTCTCCTAGCACAATCCGCATCCTCAATAAATTTCGCTACGTTATTATTAACGAAATTCTCATCAATAAAGAAAACTACCAATCTTACTAATCTTAACATATTGTTCAATACGTACAATTCTAATTTATTTGTCAGAAAACGAATTATCTTTCTTACTAAAACGAAGAGTTTAGAAATGGCCGGTCGCTAAAACGAAACTGATTAGTTGCAATAAAATAAGTTAGAGTTGCTTATCTTAATTGCCGCTTTAAAAAATTGTCAAAGAAACACTTTAGTTCTCAACTAGGGTGTCATAAACAACAGCTGTATTAAGAATTTCACAATGAGAAGTGGTTTTAAGCGCCCACTTAGATACAAAACAATTTAAATTTTTTCATCGGAATGAAGCTTCAGTATATTATTACAGAGTTGCGGTTAGCTTTTTACCTGATTTCGCTGCGCTCCTAGCGCTTCTTAGAAGTAAGAATCTCAAGTCTCAAAACTAAATAAACCTAAAAAGATTTCCAGCTACATCATTTTTAATTCATTCATGCGAAACGACATTATAGGTACATCATTTTACAAACAGCTATTTTGGGGATATTTGTGGTCAAAACTCATTTAAGTCCTTCTACGAATAAATAACAAATAAAAAACCGTGAAATTCGAAACAAAAGGATTTAGGGGAATGAAATAAAGGTTATGTAACACAAATTTGCCCTGGATTGCAAGCAATTCAACGGGTTGCAAACTAGCCATTTGATGAGCGATATGGCGCCTTATTTTATCGCCAGGGGCGCGAACGCAGCTACCGTACCACTTCATATTACCAATTAACGACATAATCTTGATCATAAGTATTGAAATCGCAGTTCCCTGCAGATTTTGATTAAATTTTCTTGCATACTACACAGGCTTTAAAAGCATTTGCGACCTATGGGAAACTCGTAATCGTACACAGCTGCTGAATGTTAAAGTCACCATCTGGAATTCATAAACGTAAAATACACTAAACACTAAAAATTACTTTACAGTTTAAATTCTAAACTATTGCTAGTTCGAATTTAAAATTTATTCTAATATATTCTTACACGAGCTTAATTACCATGTGCTACATATTTCTCTATATATTTAGGAAGTAAGAAGGCGTCACTGCTTTGTTTATTTAAATTCTACACAAAGTAAGTAACAAAAAGAGTTCCATTTTAAATTTTAATTAAGACGATTAAAGCCTGAATATTTAAAAAATAGTAGATTACGTACCAAGTGCCGAAAAGTGGATTTTTACTAGACGAGTATGGCAGGTTTGAGTACGAGCGATAGCGAGTACTTAAATGCCGTAAGAGTCTAGTTAAATCACTTTTCGGACGCGGCGCGTATACTATTTTTTCGCATTTTATATTCTCGCATAAAAAGTTATCTAAATTTATTGAGATACATTCTGAATAAAATTAATAAAAACACTGAAAAAGTAGGCGGATTCTCGATCTGACAGGAACTGTTTTTGACATAACAGAATTCAATTCAAACAAATAAATACATTTATTTTTGGAAATCTAATTCCGCAATGGACTTGAGTGACGAAAATAACTTGTAAAACCATTCAGAAGATATTTTAAATGCTGCCCGAGAAGCTATCAAATTGCATTTTAATGAAACCTGACGTTGCTATGCTGTAATGGTTGCTATGCTGTAAAGTGGCCTATTACATCACGATTTTGAGTGTCGTAAAGTAATACATTACAGTACGAAATGCGAAAAATTATATTACATGAAAGTCAAAGGATTCAAATGAGTTTTCTGGGTTCCCACAACGCTTCCAAAGTGGATTCTTAAAACACAAGTTAACCTAAATATTAATTAATAACTATTAACTTTACGTCAGTTTGTAGCTAAAGTAATATCCAAAAACCGGTAGGTTAGCTTTGTTTCCTAATTTTCAAAAGCTTAATTATTGTTTCTGCATCTCCTAAATTCATAACTTGTAGTTGTTTTGCTTTTACATTTTTCGTACAATTCTGTTTAAATAGATTTTTTATGTATTAGGTATCAATTTAATCATAATTTAATTCAATTTTCAATAGCAATAATTAGTAGGTAATTAGCAGAAAATAAAAAAAAAACATCAAGCGGCAGGCATCCTTAAAATTTTTCATTCATCCATAATTTCAATATTTCCAAGAATTCGCCAATGAACAGTATATTTCAGGATTTCGATTTAATAATAACTGCCACTTCCTCACTGTTTCACTTCAGAAATTTATGCGCATCGTTTGCATCAAAAACTTCGCTAATTATGCAACATTTTTACGATATTTTTTTATTTATAGCACATATTTTGATACCGTAATATATGGAAGCAGGATGTATCTTTAAAACTAAATTCTGTCAGCTTAATGGTCATTCGGGGCACTAAATCAGATTTATTATTGTCGTTTAAACTAATTTACTTTTTTCTGAAGAAAGCGGTGCAATTTTGTGCTTTAAATTAATTTTTTGGCCAGGAATTGTCAAATGTTACATGAATGATTACACCTTTTTTTATTATTTTTAATGCTTTATACGTAGTTTAGTTTGTAAACTAATTACAATAATAAATACTGAGTTTTAAACAGCAAAATGATGAAACGAGTTATATATTTAAAATAAGTTTTGTTAGAGTAAATATGGGGCTGAATAAATTAGAATATTAACACAGTGGCCTTAATTTTGAACATTTCGAAAATTAATTAGTGTTTGGTTGTTAATCAGGCAAGTTTAATGAGTACAAGGAATATCAATCAATTAATTTTGTAATCTCAAGCTGTCAAAACCATACCTTATTTTAGCGTAACCAAATCAGTCGGTGCTTTTGCTTCCTCTGTTAACGAGACATTTCAATTCAAAAATATGCCTGTAAAAATCAATAAGTTCATTCAAACTCTTCAGCAAAGCTTTTGCAAGCTGAGCTTTATATTAAACAAAAATTAACATAAAAGAGTATCTTATTTATAGTCAAATTTTAATTCGATATTTTTTGCCCATGTAAAGCCATCCATAATAATCAAGGGGGAGTTGATTAGTCCATATAATTTTTCCATTAATCACTTAATCTAATAAGTCCCTGACTAAATGCAAATGAGTTTATAATGGCGATTAGTGAACCAATATTCATAACCAGAGTTAGATATTTACAAGTGAAGTATCTCTAATGTACATAAAATAATGTGTAGTATATGTTAAGTATGTAATATGTAGAATATCTACGAAGATATCTTGATTTATAGGCTATAAACACGTGCTTTTCATAAAACGTTGTTTATGTGCTTGTACTAGTTTTCACTAAACGTGTTTGTGTATTTTAAAAGACCCATTTTTAACACTAACAGCCAATGTGTTGATAGATTATTATAGATAAATAGAAAACTGAAACACCTTAAACAAAACAGGAATCTATATAGAATCTATTATAATGATTTATAACCTGTTGTACGCCTGTACTTTCTGAAATATGCTTTCTCTTCAGAAGAGAATATTGCAGGATTCATGCTATTAATTGTAATTGTACTCTTAACGACTTTAAAGTTTTAAAACCAAAGGTTGGTTCAAATACTTGCGGAAGACGTATATAGAATTTTCATAATTCGTTAAAAATATATTAAAGTATTTCCTCAAAGAAGTGAATCCTCCAAAAATTTTATTTCTAATAATAAATACAGGGTGATTCAAAAGTATTGTCATTAATTTTCAGGGTAGGTAGACCATATCAAGTGAAACAATTTTTCTCAATAAACCATGTGTCGCAAGTAAACGGTAAGCTCAGAAAAAAATTAAAAAATCAATACAAAAATTGGTTTGGGGTCACTGGAATCTAAATTTATCAAACGCCTTACTGATAAAAGAGTCCAGGTATATTACGTAGTCACTCTTCGAACGTTTTAATGGAAGGTCAGCCTACTCTTTTAGCAACCAAATTAACTGAGATATTTTAATTTACGGGGAAGCTCTTCAAAATGCTGCAGCAGCTCTTAAAGAAAGACAGTATGTGTTGTGTGTGTTTGTGTAGAAGTTAATGGAGGAACATTTGAACATCTTCTGTAAGTCCTGTTCCTCTTTATTAACAACTTTTTTTTTATATCACTTTTTAAACATGCCAGTAATTGTTTACTGCCAGTTTCAAGCCTGAAAAAATGGGAGAGCAAAGTGAAATCTGTAAATTACATAATAGAGTCATGTTTAATTTATTTTGCGGGGTCAAATTTCTATCGCTGGCCTTTTAAATGTATATTAGCCAGCGGTTCCCAAAAATGTGTAACAAAATTTAAAATAAACAGAAATCGCGATAAGCTTTAAATTTTTGCTGTAATGTACTTCCATTAAGGTCAGCATACGCCCATTTAATTTAATGACAACACTTTTGAATCACCCTGTATATAAGGGCTGTCCCATAAGTAAACCGACTGTGAACATATACTATTATATAATTTTTTATACCTTATGAAAATCCCATACATTTTGCTTTTTTAAAGTCATGATGCGTATTCCCTATAAAAAGTAAGGAACCTCGATGCTGGAGCCTTTATTATTAGTTTTAGAAAAAAAAGTTTTAGACAAAAGGTTTATAACAAATTATTTTCCACAAACTGATGGTTTTAAATATTTTTTTCAAGGTCATACCTTTGCGCTATGACGTCATCTATACTTTTTTTAAATGGCAACCTATATTTTTTAGGTCGAAATTTTATAGCATTTTTTTCTCTTTCTGACCATCTAAAAATATCATACGGTTGAATAAGCGAAATTTCTAGAAAAATCAAGTTGAATGTTATTCGTACCCGTATTTAATGTACGTATTTTTATCGCAAAAATTAAACACATGACTATTAAAAATAAATATAAACAATGTTTAACATTATTATTATTATTATTTTATTATTTGGATACAATTTTTGGGAATAGGTGGATCGGTAGAACGGGTAGGATCGAATGGCCAGCCCGATCGCCCGATTTGAAGCAGTTGGATCTTGTGGGGTCATCTTAAAAGTAAGGTTTACACAAACAGGCCCAGAAATTTAGAAGAGTTAAAAATTCGTATTCGGGAAGAAATACGGGCAATACCAGCCGAAGTAATTCGGAATGTATTACAGGGATTTTCACATCGAATTGGATATTGTCAGATAGCGAACAATTTGAACGTCTTCTGTAATAAAGTAATATTACTCATTGTTTGTATTTGTTTTTAATAGTCATGTGTTTAATTTTTGTGATAAAAGTACGTACATTAATTACTGGTACGAATAACATTCAACTTGATTTTTCTAGAAATTTCGCTTATTCAACCGTATGATATTTTTAGATGGTCAGAAAGAGAAAAAAAATGCTATAAAATTTCGACCTAAAAAATATAGGTTTCCATTTAAAAAAAGTATCGATGACGTCATAGCGCAAAGGTATGACCTTGAAAAAAATATTTAAAACCATCAGTTTGTGGAAAATAATTTGTTATAAATCTTTTGTCTAAAACTTTTTTTTCTAAAACTAATAATAAAGGCGCTAGCATCGAGGTTCCATACTTTTTATTCACCCTGTATAAGTACCATGAGATCGAAAAAAAAATGATTCTGAGCAGGCCTTGACTAGTACAACACGATTGGCTACACTGGTTCTAGAATGCTAGTCAAGGCCTGCTCAGAATCATCTTTTTTTTGATCTCATGGTATACCACATCTTTACCAAATATTTCGTTTTCATTAAAGGCATTGTCAACTTATGAAAAGTCGATTTTTTTTATTTTGTAATTTGATTGAGTAAACTCAGTATTGCACCTTTGCAAAATTTTTTGGCCGAATTTTAATTCGTTATCGTGTTATGGGAGCTAAAAGTTTAAGCTATGACGTCAACTACGTCGGTCGCCGGTAAGAGCTCTAGCATAGCTACAAGTACAACGCTAAATTTAGGTTGTGTTGTCGACACTCGTGACGTCATGTACGTAGGATCTGAATTTTATTTTGGTTTTATTGTGGTTATTATCAAAGTTATTGAAATTCTACCAATGCGGGTACTTTTACGAGTATTTTAACTAACGTATTTTGATATTTACTAAATATGTTGCATAAGTTGACAATGCCTTTAAGTGCCATTTTAAAGTAAACACAGAACGAAGCCTTTCATTTTTTCATGACTTTATATTTATTATTACTTTTATTATGAATTTACCAAGTCAATAAACAACATTTTCCTTTGAAAAACTATTAATATTAATGATCCTTTGATGTATTTTTTATTATTACTATAGACTACGAAAGTTAATCAAAATGATTTGCAGCTTAAGTTGTTGTAACTGCTTGTGCGTTCTTGAGAGCTTTCTTCATTGCCCATATTTCTTTCATTCTTTGGTTTTGTCGTTATATAGCTTATTCTGATCTCTTTCGTCTTAAGCCTTTCTTAACATTGATTGGTGGATCTTCTTGTATCACTTTTCGAAAAGCTTTTCTGCCATATATTTGTGTTTCTGGAATGTTGAAAGTTTCAAGATCTTGTTTGACCTATTTGTACCAAGGCGATGTTGTTTTCTTACGCGAGTTGGTGCCGTGTATGAGGCTGGTTAGTCTTAATTCTTCCATCCTTTCTATACTTCATTCAACTTATAGGTAGAGTGGATGTAAATAAATACATGCGCAGTTCACGTGCTTGATAGGAGCAGGGCAGTATTAAAGAACACGAGAACGTTCGTAAAGATTTGCATATAAATCAGTGTAGCAAAAAAATATTTATTCAATGATAAAGTTAGGTACAATAAATAAAATGAAAACGTAATATCACATAATGAAATAAAATTATTGATTTCTTATAACAAGCATATTATTATTAAATATTGCAAAATAATTTAAATCCGGACATGGACTGATACCAAGGACGTACGAGTATCATTCCCAACTGCAGTGGCGAGGGTTCAGCCAATCGCATTAGCCAAAATGGATCACATGCACTGAACTTGCATTGATCACGCGCCTATCATTGTTTACATCCACTCTATCTTTAAGTTGAATGGAGTATAGGTGTCCAATAAAACTGAGGCGCCTTTTGATCATGATGTCCATTAGGTTCTAGGTTCTGTAACAGTTCTGCTCCTTGGATGGTCAGCGTTTCTGCCACATAAAGTACTCGGGTGGTATAGCGTCTCAGTTTTGCATTGATTGGTATGGTTTCTTCTGGTAAACCTTCCTGCATAGGTTATAGACTATATACACTTTCCTGACCCTCTCCTTCTCTAATGCTTTGTAATTTTTGAGGTCTTGATTGATCCACTCCCCTGGGTATTTGAACTCTTTGATTTTTGGATCTTGTTGTTAGATAAAAGATATTTTGGTGCTGATGTGTCGTTAGTTTTAAAGACCGTTTTCTTGTAAGATAGGCCTTATTAACTTTTAACAAAGATGTTTTTTTAGAATTACTTGTCATTTCTTTCACTGCCGAGCACACAGAGTAAAACACACAACATTGCTTAAAAGATTTTTTAACAAAAGGCTGCCATTTTCAGTTATTATTCTCAAAATGGAAGCAAACAATTTTCTTTTAAAATGTGAAATTTACAAATTTCACAAAATAAAGAAAAATCATAATGTAAAAAAACATATTTTAACTGGCGATATTATTATAGTGATCAATTGAAAATTTACAAAAGTAAATGAATAAAATGCTCTGCAGGGTAATAAAAATTAATTTGAAAATTATAACTTTCAAACATTTAAACACTTTTCGGGCCATATCATTTATTTGAAAATGATACATTATGTAAACAATACTCTTGTTTAATTGGGGGACCAAAAAACTAAATATACGAACAGGCTTCGATTCACCTGTTCTTCTAAAGTTTTCTTCTTTTTCCAAATAGTCTTCGGATCAAAGTTTATACTCTTCTAATATTCACACATTTTCTAAATAAATCTTCAATTAAAATTTTTATTTATTTATACTCTTATGTTTTTTCAATCAATAAAAATTACCAAGAAACCAAAAGCTAATCGAAGCAATACGTAGACTGCCTTGATTTTTATTTTCTAAAAACAATTCATACTTAAAGTAAATTAATAAAAAGAAGCAACCCTATATTGCCAAGAATTATTAGAATTACTCTGACTTTAATAACCAAAAACTCCAAAAAGAGTTTATAACCGGTAACACTGCTTCTGTCGGGAAACATTTCCTCAAAGTTGATTACAATAAATCTCTAAATCCGTTTTACGGACAGGCTAGATTTCACATATACCTACGCTTGGATCTCGAAATCATCTTCCTAACATAGATTGCTGTGATCTAAACATTATAATTCTTTTGTATTAACGAAGCTGAACATTTTCTGGTATTTACAGAAGCTTGAGTTAAAGAAGTAAAGAGTAACTTTTGGTTCTGAAAATTTATACTAAATTGCAAAAGCTGTTTATTTCAGGTGCAGCGAGTAATTTAAACGGGGAAATTCTGTTGAGTATAAAGACAATATACTGAAATTTAACAATTAGACATCCTTAAATCTTCCCAAAGCAGATGGTTTTCGGAAATTTGGATGCATAATGCATAATTCTCTCGTGTACACGCAATTATTTCGTAGTAATAAAAATTGCATTAAGCAATTTAACAGTCTAATAAAAATTGAAAACACTTCATCAAAATTCTGCCTGAATCAATAAGCGTTTATCATCGTGAAATGTCGTTACATTTAGTGTCATGATTAAGTCACAAGTCATTCAAACAAGTTCCTTGATTAATTTCAGAGTGGATATTTAATATTCTTATTATTAGATATTCCTCTTTTTTCCTAATTACAAGAGCTGTTGCTAATCTCAAAGAACATACCTTAAAAATGTGTTTTTATGCTATAATATACAAAGTCCGAGGCTAATTTCAAGAAAATGTCGTGTATTTATAACAGATCGCCTCGTAAAACAGCTAATTTATACCTGATTCCTTTAACGTAGGACGGCGTTCGAGATTGCAGACTATTCTAAATAACGTACTACTCTAGAAAATTAGAACTTAGAAAACAGTTATAACGCTGGAATACCTGATATTTAAAATATACAAGTTCCGAGTTACATAACGAGATATTATCAATTTACATACGACTTAAAAATACTGTTTATAATAAAAGGCTGCAAAATTTTGGTAAGCTTATGGTTCGTACCCATAAAAATACGGTGAGAAGGGAAAAATAAAACGAGAATGACCCGCATCGGTAGCCTATTATTACCGAAAGATGGTTTCACCTTGGAATAAAATTCGTAAAACTAATTTTACAAAAAACGCAGCAGAGACACTAATTTTTATCCAATTCCAAACCATGTAATTGCGAGGTTTCCGAATTCTACTATTATAGTTGGTAACGATTTTGAAATCGCCGTCTAGGTATTTATACCTCCTCGGGCTAAAACCGAAATTGATTTGGTTCTATCACGCATGTTTTCATTGCGTTCGTAGGATTTCTGCGTATATGTCTTTGTGTATTTTATTCTTCGGCGGACCAATTTTAAGAGTTATTTCGTCGGTGGACAATTTTCAAAATGCAATTTAAACCTCATCTCGTTTTCCGGTTGATATAACAAATGCCCGTCCAAACAATAGACGTAGGGCAGACGGGCCCCACTAATTGCCCTTCGAGATGAGTTCTTGAGGCCCAAGCCAGAGGCTCCCGGCAGCAACCTTGGCCACAATGACATACCCTACTCTGTCATTACCCATACTACAGCCATCTGAAATTATACACCGCCGCGCATTTTTGTCATAATTATTATTTGGATTGTATAGTCTAGAATAAAGAATTGAGTATAAAAAATAACAAGGTGTCGTTAAATCTGATTCGCTCGCTGGTTTCTACATTCCTCCTTGCACTATAATAACGTTTTATCGTCGATCTGCAGCACGATGATGGCTGCAGTAGTTCACTTTTTATGGCTCGTTTCGCAACTGCCTAGTTTGGATAATCAGCATTCGGGAAACGTAACGAGCAATTCGAACTGGATCACATTTACATACGCGAACAATTAAAAACCAATTCATTTTACTCGTATGAACTACTCTCTACAGTAATGGAATTTATTTTTATGCCTAGGTAGTAATAACAATAATAATATAATGCACGAACAGCTCCAAGACATAGAAACGAAATTACGAAACCCAAGAGATTTTTACCAAGGATCTTCTTAGAAGAACAATAAATACTAAAAAACATCAAAGTTCTCAACTTGAATAAGAAGGGACGGGAAATATTTGAAATTTAAAATAAAAGGCCGATTAGAAAAGTATCCATTTCAGACTCCTGCAGCAGTGTCAATCTTTAACATCAGACTTCTTCTAGGAATTATTCTTCTTTGTGGCTTAAATATTAATCATATTATTTTTTGACTATTAAAAACTAGGGTTCTAAACGTAGAAATTCGTGCTGAACATGTGTTCTTTCTTAACGTTAGCAGGTTCGTCGTTTCAGTGCCACTTGAAGTCTCCTGGTATAATGTGCATATTTAGCTTTAGGTTAAATTCAATTGAAAAAATCTAATGTTATAAATTAAATTCAACAAATCGTCTTCAAAATGGAGTTTTAACAATAAATTGGAAAATTAATGTTTGTCCTAACTAACCTGTTTTAATTTATTCTGCATTGTTAGTTAGATATTCTTCTTCTGAACATGACATGTTCTTTACAGGGCTTTGCTAAAATAACTATTATAATATTTTTTGACTATCTTTAACGTAGAAATTCGCGCTGAACATTTGTTCTTTATTAACGTATTAAATGCGCTTGTGTGTTTGGCATAAAACTAATTTCAATAGAAAATGTGTTTTCACATGACAAACAAGTGTTATATTTTAAATTTAGAAACCGCCATTAAAACTGATTTTTTTACAATAAAGTTTGGAAAATCAATCTTTGCTCTAATTAACCTACCAACATGATTGATTAAATTAATTCTTTCCTTTGTTGGCTAGATTTTCTTCTTCTGAAGACGGCATGCCCTTTACAGCACGTTGCTTAGAGAACAATTATATTAGTTTTTGCCTATAAAAGAACGACAATTTTTATGGTAGAAATTTGTGTTGAACATTTGTTGTTTATTAACATATTAACGTTAAAAGGTTTGTCGCTTTACTGCCCGTTGAAGTCTCCTGGGATAATTGACGTTTTATATGGTTTTCTATTTTAACACGAAATTAAACTTGATTGGAAATGTGTTTTACATAGATAAACAAGTGCGATTAACCTAATAAACCATCTTCAAACGAAATGTTTTACAATAATCAATGTTGGCTTTAACTTGCTAGGTAATACAATTAATTGCTTAATTTTCTTCTTCTTTGATGCTTAAATAACAATCGTATTATTTTTTTACTATTAAAAATGGCGGTTTTAAACGAAATTTGTGTTGTACCTTTGTTATTTATTAACGTTAAGAGATTTGTTGTTTAATTGCATTATTATTTATAAATTTTATTCTGAATTTAGAAAAAATGGATATTGAACTCCTGCACTGTCAATCGAAGAATTGCTTTAAAATTGTATGTATTTATTTTCCAGAAATCTTTTGAATATTTGAAGCATAAATTATCCATCGTTAAATGTTTTCTATCCCACTTCCTTCCACGTCTCTTAACAGATCTATCAAATATTTAATATAAGAAATTAAATATTTGAATAATATTCCTAAATAATAAATTTTGTGCGAAAATTTAAGAAACTTCTTTTGGTGAGGCTTCGAGGAAAATCTGAATTTTTGAAATTTCTATTGTGAACTTACAAAATCATACAAGAACATTTCCCTTTGAAAATTGGATACTCTCTCAAAATATAAATTGTCGTTTTGAGAATAATTTCTTTAAACATTTTAAAAACAACACTTTTGAATTTTAGTTTTTTATAAATAGTTAAATGAACCGGCAGTAAGACAGAATGTGAGTGCATGTAATACTGACATATAGAAAATTAAGCAGAGGCCTGCTTGGTCTAACAAGAATGGATGTCCACTCTGAGGCTCGGTGTGTCTGGCGTCCTCGACACTGTAAGGGTATAAGAGGGTAAAAGAGAAAGAAAAAAAGATAAATAGTTAAATTAGATTATTATGTTATTATGTAATTTAGCTTTTATTATAATAAATTTATAGATTACAAGAATATAAACAATAAAACCGTTACTTAGTAAAACGATACACCCCATCGTTCATTAAGTTACGAACAGTAATAAAATCAATTGTTATTTTAATTATGTAAGAGGTTTACCACTATTTCTTTAAACGAGCATAATTAATTTTCTAATTAATATTTAATAACATTATTCAAAACCGACACTTCTTTTGTTAAAGTCAAATCGGAACTGAACAAACGCACATTAAATGTGATACATAAATTCAAATAACTCATGCAGAGATTAGATTTCATTATTGATTTTCTTTTATAGTCAACTACTTATAATACTGTTGACATATTTGTTAAACGATCCATTGTATGTTCGCATCTTGCCTTGACCAATTGCTTATACTGCGGTCCGTACCACAAACAACCTATTTTGTTAATAAATATAAGTATACGAGTACTTTATAGCCAAACGACAATGCAATCTATATATCAATAAGAAATTACTATTAAACTATTAGGACGCCCCCTTACACTTAAGATTTCCTCTGGAAAAATTCTTCATTGAAGCTCCCTTTTGCCTAAGAAACACTGATTTCTTTATGTAAGTTATTATCATTCCAGAATAGATAACCAGGCTACTAAAAATGCTTATTTGAACAGAATGTCAATCAGTAGCTTCACTACAAATATAGCTTAAATTCTTGAAGCGGCTTTGGAAAATAAATTAAAGCCCACAATATTTATGCAAGACATTTAATATAAAATTGGATTTTTTCACATGGTTGCTTATGGCTGTTCCTGTACACCAACAAAACAAAATACCACAAGAAAGGAAAATATCAGGCTGTTTAAGTCAACAAGCAGATAAAGTGTCGCGATATATCAACATCATATTAATTAACCACGATCATGGAGATAATTTCACGAATTTATTCATACAAATAAAATAATAAAGGTGGCAGCGATCGCTGATAGGAATTTGTAGCACTTGCGCAAGCGTACTCGCTTAAATACCGAAGCGGTTAAAATGAGTTAAAATGTTAATAACGAAGCATAAAAAATAAAATTAAAAAGGGATAGGCTTCGATCTGTTCATTAGTTTTTGTACATGTATCCTCGTCTCGCACATTGTCGACTCGCTCGCACCCGAGTCCCATTAATGACGGATAGAGATGAACGATTCCAGCCTCTTAAGAAACCAATCAGGACCCGATCAGCAATTTTCTAGCTTACTTGTGGGATAATCAAAACAAAGGCACCCATTAATTACAAAGTTGAGGTCTCGTATATGCGCTGCAACTAAATGACCTTACCAAGCAATTAAGTAACTCATTAACAATACTACAATCGAATAACCAATATGACGTCACATCCGAACTATTTATGAAGAACTAACATCACGGATTCTCGATACCTTCGTGTAATTTCGATGTCTACATAAATTAGCAACCTCGAGAAATCAGATCGAAATTAATGTAATACAAACCCATTAAATATTTTTGAAAACTTCAAATTATAGGCTTTAATTTGAATTAGGTTTCTCTGGAATCCTTTAATTTTAGTATTATTTTTACTGTTTTTAGTATTATATTAGTTGAATAATAATTGCCTACAAGAAGGGTTAAGTTATATGCTTGCATTGCTTTATGGGATATTAAGAATTGCATCTAAAAGTATTTTTATAGAAAGTGTGAATTTTAGTAAAAAGTAACAATAATTTAAAGCTCTGAATTATAGAATACTAACATTTGTAACTGTGAAAGTAATATTTGTAGTCATTTGATCTAAAAATTCAATGACATTTCTAGCTAGTCAATCATAAAATTGCTCACTGACCCATCTTTAAACTAATGTGTGAAGTTATTCACTCAAAAAATTAATTTTAAGGAATATGTTAATCCTCAATTTGAGTTTCAACGGTGCTACAGCAAAAATATTCGATAACAAATCAAATTTAACAGTTTTGAAAATTAAAAACCCCTTGGCACAAAGGAAAAGAAAGAAAATTTAAAAAAATCGGGATTTAAGAAACTGTATATGCCAAAGCATCTTAAAAATTAAAATTCTTCAAAGAAAATAGAAATAAAAATGTTCTAAAGTTTTAATACATTTCAACCACCTAATATTAATTTTATTATGTTTAAAGATACTTAAAAAAGATACATATTTTCATAGTCATCTTTTGATATTGACCTTTTTATACTAGTTTATATTAAATATTTTCTTAAAAATTATTTATTTAATTATTAATGGCTAAGAAAACCCCGCACTCACCGGTAATAATGCAAGCAAAATTACGCTGAAGAAACAACATGATTGTACAAACTATATACAACTCATAATCATGTAATAAAATAATACAAGATCTGATATTACTTATTCCCCGCGTTGTTCTGAATTTACGAAGGAAGCCTCTACTTATTCACACTTACAGGTCTCTTCGATCAATAATCATGAACCAAAAGCAGAAAATTTTTTCCTTATATCTGCCATCACATTAGCATTAATCACTTAATAACACACCACATTTTTAAATATCGCAGAGCAAAGAATTTTTCGAAATATCTAAACCTACGTATAAGGAATACAAATGTATATAAATAGTGAAGATGTAGAAAATGCTAGTCATAGTGCATAATTGGGAGTCGCAAATCCGCAGATGTAAAGGTCTACGATGTAGAAATAAAAAACGTTGTTGTACAACCCTACTGCCAATCACAGACACCTTTTAGATCCTTACAAAAGCTGCTCAGTACTGAGATATTATATACGCATGTTCTGCGAATGAAAAATACCCTTGCCACACGCTTATTGTTAAAGAAGGCATTTACATGCAGTTGCAACCTTTATTCAGAGCATGCAAAACAACATTTAAACAACGCCTTTGTTTTTCAGCTGCACCTTACTAGATAACCGTTAACAATTTTGACAATGCATTTTGGTACTTTATGTCCCGTTGCACGGAATGAACCTCGTCAAAATAATTCATATTAACTTCACGATTTAAAATACTGCCAGGAATGTACCTACATAAGTTCGAGTAGAAAAAAGGTCACCTGTATTTAAAAAATTGACGAAGAATTAATTTATAGATAAATCGAAATCAGAAAATCTATTTCGAGCCATCAAATTTAGTTTCAGTGCTATTTTATTTCAAAGTACATACTAAAAATTAGACCTTTATTAATCGGCAAAATTTTAAAAGTTTACTTTTCGATTGGATTTTAACCGCTGAATGCTCCATATTCTCCCTTAATATCAGACAAGAAACAACAATTCAAAAGAGAAGGTGGTGTATCAAGCCATACAGCAGACAATATGTTGTTTTCCATTTTGAATAAAGGAATTACGGAAAAACAACAAAAATGTTGATTGAAACTAAGAAAATAGTAATTCAGTGATGAAAGCCAAACCACAATAAAAATTAAATTGCAAAAATGTTGCTACAAAATCAGCCTTTCCTTTGAGATTTCCACGATACCTTTGTTTTCTTCTAAACATCTGCAAAACTAAGCCTTATGATTGTTATTTATTTGTTATTAAGGTACTTAATTTCATTATATAATTGTTATGGTACTTTATCAATTAGCAAGGATATTTAATGCAGTTTTTGATTTAAAAAAAATGTACAAAACTTAGACAAAACTGTACATTTAAGACGCCAAATCATTAGTTTTTGATACAACCTTAAGAAAATTCAATATGTTAAACGTTTAGTTTAAGCAGCAACTTACTTAACAAAATAAATTGCTTGAAAAGTGACCGATTGAGTTTAATATGCTTATTAATTTCGTTCAAGAATTTGACATTTTAAAGAACTAATTGTTATACCACTACAAAAAGTTGATTATTAAAAATATGAAATAAAAAATTACTAACAAAATATTTTCGTGAAATTTCAGGAAACGTTCACTTAAAATTGAATCGGCCTAAATACTTATTTATATCCTAGAAGATCAGAAAGAAATTTTTATGCCTCTTTAAATTACTAAACTTGTGCTCTCCATCAAAAAAATTAAGGTGATTAATACAAAAAATAAACTGAAAAAAAAATGAAAGATAAGGCCAGAACAATTGCAGAAAATAAATTATTACAAATTTAATTGGTTAAAAGAAAACGTTGATTAATAGAAAAACCAACTGAACCTTAAATTCCACTTGAAATATTGTTTGTCAAGTGGCCAAACATTTCAGGTATATACTTAATTCCCATTTTTGTATTTTATTTTCTATGAAATTGTGCTTTCAGTTATAATTAAGCTCGTTGTTACAGAAAATCAAAAGGATTACACTCAAACGCATTGATGAAACATCAGAAATATTCCAGAAAAATAAATTGCTTTGTGATTTCAAGAACAACATTACCATTTCCATATTCTATTTTCTATAACATTATAGTTTCAGTTGAACAAATTAAGCTGATTATTACAGAAAATCAAACATATTAAATTGAAAAAAAGGACTAATATCAGAAAAAACCAGAAAATAAATTGTTATGAGATTTCAAGAACAGGATTACCATTTCTACATTTAATTTTCTATAAAATTGTGTTTTCGGTTGAACATAATTATTAAGCCTCTCATTACAGAAAATCAATAGGATTAGACTTAAAACCATTGATGAAAAATTAAAATCAAATCTACAAAACTGTGTTTTCAGTTGAATAAATTAAGTTCATAATTACAGAAAGTCTAAATGATTAAACTGAAAAAAATTATGAACGATTAACGTCAGAAGAAATCACAGAAAATATATAGTTATGTGATTTCAAGAAGAGAATTGCCATATCCATACTTAACTTTTTTTAAATTATACTTTCAGTTTAATAAATTAAGCTCATTAATGCAGAAAATCAAAAGGATTAACCTGAAGTGCAGCAATGAAAAATTAACGGCAGAAAAATCACAGAAAATAAATTGTTATGTGATTACAGGCATAGAATTACCATTTTTATATTTTATTTTCTATAAAATTGTGCTTTCAGTATACCAAAGTAAGATCATTATTACAGGATATCAAAAGGATTAAACTGAAAAGTATTGATGAAAGATTAACATGAGAAAAATATAGAAAATAAATTGTTACCTATGTGATTTCAGGAACAGAATTACCATTTCTCTATTTTATTATTTTTAATTTGTGTTTTCAGTAGAACAAATTAAGCTCATTGTTGCAGAAAACCAAATGAGTATACTGAAAAAATTATGAAGGATTTCAACACATTATTAAATTTCAGGAACACAATTCCCATTTCTATGTTTTATTTTCTATAAACTTGTGCCCTCAGTAGAACAGATTACGATCATTATTATAGAAAATGATAGAACTGAATAAAAATAATGATTTTGATGCCAGAAAAACCCCAGAAAATAACTTATTATAGATTCAGTTTCAAAGAAAAGGCGAATTAGCAATATTTTTTTGTTAACCAGCCTTTCAGGAACAGCTTTTCTTATCTTAATATTTATTTTCTCCATGAATATATGTTCCAGCGGAATCAATTTTTAGAGTCAACGCGAGTACCTACTTTCTCAGTTCGCAACATGTGTATGTATAAAAATACTCGAGACGAAGAAGAGTTAGCTGTATATGGATTGACATGGATATCGCTAATGGCATGCGTTGAGTTTAGCATCCTTTGCTCTTCTCTCAGCAGCGGAATGCCACACAGAACACACTCGACTCGCTTGTTCGGTGCAAGAATTCAACATAGAACCGTTCTTGGAATGATCACTATTGTCTTTTATTTGCATACTAATTGCCATTTTTTACCTCCGTAGCTACGGAGAAACCTAGGCTGCAGTTGAAAATAGCACCTTCGATCTTTGTTTCACGGAAAACCTCACATTTAAGCTAATTAATTTTACTAATTGTCGGAAAAAGCTTTCAGCTCCATTCGGAGAATCGTTAAGAGGAACTTTCATCTTCTACTTGTGTGTGTGTGTGTGTTAATCGTATGCATTTTATTCTAGACATAAAATTTTTGAAAAAAGAAGAAATTGTTGCGTACGGAGATACGGCTAATTACATACAGTTTTAATAACTAAGGTACTTTTATTTGTTATGACTATTAATGCCGCTTATTACCTACGTGAAGACATCAACATAAAAACTAATTCTCGAGAAACAAGTTAGTAATGAGTTAAAATATTCACGTGTCCGCTTTTTATTTTTTTACGGGACACGAATTTATGTTGTGACTGGGAAGCACTTAATAAATCTATCAGAAAAGCAGTAAGACACAATAAGAAAGGGAAAAAAGTGTTAGAAGTCGTGCTGCAAGGAGCTAAAACAAGTAATAATGCCATGGAACCGTAGCAACAGTAATATGGTTCATAGTTCGTGACTTCTAACATACGGCCCAGGTTCGTTACCTTCGCCAGGTCATTTAAACAGGTTCCCCGTAATTGACATATCAATGGTGTGAGAGTAACACTAAATGGTTTGGATCTTGCTATAAACTCTTTAACATTTTCGTTTGCCTCACATAATAGGCCAGATAACATACATTCGATGCATTAAGACGTGATGTTCCAGGAATATTTAAAAATAAGCCCAAATGTGTCTTTATAACTGGGTAAAGTAAACACTTGAAAGTCACGTCTCCACACGGAACATCTGAATTATGTAAGCTTTTAATCAACCAGCTCTAAGGCTAATCTTTATTGTTTATTAATTTTCGATTTTAAATGAATTAAATAATATCGAATACGTCGCATAGCATATATTATAAAAAGGTTAATAGTTTTGTTATCTAATTGCAAATTAAATCGGTGTGCAGGTATGAAGAATTTACTACTACTTACTTCATGTACATATGTTTAATTAGTGTGTAATATCCATGAAATAAGTGAAAGTTATTACAGGCACGATTCTGACTCCTTAAGAAGATAACAGGCGTACAAACCCTGTAGATACGTTTTATTATTATTAGATGACCTAACGCTTGTGGTACATGTTTTAAAAAATCCAAGTAAAAAAGTAAATGGGC
Organism: Melanotus villosus; assembly: GCA_963082815.1. NCBI lineage: Eukaryota > Metazoa > Arthropoda > Insecta > Coleoptera > Elateridae > Melanotus > Melanotus villosus. The sequence goes on along the minus strand of OY720421.1, from coordinate 1,111,289 downwards.
ATGTTTTTTGAAATTCTCCATGAAACGTAAAAAATGCCTAGTGACTTCAACGCTACGTTATGAAAGAGCACCAGCAATTCTTAGATTTAATCTGATATCGTTACCTCCCATGTAATTTACACTGCTATGTATTTATATTATAGTTATATGATTTGCTTATTGCTATTGTAGCAGATTGCAAATAAATACCAACTGTTAAAAAAAAAAAAAAAAAAAAAAAAAAAAAAAAAAAAAAAAAAAATCTGATATGGTAGAAGTGATTATATGTGGAAGAATTGCAACGTAGTTTAATAACAAACTACGTTTTATTGTCAGCATTACTAGCATATAATTGAAAAAAAAACTAAAAATTTTCTAACAACATTCTATTTAATCTGAATGGCCAACATTTCTTCTAATAACGAATTTTTACATTTATAAAACAGAGAGTACTTAGTTAAAAGCAACATACGGAAAAGGTTTATGGGTTCGCCATCAGTTTCTGAAAATTATATAACTACAAAAAGGTATAAAATATTAAATTCGCCGCAGTAAACGTTCACAAAAATATTTAAACTGTTAATCATATTAAACTAAAATTTATATTCTCGTACTATGATTCTTTAAACTCCTTAGTTAAAATTTTAAAAATCGAATTAAATAACCGCATTTTGCTTCTTAGTTTTATTTTAATATATAAAGAAAAACATTCCCTCTTACATTCATTTCTCTTAAGAAAATGTGTGACTTCAACGCTGCGTGAGAAGTCAAACTTTATAATCTACGCACGTCAACCAAACAAACCATTGTTGTTTCTTGGAACAGAAGTAAGGTAGCGAATTTTAAAAATTGTCAAAATTCTACTACTGTTTGGTATAGAATTAAATCTATGCTTTTGTGTGTATCAAGTGGATCAAAAAAGCATTCGATGAAAATTAATCTAGATATGCAATTTTACATTTTAATTAGGAAATATGCCTCTGAAACTTTTTATTTGCTCTTGTTATTAAAATCATTAAGTAGTATTGTAAAATTTTAAATTTTCTAATGGGAGAATTTGGCGTAATTCTGGTAATTTTAACTTCCAGTTTAGTAAACTTTGTTAATACAATTTCCATAGTAGGTAAATATATGAAGGTTAAATTTATCAGAAGATGAAAATACTAGTTCTTATGAAAAAGTTCTTCGTCTACTACAATTTGCGTTATACTAATATAGTAAGATGTACTTTGCTTGGACCCTTCTGTCAGAATGTTTGTATTTTTCCCAATTTTATTAAATAAGTAAACCATGTCAAAGCGATTTGGTTAGGGTCTGTATTTCATTGCGGATTTCGGTCGAAGTTTAGCTTAAATAGATTTAGGTCGTAGTTCAAACTGGCTTAAGGTAAGCCTTAGCGCTGGAATACGTACCCTGATCTAATTTTAGATGTACATATATCTAACCCTAAGACGTTTAAATTAGTACATGGTTTCTTGTCGATTTTTACCATTTTTAAAGAAATTATTTGTTAAGGAAGTTTTGTAAAGTAAGATAACCCCACTCACAGGTAAATCGCTAGACGGTTACTTAAAGCTCTCCTAGTTTTTTGTGTTAGTTGTTATTAGTATTGCCTTCATGAAATACATAAGCTGAAGTCAAAATTTTAAAAATCAATGCCAAAATAGCCGCTGCATTAAATTCAAAATTTTGCTATTCAATATTGATTAAAGTAATTCATATTATTAGTCGCCTAGTATTATAGCAGCGATCAAGAATAAGTTACCTGTAAATTGCAAGATTACAACGTTCAGTCTCCCACTGCACCGCAAATTGCAAAATTTGCATGAGACGACTGATTCAAATCGCATAATAGGATAAGCGCATATTGGATCAAAATCGCGCGGATGAAAAAGGCAGTAAGGTATTCATTCATACATAAAATATTTAGATTGAGTTCGGTAGACTCCAGACTCTCCATATTAGGTAGATACATATTACCAAACTGCATCGAATAACCGAAAAATTCGTCCCTAAGAAAAAGAATAACTTCAGTGATTCATGACTGTGACATGAACTTCGCCAAAATCCAAAAAGGCAGTGAAACAAAACGAATTCAGCTTTCAACAGTACATTGGCCATCCAACAAGTGAAGTGCCCCTCTCCGCTACTACATTTACTTGTCTCCGAGCTCGATTTACTGCGTCCGATAGAAATCTGCGGTCCCGCAAAGACACGGATCCTCGAACTGGCTGAAGCATGGAACCCCAAACTGGACGGGCCACTCCCGACGCCAACACCTGATGACATTCGCGATGCCAGACTTTGAAGTCGATTTCATCTTTGAAAATTCCCAGAAGTTTCAAAGTACGTACAATTTGGATAAAATAATAAAATAAAATAAAAAAGGACGCGATATGGGCGTATCTTCATTTTAGTATAATGCGGCTTCTCGAAGGTTCCATTAACCGCAAGTACCTATAATATTAAAGTAAAGAAATAAGATCAAATTAACCGAAAATTCCGTACCCGATCGAATTTTTTAACAAAATTGTATTACTTTGCATACCCTCTCTCTTGGAGCCTCATATAATAGATTACAACTTTTCGCAAATCAATTCGAATAAATTACGCTTAATTACGCATAATGGCGGTGCTGTGCTACGAGCAAAAGAATTTTGGGCCGCTTAAATTAAACCGCTTCGGCCGGGGTTTTCGGTATTTGGAGGAAAATATCCCATTTGGGCGAGGCTAATTTTCTGAATATTCGCCAGTTTAAATAACTCTCTCGCGCCCCTCCAATTTATTTCAATAATCTCGAATAAACGGGAAGAACAAATGTTGCGTCTGCACTTGAGGTATTTGATTTACGATGTGGCAAAAAGCGAATGCGCGCATTTCAATTATTGCGGGTATTATAACGAACCTTCATACCTAATGTCGCTTTACACACAAAAATATCTTGATACCGTCGTCGAAATATTCCGAATATTTTTATTATTAATTTAGCGATCCGTTATTATTTATTTCAATCTTCAAATGCCGCGAAATAAAGTTATGAACATTGTGGACCTAAAAGCATATTTCAGGGCAAAACATGCGGTGAAAATGTTGTGCATCCCGCATCAGTCTTTGCAAATCCCAACCGAACAGCGGTAACAGGTATTTTAACTAAGTATATCGTTAACTTACGGCATTGTTTAAAGAAGAGTCGAAGGCGCATTGACGTTGACACCGCTATATTTTTTCTTCTCCGCATTCAAAAGATCAGATAAAGCGCAACCCTTAAATTCGAAAGTCGATGAACTTGCTCACCATTCTCGCAGAATAATAAGATTGCATTTGCGCATGCAAATACGGGGTAATAAAAGCAGAAATGCCGTGTGTGCCTTAGTTTACTGTCTGGATCGCTTACAGCAATGTATGCTCGCATGCAGATCTCAACCAAGTGTCATTTATCGTCAGTTGACGGCGGCACAGAATTTCCGTATTTAGTGAAGTCGTGTAAACCAAGCAGTGCGACAAGGAAACTGCATGCACGGAACCATTTTAATATTTCAGTTAGAGGAGGATGCTCGCCGACGAAATGTCCGCGTAAATACGGCTCTGGAACAGAGATAGCTTCCAGAAAAAGACGTGCCACATTTATTCGCACGCGAAAGACAAGGACGCCGAGTTATTTAGAATATACAATTGCTTAAGAGAAAGATTTAAGCGAGTTATGTACGTGAGAGTACGGGACAGACGGAATGGCCGAGGTTGTATATCGGAAACAATATTTAATTAATTTAAACACTATCTGCGCTGAAATCCAAACAAATTAAATGCATGTCTTGTAAACGTATACCCATATTTAGTTTATATGCATATATGCAAAATTAGTCGGACATTTATATTTATTGTCTTGATCTCGTTACCTGTCTTACAAAATATGTTGCATAATTTTACTAATTGTTTTATTTCTTAATTTCCGTTACTGCACTCTTGAAATTAAAGACGTATCGGAACATCCTACGTTCTTGTAAAATTTTAAATTCGTATTAGAAAAAAATGGCATTTCTCACGAGAAATGCAGAAACAGAAACCTTAAGCGTCTAAGAAACAAATTGTTAGAAAATGTTAATCTAATTTTAAACTTTCAGAAGATACATCTACTTATTTTAGTATGCAAAAGGACCACGAGTCTGTTTTGAGCTATTGGAAAAGCGTTACTGATTTCCAAAATTAATTTCCACACAGAAACATTTAAGGCAATTTGAACCGAATTTATTTAAAATTTAACCTTGATTTACCTAAATCGAAATTGCTCATGTTGTTAAGATATTTGTTTAGATTTAAACTAGACATGTGCGAGATTCAAAAAATATCTTCAGAGAATCAAAGAAGCGTAATTTCACACAAACCGAGAGAAAACCTTCTTTAATACCTAGGTTTGTGTTTTAGAAGAAATACCTACTAAAGAAAACTTTTAGTTAACAGAAAAGGAACGCCATGGCGGATATGCAATGATTTTTTGAATATTTCAATAGTATGAAAACCAATCTGTTTAGAATTACTGTGAGGGATTTAATTAATATAAGAAATTATGGGGTTTCAGAACGTTTAGATCTTCAAACCAAACAGTTTATAGACCAAGAGCAATTAAATTAGACAAAACTACATATATGCAACTTAATGAAATGGAGGAACAGCAAATGTCTTCAGACATTTTTTTTATTCTTCTTCAAAAGCATTGCTAATTTACAAAATAAATTTCCTCGCCCTCATTACAAAGACATTTAAGGCCATTTGAACCGAATTTAACCTTGATTAATTCACAATTTTTCATAATGTTGTTAAGATATTTTTGGTTCAAACTAGACCCACGCAAATTGAAAAAAATATCGATATCGAAAGGGAATCAATCGATATATCAATTAAATCGCCATATCGAATAAATCGGTCTATCGAATTAATCTATTCGTCTAATGATTCGATACATGAACTGAATTAATGTATTGATTCATCAAATACTCTACTTGTTGACAACAAACTCTTATAGATGCTTTAATCTGCCAGTTTCCTTACGAAATATTGATTTTATGGAATTATTTCATCAACGTAGAGAATCTTAAAATATCGGTTAATTGGTATATGGCCATTAATTAAATGGATAGGTCGAAATATTTTGATAAATCCATATTTTTAGGCTTCCACGTCGATACATGTTCGATATATCGAAAATTTACCAACCCTAGTTTAAACCGTGATTAAAAATTATAAACAGGTTCATTAAAGTATGGTGTAAATTTAGCAGCATTATTAACTTTTCCTATAAACCAAATTGTCTACACTTCAGCTACAGTCAGCATAACAATCACCCAGCAAGTCATTCATTATTCATATTACTTAGAGTTCTCGATTTTCTGTTCTATTTATTACTGGAATAATGATAGTTTATCTGTAGTTATTAATCAATATATAAATTACAGGATGTATCACTAATCAACAGATTCGAATATTAAAGCAACTTCTGTTTCCTTCAACCAGTAAGACTTTTTGTTGTTGTTAACCAAACGTCCTAACAACACATATGCTAACTCTTTATTTCTTCCTGTTTTGTTATTACACGTAAATTAAATGTATAACTTGATAAAGATTAGAATACGAAATCCAAGAAACCTACATTAATACAACTAAAATACAAAGACGTAGATGACTTTCATTTACAACAAAGCAAAAAAGCTAGTATTTTACGTTTACATGTTAATGAAGCAAAAAGAGGAATGTCACTTGCAGTTCTTCTCTATCAAAGACGATTAATCGGCAATCGTTCGAACACAATTGTTTTGTTTTAGTGGGACGAGGAATTCTAAGCTCGCGCTATTAATAAGTACAAATAGGAAAATCAGAATGCTTCGACGTTTCCGGAGATCGACGTTATAAATCTGCGTAATTTTTTCAAGAAAATAAACTGCCTGAAGAACTAAATAAACGTGTTTTCTTTACTATATAGCACCTAAGATCTTAGCAGGCAGAGTATACAATATCTTATTACAGCAGGCAGCTGTTAATTTCCACACTTCCACGATATACGAGCTAAGATGGTGCCATCAGCGCGACTTGCTATGTAACCGTGTCCCATCCTAACTCTCACCGTTCCTTTTTGTACATCCTAGAACTATGCTTCTCTTTTTACCCATTTTTAAGACGTTATCGTTGGGGTCGTGCCTTTTTAATAGGCAAGTATGCGCGTAATAACAATAATTTTAGTTTAAAAACCATTATTCAAAGCTGAAACCGTTTTCCTTGGCTTACTGAAATTATAACTTCCTCGGTACTTCAAAATATGTGCTCATATGTAATAATTTAACATTTGTTAATAAATAACGATCCTGCTCGGGGCTTATATCGTATACACGGCGAGTCTGGATGAAACAAGACATAAACTAAGATCCGCGGCTCCAAGGCAGGGATGCATCGGTTACATTCCCCCTAATTATCGCCATAAAATAGGGCTGTCGGCAACCTATACCAACACCTTCACTTTACACCGAGTTTCAGGCACCAGCTCAAGTAATAGGACGTCGGAATGTAAAGTAAAAAGAAGAAATTTAAACGAAAATATTTCGCTATTAATCCTGGTAGTCACTCGATAAGTTAAGACTGAAGGAATGACTACGTTTATGAACAAGCAAATTCATTTTCCAAAGATATCCGACGAATAATTTCTCGAAACGCATTAAATATCGGTCTGTTCGCGTGCATACACAACTTCCTCGGAAAAATGCCAGAATTTCAATCAAAACTCTTGCGGTTCAAACCGACAAAGGATTGTATCTGCACCTGTTGTTTAAAAATCTTTATGTTCTCGTGTTTACTATTGGAAAGTTTCTTAAAATTTCAAAACGCACAAAGGACCACGGAAAATATTTAAGAACGACTAACTTTGAATTAATTCGGTTGCTCATTAGAAATAAAATACCTACTTAATTAACACACAGTAATTATTCCTGTGAGCGAAAATTGAGAAATAAGCAACACAAACGTTTAACAAAAAGTAAGTAGTATATCAATATTATAGGTTTCAGCAAAAGCTGAACTGTAGCCCTTTACACTTAAGTTTAATTGGAGTACAGGATGACTTAGGGCTGATATTTCGGTACGAATTTAGGCAAAACTTGGTTTAAGTTGAATTAAATGAGGTCTTAAGCCAAACCTTGCTACTCAAGTACAACCTCTAATTTAGTCGTTCAAAATTAATTTTCAGCTCAAATTCATACTGCAACACCGACCCTCAAATTTAAGCTAAGCTTTTGCTTGTTCCTGTACTGAAATGCCGACGTCAAACACTTCATAAATTCAAAAGGCAAAGAAACGTTGTTTCGCACAAACCAAGAAAAAAGCATTCTTTTAGCTACCAGCTTGATTTTAGAAGAAACGCTAAATAAAATTTTTCAAACTAAATGATAGCAGTTTATTAGGACCACATATTTCAGTATAGGTTTAAGCAAAAGCTTATCTGAGGCTTCCGGTACGATTAAGCAAAACTTAAGTCAAACCTTCCTGCACTGAATCCTGTTTTAGTCGCCTTAAACTAATTTTCAGCTTAATCTTGTATCGCAATACCGATTCTAAAATTTAAGCTGAAGATAAGCTTTTGCTTATTCTTATTCCCGTACTGCAATACCGACGCCTACTTCGGAGATTCAAAAAGGAGAAAGCGTAATTTCACACAAACCGAGAGAAAACCTTCTTCACTGCAAATGAGTGTGATTTAGAATAAATTCTAAATAAAACGTTGAGTCACAGAACGGGAATGCAGGGTGATAGACAATAATTTTTCTTTGGAATTATTGCAAGGGGTTATTTAATGTAAGAGATTATTTTTCAGTTTTAGAATATTTTGATCTTCAAACCAAATAAACAAATAAATTAGATAAAATAATACGAAATTGATGTTATAACAAAAAAAAAATTAAACATTATTTTCATTTCCTTCGGAAATTTACTTGATTCTTCTTTAATAAGTAAGCTTTTTTTATGTATGTTTCTAAAAATATTTGCTTATACTCCGTTCTAAAACTAGTAATGCTACTTACAATGCTCAGAGACTAGCAAATTAATCTGCACACTACCCTGATGAATTGCAGTATGAACAACGTTTACCTGAAACAAAAAAAAATGTTAAATGTTAATTGACGCGAGCAGAATTAAAACAATATCAAGAATTGGCAAAAGTCGAGACAATTTCAACACAAACTCAAAAAGACCTTTACTACGCGAATTTTTATGTTAAAAATCGTTGTTTTTTATAGTCAAAAATATTATGATTGTCTTTTAATAAACAAAGAAGAATAAACTTAAGCAATCATATCAGAAGGTTAGATAGAGCAAATATTAACTTTCCAGTTTATTATAAGAAGATGATTTATTAAATTTAATTTACAATCCTGCACTTGTTTTTCTGCGAAAAACTCATTTTCAATTGAACTTAATTTCATGCTAGAAATACAAGCGCATATGAAACGGTTGTAATACCAGGCGACTTTAACGGGCAGCTAAGCGACGAACATGTGAATGTTAATAAAGAACAAACGTTCAACAGAATTTCTATGTTTTTAAGAATCAAAAACTAATACGATTGTTATTAAATCAACAAAGAAGAATAAGCTGAAGCAGTCGTATTAGCAGGATACTTAAGACAAACATTAATTTTCTAATTTATTGTAAAATTACATGCCGAGGTGAGCAACAGTGTCTCATAAGATTTTCTATTCGTCACGTTTCTTTCCCTTATTTTTAATTAGAGCACGCAGTGAGAAAACTAGTTGGTTTTCTTAAGAGTGCCACGATTTATTTTCTCATTATGATTACCCAAAGGTTAGATCGTTCTGATAATTCTGTAGAAACAATTTTAATTCTGTTTTCTGTGTCTGCACAAGCTTTTCTGAAGTGTTTACATATTCACTTTACCAGTTACAAACAACTGATTACAGTTGCAAGTTGCAGCTAGGTGCAGGATAGTCTCAATTTGTAGTTTTCTTTTTGTGCATAAAAGATACACAATCTGCGATAAATTCTTAATTTTAAAACGCGAAACGTTTCAAATAGTTTAAACGTTAAACATCAAGGTTACGCAAAGTGCAAAAATGCCATATTAAGCAAGGAAATAAGAAGCCATACCAAACTGCATAATTAAGCGAGCCGAGACACACGTTAGAAGCATCATAAGTCTCATTTGTTAGTCAGACTCTGCTTGTGCATGTTAAAATAGCACAACTTTATAAACAACCGCATTTTAACCATAAAACAGAATGACGTATTTGAGAAACTGGATTATGTTCTGCACGGCTTTACGGTAGTAATCGAAATAGGTAATCGAGTAAAAAATTAGAAATCCGTGCACGAGTGGGAATTTCGAAAAACGTGCAAAAGTTCTTGGTACAGTTATGTTTGTGTGTTTGTGCCATTGTGATGCTAAATGGGTAGTCGATGAGAGCGAGCACCAACAAGCAAAGCACTTTTAAACTTGCGAATGAAGGAACGAAGGTTAAAAGTAGCAATTGCATAACAAGGAGCCGTACTCAATGCTGCCATCCACCCACACCGCATCTTGCAGCTCATTACCCGCGCAGTGCTCTCTACGGCCGTACGTTACCCGGCCTCGCGCATAAATATTTATCCGAGCTATTTAGTGGCGCGCTAAACAAAAGACACCATTAAAAGTTCAGCCTATAAACTGTAATCAGCAGCGCGGTGAATGCGCACGGACACTTGTATTATTTTATCAGCGTAATCGAGGATTCCAGACGTGCTAAGGAGAGAAATGAGCCTACTATCGATGCTATTTTAATTACCCGTGATATCCTTGATAACCATGTTATAATAATAAGTATTGTCCAGAAAGGTTCACCTCGCTTACCGCTGCGAAAACAAATCCGTTTGCTGCGACGCTCTATCTTTCGAAACGAATAACTTTGAATGGGTTGATCAGTAGTAAAATGCAATAAATAGAATACCGATTGTACGTTCTTCCATTGCACCAGCATTTCCAAGGCCTTACGACTTAATTTATTCGAAAGACATTGCTGTTGAAAACCAAATTTACCACTTTTTTTTTTTTTGGTTAACATATCTGGACAAAATAAGCACTTGACGATCTTCGTATTGTGATACCCGTTACTCAAACATAATCAAAAAATGTATAAGAAAGCAACCAGTAGAATAACACTAAAAGGTGAATCAGAAATGATCAACATACATACAGAGAGGTGTTAGACAAGGCGACACTTTATCGCCGAAAATATTGACGCTAACATTGGAAAATGTATTTGAAAACCTCGATTGTACTGGAATGGGTAAATGGGTATAAATGTCGATGGCAGAGATTTTACGCCACACTTAAAATACGCTGAAGACATAGTTATAATTGCCAAGTCGGAACAAGAATTGCAGATAATGATGAAACAACTACAAACGAAATCCAGAGAAGTCTAAATATGAACAGAAGGAAAACAAAAGTGATGCCAAATTCTAAACAGCCACTAAATATTAACACAAGAAGAACAAACTAATTTATACTCATATTTCAGACATAACATAAAGATAGGGAAAGAAAATCAAGAAGCAGAAATAAACAGAAGGATAACGCTCCGATGAACAACCTTTCCCATACATTTAAAAAGCAAAATGTTTGATTCTTGTATTTTACCTATTTTAACAAGCGGAACAGAAACTATGATGTTAACAAACAAAATAGTAAGAAAATTAGAAACAAGTCAAAGAAGAATGGTGGAAATAACGTTACGAGATAGGAGAAGAAACAAATTGTTAAAGTTAGTGATCTAACAGAAAAAGTTACATAATAAAAATGGAGCTGGGCAGGGCATATGTTACGGGCAGACGAGAGATGGGTGAATAGAGTATTACACCGGCAGCTAAGAATAGGGAAAAGAAACGTAGGAAGACCGCCTAAACGCTGGAAAGAGATGGAGAAGACTAACAAAGGAACGAAAAAAATAAAAAGAAAAGGGGGAGGATTATGTCCAATACTGGATAAACAGAATCTGAATAAAGAAGAGAAAGGAGAAGATATCTGGACAAAGTTTTCTCAATAGCTTTTACCGGGTTTTGTAAGAAATATAACTCTTTGATATAAATAAATTCTGTCGCGACTAAATCAACCCAGTTGTTTGTTGATTTATGATCTATTGGGCGAAATTTAGGCTTGCGTGGAACCAAATATTTCAACGCACATCGACCACTATGGCTATTGGCAATTTTGCTGAACCCAAGGGATTTCCAACGCTGGAAGGGATCTGTGGTTTTACTTTGTATCCAAAAGAGGGCATATTTTCCGCATTAAAAATCTCACCGATCTAGACCGGGAATGGAACCCGAGATCTCTGGTTTATATGGCAGGTATACTAACGTTAATTCTTCACGGTCGATAAACACTATTACGGGGTTATTTTTATTTGTATTATCATTTTCATTGCAATAGAAATAAAATTTTAAAAAGTAGGCGACACTCATGGATAGGGCACACAATTAGGCAACAAATTTGTGATAAATATCCTGCAATATTCTGAAAAAAGCCTCAATTACCGCATTTAAAGCAAGTTATAAGAAACACAGGAGCTGACAATCATGCAGCAATGAAGAGAATGGTTTGCAAAACGGAAAAACGAAGAAGTACTGGCTACGAGATTTCCTCTTGAAAATAGAGTTTTTGCTTGTAGGCATTCCCTGTAACTGGCCTTAATGTTATCTTAACCTACCCAAAAATGCCCTTTCAAAACTATTAAGTCAAACTAAATACCTACAAAAAAGAAAGCTTGAGGTAGGCTACCCCAAATGTTCTAAACAATCCCGATTTGCCTTACAATGCCTCAAAATGTCGATGACTCTCTTGAATTACCTCAAAGACTGAATAAAGAAGTAAACATTATCGAAGCATGACTTAGAATAAACTGTTGATATCTAATTTTAAAAAAAGCGAGATGGGAGAGGAAGATACCACGAAGGAAGCATGCAAACAAGAAACATAAATAAGAAAAATAAATGAAGAGATTAGCAAATTGCGTAATGAACTTGTTGTTATCGGCGACAAATATGTAAAAGATGAAGTGGTTAGCCATGTAGAAGTGCTACCTCACAACACAACAAAACGTGCCGAAAATCTAAAGCACCAAATGCTAAGAAAGACCTAGGAATAAGTAGCTGGAAGCAGTTAAAGAGTTTCATTTAACCTCCATTTTCGGAAGTATTTATTATTATTCAGTGTCGATGTCGTAATGGCAAAAAAACTATTTATACAAAACTAAAGGTATCAAAACAATCTCGAACAGCATTTAGACATCATCATCTACTTTTAGAAATTCAATTTTGTGAAAATTAGGTGTTGATGTAGAAAATTAAACATTTTTTCTGACACTCAGAAAGAAATAAAAGAAACATGGTAATCTGAATAAGACAAAGCCAAAATTATTCTTTATGAAATGTATTTACATAACAAAAAATCTATAGTAAAAATGAAAGAAACGGGCTCAGAAGTAAGTCACATCCATGTGAATTGGTTAAGCAATAAAATAAGTAAACAGCTAAAAAAGATGCAAAATGCCAACAGGTAGGAAAAAATAACATCAAAAACTGTCACTGACCATGGGATCACGACTCATCAACAACGAGGAAATAAGTAGAAAGAAAAGATAGATTATTTACAAGATGTTAAAGATGTTAACATATAGAAGTAGTTCTTCTTCTTCCTTTTTCTTCTCAAAATCGAAAGAATTATCGCCGATTTGATTTTTCTTTTCTAAACGTTCTTTACTTTCCTCTCTGTCCTTTATCCTTTAACAGTTTGGTGGCACGATGTGTTTGGTAATGGTTCTCCGTTCATCGCGAATATGGGCTTTCTGGATAGCTTCATCCTGTCCAATTGATATTAAAGGTTTCTTTTGGTCAACCCAGTGAGTTGGTAATCTGCCCCTGAGCCTTATTCTATACATTCTCCCCTTAATTATACATTTTTACATCCCGCTATTTTATTAGAATACTATATTTGACCAAAGCATTAATTAAACTACGGCTTGTTTATCTTGTTTCGTTGGTAGGCGATTGCCTCTATAATTCGTTCGATGTTGCGTCCATGATATTGTAAGCACTCTGCGGAATACCCACACCTCAATGGAATTTAGTGCATTTCATCGTTTGCTTTAATGCTCCAATTGCGAGTTCTATACCAGTCATTTATATTTAAAACTTTGACACCCTTCTCGCTACCACATTCTATCATCTCTGTTTCGGTTTCTTTAATATGTCTATATCTCTTTCTACAATGTTTTCATACGGCTTGTTGCGTTTCCTTCTTTTTTAGCTTGTTCTATTTTAAAATTCATCATCCTCAGTAAATACCATGGCGGAATTTTCTACTGAAGATGGCAGCTTAGTTGCCATAACACATGCATCTGCTGATTCTAAGACTTATAAACATTTCCAATGGATTTAAAATGCAGACGCAAGTTTGATTAAAAAAAAGTAACAACCAAAAAACAAATAAATACCGATTTCTTAAGAATCGTTGTTTTGAAAACCCCTTCTTAATAACTTAAATTAATAAATGCAAATAGAAAGAAATTCCATGGCAAAAAATTAGTTAAAATTAATTTAAAATTATGAAAAAGAATATCGAAAATAAAATTGAAAGGAACAAGAACGGAAAATTGAAACATTGGAATTTCTAGAAAAATCATACAGGGAATTTTTCTTTTTAGTATACATATTCCCTATGTACGATTTTAAAAAAACGTGTCAAAAGTCCTATATGTAGGCAACCAACTATACTAAAAAGAAAAATTATTCCCTGTATGTAATACTGCAATAATAAGTAACAAACTTCATAAAAAGCCAGAAGAAATTCTTAATATTTTTTTATAAAACAATCTAGTTCAATGGAATTTAAATCAAAAGCTAGTGTCTTCCCCAAAATTAAAATTAAAGAAAGAACATTTTGTTATATGTACATATACAAGTTTACAAAGTAAATCAATTTAAACCCTTGCTTTTTTTCTTAAAATTACAGTAAACGTTCAACACAATCCAATAATTCTTTAAACCATTTATTTAATTTCCATATGTTCTAAAAATTATTTCGAAGGATTTGCGAAGTCCTTTTTAAAATCCAGAAAGCTTTTAAGCACTACATAACCAATAATTAATTATGAAGAAACAAAACTAATAAGTAACATTTCGACTATCTATTCAGTAATAGATATAGCATTAATTAAAACTCGAGCCAGGATAACCTAAATAATTTTACATGCACTAAAAAAAGATTAATACTTGGCCTACCAAAATACCTTTCAAACAGAAATACCTTTCTTTTCATATGTTAAAGTTCAGAAGTTCGGATCCTTAATTCATTTTATTAAGGCTATCTTAATGGATGATTAAGTAAGGCTAACTTGTACATTATAAAAGTAAAAGCATTTATTAATAATATCAAAACTCACTTAATTTATTACCGTGGGTATGATAATGATATTTTTTATGATTTATATTTTTTTACTACGGCCTAGAAAATACTAGTTTTGGATTTAAATACCATCGTTAAATATTTGCACTAAGATTGTGAGAAAAAATAAGCCTTTTTTAAATTAAATCGACATGTCCAAACCTATTAGAATGCCTGTTAAATAATGAGTTGTTTTTTTTTTAAATGGCATGGATTCTTTGCTGCTGTCGTATATTTAACATCCATGAACAGCTAAACTGAATAAAAATCGTAATCAACGAGCAGTGCGGTAATATAAACTTGAAGGTACACTTAAACTACCAAATTCGGTATAATACATTTCATTTTCCATTTATACAATTTGAATTAATAAATTCTCGTGAAATAGGTACCTTGCGGTGGTCGAAATGGAATAGTGAGGTGAACATACATATAGCTATAGATTCTATTACTCCATCACCCATAAAAAAATACGCTTGCGTGCAGTTATTTGGATTTTTTAAACGTACATTACGCAAGAATTATTGAGAGTTCTTTGGTTAAGGCCAATAGAACAGTGAAAGTATAATTGGACAATTAGAAATATAATTTATAGAAGTTTGTATTTTTAAAAGTTACCTCCTCCGCACCTGTCAGTGCCCTTTGCGAATGTCCACTAACAAGCTCTTGTTCGTACAAGGCTACCGAGACTAACGATTGCCCAAAACATGCTATTGTTAGAGTACAACCATCTAATTGTCAGCTGAACATCGGGGGTTAGTTGGTATGCGACCAATTTCAGACTTAAATAGGACTATGGCGTTTAATTGCCATCTGTAAATGTTGTTATTGTTGAGGTTTCGTTGGTTGGTGTGGCAAAACCCTTTAATTGACTCCGTGTCAAAGGTTAACTCGTGGGTTAGTCGCGTTTAAATTAATACCCACATGTTAAACGGGAATAAAAAATCCGAAGTTTCGTAATTTATGCCGGATTAAAGAATATCCCTCACTCTTTATGAGGTATGAAAATATTCCCTGCCAGCAACGACCGCAGATACGCATGCTAGTTTCATTGAAATGTACTGCTATGTATGCAAAACCCGCGGTGCACTGAAGTAAAACACAGAGCTGTGTCACCTCACATTGCAGTACATAGTTCACGACAAACACGATATCTACTACGTTTACATGCCGAGTAATTCATTGTTTTTATAGCTTTAATTGTACGTTAACTGTAGATCGGAAGCTATTAGACGCACTAAGAAGCAACAGAAATGTTATCAATGCGAATCCTCATCCCATATTTTCCAACTACCATTAAACGCAGCAAAAGCAACACGATGGTATGTATCCGTAATATTAACGACATAAATTTTGTTTATTTGTAACGCCGTACAAAAAGAACTAAAATTAAGATTAAACGGATCGAAAGCAGTTTAAAGTTCTGTTTTCAACTTCTCACTTATCTCATTCCTAATCAGCGATATTTCATTAATATTATTCCGCTTGATATTAAAATACGATTAACAAAGAGGATTTATAGATTATGAACTGAAAACATCTGATAAACCGGTCTTAAAACCAGCTTAATCCATTGCAGATGCAGAAATTGGAAATAGACAAATAATATAATCACAAGCCCATAGACTATAAATTTAATATTTATCAGAGTGTTACTAGAAAAACTTGAATTACTGATTGGAACACTGATATCTTATGCACCTCATCTAATGCAAATATCTGCAAGGTGTTTTTTGCCAAATTTAATTTCCTTATCTCTCAATTATAGGTTTAATAATAAATCTGAAAAAACACGTCGTTAAAACTCATCGGCTAATAATTTAAAAATAAATTCTGCAGTAATCATATATTTTTACTAATTAAGCTAATTTCTCAAATACTACAAGTTTTGGCAAAAAATTGTCTAACATTACTTAACTCTTAACTCTGTTGGTTAACTAATCAAAATCATTTTTCGTGTTGTTTTTTTCTTATAATATGCACCAACAAAAGGGTTTAAAGTCAAGAAAATGACATTAATGTTAAATAAAATCAAGTGTTAGGTAATCATTTATTAAATCATATTCACCATAGATCAATTCAAAATCATAAATCTTTCAATTAATTTACAGTTTTTACGCCTTACAGGTGTACAACGGAATAGTTCTCGTACTCGACAATAAATTCTTACAAGTTTACGATTTCTTATCTATTTAGATTATTGTAATCGCAATATAAGCTCATAACCATAACGAATTATCTGGTAAGTAATTGTTAGTTTACACTTCAATGGTTAATGTTGATAAAGTCATTCTTCGTATGTAAGTGCTTAGTGTTAACAAAATTATCATACTTAAAATTATATTATTCCGTTATCTGAACGGGAAAAGGCAATTTATTTTAAAAATTAGGAGAAAAATTAGTATTCTCAGTTGCCTGAGCATATTGATTTTGATAAATAAATAGAAAAGAGTTATTTTTCAACCATAAAATTTTAAGGAAATACTTTTAATGTATTTCAACGAATTTTAAAAATTCTATGTAATCCAACTGTACCTTTCGGGTGGCTCTACTATATGCATGAAATTCACAGAAGGCATCAGAATAATTAAATCGACCCACACACTTTGAAGTGCCTAAAAACGCCTTACAACGAGAAACCTGTAAAAATGTAAGTGTGGAATTGGGTGACTATTATATAAATAATACTTAAGAAAATTTCTGTAAATGCAAGGAATATCAATTAAGAGCATAAAATTGTCTGAAAACACAGGGATTCTTGAAAAATTCTGAAGTTTGAAACCTATATTAAATTCCTCACGTAAAACCAAATAAGAAGGAATTTTAAGATATTTAAGGGATTCTTAAAAGAACTGGTAATTTACTTTTCTATTCATGCAAATTCTTGAAAAAACATTTAAGCAGAAAATAATATAAAAAATATAAAATACAAAATATAGCTCCATTGTTTTGTTGTTAGATTACTACACACATAAGTTGTGTCATTTTATTATTACAACCAAAATTATGTTAAAACTGTTCTATGAAAAAGTCAACCTCATAAAAAAAATGAAATTAAATTCCTTCGATTGCAAAGATTTCGAAAGGCACTTCCATAAATTAAATTTAGACAACAAAAATGTATATAGAATTTTCATAAATGGTTAAACTATATTAAAAACAAGTTGTAAGTTTAACTACAATAAACAAATTCATTTATTAAGCTGAACTTTGAAACCCTGATATAAAATCATATTTTATGCTTTATATTAAGCCAACAATTATACCAAAAGGTGACTTGAAATATAAATTCCAGAAGTTTTTTTTATTACAAGTAAAGACAAGAATTGTTTCTAATTACGAAGTCAAATAAAAATTACTTTTGTGTAATTTACTAAGCTTAACAAATACTACAACGTATATTACTCATTTCAGCAATGATATAGAACAAAAGAGGGAGTAGGGATAGTAGTAAGCAAAGAAATAGATAAATACGTGATATGAACCAAGGTGATCAAGAATAATAGAGATAAAAATTGAGATAAAGAAAACATTGAATATAATACAAATATATGCCCCAACTGAAGGAACACAAAAATAACAGTGGGCGAATTCGAATGGGAACAATAGGTAAATATGGTGAAAAAGAACTGAATAGCAATGCTAGAAAGTACTGCAATTCTGTCAGATTAACGACTTGAGAATTGGAAACACTTTATGGAACCAACCAATGGAAGATAGATTAACGTTTATAGCAGAAGAACGGAATACTCAAAGTGTCACAGATTATATAGTATATACAAAAGAAATGGAAGAAGAAATAAAACAGATACAGACGCTAAAGAAAGCAGAATTATTTACACCGCATAGACTGGTAATAGCGGAAACACAGAGCACATTTAGGAACCATGACAACATGAAAGAATACTCTAGAACAGCGATTCTCAACCTTGTGGGTCCCGCGTACCACGTAAATAATATCATAACATCAAAAATGTTTGCCGTATCACCACCCTTTATAAAAAAATTCGGTATCAAAATAAAAACAAATAGGAAGGCAAATGAAAAATATGACAAAGAGCTGACAAAGACAGTAATCGCTATATTTTATAGCAGTTTTACATTATTTGAATAAATTTTTCAAAAGGTTGAGAATCGCTGCTCTAGAATAAAAATAAGAAAACTAAAAAATGAACAGTTGGTATGAACTTAGGTATCAAACAGAAACATACATGAAATTCAAAAGACACTTAGAGCTAGATAAAAAATGTATAATACAGCAAAAGATATATGTGGAGTAACAAAGTACAATAAAAGTAGTAAAAGGACAAGCTGGTAGACGCAGGAACTAAGGGAAGAAGTCAAAAAAAAAGAAACAAGCATGCAAAAAATATATGAATACTAAACTGGACGAGGATAGGGAGGAATATATCAGAAGAAGAAATACAGTAAAGAAGACAGTAAAATTAGCTAAACAAGGAAGTTGGGAGGAGTTTAGGAGAGAACTAAACGAAACGTATAAGACAACAATAATTAGAATATTTTGGAATAAAATTAAATCACTCAGGGGGCAAAAAGGAAAGAAATTAAAGGAATAAGAGATATAAATAACGAGCTGCATCTAGACACACCACATACCCTGGAAACATGGAGAGAACATTATATAGAAAAGTTCGACTTAAAGGAAGAAGACAGGGCAGTAGGAGAAAGAGAAATACAAGGCGACGAAGCACAAGGAGATATAGAAATGGAAGAAGTAGAAATGGCTATAGAAAAATTAAAAACAGGAGAAGTATGCGAAGAAGATAAGATAGACCCAGATATGGTAAAATTCTTAGGACCAGAGGGGAGAAGCTGGCTACTGGAGATAGTTATATAGGAAGCCCTGGAGAGCAAGCCAAATAGCTACCTATAGTTTGGGAGAACAACATAATACTACCCATCCATAAAAAAGGAGACTCGACTGAATGCGATAATTATATAGCTATATGCTTAGCACCAGTGACGAGTAAAGTATATACACGAATAATAGAAGAAAGGATAAGAAAGCAGGTAAAAAATAAAATGGAGGAAGAACAAGCTGGATTTAGAAAACATAAACAAACAATAGATAACATATTTATTATAAGAAACTTGACAGAGAGACATAAACAAACGTGAGAACAACTAGTTCTGGTATTTCCGACGCCCGCAAGGGCACAAGGATCAGAGAAAGAAGAAGAAGAAGAAATTAAAATTAAATTTACTGGAAATGATTGTAATCAGGACCGCATTATCCATTAAGACCCAGAAACAATCACAAAAAACTTTTAGAAAATAAGGTAAACTAGGCTAAAACCTAAGGTCCTATGAATGTATAGGACCCTTAAGAAACTGAAACCTGGTTGTATTTAATATGTAATAATAATATCTATATCTTAAGAAAAAATATTCGAAATGGATACTTTCTATAAAGTTAAAAAAGCTTTTTAATTCATATGGTTCGAAATTTAAAATTACGAAGGAGCCCTTAACTATGATCAGCCTACAACCCATTTTAGGGCTGATACACCCCTGGTTATGCTTACGAATTTCTTAAATAAAATCACAACTACTTTGCTAAAGTCTAAGTTTGTTATAAACGGTTTAAGCTTAAAACATTGAACTCACTTGAATGGAATTTTTCAGTACATAATTTTACCAAAATTACAAAGTTTCGCTGACATACACGTCGAGCTATTTTAGACTTAATATGAATTATTTCGTAGAATACTCGTAAAAGTGGATGACATTTTGTGTAAGTTCTTGTTAACAATTTCTGTAAATTTCTAACTGCACTTGTAACACCTCAAACTACGAACAAGAACTTTTATAATTTATATTACGTAACAGAATTTAGTAATAAACTGTGGCACTAACCCAACTTTTCCATATTTATTTTTAATTTAAAATAAATTCTAGCTATTTATTATTTTAAACCGCAGTTGCCTATTATGCAACGAATTTAGGATTTTAAGCACGATCTGCTATTTACGTACCCAGTTCGTGAATCCACAATATTTTAAAAACTTACACTACTATCATTTTGGTCATGTACTCTAGTTAAGGACAATTCATAAATTGCTAATTATTTTTTATAGTTCGTCGGACATGATTATTTTAAACCATAAATGGTTATGCGTGTTACAGTAGGAATGAGGTAGTGAACATAAGTCAATTTGTTATTTTTGTTGCATTAAAAGTGCTCTTGCTACTTACTATTTACTCCTGACAGTACAAGAGAATAGAATAAAATGCATATAATACATGCTAGAGCACTCTAGCTCTGAAGGTGATTTGTGCAAAGTAAAGTGCATCTAATAAATTATTCAAGTTCCTGAAAATAAAACACATCGAAATAGTATTTAAACAAATTATCTCGAGATTAGATTATCTGCAAAAGACATGCAAGTATTTTCGATCTCACTTTTAAGTACTCGTTATGCAATCGTTATTATTGCTAATGCACGGCGTTTCCAAAATAGTCATGTTAAAGGTAAAAACAGAATTCCTGTAATTAAGCACTTTTGGCCGTCGAATCAGTTACAATGTAATGGTTTGATTACGGTTCTAAAACTGGAAATTCACGTGCTTATCTGTACGATTTAAAAAGAAGAAAATCCTGGTCACGAACTTTTTTATGATCCGTTTTTATTATTCAAAATGCATGCTAAGATGGTTTATTTCGTTATTTATTATGTTTGTTTTGTATTCTGTTTATGTAAATGTCCGAATGTTCCGACAACTCTAAAGAGTTATTCGTAAAAAAATTTACGCTCTTTCGGATTAGTTTTATTTCTTCTGATATGACCACATATTTTCCTTTAGATTTACACTGCTTTCAACTAAAAAACAACAGAATGTTAAATTTGATAGATTCAAATCTTCACCCTATATTTGTTGCAAATAAATAAACAGCGATTTGGTAACTATTTATTTTATTAAACGCTCATAATTAGAGGAAAATGCTATCAAAAGGAGAATTTATTCAAATAAGCTTTTGCCGAATCGCTGACTGCTTATTTTCAACAATAATGTTAAATATATGTACTTATGTCAAAAATGTTTTGGGTTTAGATGATTATGTCGGCTTGCTTAGGGAAGTTGTAAGTTTTAGTTAAAAATTAAGAAATTTGTTGTAATTCTATAGAAAAGCTGCTACTTTAATGTTCAGTTTAGAGTAACTTCAGAGTCGGTACATTGCTGAAACAGTTGAAAGAAGCTTAATTAACACATTGTTGAAATTCTTCCTGCTGAGATCAGAGGATGCAGGTATTAAAAAAATAAGATACAACACAGAAGCAGTTATGGCTCAATTATCCAACTTTACGTTCGAGTTTAGCATTTTCTGTTCGAAATTTAAACCTAAAATTCTTTAGATAATATTTTAATAATTTTAACTGTAACTGCAACTTATTCTTATATACAAATAAATATAAGTTTGTAAAAATTCGCAAAAAAAACCTTTTGAACATTTTAGAACATTCTTCAAACGTGTACTCAAAAATAATTCTAATTTTCGTATTTTACAAAAATTAATTTCTAATTTTAACACTAGGCTGGTCGTATTTCTTTTGTTTAATGTAAAGATTGAATTAATCAGATATAATAGCAAATCTTTAATTAAGCTGAACTTTCTAAATTTCATTTAAAAAAAAAGTGAAATCTTCAATATTTTCTTAATTTTGAATTTTACGTACTTTAAGCACCGATTTCATCCCCAACCAAATTTAACTTTCAGATACTTTCAAAGAAACTAACCGAAGTCCGAAAACAGACAAATTTTAAAGCATTGAAATTTATTCTTTCAAAAAAGCAGAAAAATTTCAATAAAATTTTGAAATGCAGAAAAGTTTTCCACGGGTAATTCAATTTTGATTTAAGCTAAAAGCATAAGCCATATTTTTTTATTTAAGGAAAAAATTAAACTGACTATTCAACTCATATGTCATCTGTCAAAAATTGACCAATCAAAAAGCAAGATTTGATGTTTTTGAGTCAATCAAAACGAATTTCACTAGTGATACGAAGCGACAATTTTTTGAAAACAGTTTATTTCTAGTTATATCCCACAGAGAACAATTTTCATGTAAACAAACTTGAATGTGGACTAATTTATGAAAAATGATTCGATGGAAATGATTTTTTTTCGTTGAATAGTCCCTCAAATACCATTCGTGTTCAAAGAATTGTAGATTATTTTTGCTGTAAAATCACTCATGTTCCTTGTGATTGCGAATACCACTCGTACTGCGCACTCGTGATATTCATATGCAAGCACAAGGAACATTCGTGATGTTACAGCAAAAAAATAATCGACAATTCTTTGACCACTCGTGGTATTGTAAGTGATTATTTATAATAACTAATAACAAATGTTTAATTGGAAGCGAAATCTTATTTTTAATTTTGAGCGCCGATTTCTTTCCACCTACTATCAAATTTAACATTCAGGTACTTCCAAGGAGTTATTGTATTACAGTATTACCAAAGGCTACCAAGGAAATTCAAAAAATGAAGTTGTGATTGTCAGAAAGGGGTGAAACTAACCTAAGTCTGAAAGCAGAAAAATTCCAAATTTTAAAGCATAAACAAACCTAAACGTTTTTAAAGGCAGAAAAGTTTCCCACGGGTTATTTAAAATTTTTATTTTCGCAGATACGCCAATTTTATGATACCTTCTTTGGCTCTGATTGTTTATTTATTTATTATAATAATTTCAAATGTGTTTCCAAATCAAAGCGTTTCCGGAACTTAAATTCTAAAGGATTACTTTATTCGCCAAAAGGTTTTCAACCCAAAATCATGCAATAATTGTCATAATCATCAATCAGAAATTACAAAACAATAAGCAAAACCACACACAGTCCCCCAGCATCTAAAAAAAAACAAAGAAAATGTTATTTCTAATTTAGTTTTCAAGCTCCTTGGTCGAAAACAAACGACATGTACTATAAATATTACCGGCCCGAAGAATGTAAATGAGTATTCAACAGTTTCGCAATAAAAACATCAAAAGAATACATTAGAACCGGGTACCGTTAGGCAGTTGCTTCGCTCCTCCTGATCAGATTAGACGAAATACCTACGTGTGATCATAAGGTGGAGTCACTAATACACGCGAAGTAAACAAGTTGTGGGTTATTATGACCGTGATGACAGCCGTGATCGAACAGCCCTATCAATTTGTGTGTGGAGTAAGTAACCTGGCCTTCCTGCTGGGTAACATGTCACCTTGAGAAGGGGTATAACCCCAGGGGAGCTGAACCTACATTAAACACCCTTGCACGAAACGATTGTCGCTCTTGTTAAAACCTAACATTATCGACTTTGTTTTTTTTACTTATTTTTTTTAACGGGCGTTGTTTATGAAATACAAATATTTTAGAACTTCTTTTGAAGCCTGTGTTCCTTTCGAGAGGATTTATTTGGATTTGTCATGCAGCTTTCATTTATTCTTATAAATTTGGTTCTAAATCTAGTCTATTAAGAGAAATTAATCAATTGTTTAATTGCACAATCCAACAGGATATGAATTACAACAAATATTTTGATGTGGTGCAAATGCTTTAATCAGTTGCCTTGCTTAAGGAAGCTATATTATTAATTAAAAATTAGGAAATTCGTTGTAATTCTATAGATAAATTGATACTTTATTGCACAATTTACGATAAATTTAGTATCCCTATATTGCTGAAATAGCTGAAAGAAGCTTAATGCACACGTTATTAAAATTGTTCCTGGTCAGAGGATACAGGTATTAAAAAAATAAACAACATAGAAACAGTTATGGCTTGATTATTCAACTTTACTTTCGAGTTAGCATTTTCCGGAACTTTTTATTTTAGCCCTGAAAGTTGAATATTAAATTAAATAAAAGTAAAATACTTTTTTTATATATCAAAATGAAGCTATTATTGATAAAATGAAGAAACCATTGTTTGTAACGAATTTTAGAAAATGTGTCTACTGTGCTGTCTACAGAAAAACCCTTCACAAGGGCCCAACTCAAAAACAAATTAATTCTAATATTCCTGAACCATTAAAATTTTTAATAAATTGATGGGCAAAAGAATTGCTTATTTACTGAATTTCTTCAACCTTCAATCAAATTTCATACTAAAAAATTGTTTCTTTAGATCTCGTCTTTTGAAATTAAAGCTTCAATTGTTAGAACCCCAATTTTTGTACAAAAATATTTTGTAACGCTCCAGGAATTCATCAAAGTTTTATTCCTTCATAAGAAAGGGTTTAATCATTTTTATTGAAGGCACCATATTAAACTGTTCTGAAACAACATTTTATAAATCACAAACTGCACAAAAGAGTAGTTAAGGATTGTATCGATAGTATTCTAAAAGTACAGAGATTTAAATTAGTAACAGATAAAAATTACACGAAAACCAGGAATTAATTTATCAACCAACAATCAAACAACAACTGACGATATTTCACAACGGAATAACAAAAAATTAAAATTTAATAATAATCACAAAAACCAAGGAGTAATTCATCATCTTCAAAGTAAGTTCAAGCATAGAACAGGCCAGTTAATAAAGTTGTTTAATCCATAATAGCATTAATTAGTTGAAAAACGGATATAAAGGTTTTTAATTAAAGCTTATTAATCATTATTACTTCACATTTTTGTTGGTTTATTTAAATTATGCAATTAATTTTCATATTTTATAATACTTTATTTTTGTATGTTTTGCAAATTACCTTAGGTAGAAACCTTGTGTTTAAGATTATTAATTAGAAACAGGCAGGTATTAAAACAATATTAGAATAAATTAGTTTTTAGTTTTTATATTGTCTTATGTTTCGTGTTGGTTTAGTTTATCATTATTTTTCTGTTGTGGCGAGTTGGAGTTTTTGTGGATATTTCGCCATCAGTTGCTAATTTAAGTTTTACTTTAGCAACTGGTGGTGAAATACCCAGAAAATAAGTATAAAATATTTGATCATTTTTGTTTGATTGTTAAGATTCAAATTAATTTAAAAAAAATTGTACATTTAATAAAACAGAAAAAAATGCCCAACAGTCAGCATTAAATATTTGGTTTCTATCTAGTAAACGTGCACATTATCAAGACTCCTTACTCATCATTAGCAGTAAGTCTGGGTCTCAATTATTAACCCAGTGTCTATAAGAACTAAGCCAGATGGGACAAGGTTTTCATTTGCGCATCTCTGTTTTTTTGTTATTATTTATTCTCTGCTAAGCATTCGTATGTAACAAATTTGTATATAGTTTTATACACTAATCTAATATTATTCTCGAAATATATCGGGAAATGCAAACGATTAAAAATGCTTTCAAAGAAGCTTAAACATTCTGACAAAAACAAAACTAAAAACCGGCGAAATACTAAAAAATTTACATCCTGATATTTTTACTTTTAGTATCACCCTTCCTAAAATTAACTGATAAAAACTGTTGGTCTCTCGTACGAGCATAATAAAAACACACGAAGAGGTTTTATACGAGGTTGTTTTATAACCCCGTAAAATAAACCTTATCTAAATTGACGAAAAAGCAATCTATTCTTAGCACAAAGACAAAGATTCGACATAACCGATAAAGATCACGAATTCTAAAAATGTAATCATTGTTAAAACACACTTGGCATGCAAGTTAACACTGTTCGAACTCCCACAAAGAGCAATGTTAGTAATTTTAAATCCCGTATTTTATTATTATTCAAATTCATTATGCACAATTTGCGTTACATAATTTATGTATGTTAGTTCGTTTTATCTTATCTATTTTGTTTTCCTGTTTCCACAGATGGTACGGATTTCGTTCAAGTGATGACTTCACGGATACCACGCACATTGCATGTTCAGGGCATCACTCTTAAAAACAAGTATCAAGTAAAGTACGTAAATTTAGTCCTCAGCGTGTGAAAATACACTCAGAATGAGGCTATATTAAAACCGTGGCAAAATTTTATCAATCAAAACAGAGCTCCACAGACTACAGCGCTCAGGTGCGATTAGCTTTGATAAAAACGCATTAAATCGCACATGTACTATGTACCTACTTAAACCAAGGTAGAACTTGTCCGTTTTAAAGATAACTTATACAAGGGATTTTATCGGATCAAACATTTAGTGAAGAAAATATATGGTAACTTTCTGGATGTACAGGAGCGTATCTAGAAGTCAAGTCAAGCGAAATCAATTTGTGCAGGTCAAATATCTTTACAGTTATTATACGGAGTGATTCAAAAGTATTGTCATTAAATTAAATGGGTATATGCTGACCTTAATAGAAGTACATTAGAGCAATTTTTGTTTAGTTTAAAGTTGGTTACACACGTTTGAGAACCGCTGGCTAATATACATTTAAAAAGCCCGCGGTAGAAATTTCACCCTGGAAAAATAAATGAAACATTACACAATTATGTAATTTACAGGTTTCACTTTCCTCTCACATTTTTTCAGGCTTGAGACTGATAGTGAACAATTAACGGCATGTTTAAAAAGTGACATTAGAAAAAATTGTTGTTAATAAAGAGAAACAGGACTTACAAAAAATATTCAAATTCCTGCATGCAAAAAACACAAAACTTCTACACAAAACACACACACACACACACACACACAAAAACTATCTTTCAGAGCTGTTGCAGCATTTCCCGTAAATTAAAATAATTAATTAGTTCGGTTATAAGGTTAGAATGACTTTCCATTAAAACGTTCGAACAGTGCACTTTCCAAACGAACAATGAACTAGGCGCACACACACATATGGGCTTTTATCAGTACTGGCAAGACAGACGATTGATAAATTTAAATTTTGAACAGAACCTGTTTCAGTGACCCCAAAATAATTTTTGTGTTAATATTTAAAAAAAAATTCTGAGTTTACCGTTCACTTGCGACACATGGTTTATTGAGAAAAGTTTGCCCATTAGACTTGCTAACTATTTATTTTGTTGATCTTTATTCGGTGTAATATTTTTCTGCAATCTAAAAAAATACTTTTTCCAAGCAAAACTAATTAATAAGCAAAAGAAGTCTCTTTATTTTTATATTTCGTTTATGACTGCTTCTCTTTCAAAAATGAACCTTATTTTATAAAAAATGCTAGGGGAGTTAAATCAAAATATAAAACGAAAACAAAGTACACTAACGTTTTAGAAGTGAAATCAGATAAAGTATTAAAAAGTCAAATCAAAAACTATTTTTGAAATAGCAACAGAAGATAGTTCTCAAAGCTTTAAATAAATAAAATGAATTCTGTTTTTATTCAAAAACATTTAAATGTCATACAAATACAATTTGGTTGATGAATATTTTATCCCTCAGGTAAGGGGATTTCTTCTGATTAAACTTTTACAAAAAGACATTTTATATTGCAACATTTTTTTCGATAAAATTCTTAGTTTATCGTAAATATTTAAACACGGTTACGTATTTAATTTACAAATACAGAATATTAAATTATTGTTTCTTGTTTAAAATGAGTTGTTTACTACAGTTTGCTGATTTATACCATTTTACGTACATTTTTATATTTTCTGCAGTTTAAAGAAGAACACTTTTGCGAGCAAAGTAATTAAAATAAGAAAATTCTGTTTCAAAATTGCTTTGAAGCAAAAATTCAAAATATTTTCTGCATTTTTAATTTTTTACTACTTCTCTTTTATAAGTGCACTTTGAGCGTTTATACAGAGTAGAAACTGAAATAAAAATAGTAAACCAATGCAAAATATTTGTAACAACTAAACTAAAATAAAATTTTTAAAAAGTCAAATCAAAAGTAATTTTTGAAATAGCAACAAAAGATATTTCTCAAAGCTTTATAACTAAGTGAAATGAAATTTGTTTTTATTCAAAAACATTTAAATATTATATTTTCACAAACGCAGCTTAGTTTAGGAATATTTAATCCATTTACAAGAAAACATTTGATATTGCAACATTTTGTCCAAGAAAATTCTTAGTTTACCTTAAATATTTAAACACAATTACGTTTTTTATTTACAAATACAGAAAATTACTTAAAGAAATATTCAAAAATTGTTGTTTCTTGTTTAAAATGAGTTGTTTATTGTGGATTTCTGATTTATATTCCCTGCAGCTTAAAGAAGGTCACTTTTTCGAGCAAAATATTTAAAATAAAACAATTCAGTTTCAAAAATGCTTTAAAGCAAAAACTCAAAATATTTCCTGCATTTTCCCTAAAAGTGCACTTTAAGCTTTTAATCATAAACCAAGGCATAATATAACAACTTACGAAGCTAATGAAGTTTTAAAAATGAACTAAAATAAAACTTTTAAAAGGTCAAATAAATACTATGTTTTCTTTATATCTGAAATAGTTAAATATTGTATTTTTACCAGTATTTGTGAACATTTCTTAATCTTACAAATAAGCAAATTAATTGATTAAACTAAATGAACAACTAAACATATTAATACTACCACCGCGACCCTTGAACAGCATTTTATTCAGGAAACACCTCAATTTATTTTTACAAAGTACGTTTCATTTATAGATTAAGTTGCTATGAATTTCTATTACAATTCGCGGAGTATAAAAATAATTCAATCCTTAAAATATTTTAGGTTGTGAAATTATTGCTGTGATATAATAAAGCAATGACGCCAAGCCAAAGTGTAATGCATAAGTCATTATACTTCACAAAAGTATTGTTCTTAAATCAGTTTCCAATCCATGAAGAAACTTAAAATAATATTCACTGATAGTGAAGTTAGTGCACTTTGAAATTATAGTGGTGATTCGGTTGATTTTCCATGACCAACTATAGTCGGTTAAATAACTTGAATACAAATTTTCTAAAAATTCATCCAAGCTCAAAAGAAACGAATCTTTAATAATTTGATCTGTAAAGTAATGACTCCACTTTAATTTGAATTTAATACTTCAGGCCATAAGTGTAATGAAGTTCTGCAACACATTTATGAACTTCCCTGCAATACCCCAAAATGGAAGTTAACATTATGCCAACATTACTCTCCAACCATAGATTGCTCACCTTTACAAAAACCTGAATTTTATTAAATGATGCCCTATTAAACGGCAGGAAAAGAAATCAAATTTAAATACCACATAAGAAACAATATTAACCATAGTTAAGTACAGTCATTTTCATTAATTTTATGGTGTTAGTGATCCTAGCTACCACCTATTTCTAACCTAGAGTGATTTAAACATATTGAATTAATTGCTAATTTAATCGCCTATAAATCAATTATTTTTAATAGCGTACTGCTTATGAATCAGGAGTAAACGGTTGACTATGTACCGCATAAATTCCGTTTTTTGACATATCGAACTGTTCGAAGGTTAGTTATTTGCTTTTATTTGTTACTACGTCGCAAATTAATTTGATATTTTTGTAAATCATTGTTTACATAATTAAAGGGAAATAGTTTAATAATCAGGCAAAACATTTAAAACACGTGAGAAAACTTACTAGAAATAACAAACTAAACATAAATACATTCTCATTAGTTTCCTATGGAATCTTATAAGAAAATAAATCAACTTTTAGAGAAGCAAAGCGTGACAAGTAAAGTTTACAAAGTTTAAAGAGTTTATGAAACCAGTGACCTAGGCTTTGCCTGAAGAACAGAAAAAAAAAGAAACAGAAGGTTGAATTTTATTTACGAATTGTTATTATTTGGTGGTATTCATAAACATTAGTTTCCTATTAACTTGAAATACATGAATACGTGAAAGCTGGGTACATAAAAATAATTTTTCGTTCAAAAAAACTTAGAAAATCTGAAAATAAGTTTTTCTTAGTGTGGTTGATTTCTTTTCCTTTGATCCTGACTAATTGTTTTTCCTTAAAAACTTGATTGTTTAATCGTTTTCAAGCAATCGTTTGATTAGATAAAAGTTGTGGAGAATATCAAAACGAAAGAATAATAATTAAGTCGTGAAAAATAGAACGTTACTCAGCCTTACTTTCAGAAGCTACAAATATTTCAAGGTGGTTTTTGTATGAATTTGCAGCTGCCCAAACTTCAACGTTTCAGAATTTTTTTATCATAAAATTTTCTTGGCCTTCTTAGGCCTTTTGGTGCTAAAAGTAAAATTCTTAGTTATCTTTGTTAGTTGTAAAATAATATGTTAATAAAACTTGCTGCAAATAAATAACCAGTGATTCGGTAAACACTTATTTTATTAAATCCTCACAATTATGGACGTTTCGGCGATTATTTTTCGCCTTTTTCAGAGATTAATTCCGAGGATTTTAATCTATAACTTCATGTAATGAAGAAGATAAACTATCTGAAGTATTTAAACACATCTTATTTTTCGACAATTAAAATATGTCTCAAGCGAAACTCATTTGTATAGCAAATTTTACTAAATGATATAATGCACCTTAAGACATTAATTCTCAATTCTTGCAGACGCGCAGATCCCAATTCAACATGATTGATGAAAGGACTACATTATGTACACTGTCAAATACTTCTGCCATGAGATCGTGTTAGATTAAGCAAAACATATTACATTATTACATGGGACAGTGAACATAGTGCCCAAAATTAATCAACTCTGTATTCTCTCTCCACTTATCTTTCTCATTAGCCGGTCCCCGCAGGTCTGGCCCGAGGAAATTAGGTTTGAAAACCGGCTCTCTTGCATCTGAAATCAACCTGCACACAATCGTTTGCTGGTAAAACAAGAAAAATGCAACACCGACCTACAAAATAAAGCCCAAAAGTATAATTTTTTTCGAGAAATACTATAACGTACGAAGAAATCCTTTCCACCGAACATCTGCTACACATACATGTTATAATCTAATCTATGAAATCGAAAAGAACACGACACCATCGAAACCAATAAAAAATTTAGAGGGACGTCGTACACGAAAGTGATTCTAAATTCCCTAACAAGTCACATCGGTCACAAAAAACTTAAAACTTTAGAACGGATACATAAAAAAGCTAATTATCTACTAAAAACTGATTATCGTCTGCAAGGTTATTTGCACATAAGGTCGATTTTGGTGGTCAAAGGAGTATGAGTTCGTAAGGCAAGAATGTTAAAGATGAATATAAATAGTCTGAATGAAAAATGATAAACAGGGATTTGGTTGACCAAACGAACCAATCATTAATTTCGCAAAAGACAAGACAAATCATAGCGAACACCACTGCCCGTTCAAGTATAGAGATCCACCATTACGAATAAACTGATGCGAGCGAGAATATTCTTATAGACACAAACCTTTTTTAAAGTTCCCGGAATACAAATATACGTTCTGGGTGTTAGAAGTCCGGTGACTATTTGCCTTATGTCCTTAGATTGATGACATTTTTTATTAGAATTTTAACAGGTTTAGCTTGAAAGTTTCAGACTCGGAATTAATTTATTCATCTCACATATAAATTTGGGACTGCATGGTTAAATAGCTGTGTGCCGGGGATCACATTTATTTCGAATTCCAAAAATAATATTTAGTTAAAAACATAAACGGTGTAAACAGGTAAAAATCTTTTAGGACTCGCAGGACTATCAAAAACTTACATCTCTCTTATCTAAGTAATCAATTATCCTTCGGTTTTGTTACTTTTAAACCTTATTATTCTTTTGCTCATTAAAATTCAGAGAAGAACTTTGAAAACATATTAAAAGGTTGGTGTTTTGCTTTCAGAAATCAAAACAACATGGGGGAATGTTAATACGTTACTTATTGTCAAATCAATCAAAAATAATCAAGAATTCCTTCGAAATCCTTAATGTAACTATTTATTTCGTTCTACTCGAAATTCGAATTTACCTATATTTTGCAAATGCAAAAAATACAAAATAACCCCGAAATAATATATTAATCCACTCGCATAAAGTGAAGGGCATTGTAATGAATAAAGAAAATAAAAATATCGATTACAGCTCGATCTAGAAAGTGCACAGCATACGAAAATTCGAATACCATCGATTTCATCTTTGAACATTCAAAGTGGGTGGCATTAATGCAACATTGAATGCATTATTAACGTATCGAATGCGAGTCATAGGGGATGGTGTGAAGCATCCACCCCCTGGAGTCAGTGCTAAATTAATCTGATTGAATTTAGACACCTCTGGCACTGAATGTATAAATCGAATAATACTTCACTTATTTTGCGAGACGGTCACCGACCCAACTTTTGGCACAACGCCATCATTGATATTGCTGTTATGTGATGACTAATGAATAATGATATATACGCATTAAGAATCTCTATTGCGATATTTTTAGATCAAAATAGACGTCTGGGACATACGTATGCACGGATTGATAGTGTATTGAATTTTTCTCGAGATTAATAATAAGTAGCGGTAGCTGTTCTATTCGTTAGTTAACAGTTTGTTATTGGCTTTACATAAACAAGGCTTCAGTACTTTACAGGACGAATGAAATCACCGTCGATGAAAACTTCTGGGAAAATTGCAAGGATGTTTATTGTTAGTGCGGGTTTCCCAGCATAAACTTGAACAAATAGTTCTTAAATTTTAATCTCCTTTAGCTTTCCCTACATGACAAGCATGCCTAAAATCAAAAATCAAAATATGTATCTACTGAAAAAGACAATAAATTTCTTATAATCTACGCTCGTTTTGTAAAATATTCATTAGAAAAATGTAAAAAATTCTTGAAAACGTAGTTTGTCGATTTTATTTTAAAAACTGCTAAAAAATGAATTAAGTATGAATCAAATATGAAACAAGCAAAGTCCTCACATGCATCCTTCACTTTTAAAAATAAGTGTTATCGTCACCTTTGTCCAAAATACATTTTAATTTAATACAATTTTAACGACTACATCAATTTGAATTGCTTAAATTTTAAGAATTTCGCTTCAGAAATGGCAATCTTCTGCTGATCGTTGTATGTATTTAGAAAATCTTACTTTTTCTCAAAAAAAAATCTAACTTCTTATCAAAATTAAAACATTTTACAAAGAAAATAACTGACTATTATCTCAAGCGTAAAAATTTTAACTTGTAACCCGCAATATTCATAGTTTTATTGCGCATCTCGTTTCCGTAACAACTGTTGTAAATACTAGTTTGAAAGTCTCTGCTCAAATTGTTAAAATCGCTTACTTATCAAGAGGTTATTAATTTAAATTAATTTATTGTTAGTGTGGGATTCCAGAAAAGCTAAGTATAGCCTTTGCATACTTCTTTACTTCAATTAAATTACATTTCATACTTTAGTATTTTCCAACTGTATCGCACGTCTACGGTTGTTGTCGTAGCACTCGACTTACTACCTTCGCTCGCTCGATGCACGCCGGACCCCACCTGTACCTCGGTCATCTGCTATAATTCCCACATTTCTAGTATTATTAATTAATTAAATAATTTAAATAATAAAATTTTAAACAAACTGAACTACGGTAAAACATGGTTTAACAGCGTTTCCCTGAATTTTGATACTTAAATCAAAACTAGCATAGTTTTATATTTAAAAATAAAAATTGAGTTAAGTTAAAAATAAAGTTTTAATGAACTTTTGTCATAAATTTTTATATACTTATTTATCTGTTTTTATTTGGTGATTTGGTTAAGAGAAATAAAAGTAATTTTTAAATTATATCAAAAATACGCAGTGAAAAGTAATTAATAAATACGTAATAGTGGTAACACAAAAGGATTAAATTCTAGTCTTTGATAACAAACACACATAATTTGAAACAGTTCTGGCCTGACTTAAAAACATTCTTTTGTTTTTCCTTAAATCATTCCACGTGGAAATAGATTCCGGATTATTTCGAAGCTTTGCCCTCAAAAATTGTACGTATTTGTATTATTAATTCATAGCATCATAGCCAAATAAATATGGAAAAATTATTGCTTTCAAGTTGTAATTCCACGAAAAAATGTTTGTATTAAACAACTTTTGAATACGTAATCTTAAGTGTATGTTTAACTTCCATTTTACAGTGCCAAAAATACAAAGTTTAATTTTCTTTAAGAGTAATCAA
Source organism: Melanotus villosus (assembly GCA_963082815.1). Taxonomy (NCBI): domain Eukaryota; kingdom Metazoa; phylum Arthropoda; class Insecta; order Coleoptera; family Elateridae; genus Melanotus; species Melanotus villosus. Next base: position 1,076,863 of record OY720421.1, on the reverse strand, counting down.
TGAATAATAAATAGTAGTAAAACATAAAAGTTAAATTCTAATCTTTGGTAACAAACACACATAATTTGGAACAGTTTTGGGCCTGGATTGGAGATATTTTCGTTTTTGTTTTTCCTTAAATCAGTACATGAAATAGATTCGGGTTATGTCGAAAGTTTGCCCAAATAAATATAGAAAAAGTATTTCCTCAAAGTGGTAATCCCACAAAAAATAATATGTATTAAAGAAACTGGTGAAATACATCATTTCAAATGTATGCTTTAATTTTAAATTAGGTACCAAAAATACGCAATTTAATTTTTAAAGTAATTAATGAATAACAGTAGTAAAACATAAAAATTAACTTCTAGCCTTTAGTATCAAACACACATGCTTTGGAACAATTTTTTCCTAAACTGAAGACTATTCTTTGTTTCTCCATAAACCATTCTATGTGAAAATAGATTTTATTTCGCAAGTTTGTCCCAAAATTGTGTATTCGTATTAATTCAAAACTAAATAAATATGGAAAAATTATTTCTTTCAAGTTATAATTTCACGAAAAAAGTATTAAACAACTGGTGAATACGTAATCTCAAATATACAGGGTGTTTCTTAATAACATGCTAATATTTAAGGAGGTTATTCTTGGGTCCATTTTGAGAAAAAAACTTCATATGAACATATGTCCTAAAGGTCTTAACTTTTGAACTACAGGGTGCTAAAGTTTTAAGATAAAAATCTTTTTTTTATGATAACTTTGGTATGACCCTTGATATTTTTGTGAAACGTAGTACGCATCTTCTATGCATCAAAAGGCATTTTCTGCTGTACAACATAATTTTATAATGTTACCGTTTAAAAAGTATTCTCTTAAATAAATTTTTGTTTAAAGTTACATAAATTGTTTTTTCTCGTAAGTGGTCCAGCGAGACGCATATGAATGAATTTTATTTTTTTATGCGAAAACCGTACGTCAAACGAAAAAAATCAAGAGACCAGATTTGCTCAGAAAGGAATGAGGATTTCAAAAATAATTTTTACTTTAAGAAAAAGCAGTGGCGTATCACTTTTCTCTTTAAAATGATTCAGTGCAAATCCCGCACGAACGCCACTGGCAAGAATAAAAAATTATGGTGTACAGCAGAAAATGCCTTTTGATGCATAGAAGATGCCTACTACGTTTCACAAAAATATCTAGGGTCATACCAAAGTTATCATAAAAAAAAAGATTTTTTTCTTAAAACTTTAGCACCCTGTAGCTCAAAAGTTAAGACCTTTAGGACATATGTTCATATGAAGTTTTTTTCTCAAAATGGACCCAAGAATAACCTCCTTAAATATTAGCATGTTATTAAGAAACACCCTGTATATTTAACTTCTATTTTAAAATTGCCGCAAACAATTTTAAAATCGAATAGTAAAAAATATTTATGTGGGTATTGAAAATTTATGTATCAATTTCTTTTATTAGCATATGTAGTTTAGCAAATCGTAGGATCATAAATAACAACGATTTATGTCAGGGAATTATATTCGTACGAATGTCACCTCAGTTTCAACTTCCATATTCGCAGATTAACATTTTTACTATAAGAAAAAGGTTTATAATTCGAAGACATCATCACATTTTGTCGAGTAAAGGTGGGAATTTGGCTTACCATAAGAAGATTTACATTCACTTCAATAGCTTTATGAATCGCTTACCTGAAACAAAGAAAAAAAATGGTTATTCGGCCGGACAAGTACAATAAAAATTTTAAATACAGTATTAAAGCGAAAACCCTTGTAATTTTGTACACTTCACAGAGGTAATAAAAAGTGCTACATTTGCTTTGTTCGGAGCCATATAAAACCTCCAGTTAGACAAGAAAATTGTTAACTCACTTTTATGCAAAACGGACACGACGAAACCAATGCTACTGCATGGAAATAAAAAGAGATGCGTACAGCGATTAAAGATGTTTAAAATGGATATATTTATGACAAATATGAACAGACTACCGCAATTTTCCGATGATTTATGAGGATCCCTGCTAGACGAACGCCCATGAACGGCTGTAAAACATCACTACAAATAACGAATCGCCCAAGAAAGCAGTACTTAAGTACCATATGCCAGTCATTGTTACAGAATATAATACAGACATGTATAATAATGACGAATTACCACCCTGCTCGTCTATTACCGCGGTTGATGGCGGAAGAATTCCTACAGAATTTATTCGTACCTAAAGTAGTTCCGCCTACTTTGTACTTGAATTTTTATAAAGGCGCTATATTAGTATTGCCGCTAATAAAGTCAAAGAACATAAAACTAAATTCCAACTCGCTGGACGAATGCAAACATTCCTCGTTTTCTAATAAATGCTGACCTCCCAAAAACTAATCAAGTTCCAACTGTGAAACCTAAAGTTTACTTAAAAATTTGTCTCGCTGCACGTAACCGTTTTAGGCGACATTATACGTGTATAAAAAAAAAGAAACTTCCGAGAGATTTGTAAAACGATTGCGAATATTTATGAAGTATTGTTGTCTTCGATTATTAAACGATTAATATTAAGATCGCGGTTTAAAATGCAAAGAGGTTTATGTGCTAAGACGATTTTCGCATCTTGTACTCTTACTTTATTACCTTTATGAATAATTATTACTTCTAAAACCGATTAAAATAACTATATATTATGTGCAACTGCCACTACGGCGCTTTATTCTTATTTGCTGCACTTATTGTCTTTCTTGAAGGCTATTTTTATAAAAATTAATAAATCTCATAATTTAGACGAGCATTAAATGCGATTTATTTTTATAGTTGGATATCTAGTTTTAGAGCTGCTCTTGAAGAAAAAAGTTTGCAGAATTTATTATTTCTATAAATTGCCAAGCCTAACTCTTGCAAATTTTTCAGGTGGTTGAAATCGTCTTGGAACAACATAAAATATCTTCAATGATAGAAGCTTAGGCAACTTACATACTTAATAAAGGTGCATTTATTTAACAATTTCAACAAGTTTTTAAGTGTAATTAACAAAGAAACTAAATTTTAATCCCTTGTGGAGGCTTCGCAAAGCATCCTCCTTAAACTTATTAAAGCAACTGCGTAAATTTTCATTTAGCTTGCGCTCTTGCGAAATCAACAAATTAATTCTAATAAGGGCGACAACCCATTTCGAAGCTTTATGGCATTCAATTGAAACATACTTATGAAGATTATTAAGTTATAAAATCACTGACGAATTTGTGTTTCTAAATTTTCTTAATTCGTAGAACAATCAGTGTCAAATTAAAATTTTGCATTTAATTATCCCTGTTTCGATTAAGTTAAAAGACAAAAGTTTTAAGAAGTAATTAAAATCATGGTTCTATTTCTTTCTCCTTATGCCACTACACCAAAAATGATGTTACGGTTGTTGTTTGCCTCTCCCATTTTTTTATATTTCATACTAGTTTTGTATTTCGCTAAGTATTCCTCCCAGTTCTTTTATGCTTTTAATCTATGTTTTGATCTCCTTCTTTTCCTATATTCCCACTATCGTCCATCTTTATCACTTTTTAACCAATTTTTTCATTCCATTTTAAGTATGTGTCGGTACCAAATCAAAGCAACATTAATTGTACAAATATTCATAAGAAAAACAGAACAAGATGAAAGAAGTTAAAGTGGAGACAGACAAAATAAGTACAAAATAGAAATTGGTGGTAGTACAAATACAATTCAAAAAACCAGAAGAAGAAAAAGGCTTAGTATATACCCAAATTGAAATTAAGGAACTAAAAGGCAAAAAGGCAACGAGAAGATAAAATGAGAGAAGGAGCTTACTGATATAAAGATAAGGACAACTGAACAGACGATGGAACAAGGACGACTCTTAAAATCACTTTAACAAATACAGGAGAAAAAATATCTGGAAAAAAGAAAATTAGCAAAAGAATAAAAAGAAAAAATGCCGGAAGAGAAAGAGGCCTGGAACGATCAAACGAAGACCAGTTTAGAAACAGACAGGCAAAAATCTATTAAAATGAGGGATTATACAAAGAGAACAATAAGCAATAGGAAAAAATCTGGGAAGAAAATAATTACGAATGGGTAAACACCAAAAAGATAACACTAAGATACAAGTAAGAGAAATGAGACTTCTGAGAAGACTAAATGGTTGAACAACAAATGAAAGACGAACTAATGATTATTATTAGCCCAAGCATCCCTAACACAAGGCAAAGGCCTCCCTCTTTCTCTCATCCTTTCAAAGATATGTGTTATAAATGATTATAAAGAAAATGGAAGAAAGACGTGAATGAAATGGACTACAATGCAAGAGGCGAAAGAGATGCAGGCCAGCCAAGGAACGGGTGGCCATGAAAGCTTCGCGAAAACAAAACAGGTAGAAGGAAGAAATAAACTACCAATATCATATCTTCTTCTTCCTGTTCCTTTTCCGAAGCCTAAACTTGTGACCTAACTCACAATTCAAGCTCTTTGAGCTCTCTTAACACTTATACTGGGCAAGAAGCTAGCCTAAAACGTCAAAAGAGAAGTGTTACAGCATTCACGGCTACCAAAGGCAACATGATTACATGATATTAACAATAGAAATGTCTAGAATAACTAACTACTATAAGAGTAATAGGGAGAAGGCAAATAAAAATGATTTAAAATATAAAACGTTATAACAAACTACTAAAAACTGATGCCGAAAAAATATCAAAGGAATTGGGGAAAACTAGAAAAATAAATTCAATTCGAGAAGAAACAGACGAATGAACAAGATCAAAAGAATAGAAGACCTTATTAAACTTCAAATTGCAATAAGCAGAATTAAACAGAGGAAAGAATATGGAATGAACAAGTTTGAGGCATAGATATTCAAAACATTTCAGAAACGTTTTGTTGGTTTCAAATTTAGAATGCAGGATTGCCCTTTTATACATGTTATTTCCGAAAAAGTGTGGAATTAAAACTAACTATTACAAATGTGGTTCTAACTCAAACAAGTAATTAATGTAGGTCTAAAATGTCTTCTCTTCTTCTCCCTTTTGTATTCGATTTGATTTTTTTCCGAAGATTAACGAATGTGTTAAAAGTATTTATTCCTCGTTCTTTCTATTAAAGTTATTTAAGTAGTAATTTCATATCAGGTCCAAATTTTACCCAAAATTGTGAGTAAAAATAGAAACAATTTATAAATTTGAATTTTTAGCATTACATCAAGTTTTATGTACGAAAGTGGGAGGCTATTCCTAGTTACTTTCTTATTTGATTTCCGTTGCAGTTGTTACATTTTCTCCATCTTTCTAAAATGTCTGCATTTGTATTCAAATTATTATAAACTAAAAAGTAATAAATGGGACTCGGGTTCATGTACAAATAATAATCAACGAAAGAATGTATATGCTATTCAACATAAATCAATATGCATTTGATATGCTGAAAATTGCACATATATGCAGTATTTGGAAGCATTTTATCCACATGTCTTCTACAAGAAAGTCTGCACTGAAATATTAAACTACATAATTGTATTTGCAAAAGTCTAAGAAATTCAAAATCTCTACACAGACAGCTGAGTGGAATAACTTCTAAATTCAAACTTTTTTTGTTATCTGTAAATGACTTCTTTATTCCCTAATTTCTCTAAGTACGTAAAAGTGTTGTGGGTGCTTTGTGACGTCCAAGTAATAGCCTGGATAGCGTATCTAGACTTAGAACAAGCATTCGATCGAATTTCAAGGTAATGTGTATGATGTATGTGTATGAAACTAGCAGTTGCCATAAAAAGTATGTACAAAGTTAACCGAAATTACATAAGATTAAGGGTCGGTATTTCCATCTCCTAATAAATTTATTCTCCTATTAAAAACCTGTTAATACAATCGTTTCCATGGAAACTATTTGCCAAATAGCTTATTAGGAGGTTTATTAAGAGATGGAAAGACCGGCCCTAAGGAGCTTACAGTCACAGGTATTTTACACTAAGCAAGGATTGGGGCAAGGCAGTGTGCTAAGCCCAGTCCTATTCATAACAGTTTTAGACGATATTATCCAGAAAATTACAGCAAAATCCAAAAGCTGAAGATAAGATACAGAAACCTAAGACCCGTACTGATATCTACTTGTGCGTTATTAGCAGATGACTTCGATATATTCGCAGAAAATCCAAGAAACATGCAACATAATTTGGGAATTTGGACAAAAGCCTTAAGGGAAACAAACATGAAGATCAACATAAAGAAGACCAAAGTTATAAAGATATCAAATAAAGATACGCAAGGGGTGATCAGCATAGACGGGCAGGAAATAGAACAAGCGAAGGAATTCAAATATTTAGGATGTACATTACACCACGACGGTAACCAGGAAATAGAAATATATGAAAAAATCAAATCAACAGCCAAATTATGTCAAGCCTTAAACAAGAGTTTTATCAACAAACGAGAAGTTTAAGACAAACAAAAATTAAGGTGATTAAATCCGTGTTGAAACCAACATTCTCTGGTTCGGATCGTTTAAAAAATCGAATCTAAGCAACAGAAATGAAGTACTTGAGGAGAGTGAAACGAATTACGAGGAACGATAAAATAAGGAATCAAGCAATTAGAGAAGAGCTGCTAGTAGAACCAGTTTTGAAGCAAATAGAGAGAAACTAGATGAGATTGTTAGACCACCTGTCCAGGATGGGAGGAAATAGGCAAGTGAAGCAAATCTACGAGGCCAGAACAAACCCGAAGAGGAGCAGAGGTAGGCCAAAGAAGATATGGGACAAAGCCATTGAGGAAATTGTCATAGAAAAGGGATACACAATGCAGAGTGCTCGAACAATAAGCTCAAGACAAAACAAAGTCGCGTGCTTTCGTGTATAATTAGTGAAAGAAGAACAAATGAACACAAAAATCCATACATCTCATAGGTAGTTAAGAGAAGACTATTATACATAAATCTCTTAATGACAACCCTTGTTCCTAAGAAAATTGACAAATAATTTTAAATAGAAATCTCGAAATTCTAGAATTTTTCAAAAAAACTTAAGCTATGCTTAAAGAAACGACAAAATATACGAATTTACTTTAAAATTTACTTTTAGATCATTTAAACATACTCTGAGGTTTGCTGAAGGGTATATATTTTTCTTAGATTATCTCGAACTGAGCTTATGACTTATAACCGATTTCTCAAGCAAGATTAAAATTTACCGCAGATTGTCTCAAAATTTTCTTAAACTGTCTAGAACTGCCTTAAGACTACTCAAATTGCCCCGAAATACCCAACTGCCTCATTTACAAAGTTTCTAAGACTACCTCAAACTGTCCTTAAGAACCACTTTAGATTGCTGATCATGAAACTTCGCTTAAATTGTTGTTTTAAATGACTAATTAAAAATCAAGAATCAGTGGTAAGAACATAAGTATATATTATTGCAGCCACTTTTAATATCCTCAAAGTTTGTCTAAATATTGAGCTTTTTAAAAAATTTCAAAAACTTCATACAGAATATGTTAGATATATTTATCTTAGCTATAAAAAATACGTTTGCCCTTTTCAAAAGAAAGAACGACGCTTTTTTATTTACAAGAAAAAAAATCTGTAGAAATTACTGTGTACCTTCTCTTTGAATTTCAATATAAAATAACGTTCCTATAAACGTTTTCAGACTTTACTGTTAATTAGATCTTTAATTTTATTTGATTCAAATTTTTTGGATAAAAACAGTTTTAGTGAATTCTTTGAATTTATTACCTGGGTTTGTTTATTATATAAATTCGTTTTGTTAGTAAAATAAGCATTTATATTTATTATTTTTAAGGAAGCTAATGCCACAAAATCAGCAGCTTCATGAATACCTTAATTGTTTATTAACGAATTAAATTAATCTAAACAAATACCTCTCTTTTCCAGTACTACGAGAATTTCAAATTCAGCAGTCTTAAGTTCAGTTGTATACAATTTCCAAACTTCCGTCAGACTCGAAAGTTTCAAACATAACTATAACAAATTAATTCTTGTCTGGAACCTTTAAATGTATTCTCCACTGAAAAGAAAATAATGTGATGAGATGTGAATCCGTTCATGTTTTTAAGCTCACATAATTTAAGTGTTTTGAAAAAGCCGCTGCCATTTTGGATTAACAGAAACGTAGCCACTGAAGTAAGTAAATCTGGTATCGTTGCAAAGCTTATTATAAGCACTTTCGGAAAATAAATCTTCATCACTGCAGGATAAGTCGACAAAGAAAAGGTTGGTTTCAGAAGATTTAAATAAAAGTATTTTAAGATGACCAGAAAAATACCTGCCCTCCTTGTTTGCTTTGTTAAAAATATCGTTTGTTTTGTATTTAAAAAGGTTTCTTCTAGCAAAAAATCCGAGGCAATTATTTTAAGGAGGCGGTTAACTTAAAAAAAGGTAATCTTCGGGGATATCATTAATATTAACAGGGGATACCATTACAATATTTTAACAACGCGGTGTCGTCGAAAATGACACTTCCGTGTCGAATAATAGAATTACATATGCAATGGGGCAGGTGATAGATAACAGATTGTCCAAACGACATCTTTAAGAGACATAACGCTGTTAGAACAGGTATGAGACCGGTCATTATCGGACATAATCCTAGCTAGAAACCATAATTAAAGCCGATCCTTAGACCGGACCAGTCCTCGAACTAAATCGCATTATAATAATACAAAATTTCAGAATAATGTTCACAAATAATATACTCTTTTTTATTGTACATTATTTTATGTTCATTAGGGTCCGAGTATGCACGAAATGTTATTTGTTATGAAACGTAGAACCACCAAATTTTAAATAACGTGCGACTAAACCGTTCCGTGAGTTGAATAAACTTGAATTAACTGGTTAAATATTTACCAAAACGTAAAGCGGAAATCATTCCTACCTCTAATTATATTTCAAATACAAACATCATTTAATATAATTATTCTTTAAGCTCTTTCGATCTTTTCAGTTAAATTATTCAAGCGAAAACGCGAGCTTTTCAGACAAAATTACCAACCAACTAAACAAACTTGGGCGTGAGAAAAACGTTAATAATTTATAAATGTTTCTATACAAATAAAGTTCGTTGAATACATATTTAATTATACGAACGGATATGTAATCTATACACCGATCAACACCTTTCTAATCCCTCCTTATAGACAACTTTTGTTGAAATTTATTACCTCTCGAACAGATAAGTAAATTTAGCACTATTACAATAATTAATGCAAAAGTGAGATCACCTGCCGATAATAATTTTTCCTCGTAATTGTAACATTTTAAAGCAACTTTAATAAATTACACGATTCGATTAAAGTATCCAACGACAAATTTAATTTACTAATTTGATAACATCGATTTAAAACGAATAAAAATTTATGAACTTAAGATTCCAATAAAATATCGAATCTTTAACTTGTAGCTTGAAGTAGTATTTTATGTATCTAGGACGAAAAGTAAGTCTTTAAGGTATGAGCAAGTTGTTTACGGCCGAGGCGGGTAGCCGAGGCCGTAATTACTTGCGAGTACCTTAAAGACACTTTTCGTCTGAGGTACATACATAATTTTATGTCATACTGTTTCTAAAGTTGTTAAATCATTAAAAGAAATCTCCAGCAATTTGTAGCAGCATTAGTTTTAAGTAACTAATCTAAGGCGCAACAATTCATATCTCCTAGCAACGAGCATTTATAGAACAAAAAGTGACACTTTTCGTTCTAGGACTTTAAAATGATATTAGCACTTTAAAGTGTCACTTTTCGTCCTATAAATCGTCCGAAAAACGTTGCTTTAGAAACGAGTATGACATAAAAGTATTTAGACAAAACTTGGTGTCTGACCACAGACCTTAAGAAAACCAAAATTACAGGCCAGCCTTATTATTTTACATTTAAATATTAATTTCAAACGTTACTAAATATAAATATTTGACAAAATAGACAATAAAACGAATTAGTGGGCCCTTATAAAGCTTCTTACACAAATACATAAAGAAATGCCCCTACAAATTTCACCGAAAAATAAAAATGTGTTGGTTGTAACAAAAAACACATAAATAAATAAAAACGGGTATCATATCATATTTTAATTTATCTAAAATAGCCTACCGGTGCGGCAGAGTGGGAGTGTACGTAATACTGAAATATAGTAAGTTAAGTAAGGGCCTGCTTGGTCAGAACTTGGATGCGTGACTGCTCTGCAGCTCGATATGTCCGGCCCCCTCGACACAGTAAAGTTATAAGAGGGTAAAATAGAAAGAAAGAAAGAAGAAAACAGACTACATAATCTTAAAGGAAAAGAAGGTATTCCAAGACAGTTCGGTAGTTCTAAAGCAGTTGTGAACAGTTCTAAGAAAAATTGTGGCAATCTGCTGTACATTTTAGTATTTTCTTGGGAAGTCGAGGTAGTCCTAAACTCAGTTCGAGACAATCCCCAAAGCATATTTGAATGATCTAAATGTAGATTTTAAAGTTAAGTCGTATACTTTGTCGTTTCTTTAAGCACCACTCAAGTTTTTAGAAAAATTGTAGAATTTCGAGATTTCTATTTAAAATTATTTGTATGTGTGGGTATGAGATTTTGAATTTTTAGCATTATACAGTTTCTTAGACTTTTGTGTCGAAGCGGCAAACACAATATTGTTTTAACATTTGAGGACAGACTTTCTTGTAGAGAATATGTGGAGAAAATGCTTCCAAGTGCTGCAATTATGCGCAATTTTCAGCATATCAAATGCATCTTCTTCTTTTAGCGTGTCCTATTATTTGAGGACGTTAGCGAACACATTGGTCCACTAAACCTTATCTGCAGCTGGCCTAACCTCTTAACAATTCAACCGATGTCATTCGGGACCACTGTCTAAGGTTTTTTAGCCATGATATTCGGCGTCTTCCTAGTTCTCTTTTGCCTTCTACTTTGCCCTGAATGGCTGTAGCAGTTGTAGTATTTGGTATTGTTAGTTTCCCATGATGTGTTCAAAGTAGCTCAACTTTCGAAGTTTGACAGTGTTTAATATCTCCTGTCTCCTATTTGATTCTTTTATGCATATTAAAATTGTCGTACTGTTGTTCAAATTGCTTTATCTCAGTACATTTAGTATCTATCCATTCTTCCTTCGCTTTTTTGATTTCCTGTTTTATTATTTTATCCAGTTTTTTAAATTCATTTTAATTTTTATTTCTGTATTTTCTCCGAGTTTCCATTAAGTCAAGAATTTCTTTGGTCATCCATTCTTGTTTTCCTTTTCTTATGCCCTTTTTAAATTTTTATTCATTGAATCTTTTATGGTCTTATTTCTTGCCATTTTTCTTGAGTATTCAAATTTCTTCTTTTAAAGGCATTAATATACTGCCAGTGAGCTTTTCCCTATGGTTATTATTTTATTTTATCTTTTGACTTTTTTCAGATTTAGATTCATGGGATAATAGAAGGTTATGGCCTGACGGGATATCTGCACCTGGGTATGTTTTCACGGTTGCAATAGAATTTGGAAATCTCTGATTTATGAGTCGATTTGATTTCTCACTAAATTTTCTTCGTTGTCCGCAGGTACTTTCCACGTGTAAAGTCTCCTAAGGGTTAATTTATATTGAGTGTTCGTTATAATAAAGAAGAAGTGCATTTTAGCCCTACATTAATTACCTATTTGAGTTTCGTTCACACCTACAATAGCTTTAACTGCACATTTTCTCTGGACATAACATGCATAAAAGGCCAATCTGCATTCTAAATCTGAAACCAACAAAACGTTTCTGAAATTTTGTTAATTTCAGTGTTGTCCATGTGATCGTCTGTACTCAAAACACCTTCACGTACTTAGAGAAATTGATGAATTTACAGATAACAAAAGAAGCTTTAATTTAGAAATTATTCCAGGCTGCTGTCTGAGTAGATTTTGAATTTTTGTATAAGCAGTTTCTTAGACTTTTGTGTCGAAGCGGCAAATACAATTGCTTTAACATTCCAGGGCAGACTTTCTTGTGGAAAAAATGCGGGTAAAATGCCTCCACATGCTGTATATATTTATTTTCAGCATATCAAATGCATATTTATTTATTTTGAATATTGTGAGCTTCTTTTCCTTGATTATTATGTTCATATAAACCCGAGTCTTAATTATTACTTTTTCTTTTACAACAATTTGAATGCAAATGCAGACATTGGAGAAAAATCAAGAAAATATAAGAACTACAACAGAAATCAAATAAAAAAAGTAATTAGGAATTGCCTTCCATTTTTGTATATAAAGGTTAATATAACATCAAAAAGTCTAATTTATAATTTCTATTTTTACTTATAATTTTGTCTAAAATTTGGACCCGATATGTGATTACTACATACAACAATTTTAATAGAAAAAACACAGAAGAATAAAAACTTTTAACAAACCAAATGTAAAAAGGGAAAAAAAATAGATTTTAGCCCTATATTACTTACTTAGCCTATTATGAATTTGAGTTTGAATTCGCACCTGTAATAGTTTTCCTTGAAACAATATGCATAAAAGACCAAACTGTACTATAAATCTGACACCAATGAAACAATGAAACGTTACTGAAATTTTCTTCTTTATTTTGGTCTGATGCAGATCAAAGTTGGGGAAGTTGTGAAACCACTTAAACAATAAACATAAGCTTTAAAAGCTCAAATACAGTTGCAATAAATATAATAAACAATTTAAAATCGGTCGTGCTTCGGCAATTCAAGAGCCTAACTGCATGGTTTTGTACTTGAGTTCTTATTAACATACAAAAATGTTATAAAATAAAATATACGCTCATTTACTCCTATGCCAAAAATATTAGTAAATATTTCTTAAAATAAATAGGCAACTTCATAACATTATAACGCAATTATTTTCTTATAATTCAAGTTCAAAATAGTGACGTAAAGAAAGGATTAATTTTATAGAAGACAAGCTACGTTTTTCTAACCATTTGTATACTATAATTTTTTGTGAAGTCGCAGAACAATTCTTTTTGTATTTCTTAACCAACAGAAAAGCAGTTATCATAATGAAAAGGCTACTTCGATTCGATTTTTGTTAATTTGAAAGATAAAATAATAATAAGGATTGGCATTTACACCTAGATTTGATTCTTTAAAATTTCTTACATTTCAAATAAAATACCTTAAATACCTGCCGTGTAAGAAGCGGTATCGCACTTATACTCTCATAAAAAAATGTTTTGTTTGTCTTAAACCGCCATTGTCTCAAATAATTGTTAAAAACCTCACAAAATCACACTTTACACCTTTTTTCAGCTTCTCGACTATAAAATAAAGCAAATGTAGTAAACTTAAGTAAATACTAAAAGCTCTTATAAGTAAAACTGAAAAACTATAGAATTATTGTTATTTTATGTCTCGCTTTTTTCTTTAACCTCGCCTGTACAAAACGCGAAGTGATTACAAATGTATTTATTGACTACTTGCCTCTTACAGAGAAATTAAAATTCCGAGAGTATTCTAGGCTTTAAAAAATCAATCATTCGAACTTAACTCGTTCTACAAGAACCACCTGGTATATTACAAAATATACAGAAGGATAATATTTTTTTTAAGTTTTGTTTTTATTATTGTTATTACAACTCACGAGCTGGTATTTACCAAGTATGTAAGATCATTTTGCTTGTCTGAAGTCACATCGTTTGTACTTCCTTCAAGGAAAGATACTGAGAGCTGCCCAACAGGAGTTTCTTTAATTTCCTTTAATTACAGTCATATACCAGTTGTCAATTTCAATATAACTGCACAATTAGTAATACCTACCACGCGCGTATATAAATTATACGCTACTTTGAATGCCGCACCTAAGGGTCGTGTCGACCATTAATTTTCATAAAGGTATCAAAGTATCAGTAACTCATTTGAGCGCAGTACGGGTTCGAGGAGTAGCTCAGGGAAGGAACCGAATATTCTCGTGAAATATACTATCACGATGCGTTTTTGAGTTCCTCTTAAAACTAATGTACATAGACGCATTATATGAAGGCAGAACTTCTAAGAATGTCGAAGATTGATGGGATTTTGGCCGGTTAACGGGATATATAATATTTAATATTTGATAGGCTTCGATGTCGCCGAAAATAAATGGGAACGAAATTCTGGGAACTCAATACACGTCCGTAACTTTCCTGTCGATCTATGGATTTCTTTTATTTTCCAAATTAGTTTATTAATATCGCACAAAAGAAGAGCCATTACGATAAATTACGGAATAACAAGCTATTTACGACTGTCTTTATAGGTACGTTTTAAACAGCACTGAAAGGCTGATGATAAAATATCTAATCTATTTTCGTACAAACAGCAGAAGATAACAAACGTAAATTCTATTAATTTTATGGTTTACGTTTTCGCGAAACGAAAGTTCAATCACTACTAACATACAGCATGTTCCTGTAGGTATGTGCGTTGTAAACTCTTCGAAAAGTGTTTCCTTCCTAAAATTTTACATGGCCTGGGATAACCCTAACGAAGACTAAAGCTACACAATTTTTATAACAATTACAAATAATAATGGTTTGCCACAAGAAATCAAAATGTTTAAAGGATTTCAACAATTTATACAGGGTGACATTGAAAAAACTACAATCCATAGTACCACACGATAGAGGACCGTAAAATAATAAAAAAAGTTCTTATACGCTAATGTCCGATCGCCTTTTGTTTTCAAGATACAGGATGTTAAAGGTTTGTTAGAAAATTCACATTTTTTTAAATTTCGTCAGATTGTGTAGACATACTTAAACCAAAATTAGTGCACACTATATGCCCTTGCAGATGGCTATTCCGTTTAGGTATTTTAGTTTCGAGCATTATTAGAATATTATCATATCATAACCTAACCTAACAGACTTTTAACATCCAATCTTGAAAAAAAAAGGAGATCGGACATTAGCGTATAAGAACTTTTTTTATTATTTTATGGTCCTCTATCGCGTGGTACTATGCATTGTAGTTTTTTCAATGTCACCCTGTATAATCTAATACAGCTTTGGCCCTTTTCCAGGACATTTCAGCTTAATTCAAACCTCTAAACAGGAATTACGTTTCCAGAAATTTAAAACTAAAAGTCTTTGGTTTCCATCCGGAACCAGTATGCTTTCGTGTTAATGTTTATTATTCAAAAAACGAAAAAAGGCGGATTTTTTGAAAGCAGTCATTAAAATCTGTATATCTCCTAATTTCTTAGATAAAATGTAAACTGAAAAAAGTGCGCTGGCGTATTCAAATGCCAGAAATTTAATTTTATCCAAAAACAAGTAAATTTAACATTCAAATAATGTTGTGTCGGGCTTTCGGTTTAACAACACCAAATAACAAAATTTTACGTTAAAGTTCACTAAACTTTATTTTAATAATAAGTAGGTGGATTAATAATTTAACACAGGTATTGTAGAAAATTTGCAAGTCTATTTAGTCTTTTTTATAATAACAAAATGTAAACTGTGTTGATAAACGAATACTATTTCGAAATATACAGGCTTTTAAATATTTTTCACGTGAGTTACTCTAAATCGTTTCAATAAATTCAAATAAATGAACTTCAGAACTTTTAGTTTTGGATAATTTTCGCTATCCTGTTAGATAAGTGCAATTTCATGTCTAAGTAGTTTCTCAATGCTAAAGTTTGAAATTCAGCATTGTAAAAATTCCAAATGGAAACACGTATGTAAATTACTTTTAACTTTATGTAATTAATTATTTTAAATTTCGTACGAAGTTTGGTTGGATAAAATTTAAGCTAATCTTAATATACAAATTTAAAAATAAATTTTAAAAAAATTAAAAGTGAGAGAAGTTCTTGTGTTAAAATTAAAATCAAAAATATGCAATGCATTTAAATAATTTCCGTTTATGTATTATTTTATTTCATGAAATTTAGGCGTTTTCAGCCTTTTCATGAACTCTTGGCATGATCTTTAATACTGATTCAGTACACGTGTTGTCATAAAATCTTTCATCCTGAATGGTTCGAGAAGGAAATATAAAAAATACTTGCGATTTCTTACATTGATACGGTTTTATATTTATTTTATATGCGGTTATCTATAGATATCGTACATATATCTAGAAAGACGTACGGCGCTAAAGAGTCAAACAAGATTTTGTGGCTTTTTTTAAAAGCAACTTTACGATTAAACATAAATTTGTCAAAATTTACGACAATTCCGACGATTTTATCTAGCGTTTTACATAAATTATGCCAATAATATATCAAACTAACATCATATCTATAATTGCATGCAATCGTAAAAGGAAAATACCACTAAGAGGTTAACAAATAGACGAGGAGGTACGTCTGTATAAAGTGGCGAGTGGTCGTGGTATTTTATGGTTCTAAATAATCCTTCCACTAACAAATATGTGCACAAAACCATCGAAGGATATTAAAACAAAAGGGTTGAGGGAGGGCTCGATGAAAGATAACGAAGATTGCGACGTCTATTGGGATGGATCTTAACAGAATTTATCGCGCTGCTTTCGATATAAGGGCGGCCCGACTTCATAAATATCGAACATTAATAAATAGTCTGAACAAATTAAACATTTGACAGAGTATATAGATGGTTATCGACCTGCCTACCGAGCTGCCATAATACTCGCTTTATTCTTCTCTACGCTACTGAATACTATTTTTCATAGTCTTTGTTTTGCGTGATACCCTAACCCGTAAAAGCACTTAGAAAAAAAAACGTCGAAGATTTAACTCCTTTTAATTTTTAATGAGGAACGAGGTGTCAAGAAGCTTGTACAAATTTTCGAATGATTAATGAAACTGTATCGGGCTACTTATAGTTCAAAATAGTTATTATATAACCTGAAATCGATGGAAAACCAATCTTGCAGCTATTAAAATATTTGACTTAAGAAATGAGACAGAAATTACTTCTGAAGATTCCTACCATTTTTTATTATAAAACCTGATGTTAAATTTAAAAATTGTTAACCAACACGCTGGCTAAAATTATAATTATAAATAAGTTAAACAAATTCAAACCGACAGACAATTCATAAAATCCTACACAAAGGTTATCAAAAAACAATTCATTTTAAATTCTTTCTAGAACGGTTACATTTAATTCCATGTGAGAAAATTGTTCAAACACCAAATATAGGATGTACATAAATTAGATTTATCTAAAGAAAATTTTATGGGTTCTTTTAGTACGTTATAACAAAAACGCGAAAATAATGATGCGAACGAGATGAACAGTGACAGAATATGACCTGTTATCCTTGCTATTTAATTCACGACATCTTCGAGTTATGTCATTTGAACGCTCTTCATTATCTCTTTAATTTTATTGTCATTTTCGTCTTTTATGGACTTCCAAAGCGGATTATCGAATTTTTGTACCGAATATCAAAGGTATTTCAAATTTCTTTCAATGCGAATCTTTAGCTTTTATTTATAATTGGTTCAAATACAAGAGACCTTTGTTTATTTTTAAATTTAGATGTAAAAGGTTTAAATTAATAATTCATCATCAGAAGAAGAGACCAATGATGCAATGATGAGTTTTTAATGATATTCCAGAAAGCAATTGGTCTGTAGCTTTTCATATGTAGAAAGTAAAATTGAATTATTTATAACTAGAAGTTTAAATTTTAGTACGAATTTCTGTAAAAAAATCTAGAAATTGATTAAACATTTAAACAGTAGAAAGGGCGAAGTAAAAACGAACGATTTTTCTCTTTAAAAAGTGTCAAATATATTTCAGAGTTGTAAATGTATAGCAAATTCGTTCCACACTATTTTGAAATTATTCTTGCCTAACGCCAAGCACGTGTAAACAGTTTGTATCTAAACGATAAAAAATATTTCCGGAAAATTGTAGCCTACATCAAAATTTATTGAAAATTAACCTTTAGAAAACATAAGTAGGTTGTAATATAAACACTCATGTATGTCACCAGTGTCACAGTCAAGAAAGCTATTTTATTACAGAAGGCGTCGACGCAGCCTAATTGTGATTCCATTGACATTTAAATTGTGGACCATTGAGTTACGCACTTCTTGAAAATTACCATATGCGTTTCGTCCAAGAATAACAAAAAGAAGAATTCCAATTAAAGTTAAAACAACCACAATTTCGATCGAGCCCAATTTTTTTAAGGTAAAATTAAAATATCCACAAAAAAACATACTAGAACTAGAAGATAATGGTGCGTGAAGAATTTTTACCACTCGAGGCGAGAATTCTCAGTTATCAAAGTAGGAAATACCGTGCTGCAATAGGTCAGCAGATATTGGCTGGATATGAACGTGTTATTCAGCAAAGACTAATAACACGTTTTCCGTTCCTTCTCTCTCGGATTTTCAGCATGGTAATGTATGAGAACCGAATGATTTAGAAAACAAGTTCGCTTATGTTATTAGTTTTGGATAACTAGTAAACCCGAAACTAATTTAGAACATATTTTAAAGTAATTGCCGCATCTAAATGCATACGTTGAGAAATTGCAAAAGTTAACTGTAAAATTTCAAACGTTTGATATCTTATAAAATGGCACGTAACATATCATATAGGGACATAATATATAATTACGGTGCCGTATTCACATTTTCTACGAACACGCCGGTTGAAATTTCAAATGCATCATGCTTTTCAAACATAAGGATATAACAAGATTACGCCATTAAACATAATTATTATAAAAATAAGTTCGTGTTGCTTTCCGAATGTTGTTTTAAACACGCGAAATTGTGCTGTTTTTTTATTACCAAGTATTTATAACATCTGAAAGTTAGGTGGGTATCCTCTTTTCCGTTTGCTTACTAATTATAATAGCCAAACGTTTATATCCAGTTACTCTAAAATTATACATGCAACTAAGTGCATGGACAAGTAGTAATTTAACACAATAACAGGCAAATAAACTAAAAGAAGCCAAGTCCGTTTCTATGTGCTATGCTAAAAATAAAAAATAGTACTACCTGGTATTATTTTTCCGTTTTATTAAAACGTACTTCAAATATGTTAAATGCATCCTTAATTCTAGTTTTTTTTTTCCAGTGTAACACCTGACTTCTAACAGAACAGTTAGCTTGATTCATAAAAAGTAGAAAAGGTGAAGAAATAATTTGATATAAAAGAAAAACGAAAAACTAAGGGTAAAGATTTTTTAATTCTCCTAAAATCATTATCAGAACTCAACTCAAATAAAGCCAACTCAGATTTTCTATGCTTCAAATCAGTTTTTAAAATGCAGCTACGAAAAACTCACCAAACGAGATAGACAGCATATGAAAACGGGAAACATCAGCTTACCTGAAAAAGAAAATAAATTATAATCATGCTTAACTAAGAACGATTTTATTTTAAAAATGTAAGGATCGCACTCTTTTATTGTAAAATTAGCCACATGTGACTTCAACAAAATTTTCAAAAAGGCTTCCAAGCCAATTTAAAAAAAAATAATAGAAATAATACTGAATCCTTTAGTTTTTCAATATTAAATATTATACTTTCACAGAACAACTTGTTGCCTACAATCTGTTTCCATTCGCAACATTTTAAGGTGTAACTGAAAAAATTTAAATATATATAAACATAAAAGGTTTCTTCGATAACTCCCTGTCCAGACCCAAAATAAGTAAAAAAGTATGTATAACGAAGTAAAAGTAGAACCTGATATTTTTAAAAAATAATTTCGAAATTAACTTTTACAAAAATCGAAAGCCGGGTCCCTAAATTAAGTTGTCCTGAAAGTTTTTAATTGTATTCGTGCTAATCCTGGTAATTAAGTGAAACGAAGTACGGATATCAACATACATTTATAAAAATTATCGACTGCAATTACTTATGGCAAAACAACTTTCTTCCACCAGCATAAATAATCTACTGCAGGTTTTATATTATATGTATGCACATAATATATTAAACAGTGGGCTTTGAATGATTCATAAATTATGATATGAAAACTGCACTAGTTTTAAATTACGTTAGTATGAAATTTGGTTCAATCTGTATGCGAAACAAAGAAATAATTTTTTGTCAATACAAACTCCTTTGCAATTGCTCGGTATGGAAGTGAAAACGTCGAGAAATTGTATGTAGAATGAGCACGAATCGATTTTGAAAAAGAGCAAAATTCCAAAACCACTGTTTAACTGACTATACTACTGATAACTAAAAATTAATAATGTATTAAATATGCTATTTCAGTTGGGATAAAACTTTTACGAATAATAATTCAAGCCGATTTAATATCTACAGCAAAAGCGAATTCCATCGAAGGTAAACGATAAAATAAAATTTTACAGTTTGCAATACTTCAAAGAAAATAAGAAAACCAAAACAGTAGCCAAGTAGGCATCTATTTGTTCGAAATTAATGTTTCAAGGTCATTTATAATGTGCGTACCTGGTAATGACTAATTAATAACATCTCCGCCATAAAACTTTCTTGTAATGACCCCTTAAGCATACTCACAAGAAATCTGAATACTAAAACGAACAATACAGATTTATAAAACTTAAAGAAACCCTGTTAAACGATATGAAAGAAAAATGAAGATAAATAGAGCCGAAGCAAAATTTTTATAAAATTCTTTAAATACAATTCATTCATGGTCCTTTTAGGCCGCAGCAGGCTATGTTAGGGAGACAATTTCGTTGAAAAACGAGTCTTTTTTGGTTTAAATCTGTTCTTCCAGTAAAATCCATATTAGATTACTTTTAAGGTTATTGCTCGCCACAAAATCAACGTCGGCAATTGTGGTCCTAAAACTCTTATTTAAGTTCGAGTAATTCTGTCACATTTGGCAACAGCGTGTCCTTTCTTTCTGAGAAAATAACATCAGGTCCAATGTTCAGTAAGGTAATACCAACAACATGATAAATCAGACTCATGGCCTACTGTTGCCAAAAAAATGGCAAATTGATATAGTTATATGTGTTACATTTTTTTCTTAGTATTTAGGGTTGTAGGCTCATACTATTATATTTTACCCGAAACCTGTAAAAAATTCTGTAATTCTAAGAATTTCTGGTATTTACAAAATAGGCAAAGTGACACTTACCACCCTTCCGCATCAATAAAATTTAAAAAACTATTCTAAATATAATTTTAGGCGTATCCTCAATAATTTAATGGTTTCAAATTTTCTAAATTTCCGTTGTGTACAAAATACAGCCCGTTCTAAGTTCTAAAAATAGAAAAGTTGTTCTGCAGTGAGGTCTTTAAATTATCATTTTTCAATTTTAAAAGTAGGTACTGGTCTGTCAACGCTCGTGTTATTTACGAAATAGTGGTTAAATTTAAACGTTTCTAATGGCAATATTTACATATAAGTGAAACAAAAAAAAAACATAACAAAGCTCTTAAAGAAAAGAGAATATGGTAAATCTTTCAATAAGACATGATGATTTTCATAAAAGTTTTTATTAATGAAATCGTCAGCTAATTAATAAAAAGTTGTTTTGGCCAATAAAAAATAGATTTTATAGCTGAAGCGAGCATAATTTAGTAAAGAATTAGCATTTCATAAAGGCAAACATTTCAAAATCTATTTAGAATTTAATTTAAAATTCGGTTGTAACGTATCTAGATCAGAGCTATGCGGTCCATCGAACTCAATATTGTCATCAAGTCTCGCACTCTAATAACTTACTATAAATGATGACGGTGGCGCGATGCTGTAGTATTTGCATATTATCTGTATCTGAGCCACGCGGGTGCGACAAAGACGATAAAATGAGAATACACGTGAGTGCAACGGGGCTTGAGGAGGAAAAAGAGCCCACGGAGGCGTGCGTAAGACGAAGACAGCATGCGTGAAGAAGGATGAGCTCGCAGGAGGAGAGCAGGAGGAATGGGCTTCCTCGCGGCCATCGCCATATTTCATGTCGTCTGCTGCCACGTTGCCACATCCACGATGCTACTACGGCACAGCATCTTGGACCCGGAGTAGTTTGCTTCAACACGGAGCTTACCTAATAGGAATGCTGAACCGCTGAAGACGTGTAACCCACGTGTTTGATAGCGATAGCGGTTCTCTATCATACACGCTTACTTATATAGATATTGGAAATTTTATGATTGTTTGGAATGCGAGTGTTCTAGAAACTGGGTAGGTAGGTATATATTGATTGTAAAGAAATGATGATAACAAAATGCCTTGATGTAGTACTCGTATTCAAAGACAACTTAGATAAAATTTAATGAAAGCCTGTATATAGAAAAAAGAAACAGTTACTTCTGAGATACCAACACAACCTTCCTTAAAGCTGTACGGATCATTTTCCATTTCATATCTGGGTTAAATCAGAATAACAAAATTCTAATTTCGAAAATGCTTTGCAGGGGCAGATTTCCACTAACTTAGGTCGTAGGTTAAATAAGGTTAAACAACTCTGGTTTTGGAACATTAAAATGTAAAACAAGACTTATAGAATTAAAGCTTAAATTATTGAAGGACTCCTGAGCCCTAGGCCTTAAACTACGTTGCCTGATGTATAATCCACCCCTCAACAAGAGTATATAACAACTTCAAAGGCTTAATCGTGTAGAAACCTTATAACACTTTCTGAAAACCTATCTAATTCTGAAACAGCACATTATTTTTGTAATTAAGTACTCACTTATCAATGTACGCATTTTAGAGAATTAAGTATGAAATTTTGTATACCTATAGAAAAAAGTCCTCAGGGATTTGAACGACTGGCCTTCAGCTTTACGCGCTAATCCTGTACGAATTGAGTCACAGAGTAAAATCACTGAAAATATGGTATTCGTCACAGATTAAAAGGTGATTATTGATATCATAACATCTTAAATCTGAATGCTACTACACACCACCGTTCTTTTCTAATATTCTTTCTATTGTGCCACCTATAAATTAAACTGTTTATAAACGATTCACTTTCCAGCGCCCGGATGTTCTAATCATAATGCTTACAGAAAAGTTTAAGGGCCAAGCTTACTGAATTACTAATAACATGCATTGTTAGGCATTTATGCCGGAATTATGTTAGAACATGTAAGGGAAAGTCTTAATAATTTTGCACAAACCAAGGAGTGAGACAAAGCTGATCATTGAGTGCATATTTATTTATAATACCACTAGATAAAGTGATAAAGAAATGGAAATCTCGTATAACTCAAAACACTTGGGACAGATATAAATTGCAACCAATAGAAGTAAACTTCTTAGCATATGCAGATGACAATGATCATAACTAAATCAGAGAAACAACTGCAAGAGGCACTAAATGTATGGAATCAAGAATTAAATGAAATTAATATAATAATAAACACAGAAAAAACAAAAGTAATGGGTAATGGTAGTAGGAAGAAATTGAAAAGAACTAAATATAACTGTAAACCCAGAACAAATTGATCAAATAGTATACTCCTCCAAATATCTGAGGGTTACTATAAACGAAAATGGTGATATAAACAAAGAACTACCATAAATAGAAGAATAAGGTCCAGCAAAAAACTGTTCTACTCATTACGAAATAATTTTATAAAGAAAGTCGGATACCAATAAAGACCAAGCTTAAAATACTTATAAAGGGTGTCTCATTTGGAACTATAGGATTTGATTTTTGAATAAATGCAAAATATTTGTAAAAATGATTTTTTTTATTCTTCAACATAAAATCTAGACTTTACGGCCACAAATGGAAAAGGATATCATTCATATGGCCGCGGCCGCCTAGACTGATCTGGCATGATCTCATTCGTTTAGCAAAATGTTCCATAACACTGGCACATAAACCTGGCTGTATTTCCCGAATAACACGTTGAATGTTTGCTTTGAGGTCATTGATTTTTGCTGGCTTGTTGACGTACACTTTCCCCTTCACATAACCCCAGAGGAAAAGGTCCAGTGGTGTTAAGTCACATGATTTTGCAGGCCAATTGATGTCAGCACTCCGAGAGATAACACGATCAGGAAAGTAAATATGCAACAGAGTGTACGCCAACAAGCCAGCAACAATGAATGACCTCAAAGCAAACATTCAATGTGTTATTTTGGAAATAGAGCCAGGTCTATGTGCCAGTGTTATGGAACATTTTGCTAAACGAATGAGATAATGCCAGATCAATCTAGGCGGCCATATGAATGATATCCTTTTCCATTTGTAGCCGTAAAGTCTAGATTTTATGTTGAAGAATAAAAAACATCAGTTTTACAAATATTTTGCGTTTTATTCAAAAATCAAATCCTATAGTTCCAAATGAGACACCCTTTATAAGTCAATATACGTACCAACATTAAGATATATTATGGTAGCGAATCCTGGACACTTACAAAGAAACAAGAAAGGAAACTACAAACGAGCAAGATGAAATATTTAAGAACAATCATGGGTAAAACAAGAGATCGCATCAGAAATACAACAATTAGGGAACATTTACAAATATCGCCGCTTATAAAGAAGATAGAACAGCAGATACTAAACTGGCTTGGATACTGGCAAGAAAACGCGGAAGGGAAGAGAAAAAGGGACAGGCCCAAAATGAGCTGGAATCCAGCAGCATGAACGGCATTACAGAATATAGGGGTACAATGAAAGGATGGAAAAACGATCGCACAAGACAGGAAAACATGGAAGAAGACGATAAACAGAGACAGTTGGAAGTTTGAACTTTCGACACTACAACATGTGGTACAAGAAGATCGATTATGAATGAATGTAAGCATTTAACCAAACGAAAGCCAATGTGAGTTAAGACCGACTCCAGGATTAGACAGAGTACAGTTTTGCCCTAAAACTAAAATCATGACCTATTTCGGTGTGAAAAGATTTTAAAGCTTCATTTGTTTTGAGAGTAACTGATAACTAACATATTATGTCCACCCAAACTTGGAGGTATACTACTTATACATATGTCTATGCTTTGTATCAAAAATGGGAGCTGTTGTTGGTAGGGAGAATCACAGATGAAATGCTACAATCTTTTGACTTTGGTGCTTGATATTAGCATTGAATTAAAAAAAAAATGAAAAGTAAATATTTGAAACTAATTATGATAAACAGTAAAAAAGACAAAAAGGGAATAACGAATAACACAGTCAACCACGAAGCCATAAAGATAAAATTAATAAATGAAAATAGCTAAAAAGTAAAAAGTGGGAAAAACTGAAAGAAAATCAAAAGCTGAACCAATCACGTGGCGAATTCGAAAGATACTAGGTAAAAGGGTATGTCAAACCTACGAATTTAGAAAATTAGGAAGATATCTGGAAAAATCGCTATATAAAGCAACAATATCTTGAAAGAACAGCAATTACTTGGAAAGGCCTACATTTCAAATAATTAAAGCTGCAAACTTAACTCAAGGTTCTTTCAGTTTACAAACCCAGATATTTAAAGTTGTTAACGTTAAAGAAACGTTGACATACGGTCTTAAAAGAAGAAAATCTTGAATATCCAACAAACAATTTTCATAGCTACCAATATTTCTTCAAAAATATTTTGATCTTCTAACAACTCGAAATAGAAATTTACATGCGACATCAACTTATTGGCTCCATTGGAACTATGAACAGTTAACTGTTTACCGTGGAAAGGTTGCTAGCCTATTCCACGAACCGTTGAAGTCACAACTTACATGCACAGTTAAGAGGCTAAATTGAAGAAGAAACAGGCACAAATCCCTAAAATAGAAGAAGGAAAACCAAGAGAAGATGCGACACCAACTTATTGGGATTTGCAAATATATTCAGATATATGTCTAAATAAAACTTAGAACTGAATATTGAACTAATATTTTAAATTATTTTTACTGCAGTGAGAAATTAAATAAATAAACTAAATAATTCTGCATAATTTTAAAATGTTTTTCGTGATATCTTAGAACGCAGCATTTTTACGATATTATAAAAAATACCATCCATATTAAATCCTACAAACGTCAATAATTTATAATGAATTCGAAGACTTCCACAATCAGTGTCAGTATTAACAAAGCGTTTTCTGGATTGGGACCGTGTCATTGTTGAGACAGAAGAACTCAACGTTTCGCCCACTTTTTTAAGGGGCTTCTTCAAGAAGAAAGGGGGCACTAAAAGAACATGGTAACTCAACGTGTGAACGACGCCATAGGCGAAACTCTTTTAGCAAGAGGCAGAAGGGTAACGGTAACTCAACTTGTCAACCAAGCCAGAGGCGAAAATAGAAGGGTTCCTTTAATTTACTAGAAATAAATAAAATAATTAATTTAATCAATAAATTAAAAAGTGACTGATTTTTCTCAACACATTAAATGTTACTTATTTTTTCAGTGAACAGAAATACAAATAGCAAGTCAACTGACAAACTACAGAAAGTATGATCAAAATCAACTTATGAAATTTTTAGAGCTATTTTTAATAAAATGCTACAAAAATATTTAACTAACTGGTTGCAGATCATTTTGCCTGAAGTTTAATTCTAGATTTGAAGTTTAAAGTGAATTTAAACGAAATTAAATCATTCAAGATATTTCTAGAACACCAAAAAGTCATTTAAAAGGTTTTGTACATAAAGGAACACTTTTCCAAATCGCATTGTTATATTTCTCTATGTACCTCCTATATGTATATAATAACAATTTGCCCAATTGACCTCCAACAAATTTTCAAATTGAACTATTAATTTCAAAATCATTCCACTATAAATAGAAAAATAAAATCACACACAAGTAACGAACAAAAATACAGATATAACCCAAATAAAAAGCAATCAAAGGAAACGTTGCTACTTAAAAAATTGGTCAAAAAATTTATTAGAGTAATGGTTCACGAAAAATACAAAATTCTAAATTCAAATATTGCTAAAAAAAAGGTATTAAATATAAAATCTTCTCAATCAATTAACAAAATTGTGACCTAAAATTGGTTAACTGTTTTAAATTTTGCATCTAAATGTGAATTTTAATATAAATATATCTAAAACTCGTTAATTAGTACTCAAACACATGTAATCCTTAATTGTATTCGCATCATAAAATTTTATAGATGCGACGGTAGGTAATACAAAATCAAGGATACAATTTTGAGAACAAGCACAAAATATTAAATTAATGTAAATTGCTCGTTATGTTTATTGTTGTTGCCGAATTTCTCAGTTTTGCTACTAATAAGTTGTTATTGCCAACATCAAAAAGTTCGGAATTGGTAAGCTAATTATAAAAATCTGCATTTAAAAAGTTATGAATTTACGAAAAACACCTAACTTTTTACTAATTTTAATTCTAAAATCAGGACACCTCTTTTTAGCTTCATGAATTCAATTTAAAATTAATGAAGAAACCAGGTAAAACAACTACTAAAAATCTGAAACAAATTGAATCAGTTTTGAGGAGTGGTTTCTACCATTATTGAGATCAAGAGCTGCTGGTGTTTTTCTAAAGCACCGTTAGGTCTATCAAATTCAGGAACAAACGAGCAAAAATCTACAGCTAATAGAGATATCTCCTAAATAACATAATTAAGTTAAGGCGAGAGATAAAAAAGTGTTAGTTTAATATTTATGTATTTTATTAAATTTAATTGGTCGAACCGAATTGCATCTACTTATGTTTTCGATAACAGAATCAATTTTTTTATAATTGGACTACTTTTTTGTTAAGATTGTTGCAGAAAATAATATGCTACCAATGAAGCAAGTCAGTTGTAATAAAAAATGTAAGCTGAAAAATTAGGAAGTGGAGGTTTAAACTTTTATAAAAACGGCAGCTCGGTTATTATCTAAAAAAAAAAGTTAACAGCATTTATTTCAATATAGAGCGATCTAAATTTATTTTTTTGCGAGCACCGTTATTGCTAGAAACTGCAACGCTACGTTACGCTGCAAACTTCTAATATAAATTACAGGCCGGTCATACTTAGGAATCTGAACAAATAATAATAATAATAAAATGACCACAACGAGATATTTATTTTAAATTTAGTTAATATTACGGCACGAAATATAGTGCACCGAGTTTGAAGAAATTTAAATTAATGAATCTGCATTCTTTTCGTGCTTAAAAACGATTTTTATTGATAATAAACCGAGGTGATAATTTATAAATATAAAATTTTTAGAAATTAATGTTGTGCATCGACAAAGTAACCACTTAAGCAACAAATTTAATTAATGTCCTATCAAATGTCTAACAAATTCACTTGTTTATGTGACTAGTTCATTTCCCTGCTTTCATGATAAAGAGACAGCAAGAATCTACTAATGCGGGGTTATAAAAATGCTATAAACTCCGTGTTTTAGTGCCGGAGAGTTTATATTGAGTGCGATTCTTATTTCACCCCACCAAAAACCACTACAAATTACTTTAGAACGTGTGCGATCAATCTGAAATTTTATGACCCAATTTCGGGGTTGTAATATACTTTTTAATAACGCTAAAGCTAAATTTTAAAATATTACAATCGCCATGGGTAGCTCGATCACGAATGCTACATAAAAATTTTATAGGACCCCACAAGGCAATTTTTAATTTTAGAAATCTTTGTTAGAACAAAATTTCTTCGGTATTCAAAATTCGTTAAATAAAACAGCCGTTAGATATTCAACGCGCGTAATTTACATACATAAATCTATTTCTGTCGTCTAAAGAACGTCTTAGATTCCTATTAGGGTGATAGATGTACGGATATTGACGAGAGTATTTTATACCTGCTTTAAAATAAGTTTAAAGTACGTACTTGATTTCATTTGATTTTTTAATGAGCGAATCTAACGCACCTGGAGCAAAAGTAAGGTATACAAATGAATTGATAAGTTCTGCATAAGTAACTGACATACATTTAATGCCCGATGGGTAGGGTTATTACTCTTCTTTTTCCTACGCCGCTTGTTAAATCGCTTAACAGGAGGTTCATGCTAGATGGATTGCAAACGGACAAATTATCTGTATTATAATACAGACATTTTCGTGCAGGTTCTATACCTTATTTGCATAGCGAGATGACGTGTTTATCAAATATGTTATATTGAAGTTCATTTATCATTTCTCCCGCGAATAAAAACTAAATTAAAAATACAAATAGGGTGTTTCGCATGTAAAAATAAATATTAAAGGCGCGCTTATCGTGCCGAATAATAAAAATTAATTTATACAGTTAGCGAGTAATTATTAACACCAGCATGGGAATAAAACAAATATCGTTCGATGGCAATGACTTTTAAGAATCAAATATTTGAAGTCATTCAATTAGATCCAAATCTTAGATTAGTTAATTCGTATAATGGTACAGTGACATCACTTTTAAGACCTTTAAAATGGAAACCGCTATTTTAAAAAAATTACCGTTCCAAGAATTTAGTTCCTTGTAGCTACTTTATTTCAGAAAAGTGCATAATAAAGTCAATTATAATATGCAAATATACCACCTTACATTCCTTAAATAGTAAATTAAATATTTTTGTGATGCCGTCACGGCGAAAGAATTAAAATTAACTCAGATACTTAAAGATAGGATCCTTTTGTAACAAATTTCTTCGAGTTTATTGTCGCAGCATTTAACAAATATTTGTTATAATTAATAATAAGTACAGCACAAGCAGCGCAAGACAGATAGAAAATAGGAAGTCGTAGATATTACAAAATAACAAAATGTTTACAAATGGCTTTCCTAGAGAAATTTTAAAAATTTGTGGGATATACGTAAAGTACAATCAAATAGGCTAACTATTAAATACTTAAAAATGGTTTTAGGGCGCCTTTTCAAGGACAGCGCATTCCGTTTCAGTTTTCTCGTAGAGAAACTACAATTTTTCTAATTTTCAATGCAATTTCAACCCAACCTATAAAAATGATATTATTTATATTGTTTCGCCTGTATTTGGACCATTACTGGCCGAAAAAAACGGCTAATTTCACTGGGTGTGCTTTTGACCTATGTGAACATGCTTTCAATTTATTTTAGATAGTCATAAACTATAGTATGATCAAAAAGTCTTTGGATCGTACTTGCTATGGAAATTAAAAGTCATCTCTGAAATTATTTACTTCTCTTGTTTTTATATCAATGACATATCACTGACATCTGCCAAAATTAGTAATAATAATAATAAACATAAATTTTCAAAGAAAAACTACGTTTTAATAACTATACAAAATTCACTTGAAACTTACAACAAAAAATTACAGAAGATGTATTTTTATTGAAATATTTTTGATTCCAATCTGCTCACTTTTGAAAGATATCAAGGAAGAAGAAGTTCCAAACAGGACTTTTAAATTTCACAGCAAGCGCTATCCATAGACTTTTTGATCATACTAAGGAGTATGTTGCCAACTGCGTTCAACGAAGGAAAAATAATCACACATACCTCCCAACGTACAACAACTAGTATTGCAGGAAAAGAAAAAACTTTGGCAAACTGCTAGAAACCATTGATAAGCATATAACGAGTGTTAGAAAACTCGTCTTATCAGAGTCACCTATGAAAAAAATTTGTGTTAGATTAATTCTTAAATATCCCCTATTCATTAGAACTACTGACAGCTGCTGTCATTTAACTAATTGTGATTAAGTCTACTTGAAAATTAACTTAGGTACCAATACAGGACATACATTCTAATAAGCACAGGTGACTCTTATAAGACGAGTTTTCTAACACTCGTTACTTTTAACAACGCAACCAACAAACTGAAGGCACTACTACATAAATCAAAACCTCTCAGCAACGAAAGAAACAAATTATTCGAAGCTCTAAAGAAGATTGAACCTCCAATTCGCAAAGGAAATGGATCCCAGGCCAGAACCGACGCTAAAAAGCCCAAGTATTTGCTGTGTTTACACCAAGTCACTCTGAAGCCAGACCAGATAACACTAATCGACTGGACGCTCCCCTACAGATGTCTCCACCAATTTCAGCTTTCGCTCCAAAAAAAAAATGTTGCACATTATTAATAAAAAAAATTAACTCTAATAGAAAAACACCTGGCTTTGACCTAATTACACGTGAGGTACTTAGAAAACTTCCAATTAGAGCAATAGCTCTTATTATAGCTATTTTCAACGTAATTTAAGACTAGGTTGTTGTCCACGTCAATAGAAGCCGGCACAAATAATAATCCCCATTCCTAAACCGGGTAAACCCCCTGCGAAGTAAGCTTTACTAATAGGAGGAACATGTCCTTAAACAGGAAGCCGAATCTGTGAAGTACCTCGATATACACATCGACAGGCGACTGAACTGGCGCACACGCATATAGAGCAACAAAATGTACTGGCTAATGGGTAAAAAGTCAAAACTGTCAATCGAAAACAAAGTACTTGTATACCGATCTGGACGTACGGCATTGAACTCTGGGGTACTGCGAGTACCTACCTCAAATATAGAAATCTTACAAAAGTTTCAATCGAAACTATTAGAATAATCACAGAAGTGATTCAAACCAATAGTTTAAAAAAGGACACGAACAACCTGGCCATTAATCTATTAGACAACAATGACACCCTATCCGGACTGAAGAGAATATGCTCATTAGATTTACCTGATAGATTTACCTACTAATCAAACATAGATAAAGTGTGGGATATAACATATGTACTAGTCAATTATTGTATAATCTAGTCTAGAGCGTTGGCACTGAACAATGCCTGATACATGTCACATCTATCATCACAACAATTACTTAATATTCCAATAGGTAAAAATTATAATTTCGCTTGAAATAAAAAAACTTCGTTCAAATAAAGATGAAACAGACTACTTCTTTTTTTTTAATGGGTATTGCGCCACAAGACGCTAAAAATTAACAGTTACTTATTAAATTGGCGAAAAAGTGTCACAAAAATGGCTACAATAAACATTGAGAGAAGAATTTTTGACCGCAAATAACATTATTTAAATATATGTATGCAATAGGATTGTCAAGATTTTATATTTCAAATTCAAGCTCGAAACCTCGAGTTCATATTCTGCATTAGCATATCTGATATTTGAAATCTCTGAATTCACATTCATAGTTTGTACACTGAACATCAAACCCAAGAAATTGAAATTCGAATATTAAGTTCCGGACCTTGAACCAGGTCGAAAATTAAAAAATCCAGTACGGATCTCCGATTTTATTCTCGAAACTGGAACACCTAAATTCTACCAAAGTTGAAAATTATTCTTGAGGTGTAAAATTTCTCAAATTTGGCATTGAAATTCGAAGTAGGACTTCATACTGAAAAGGCGATATCGAATTCCAGAAATTTTGATTAATGAAGTTACCCTTCGAGTTTCACCTAAAAAATCGAATTTTTAATTAAAATTTTAACGCAACTCTAAACACAGTAAGTACCTAAAAAGTATTCTGTAACGTTTGATATGTTGCCAAACTTTTACATTTTTTAAAACGTCCTTTACATACTTACTAGATCAAATTGGGAAACTATTTCGAAACAACTCAATTTTCCAAACAATGTAATTGGGCTTTACTTGTTTATATCTTTATATTCCACTCAAATTAAATTTATAAGTAGTCAATATATCCAAAAATAATATACGAGTGTGATCAAGAAGTCTTTGGGTAGCGGTTGCCGTTAAATTTATTTATTTATTTAATGGGCGAAATCTAGGCTTGCGGGTGCCAGGTATTTCAATGTGCATCAACTACTATGGTTATTACGAGTATCACCACTCAACTAGAATTTTACCGAACCCAAGGGACTACCACCTCTGGAATTTTTATCGTGCCAAACATCGTATTGGCATGAGATCTACGGTTTTACGTCGTATGCGAAGGACGGCATACTTTCAGTTTCAGATATCTTTCCGCATTAAAAATTTTACCAACCGGGAATCGAACCCGAGATCTCTGGTTTACAAGGCAAGTATGCCAACCTTCACACCACCGAGGCCGGCTATATAAACTTAAAATCTCTGAAATTATTTACGTTTATAATTTTGATGACATTATCATTTACTTAACATCTTTCAAAAATGATAATTAGTTATTAATTAAAATTCGAGAGAACACTTTTTGTCGTAAATTTCAACGGAATTGTGTTAGGTTATTAAATGTGTTTTTTTTTTTTCCTTTAAAAATTTACAATTTTGACTGACGTCAATAACACATAAATGATAGAAATTCTTCAGCAACCGTAATCCTAAAACTTTTTTATCCTGTTACATATAAACAATCAAATTTTCTAGAAGCAAGCCGGTAGTTAAATTGCGAAAATGCTTTAAAATTAACTTTTTAATTTTTATTTCCAGATTTAAATTTCGAAAAAAAAATTAATAAAAAAATTACCACAGTGCTTAAATAAACAATTTTTTGATCTTATCACATTAAATTCAGCAATACAGAGTTGTGGATCAAAGAAATATATATTTATGTCGGAAACAACTGCAGAAATCTTACGAAAAACATTAAGATCATCTTATAATAATTATTTTTCTGTGACTGATTTAGACCACAGTTGCATAAAAGTTAAACATTTTTCAATACAAAACAGCGTTTGAGATAATTATTTCCAGGTTATTCTATTAATAAATTTTCAAATCATTAATTAGGTGCATAATTTTAACAAATAGGAGCCGACGAAGAAGAATAACTATGGAAACACATACAGAGAAGAAGAGATAGATTAATAGGCCATACTGTAAGACGAGGTGGGTTACTAACAACTAACGACGACAAAAATAGAAGGCAGAAATGCAAAAGGAAGACCCGGACTAGAGTTCGAGTACGTCAAACAAATTATAAATGACACAGAATGTACCATGAGATCGAAAAAAAGATGATTCTGAGCAGGCCTTGACTAGTACAACACGATTGGCAAGACTGATTTCAAAATGTGGCAGTAAGTTAGAGGTTAATAAATGTCAAATAAATTAAAACACAAAACAGTATTTATTTAGGGAACAAACTGAAAACTAAGATGAATACATGTTAGAGTAGGTGTTCAAAATGTGATCCTTCACTAGTATTACAACGATAAACTTAAATAATTCTGGAAACAAGATTGCAAAACTGACTTACATTTGAAATGTCACTGTCACATTATAATTCGTAGACATTCTAGAACCAGTGTAACCAATCGTGTTGTACTAGTCAAGGCCTGCTCAGAATCATCTTTTTTTCGATCTCATGGTACTAGTAACAGAGAAATGATGGAAAAATGCTTAGATGGAAGTGTATGGAAAGCTGCGACCAGAAGACTGAAGACCACTAATGATGATGATGATGATGAACAAATAAGATATTTAATTAAACGGATGTGAATGGTAAGGAAAACGGAACAAACAAATTCTAAGACTCTTAAGAAAATCTGGGAGATAAAAGACATAACACCGGCATAAACAACAAAATAAATAAGTGAAATTGCTACATCACCAAGGCGACATAATTAGAACAATCAAAGTTTTAAGAGTTAGATGGATGGGGCATGTTTTAAGGTTGTTGGAAAATCGGTTACCAAAAGACGGAAAATCAAATCAAATCAAGAAGTGGCGGGAAGAAGAAGGTCAAAACCTAAGATGGAAGAAATAAATCAAGGAAAATTTTAAATTCAAAGTTAGGAAGGAAAAGCAACAAACAAACCCATGAGCTTGCTAGGTCTTTACGCAAATATAAATATTTACACGTTTTTCAAAAAAATATTGTTTTCCGAAAATTGTTAATTCTAATGTTTATAAATTGTATAAATCCAAAATACCTAAATCACGTGTTGAAGTTTACATTTCCTAAACTTTAACTTGCAGTATTTCCACTTACTTGTTTAATTATTTAAGTAAAATAAATTTCGTTGCCCTTTTAGAGAGCCTGATTTCCAACAACAAGAATTCCCATAACATGTTTGAAGTAAAATTAAAAATAGTGCAAATTGAAATTATAAGAGCTCGTCAAAGCTTAAGAATCTGGAAGCCGCACACGTGCTTGAAGAGTATAAAAAAATCTCAAAGCTACACGTATTTAATGATCGGAACACATCACGTACAAATCAATACAGAATCGATACAAGCAATGAAATAAAAGTAAAACATATATAAGATATCTACATACAAAGCTGTGCATAAGTCAACGAGAGACAAAAAATGCAAATTATGTCTTGTCAGAGTACAAGCGCTGCTGGGATACCTAAAAGGCCATTCTAGGACGAAGGCTCGATTCACAATCCTGAGCTTTGTCCCGCTAATATTATAATTAAAGCGAGGACACTTTGACGGCCCGCTGTGGTAGTAAAGCTGTCACTTAAAGTTTATGCGAGTAGAACTTGCAACTACTACCTATAACGCTAGCTTAGCTGTCCATCAGAACTATCTTTAACTCTTCCGGAATTTTCTGCTTTTAATTTATTTACAGACATAAAATTATATTTCAACTTCATTATCGGTCGATTTCTTCAAACTTCCTTCGTTTATGTCGTAGATCCTCGGCTTTCAAATACTTAAAGTTCCGCTAGGTGACAACAAGCTGTTTTAAAAAAAATCATGAAAAAATTGTTTAGTTTTATCTCTGTAATGGGCACAAAAAATATCGTATCAGCATACATCCTTAAATAAACAGATTACAAAGATGTATGGGTCTTGTCATCTGATGCCAAATTGACGTTTTTTATATTTTAAATAACCGACAAAGAGCCAGCCTGTTACAGCTTTTGTCGCTTTATCGTCTGTGTGTGAAAATGTCTAATTACTATTAAAACTTGTTAAAAAGGAATTTTGTGCTGAGCTTTCGTTTAGTAAGAACCCGTCTTAAACTACAATTAAAGTAAAAAAAAGTGTTAAAGTAACAAAAACTATTTTACTGTGTGGCCAAGCTTGCATGCAGGATGAATTAACAGAACGCAACTTGCAATTACTGTCAGAAACGGCCACTACTAAAATGAAAAGTTTTGTTAGAATTAGCAACCGTTAAGATTTCGGCATTAAATGTTAACAATCCTATAAAACACTAAAACTTGAATAATTAATTTTTCAAATTTGCCATACAATCTAAACAATTGCTAACAACTATAAATGATTAACTTATAAAAACAAGAATTTCCATAACAATGGACTTTAATTACCGAATCGTATTAGTAAATATTTCAGAACCGTTAACTCAAATACGTAATTAAGTTTAATCAAAAAGTTCGCCTGAGATAAATGAAGACGAATAATCAACCATTCATTCTTATTCAATCGTAGCAGTAATTTGTTAATTATGTCTTATGTATTTTACTATTATAAAACAACCAATCCTTTCTTAGCAAATTTCTCCATTGTCCTACAATAAATCGACAAAATTTCAATTATTCCAGCAATAACCCAAGTAAAAAAACCCACTCCTAAACGTAAAATTGTTTAAATCCACATTTGCAAGTTTCAAATACCTTCTAAACGTTACTTTGGAATTTTAATTATGAGGGCCGGATTTATTGAATTCTACCGGATAAACTTCTGAAATCGAATTTGCGTGCATCCAAAATGTAGTAGTAAAAATTAAATAACCGAAAGTGGAATATCTAATGGCTGGCGTTAGCATTCCAGTATCTGATTTTCAAATAAACCGCATTTTTAATTGCCGAAGCTTACATATTTTATTGTGAATAAAACAAACTAGTATGGTTTAGTCAGACTGTTTTTCGATAATATAAGGTTGGAACAGGTAAAAGAGGAAACTATAAAAATAAATGACTTCAAAAATGTAATTTTTATATTTCTACAAATTGCGTGGTTTTTCTATTAATTTTTTTACGGAAAATTTTTATCAACGGGAAAGACGAACATCTTTAGTTTACCAATTATTATAAAATTTCTTCCCTTCTGAATACGTTTACGTAAGCGCATTTAAAGGTAAATAAGTGAAAAGCAATAAAGCAGTTTCGCCTAACTAAAAGAGCCAGCTTTCAATAGGTTTCAAAGTCGACCTTTTGGTTTTACAAACAAAATAGAATCATTTTTCAAATTTTCATTTACATAGTCGCCATCGAAACTTGAAAGGCAATAAACAAGGATAATAGTATAAACTAATTTTTAATTCTTAAATACCTCTAGACAAGTGGTTTCGAAGAAGAGCGAAGCAATTAATAACAAAGTAGCGAATAAGTGTATGAAATGGTCCGAAAAGTAATTAAAAATCTTCATGGGAGACCTTATATTAGGATATCCGTTTTATTCAGCGTGTGGAATAATTTAAGGATTATAGTGTGAGATTTGATCGTTTGATATAGGAATCCTATCGAATTTTCCATCGTAATTTTATAATGAATGCCTCCATAACACATATAAAATGTTTTAGGTAAAGTAAAAGACTGCCAGTGTGGTTATATAACTCGATATACGATAAGCTAAGTTTTAATTATTTAACAGGTCTGGTCTTGAATAATTTTGCAGTGGCTTGGACGTACGGAAAAGTAATTAATAAAAATAGTAGATAATTTTATAAAATGGTCCGAAAAGCAATTAAGAATCTTCATGGGAGACAGTTATAACAAACTGAATACTTCAATACAACAGCACACAACAAACATGGAGTTGTTCCATTCTGTTCTGATGGCTCTTGCACGTCTATGATAGAAAAGGGCGGGAAGAGTAATTTACCTATGGCTCGGCCTGTGTGGATGTGATTATAATATAAACGAAAAGCCATAAAACTCATTAGTGTGTTGGATAATTGATGAGCGCGAGACTGTCTGCCGGAGACGGGCGGCCCTCCTCCGAGTCAGGGTTGCGCCCGTTCGTCTCCGAGTACAGACACCAGAAGATTGCAAAAACCGCGCTACGCATTAATCCATCTTCTAAACAAATAAGCAAGAGAAACCGCTAGAAAATCTGAAATTACAAATTACTTGCCTTCGGCTTGCACATGACTCGCAAATATACCGAGGGGAAAAAATTCCAAAAGTTAATTTTGTTCACGGTTTTTGTAAAATTAAAATAACGGTTACGGTTTTCGGTAAAGAAAAGGAACTGTAATGTCATCCTCCATTTTGATTCCTTTTTCCCCCAACTACCAGACATTGTCAACATTCTTTTTCTTCTTACATCTAATCACGTCTTTCTTGGATACTAACCTGACAATACTAGATCTGCACCGTTGCTAAATTTTTTTACCATATAAGCGACGATTTAAATTCCTCCGAGCATTTAAAGCATTCTTATCATTTACTAACCATATAAGTAAATTGAATAAATCTAATAAAAATGAAGCTAGCAGCCTGCCACACTCACCCAACCAATAAATTTTCTAAAAAATGTTTAAGCTACAACAGCTTGGAACATAAATCGACCAGTTTCTACAACTTTTAAAATAATACGAAAAATCCTATTTAATTGAAAGCTGTAATTTATCATGAATAGTCATAAATCTAAGTTCGCATATTATGCATGCAATTTTATCAAGTTTACATTTTACACTAAGACACGTATTTTGTTGATTTTCATCACCACTCACCACCCAATCACGCTTTTAATTTTGGAATTATCTTCTGCCTTTTTCCTTACTTACGTTTGTTTCTTTTTTTTTTTTTCAAAGAACACAAACACCTGTTTTCATATACATTCCATCCAATATGCAATTCAAGCTCAACGACTTTCTAAACAATATGCAAATTCCATGTAATTTCCATAAATATCAAATAACTTTTTAAGCATCACTATCGTCTAACAGCTTTGTAGAGTATTAACTTATTCGTGCACTTGGCAATGATTTTGGTCG
This sequence comes from Melanotus villosus, assembly GCA_963082815.1. Taxonomy (NCBI): domain Eukaryota; kingdom Metazoa; phylum Arthropoda; class Insecta; order Coleoptera; family Elateridae; genus Melanotus; species Melanotus villosus. The sequence goes on along the minus strand of OY720421.1, from coordinate 1,038,286 downwards.
CTAATTTTAAAGAAAATATTCTGCTTAAATTTATTAAAGCTTAGAAACAAAAAATAATCGGACAATCTCCCTTTCACCTTTTAGATAGATTTGAGAATATTCATCAAGACATCCCCTTTTGTTGCCTTTGATTTATTTTTATACCTTGATTATCTGTGCAAATTTTTTCTTCAACTTCTCTGATTTATCGTTAGATTTCTTAAAATTTAGAGAGAGTCCCTGCTGCAAGAAAGTAATCAGGCTATCATTTTTTTGCCTTTTGTATAGATTTGAGAATATTCAGGACATTCCCTTTTGTTGTCTTTAATTCAGTTTAAAATTTGTGCAAATTATTTCTTCAATTATATTTAATTACCATCAAAAATAAAGCGTTTCCATTAACAAAACGATTTATAAAGAAATGCTTACATTCCCCTATGCAAGAGAACATACTACTTAAGTTTAAAAAATTTATAAAATCAAATTTAATCCCTAGTCCTGTAACAATAGTAAATTTATCAATACACACAAACATTATACGAGTATTCAAACAAAGAGTAGGTATAAAATAATAAATTAAATAAATGCGAATAAAAAAATAAATCATGCAGAACACTTTAGATCGGCATCTTTTTTATTTCCAAACGTATTAAAAATGTACGAAATATTTCAGGTAGAATTTCAGGAATTAAATATCTACTTTTGCTTTCTGCAAAATTCTAATAGAAAAACGTCAAGAATTTAGACCGATGGTTCAGGATTCAAATCTAAGTTGGCCTAATACTTCTTCATCTGTGTTTATCTGATTCGCTTTCGTTTGCCTATTTATTTAATGATTTTTTAAACATTGAAATGATGGTAATAGCCCGTCCAAGTTAAAGAGTTTTTAATAGTTCTTAAAGTTTGTTTGTTATTATTAAGTAATCATTAACATGCGCCTTACAAGAAGTCATTATGTTAATAAAATTAAGTTTCTTATAACAGCGACCGATTAAACCTTTTCTTTGTTTTAATAATATAATTGTTTACAGGGGAGAGGAAGAGTCAAACAATTGTTAATTACCTCTCAGATAAACAGTTAGTAAGAAATGTCACTCCATTATTAATTCGCTTATAATAAATCAAGTTGGTTTAGTGTAAATAATCGTATTTCAACCACGCATGCCAACGCATCTTGCTTGTTAATTAACCTGAATAATCAATTAACCCAAATTTATAATTGAACTTGTAAATAATTATTAAGAATAATTATTCTGGTTGTTAGTTATTTACCCTTTTCACAATGAAATTTTGATTTATTAAGACAGAAGTAACTACAAATCGTTAATAATATAATGCACAAAATCTTATATCATTTTTAAATGTAATTAATCATTGTTTGATCGCCACTTAAAACCGACATTTAGAATTCCAATTCTGTAGTTGTTAACCATATATTATAATTGTTTATATTCTAATATTAATAAACACCGTTTCTCGTTGAAATTAAACATTTAAATTGTTAATAAATAAATTCTAATAAAGGTAGTATTTTGTTTTCTGCATTTTGAGAAGAAAGTTTTATGGAATTCTGGAAGATACTAGTATAAACAAAAGTATTGTTCTTTATCTTAAACTTCAAAATTTACCAACAATAATAATAATGAACTTTAAGCTTAAACCAAAAATCATTAAATACAGTTATCAACAATACTTCGAATTTTTAAAGTTAATTCTTTTAAGAAGTAGGCAACCAAACTATCACGCTTTAAGTATTAAATTTTTAAAATTATTTTTGCTTATTATCAGCTGCTATTTATTTATTAACTTAAGTAATAATTGAGATGTTAAATTTCTGATTTAATGCTAATCATAACTGTCATTGTTAACAATATACGATTCAATCGGAAGTTTTGAAATTTGCATAACATTATAAAAGTGCAATGGTGTAGGCGTAGTTATTAATTCTATCCTTAATTGCTGTTATGTAAAAACGCCAAAATTAACTTAGAAAATTTGATGTTCAGTTATTCTGGCAGAGGTCAAGAAGAAACGAATCGTTAACGCGTTACCGTAATCAATTTACAGGTTAATTAAGTAAAATACCTCGGCCATGTTATTACATCTGCAAATCAATATAAACTTCTTGGAAAATCATTAAAGGCTTTCAGTAGTGTTATCGTTAAGAATAATTTGCATAAAAAGAATATGGCAACTAAAGAGGTCATTACATAAACTTACATGCTGTTGAGTTCTTTAACTTTTGTATATAAATGGCCTCAATGAAATAGTGACAAATCCGCAATGTAAATAAAGTTAAAGTTAATAAATCACGGAGACACCAAACACCCACCGATATTAAACAAATAAAATTATGCCAAGAATTTTGAAGAATATTAATGGTTGCGAATCAGGAAGCGATGGTGAAAACTGAAGAATGATCGTTCTTAAAAAGGCAGGATTAGTGGTCGTAATTTTTAAATTTCGGTTGTAGCTCTTTCATCTGCCTTTCTAATTTCGTTACTCATATAAATAATATTAATAAACACGCATAATAAATAATAGTAAAAGTATTTGAGCTAATAAAGTTTCTAGTTTTGAAAAATTAGGTAATTAAATGAAACAAAAAGAGCAGATAACCTTACGAAGTAAAATAATTTTTTAACGAAATGTCATTAGTAAATCTCGTTTTGTCAGACTATAAAGCGCCAGGATTTAGATTAAAAAAATTTATATCTCTAATCCTCTCGTGTAATTAAACCAAGGAGTTATCAAACGAGGTGTTTAGCGTTGTCTACCTTGAAAACCCAACAAGGGCATTTGCCTTGACTCTAAACTATACTGTAGGTGTGCGGGGCAAATCGTAATAACGTACTTCTACAATTTATAAACTCACGAAAAACGGGCGAATGTCTGAAACGTGTAATTAGTACAAAATAAAAAAACCTGTTTTTAAAAAATTAAAATATACCCGACTTCTAATGCGACATCACGCAATTACATTCGGTATCTTGTAGTTGTCAAAGATAAAAACTAACTGCGAGCTCGAGAATAAAAATCATATTAATTAACAACTTTCTATGTCAAAGGTTACGGTATTTATTAATTAATAAAAATTACGGATTAATAAGAAAGTATGTCAGGTTATCCCAAATAAGAATTAGGCAAAGACAGGAAAAAGAACTGTAATCTGGAACCTGCGAGTTTCGTAAGAACACGGACGCCCACGGTGTTACTTTTAACACTCTGGTAGCATTAAAATATTTTAGTTATTTCTATTCGAAAACTGGTAGCATTTGACACTTTTGAAATATATAGTTAAAAGGATTATTCTTAAAATAGCATACTTGGATCTGAATTTTTTTAAACGATGTTCCAGTACCACTACGCGTTCTTAAATATATGCGGTGGCAGCAATAGGTGTGTCATCCGGAAAAAAAATGAATAAATAAATTATGTTAGGTATCATCTGATCAAAAGCACACGCCGTCACAGTGAAAGAAATATCGCATAAATAACATTAATTTGTGTACCGGTATAACACAGAAAGCAGTTTCACAGCTCTTATATTTCTTTAAAAGAAATGTTAAATTTATCATATTTTAGTAAATATTATACAAGAATAGCGGTGAATGAAAACAAGTTATTTAAATAAGGAAATAATAGTAAATTTTGATAGTTCACTTTAAAAAATTGACAAAACCAGGCGCCGGGTGAAATATGTTTAGAAGGGTTATTAATTGGTCAAATAAGTAAACCCAAATTTTGTTTCAACTAAAATTAGAAATCTTTTGAGTATTTGTTGAGGATAATTATACCCTCACTTAAGTCTTTTGTATTTTGATGAAACAATTATGAACATCAGTAGCTTGAAATGAGCTTGAACTAATCAGATTGATTTCTACTAAATCAGTATGGCTATAAAAACATTCCAAAACTTAAAGATGTTTTCATACAATAAAATTGGTACGTGCTTCAAAACTAATAAAAGGTTTTACAAAGTAAACAAAATAGTATAATGGAAAAACTGCGGTTATTCATACATCGGCCAAACATCTCAACCTTTGTAAGATAAAAAGAAGGGTTTCAAATTTAAAAGTCAACCTTTTGTCAGAACACAACTTCTGAAGCTAATGTTTTTACCTTTGGTTATGTAGTAATCTTACAAGCCATTTTCGCCTTTTACAACAACTTTAATTAGCAAATGTAAATCCACTTTTTCATTAATTTATTCTATATCACTGTATTATTTAATATGTGCATCTTTGGAATTCAAGGAATTAAAAATTCATCAGTGCGTTTCATAATAATAGGTCATATTTTCTTTTATTTATATTTCTAAAAATTTAGAACCAAAAAACATCAAAAACTCAACTACTTTCGTTTGCAGGTTACAAGTAATGCTTAAGATTATTGTATCATTCGCTAAAAACTGTTTGAATTAGGATAAACTTAGTGTTATATATTATCTTAGTTTCATTCAATTCTGAAAGTTAAAGAAACAACTATCCAATAATCGTGTCAATCGATATACGACACGCAAAATTATTGCACTGCCTTCTATAATATTAATTTTTTTTTCTTTGTGATGGTTTATAAGAGTAAGGCAAAATTTAGACAGTTGCTTACTAATTCTATTCGTACATATGTTTGTGGGGTTATCTAAGAATAAAAAGGTAATTTCATTTCACAAAATTTAATGCGGAATGTGAATAATGGAATAAAAACGATTTCGTCTTTTTTATTCCATCTTACTTCACACCACAATCCAAACTAAATCTTTACAAAACAATTAGAAAACTAAGTACTTACTTAAATATAAATTATTATAACACCCATTTTCCTCATTCCCACAACAAAATTTAGAAAATAAATTTGTTTCAAACTTGATATTTAAAACGTTTAAATTATGTTCCTTTTAGCAAAATGACCCAGAAACAATGTATTAATATGATTGATTTGATTTTGCTACATACAAAAATTATAAAATTTTCATAATAAATCCATGCTACACCAACTGGCATATAGTAGCCCTGGTGTACTCCAGGATTCATTTCAATTTGAAAGCTTTCATTTCAATGAGCGAAAAAACAAAATATTTAAATATCCGTCGTTGCAGATCGATTATTGATCATACCAATTTATATTTAAAACTTCTCACTCATTTAAATAGCTATCAAATTTAATTTTAATATTAATTTAAATGCCATTAGCTTTAGGCAATGGTTAGAAATGGTTGGAATAATCGAATTCATTCTTGATTTTTATTAATCAGTTAATATGTAGGTATTCTTTCTTTCTTTCTTTTTCTTTTACCCTCTTATACCTTTACAGCGTCGAGGCGGCCGAACACACCGAGCCGCAGAGTGGTCACCCATTCAAGTTCATACAAAGCAGGTCTTTGCTTAACTTTCTATATTGCTCTACATGCGCTCCCACTTTGCCGTACTGCCGTATCAGTATCAGTATCAGTTTGTCAAAGTCATAGATTTATTATAACTCGTAACATTTACTGATGTTCACCAGCTTCGTTTCGGTTTTTATTTTGATTACTGAAAGATTCTAAATAATAATAATAAATACGCTTTTATTCTAACAAAGATAGAAGGAAAAATTTGCAGCCATTTTTTTGGGTGATGTTCGCTTTTGTTTATTTATTGGACGAAATCTAAGCTTATTATTATTATGACTAGATTTGTACACATTTGCAAAAAAATTAAAAATGCTGATAAAGCATGAAAGCTTTTACATCTAACAGAAACAGGTGGCTGCTGGAAGATTTATTTAAGCGCGAATTTTATTCTGTTATCGTTATCAAACCAAGCATTTGTTAAACCAAACCTGTCGTTTTCCATTACCAACTATCGAAACGAACGATTCACGCTGCCTGTCTAGAACTGTAGAACTCTAAAACTATAGAACCGTAGAACTTGTAAAAAGAAAACAATTTGCTTGAGTAATTATAATATTAAATTCGAAACTTTGACTAAAATACAATACAAATATAAAAATGAATTTGATTTGGTCAAACAATTTAAGTTATTGGAAACCTTAGAAATCGGAGTTTAAACTCGAATGTTTCTTTTATAAAGGAAAACTTAAATAACTTGTGTAACCAATAACAAAACTCGTAAAAACTAAATATTCATATTTCGAATACATTTTCTGTATTAGCTCAACAATAAGCTGCCCATTTTATATTATTATGAAACGAATAATCTTGTCTTTTAAGACAAGTTTCAAAATAAAGCAGAAGGCAAAATAAATTTCTTCACTTACATATCATTCATTTATCCAGCCATGAAGTAACAATAATTGATTATCATAATTACAAAAACGAAGTTATTAAATATTTAGTGTTTGGTTAAACGTAATTTCACTAACGCGGCCGCGGAAGTACTGATTTGAGCTAGATGTTAAAATATTTGTGTACAGCTGTAATGCTAATCGCACTGGCCCACACCTGCACATCATAGCCTGCTTTATGCGATAAGCACATAAATTAATGGTTTCTTTCGTTATCAAAATAGTGCTCTAATTTACAAAACACAGGCTATGTATTATCTAAGCTAAGACAAATGCAACAGTTTTAAAGTCAGCTCAATTGAAAGGGTACTTTGAGCTGTGATATTTATTCTCTCTTTAGAAGACACCAATTATGTTTATATTAAAATTCAATTTTAAGATAATTCACCTTTAAAACTACCAAAGCTTCAAAGATATCAATCTTCAGCCTTGAATATAAAAAAGAAAAATTGCAAATGTAGAAAAGCAATACAATAGCATTTAAAAGAAAGTAAAATAACCATTTATAATTCCATTATGTAAGTTTTAATTAACTTTGGGAAACTGTACACCCTAAAACAAAAGCAAAGACCAACAGTCAATAAATACCCCTTTTCGTCGAATTAAATTTAATTTCTTGGTCTGTTTCTAATTTTCGGAAGAAATTACGACGATATAAACCAAAATCAATAACATAACCTAAAGAATGTTCTGCTTACTTAGTTGAAGAAGAAAGTTTCCAGAAGGTCTCTAGGTATTTATTTTTAGTTTTCAAAGTTAAACTACAAAGATTCAAATTCAAAATCAATAATGTAAACTAACAGGGCGTAGATACTGCTTGTTTATTTCAATTTTTCTTTTAAATACACATATTAGTAATAATATAATATAGTTGTACAAGTAAGTTTGTCCCATGGTCTTTAGTGACTTTCCCACAAATCTGTAAATTTTCGAACCGTTTCATATTCGGTATGCGTTTTGGAACTGTAACACATACTTAGGGTACCCCAAACGCTTTTACTCGATGTTATGTCCACATCTTAGTTTAACAACAATTTCACACACAGTTAAACGACTATCAAAGTGAATTATAACGACCACGCGTTCCTGTATTTTATAATTGGAGAAGTTGGTCGTTTTTGTGCTTAGCTTGTGCTATTTTAGGCTTAAAACATTGTACATTGTAGTTGTGTTTCAGTGAAGATTTAAGCTAAAGTTGGTTGATGGAGCAAGCTGAGGCTTAAGTGTAACGAGGCTTGACTTAAGTCTTAATTTAAATTAAGCTCGACTTAAACTTGGTATTTTATAATTGATTTTTTCCAGTGATTTTCACTTAACCTATACAGCACAACCCCAACAATTAATTAAGTACAAAACCGGAAAGCAAGCTTGCAATTGTCATTCCTTAATTTCCCATCATTTTCCGATAAAAAATTGGAAAGCTGTTGTAAATTCTTTCAAGGGTACCTAATATGTATTCTTGAATCTCTAAATCTCTGTTTAAAATTTACATTTATTTGTAATGATTTGTTTTCAATTTAACTGTTAATATTTTTCCCGATATGTTTGTTTCGTTTGTTTATTATCGAGTATTTCTAGGCTTATAAATCAATGTTATTGAACATTTATAATTTAGTCTTAACATCAAAAACACACTATGTAAATATGTAGTGAGAATTCCTTTGACTTTGAAGATTATGATTTTGCTTAACTCTAATTGAATTGTTTCCAGTATCGTAGCATTTACAAAACTTAATTTTGTAATTTATGTCTGACTTTGATTTTTTCCTATATTTAGTTTAGTAATTTCGAATCAAATCAAGTAATTCTACATTTCTCCAACAGAAATTGAATTGGTTTTTCTTTCTTGAAGATGGTAACAAATAGTTTGTCAAAAAACATGAGCCTTTTAGCCCCTATCCAATAATAAATTTCTGGGTGTAAATTAAAATGATATTACTTTCAAGGATTAAATAAAAAAAGTTGTTTAAACTAAAGTTCACTTCATTGCTTGTGTGCAAAGCAAATGTTTCTAGGTTTTTTCAACAAATTTAACTAGTTTTCTTTTCTTGATGATGGCAGCAACTAGTTTGTCAAAATATGTAGCATTTAAACCTGTTCATCATCCTCATCATCATCATCAATTGACATGGAGCAGATCCTCGAATAATAAAAATATTAGTGTGAATTAAAATGATATTACTTTCAAGATTTAAATCTTAAAAAATGTTTAAACCAGAGTTGAAGGTGGTTTAATTTTTCTCAAGCCCTGAACTTCAGTGCTTGTGTGCCAGCAAATTATTCTAGGTTTTCAAATTTAACTTGCTTTCTTTCAACAACTGTTTGTCAAAACATGTAGCATTTAAACCTGTTTTATATATAAAAGTATGGGTTTGAATTAAAACGGTATTACTTTCAACAATTAAATTTCAAAAATTGTTTAAACCAGAGATGTGATTTTTCTAAAGTTCTGAACTTCATGGCTTACGTGTAAAGTAAGCAGTTTAATTACTAAAATAATTTTATCCGATTTTACGGGCCTAAATAGCACTTTGCCGTTCTTTGTAAAAGTGTCAGATTAGTTGATTTTTACTAAATTTCAATTTGAAGCGTTAAATTTCGAAAATAAGCTGTATAGTTGATCTCTTATTTTTTAACAGAATCGCAGCTGGTCCGTTTATTATATTTTAAAAGGATAATGGAATACTCAAAGCGAAATTTGCTGTGGTCCCGTTAACCTTTTCTAAAACATTTTGACTAAAAATTATGAGAAGCAATAAAACGAAGCATTCAAAGTTCCTTCAGTTGAAATAATAATGAATATGTTAAATGGGTTACTTAATATGCGAAAATATTGCTTTTGTAATGATGTTAAAACATAAATCAGTGATTCTTCCCAACTGACATACATGCGTTCATATTCAAAATGAAAAATTACACCAAAGTATGTAATCAATAACAAATAACGGCGTATGAATAATATACAGAATTTTTATTTGAGAACAAGTCGAAGTTTGTGTTCTCCGTAAATGAAATTATTAATTTACAGGTGCAACGATTGTTTCGCTCTTTTCGTCCTTGAAAAATTAATGCGCCGAGACAAAATCAAAAGTCATATTTTCGTATTTACCGGAGTTAATTAATAAATAAAATAAAATCGAGTTCTCATGGTTGATTATAGCGTTCGGTTTAGAGGAGCATCGTAATCATGTGCCGCATTCCTACAGAATTAATTAAGTGTGGAGAAAAACATAAGGTCGGTCTCAGATTACCGCGGGCTACAAATATTAGGATTATGCTGCTTCGTATCCCGCTTGTATACTTTATTGCTCGGTAGCAATGTACCGGATTATATTTTGTTATTATGTCTGACAAGTACGATCCAAGCTTCCACGAGATTTTACCAAATGAAAGTGATCGGAATTTTTTAAATAACTAATAACGACTTTCGACGAGAAATGTTTAAACGCTTAAACATTCCTTTAGACAAATTATACGTACTTGTTACCTGTCTTCAAAATAAAAACCGAAACCACGGATATAAATTCGTATTCACACGTTATATAATTTCTGTAATTTAATAAACCTGTCCTAAATTATTTAGAAATCGGGAGGACTGAATGGTTTTCTCAGCGAAGACGTGCGATATATAAATCAGAATTACGTTGCTTTCACACGTGATGAAACTTAACAAAAGAATATTACGTCAGTTATAAAACAAATAGCTAAGAATTTTAAATACGGGGGCGAATTGTGCAAGACGAGTATACTTAATAAAATTACATTGTACTGAACGATGCATTCGCCTACTTTTCAAGTATTTTTCTAAAGACGATTTATTAAAATGTCAGTGTTAATTGTTAAACTTTTCACTACTGGTTTTGGCTTAAGGTGAAACTCCTGCAAAAATATATTGAGTTATTCTTAAATTTAATTTTGCAACAATTTCAAAAAATATGCCAAACGAATTCAAATCAAGTTGATGTATGTCCCTTCATGTTTAATTAATAAAAATATAAATTTCAAGTTATTCGGAATGAGGCGTGAAAATATTATGCGGTTGTTTAATTTATTTAAGATACCGGTTGTTAATTTAATTAATTTATTAATTGCTAGTGTCATAATCTAATTTTTCAAGTTTAACTTTAAAACGTTGTTAATAAATCGATAAAATTAAATAATTGATTTTAAGTATTAATTTATACGAAAAATATTGCAACGTTAATGCAATCGGCTTTGATTTAATATGTGCTAATAAAAAAATAGAAATAAAAATTTACATAATTTAATTAAATAAAAATGTCAAGATCAGCGTAATATCACAGATTAATGCTTTTTAGATCGAACATTTATAATACCTTCTTTGGTATTTCGACATAATTAAGCCATATATTAGTAAGGCAAAATATTTTATTATTCATTAAAAAATTTATAAAAGTTCGATTGGGTTTTTTATAACAGCCTTGACAGTCTCACACGCAAAATTCCTACATTTTAAATTGATATTCACTATCATTTACTATCCTGCTTTATATTAAATAATAACCCTGGTTAAAATACTAGTCGTTAATCATCCTTCATATATTTGATTAATTGAATTAAATTCTTAAAAATATTAGCATTTTCAAAAAATTCCAGCTTATTCATAATAGTCATAATTACTACCTTTTCCGTAAAACTGATATTTGGTACATTTTTCCAAAGAAAAGGCGGAGTAATTTCATTTTCATGTGTTATTGTGTTTAAGTTTTAAGAAAGTCAACGTGAATATTTCAATTTAATCAAGGAATTACGAGAAGAGAACTAAAATATGAGAATAAAAATTCATCAATTGAACGCAAAAATAGAACACTTGGAAAGAGACAGAAGGAAGAATAATAATAGTGGTATCAGGACTAGCGGTTGAGAATGACAAAGAAAAAGATCTAACGGAAAAAATCACTGAAAACTTACAAACAGAAGCCAAAATAACAAAAATAAAAATAGATGTATGCGTGGTAGAAGTCGACAACACGAAAGACAAAATTGTAATAATGAAAAAGAAAAGTAAATTGAGAAATTTAAAAGGAAAAATTGTATATATTAACCCAGACTTAACGAAGCTAGAAAGAGAGATTCGCAACAAAATTGAAAGGAAGGCAAAAGAAGAAAGAAATAAACGAAAAAGCAAAAGTAAGCTATGGGAAACTTGTAAGCAATGGGAAAGAATGGGCCTGGGATGAAGAGAGAAATGAATTAGTAGAGAACGACAAAGTTAGGAAGAAAATTTCAAAAAACTAAACAATCGAAATAATATGGAGAAAACGTTGACGACATTGGCAAAGGAAAAGGATATAGGTACCTAAATAGACAATACAAGATATAGCAAAAAGGTAATAAGAATGAAAAGAAAAACACAACTATGAGAATAGGAACGTGGAACGTCCAGAGAATTTATGAAGAAGGCGCATTTAAAAATTTAGAAATAGAAGCAAAGAAGAAGTACAAAATGAGTTAATTGTATTGCAAGAAACGCATGTAAAAAAGACTAATATAATACAATCGAGAAACAAGGAGATATGGAGTTGGTTTTCTGATAAGCAATGAATTAAAAGAGAGGGTGGAAGAGTTTGTGCCCAAATCGGAGAAAATATGTTATATAGAAATAGGAACAAAAACTGAAGAAATTAAAGACGAGTTTTGTGAGATTTTAGAAGAGACAGCAACAAACTAAGTAGACGTAAAATTAAGATGATCATAGGAGATGCAAATGCAAAGTTAGGTAGAGAGAACATGTACAAGAATATTACAAGAGGAGAACGCAAACATTTACACAGTAATGACAACGGCAGGAGACTGATGAGATCGCGGAAGAGGAACAAATAAAAATAATGAGTACACATTTTAAAAGAAAGGAGATATACAAGGGCACATGCGTATCAAGTTACACTAATCAGATAGATCATGCTATCGTAGAGAAACAGTGCCAGAAAATAATAAACAACGATTGATCCCGTAGAAGAGGCGACATAAGTTCAGTCAGAAAAGACTTAAAAACAAAAAACGTCCAAGGAAAAAAGAAGATGGAAAGCAAAAAAACAGGTTAATGTCGAGGATATACAAAATCCAGAAAGACAGAAGAAATAACACAGAGATATATGGAACAGGAACGCCAAACGCTCCAAAGTATAGAAAAAAATGGGAAATTACGGAGACAGTAATTCAGAAATCAACAGAGAATGTAGTACCGGTACAATAGTAACAGACAAAAGGAAAATGGTTTGACGAAGAATGTAGAAAAGAACGTAATATACAGCGTATGAGGGCTTTACAATCTCAGGAAATTCAAGACAAAGAAGCATACAAGGAACAAAGAGCACAAGTAAAAAAATTAAGCAAATTAAAGAAAAGAACGAAATTGACTGAAAGAAATTCGAAATTTTTATAGAGAAATAAGAAAGGACAAATATAGAAAGTTAATATGAGAGGAAAATCACGGAAAGGTGGAGAGAATATTTCTTCGACATGTTAAATGGAGGCACAGAAGAAGAAACCAAAAAGCCAGCAAAACGAGTATTAGATGGCAACTAAATAGATGAGCCCACAAAAGGAGAAATTATCAAGAGTCTCAAGAACAACAAGAGTCCGGAAATTAACGGAATATCGACAGAGAATATAAAATACGGGGAAGAAGATTTAAGAATGAAATATATCTCTTAGTAAAGAAAATATGGCAAGAACAACAAATGCCAGAAAGTTGGGAAAAGGCAACAATTATCCATATTCTGAGAAATGAAGACCAAAATTGATGGCTACTCTAATTAAAGGGAGATTAGAAGTGATAGGTGATAGTAGAGCCGCAACTAATCAAACGAGGCCCTAACAACCTGCTACAAGCACAAAATCCCAGCACTAGTGTTATTCATCGACTTTAAAGAGGCAGATGACTCTATGAAAAAAGAAAAACTGATCAGCATTGTACAGGAGTTTGACGTACCTTCGAAGTTAGTGAGACTACCAAATATGACCCTGGAAAGCACATCAAGTAATGTAAGTGTAAAAAAACAACTATTTGAAGGATTGAGGCAAGGAGATTCCCTGTCAACTTTCCTATTTAACATAGTACTGGAAAACATACCTAATGAGGGATAGCAAGCTGGACCAAAGAGAGAGATAATGTATAAGGGACACCAAATAGTTGGATATACACCCGATGTGACCGTCATAGCCAGAAACATAAAAGAATTAAAAGAGACAACAAGCAGTCTGGTAAAGGAGGCATTTAAGATGAAATTACAAACCAAAAAACCAAACCAAAAGAAATGCAAAGTACTGAGAATCGGAGAACCTCGAGCAAAATGTTAGAGTTAAATAGCAAGCTAGGGAAAATGAAATTTTAGGAGGTTGATGAGTTTGTTTACTTGGGTGCCAGAATAACAAATACATGCGACGCAGAGAAACAAATTGATTATAGACTAATGAAAGCCAACATATTGAGAACACAAAATGTGAAACTTGGATCCTAAATAAGAGTACACAAGAGAGGTTACTAAGGTGGGAAAGGAAAATAATCAGAAAAATATTGGGAGGTAAAAAAACAGAAATCGAATACGAGAGAAGGGCAAACAAAGAAATCAAGAAGCCAGCTATAGATAAGATACTAAAAGCGAGAAGATTGCAGTGGTTGGGTCACATTGAAAGAATGGTGGAAGGAATAATTCCCAAGACTATAGCGTGGAAGAAACCAGACTATAAAAAAAAGAAAGGGAGACCAAGAAAGCGCTGACAAGAAGTTCTTAAAGTTAATTTGGAAGAAAAGGTTATAAGAGATTGGAAAATTAAAGCCAAAAATAGGATAGAATGGAAACAAATAACGAAGGTGCGGGTCTAAAAGCTATCTATATAATATACCTATTATATATTGCTTTTAAAGATTCTGTGCAAAAACAGTGTTTTAAGCAGCTAAAATAAGATACGAAGCGTACCATACGCTGAAAATATCCCCTCCGATCTTACCAATCAAAGAATGTAATTAAAATGAACACGGTTCTAAATCAAAACTGACAGATGCATATAGCTGTACTATATAAACATATCTGAAGAGTACGACAGTTTACTTGTTGAGTCCGTTTAGATTTATAATAAAAGTTGTGTTTATGTGCGTGTTTAGATAGTAAGTCGCGTGCTGTTAATTTAAAAATTGCATAATTATGCATTCATGTGTACTGTAACTGCAGACAACTATTTTTTCCAAAAAAGGGTAAAAAAAAATTAAATGCGCAAGTATTCGGAGCACGTACTTAAACTAGTTACGTATGTAAATATAGTAGAGTTAAAGTGAACTATTAAAATAAATGGACAACACTCGGGTTTATAAGCTTGACGGTAATTTTCAGATTATTATGAATGAACACTATAAAACTTCTATTTGATATCGTTAAACCAATAACAAACATCTTTAAAATTTATTGTTGGTCATTAACATAATATAAAACAATTAGCGTATATCCTTGTAAGGAAAATTTGTTGAATTATCCGTTCTTAGACAAATTTCACTTTTGATCGCTTCTGCAAATTATAAATTAGTATTTAAAAGAGGATTATAATAGAGAGGTTATTACACTACGTTTAAAAAGATCGACAACCTCCATCTCAATTCTTTTCTTTTATTTCTTTCATTATAAAACCCGAAGGGCACCGTCAGTGCAAATTAAGTGATTTATTAAATGGGAAATTTAGTGCATTTGTAATTCAATGATCTGAAATATGTAACTGAAATGCTTTCTCTTTCAAATACCTACTCGAGCTGTCTGCATGATGCTAATCACCGCGGGAAGCAAATGCCGAGGCATCCAACAGAGAGAGAATGAATAGAAATAGATTGATACAATTAACAATAACATTCAAATTGTCGACACATATAAAAAGCAAATCTTTGTAGAAACCGTTATTTAACATTCGATTTAAAATTAATAAGAATGTCTATTTTTATTTGTTGTTTTTTTTAACCCACATTTTTACGAAAAACTTCTTCCTGCGTCAAACCTAATAAGGCCACGGCCACCGGTGCTTTATCCTATTTGTTTAACCTTTTTTTTGTTAATCCGTTAATAGGCAGCGTTTAGTTTAACATAACAATAATAAACCAGCTACTAAATATTAACCGTGACATCACCTGAGTTCTGAATTACTATACCAAACGGTTATGAAAATAACAAAAAACCTCGCAGTAAGGACGAGATTTTATCACTGTTGGAATACGTCCTGATACCCTGAACAATTATAGCTGTAAATATTCAGTAGTAAGGTCAACAGCTTAATTTTATTATTCTGCAACTCTTAAAAGTAACGCCTGTCAAACACTTTTATTTTTAATTCCCAGAAATTTCACATCCGGAACTTTAAATGGGCGGTTTTACATCAAAATTGTTGACACTTAAATAGAATTTTCGCTTTTAATATTCATGGCACATTTAATGCTTTAAACCATTCGTAAAAAATTCTTAAAACCAATATCTAGTTTCGAATTAGATTTTAGAGAAGTTTTAAAAACGGTATTTTGCATTGAAGCCTTAGTAAAACAGAATGTAAACAAAAACGCATTTACTGTACTGTACATCCTGAATTTCAAAATCTTCTGGATTATAAATTAAAGCTGCCTTTTAGTGGTAAATGATAGTGTTAAATGAAGACAAAAAAGGTTTCTCTGGGATATCTTTTAATTACGGGCATTTCAAGAAGGCTATTTCCAAGTTTTCAATTTTCTATATTGGCAGCAATTAGCAGGTTTTGAAAATAACTTAACAAAACCACAATTGCGAAAATTAATGTTTTTAGCAACCTTTAGCACAATAAAACATTAACATTAATTAAATAAACCTAATTATTATAAACAAAAGATCGCTATCTCCAATGCTTTTGGTTTTATTATTCCGTATGATAATTCGGTACTTTTTATTTCAGGACCTTCAAGTCAAAGACTGCGTAGGAAGGATAAGAATTTGAAATTACTGTTAATTAAAAATGACATAATCGCATAAACTAAAAAAAGGTCCGACAAAAGTCAATTAAAAAATTCTCCAAAATATAAAAACTTTATTTACATTTTCTTTAACTTTCTATTTATGCTTTTTTGCATTTCATTTAAAGTCATTGTTATTGGACGCTTTTATATTTAAAAAATTGGCTATAATTAAAGATTACTGGTTAATTATTTAAAAGTTAGAGGTGAAGCAACTTTAAAACAATTTAATTTAATTTGCTTTTTAGTATCCTTTGTTAAAGTAACTCAAAAATGATTCTTCAAAAATGACAGTTTAGTAACAAACATCTTCCTTTAATTAAAATAAATTAAATAATTGTAATACAAAAAAGAAGAGGATTTAGTATTTTAGTATTTAATTACTTAAGAATAATAAAAAGATTTGGTATTGCAGTATCTAATTATTTAATTATGAAAAGCTGAATTTTATTTTATACAAAAAAAATAGTAATGGGATTTAAAAAAATAAAAATTATTTTAAAGAAATTTGAAAGACCAGCCCTTCATTCTTAAAGATTCTCTTATTATAAAAAATTCCCGCAGTTAGTAAATGAACCTCGAACCTAGATATTTGTAAATTTACGTTAAAACAAGAGAGATTTCAATGCTCGATTAAACACCAAACCCTAACTTATATGTTTTGAAATACTTTTAAAGGTCTTTTCAATAAATAACTTTAATACAAATAATAAAAAGATTTGATATTGTAGTATTTAATTACTTGAGAAACGCTGACTGTAATTTTTTTACAAAAAAAAAAAAAAAACGTTATTTGGTATGTCTTAAATCCTTTCTCATTAACAAGACATTTATTTTTAATGAAGTGTAATAAAATAGTAAATACCAACTGATAAGCATTTCTCATGAAAAGTTATCTTCGGATAAAGGTTCATTTACAAAGTAAGCCAGACTAGCGATTTATCAGATTTACATTTTATATTTAACAGTACAGCAAAGGCCGGCTGTAACTTAAAACATAACTTAGTAATTTTTCTGTCTTGATTTAAATAAAAGTGCGTTCAAGGTAAGTATTCATTTACATCTCACGTTTCTTTATGCTACAAAGTGAGATCTAAAGAGGTTGTCCGACTACAACTCGCAATTTTATAAATCTAACGAATTTGCTCACATCAAAACGTAACAACGACGTATCAGATTAACGCTATCATAATTTTTCCAATCATTCTTTCGCTTGCATAAAAGCTGTCTGTAAAAATATTAACTCTGGCATAAGAATACGTATGTGCATTGTACAAGGTTGGTTCGGGTAAGCGGAGTTTGTAAATTTGCCGACACAGACAGTTATTGGATAATAATATTTACTAAATGTATACGAGAATGCAACTGGTTCTTGGATTTATCCGTGTCCAATTTGGAATTTGTTAACTAATATTAGCAAACTAAAAAGAAAAAAAGGAGATAAATTTATGACGAAGCCGGCCTGAAAATTATTTTACGGGACTTTTTTTGGCAAGTCGCTTCTCCCTTATAAACTCGAGGCCCAAAAAAACTACCTGACTAATCATATTCGCCCATTTAAAAATTACCAGGTAGGTACCCTACTTCATAAATTCTCTACTTAGAACAATGCGTCTACAGCTTCTCGTAAAAGAGAACCACGAGTTTAAGTCGTTAATTTGCAAATGCATTCATTAGCGCACTAAAAATGCCAGCCAATTTTCTGCCGAAGAATAAATAGTTACAATCTGATATCTGATGGAAAATGTTAGATTTTGATATCAGTACGAGATTCTGAACCGCATGAATTATTTTAAGAACTTGATACACCGGGCATTATTAAACCAGTTAGGAAATAACCAGAAGCAAGACATGCGCGTTCCTCTCTAACATCTACTGCAAGAACGCAGACTAAGATCTATACAGAACTAGTTTAGAAGAAAATAGTGGCAAACCTAACTGTACGAAACACGGTGTAACGGATGAATTGTGTTACGGAAGTGCAACAATTGAAAGATCTGTAGGTGGTAAACGAAACACAAGTACTCAGACTTAAATGTCTTACAAGCACTCAACATGCCGGAAAACAGATTTTACTTGTAATTAACAAGATTATACAAATTAATTTGAAAAATTAGCAAATAACCTTTTGACAGGAATAAAGTACAAATTTTTAATAAAAAGGAAAAGCAAAACATACAGCAGCAAGCTCTCGGTTTCAAAGGCAGAAATCTAATAAACTGAAATTATTACAATATGTAACTGATTTAACGCTACGTTAGTTTAAAAACCATGCAACTACTAACCCATTAACATACCTGCAATGTTTGCTATAAGACTAAGATATCACAGGTACTCGCAGTAATAATGCGCCAGACTTGTGCATATAGCTTTAGGTATTGCATGCTCAAGTGTAAATTGTAATGCATTATAGCTTCTTTGCCTGAAGTACTGGATATAAAAAATAGCTCTCTACATGAAACAAGAAAATCAATTAAGTAGGTGTAGGGGAAATCCATATATAGAACCCAGGGCAGTCCGCTTCATACAACAAACCAACCATTGTGGGTGTAAATTAACCTCAAAATTATTATTATTCATATTAAGCTCGTTTAAAATAAGCCGTGAATAAGGAAACGTTAATAATTAATAGCGATCGTAAAAATCGCAGAAATGTAGTGCAATTTTACTTGGTAGAATATCAAAATAGAACTTTAATAGCAAACATGATTGAATTTCCAAGAATTTCTGCAGTAATTTAAATTCTGAGTTGAGGTAGAAACTTGCATTTCCTGTAGTAAATATAAACATCAACTTCACTACTTAATAAACTTGCAAATGAATGATGTTCTCGAACTGACAGCAATTTGTCAAATTTCAGAATTACACATATTAGAATTCTTATACATAAACCTATTAAAAGATCAAAAGCCAAAGGGCCGGTTAAGTAATTTTAAACAGTTCATATATCGATTAATAACTTTTAAAAATACTCCTGGCCGTAATAATAAACGTATACTAAAGATTTTATTAGTCATTCTAGCACTAATAAAGCTACCACAAAGTGTAATTGAGATTGCCGACCTCATATATCAAAAACAAAATATTAAAACCTTTCTACGTAGCTTTGCATCTATAAATTACTTCATAATCTTAGTAATTTCAATGTCACGTTAGGCAGGAACTGTTTATTAGAAAAATAAAAAAAAAACTTCCGTTATGTGCCAGTTCTAAAAATAGATTTAAAGTTTGGTGTAATAGTAAATTTACAAAAACATGACAACGGGTTGGAACAAAACAATGAATGGCCTCTTGAGAATCAGAAAGAATAAATTCACCTACTGTTGTGGAAAACAGAAAAGCTTACCAAGAATATTTTCTTAAAATGCCTTCGAATTTAATTCCAAAAAACGTGCAAACCTTCGAAATTTCCAAACAGCTTACCTGAAACAAAAAAAAATATGAAATATTTTATCATAGAATTTATATAAAGTTTTTAAAAAATCGTTTACAATACATATAGACACAGTCATCTGCTTACTTAACATTAAAACTTTTGTAACCTGTATTTACTTGTAAAGCAGCAACAAACTGAAATACACGTTAATTTAAAACCAGCAACCTTTAAAGGAACCTCGATATCTGCAAATTTACGTCAATAGCAAGAGAAATTTCAATGCTCGATTCAGCACCAAACCCTAACTTACCTAGTTTTGAAATATTTTTAGAAGTCTTTAAAACTTACAAAACAGTAAATAATCAACTTTTAATTACTTTTTTTCGGTGCATCTAATTAGACTATTTTGTAATTTTCAATATTCGTTTTGTATTGATAAAAATATTAAATTTTGAAGTACAATAAATGTAGCCAACGAACAGGTTTAACATTAAACGGATTTTGAATGACTTGGAGAAATGCAATAAATTTGATTTCCGATACACTCCTTATTTCTCCTACTGCAGTTAGAGACTATTATTGCATACAAAAACAAAATGTTAAAAAATAGAAATAACCAAAAGTATTAATCCCGCCTTAAATATGCTTACTTATAAAAGCTTTATTTATAAACGGTTTAGCTGGATTACTGAAGAAACTTCAATGCTAGCCAAGAACTTTTTTTTCATATAAACTTCATCTCTAGACTTCATATCTGAAAACCTCAGCATCTTAAATTTGTCTTAAAATGTATTCTCTTCAACCCAACATCTTATTTCTATACATAAAATGTATAAAAGCTAAGGTTTACCAATATCACTTAGTTTCGTAATTTCTTAAGTGATGATTTGTTTCCCATTGCAAATTTTCTTTTATAAATAACCATGTGAGTTTCATACTGAATGAAGAACTTCATACAGGAAACCAAGGAAATTCTGTAATAAGTAGTCCACTGAATTATAGAAGAGACTTCAATACTCCGTCAAGAAAGATTTTTTAATCAATTTTCATATCTGATACCCTTTAAATTTAAATGAAAAGTCTTAAAAGTATAATCTCTACAACCCAATATCTGATTTTTATATAAAAAATTTACATTTATCCAAAAATATATAAAATACTATAAAAGTTAGAGAAGATATTTTTCTCAACCGAGCAGTATTATTCCCCAAGATGCAAAGCCTTCATTCAGTAAGCCAAAGAAATTCTTTGATACGTGGTTTCATTGGATTATAGAGGAGACTTCAATGCAGCGACGAGAAAGATCTTTTTTATTTAAATCAAAATTTTTATCTGAGAGTATCAACACCTTAATTTTGAATGCAATGACTTAAAAATGTAGTTTTTAAAACTCAACATCTGATTTTTATACTAAAAATTTTACATTTAAATAACTAAGGTTTCTAGTTCACTAAAGTTATTTAGTTTCGTTTCTTGAGTTACAAATTTTCTTTTATAATTTACCA
Source organism: Melanotus villosus (assembly GCA_963082815.1). Taxonomy (NCBI): domain Eukaryota; kingdom Metazoa; phylum Arthropoda; class Insecta; order Coleoptera; family Elateridae; genus Melanotus; species Melanotus villosus. The sequence continues at coordinate 1,017,162 of OY720421.1, read as the reverse complement.
AGCGATTTTCATAGTGAATGAAAGACTTGTTTCAGTAAATCGAAGAAATTGTTTAATAAGTGATTTCATTGGATTATAGAGGAGACTTCAATGCAACGTCAAGAAACATCCCATTCTAAATTTAAAGTTACCTTATTCACCATCTTATTTTAATTCGTTAAATTTTATAAATATATCCCTAGCACTCGCAACCCTGGATCTTGCCTAATAAATAAATATTTACTCGAAAATATATAAAATAGTATGTTAAGCCTCGAGTTCTTTGCCTTCATTTAATAATGTTCCTTCCAAAATTTATTAAAAGTTTTATCTGTTTTATATTACTTGAAAAGGCATTTGACACAAGGAATAAGAAAATTGTTTTAATAAGCATTTCATTGTAGTAAAGAGGAGATGCTACGTCAAGACACTTCCCTTTTGACATCTCACGTTATTCTTAGCTTACACGTGGACTTTCGTGTTGTTTTTATACACAAAAATTGATATTTTATTTATCAGAAACCCTAGAAAATATGAGGATTCTTAATTCGCTAAATTTATTATTAGCTCAGTACCTAACTTTATTCGAAATTCCAATTAATAATTTCTTTATTCGAAAATTACTATTAAAAGGTTGGCTTATACTTGGGTTTATACAGCATTAATCGACATTTTTAAACCTTTAAGGCACTTAACTCGCGCTCTCAAAATACTATTTGATAGGATTATAAACAATACTTCAATTCTAAACCACGAAAAATTATTTTTTGTATTTTAAATCCTACCCTTATTTTAGATATTTAAGAGGCTATTTTTATAGGAACATGAAATTCTCTAAGAACAAAAAAGACGAAAATTTCTAATTCATTTAAATTAGGTTTATTTCTGTAGCTTCATTAATAATTCATAATTTACTTTCTTAATTCCGAAATGGATTACAAATTTTATTTATTGATAAACATAATACAATATGTAATGAAGAATTATATGAAAAACTAAATTCAACACACATAATTCACACTAACCTTTCCTAAAAAAGACATAATGGCTATATTTCTGTGCCCATAAATTAATTTAAAAAACGCTAACAGTAATTCGCCGAGCAATTTTCTGCTAGTATTAGGAAACTGGAGAAATAAATACGTAATTTTATAAACCTGCCAAAAACAGCATATGAATACAGTCAAATATCACCTGTCATATTTACCACATACTTCTTAAATGGAACGCTCTTCTAAGCTTTACAAGAAAATTTTAATATCAAGACATAAATTTTTAGATGTATTAAATATTAATACATAATAATTTCAATAAAATATAGAAAGTGGTGTTGGACAAAATGTCATAATTTAGAAACATTAAGTGATTATAGAACAGCTTTTAAAGTAAATTTTAAGCAAATTTGCTCTTTGCAGAGTCAAATCAAATAATTATACAAATTAGTTTTTAATGTAGTGCTATAGGTACCATATTTTTTCATTTTAATTAACTGTTGCTAACGATAGTTAAAATCAAAAATTCATCTTGTAAAATATAAGTTTTGTATCATGCAAATGACAAAGTTGGCCCGTTTATCAAGTCTGGGACTTTCAAGTCTTTTACTTTATATCATTTACACAAGTCAAATCAATTAAATTTTGAATTGATGCACGATAAAGTCAAATTAAACGATTAATAATGCATTAGCAATCATTACTGACACTCGTCCTTACTTTTAGTCAAGAATTCCCAAGAAATTATCGTGCGATTACTAAATTTAAATGATAATTGTTTTATTAAACTTTCGGCACATAAAAATTTTTTGAAAGTCTTGACATTATCTTGAACTCTAAACAACAATAGAGTGAAAATCTTTTTGCATTTAAATAGTACGTCGTTGAGCAAGTGTGCTTTTTTTAAAGGAATTAAACGATCGTTAACTAAAAAGTTTTACTTTACAATGGCGTTAGCCTTGGTTATTATATGAAGTCGTATAAACGAACATTATTTATATCGGTGTGACACATTTAAAATATTTAAATGAAAGATAGACAGCATGACTACTCAGGTAAGTAATAAAGAAGTCGACTTCAATAAATTCTACGGCCTATGATCTGAGACAAATAAACATGTTTATTGAGTTCACAAATGAAGATAATAAAATAGAAAGAAGAATGCGGGGTTACGTTTTATTTTCTGTAGTGTTAATTCCACTCGGTAATAAAACTACGGGGCAAGATAGATTCTGCAGTCATAAGCTGTATAATAATGAAACCATTAAGTTTATCGTGATTAACGCAGCCGATCTGGCGAGATCCGAGAGCTCTACTAGTAGCAGCAATACAAAACAATGCGATGCTAGTCAACTATGTAGTTACATGACCAGCATTAGAAAATGCGACTGTACCAACCGCTACCGTTGTTACCTTCGAGGTTATTGATGCCAGTTGGCTCGTATTTTATACCTAGGGTTAGTTGCTGCCTACTTTAGCAATATCTGTAATATTAGTTACATGAACGCAAGTTATTCAGTAGCATATTAGTGTATTAAACCAGACACATAACGCATACGCGCTTGATTTACGTACCCATTACGTTGGATCTAAAATGATTATAAGATTATACGATCGCTAATTTTTATTCGCAATATTAACTTCTATTAAAGCAATTTCTAATATCTCGATTGTATTTGTTATAATAACACTTAATATAAACTCAAGGTGGCCATAAAATTACGGCGTTATTCTTAAAATGGCTAGTTTATATTGATATCTAAGGTCATTCGCGCCTTAATCTGTGTCACAAAACATTTGTTATGTTATTAATACAAAAATTAACAGCCAGAATACAATTAATGAAATTTCCGTTGATTAAGGCCACCAGATATAATTTAATGCGAATCCATAAAAAGCTATATTTATTAAACATTTTAAATGCGAACGTAAACATTCTAGTTATAAATTTTGATACATGCAGGAATTTAGAAGAGCGTTCTATTTCCTGGAAAAACACTTTAGTCCTTCTCCTTAAGGTCACTACAGCTGTTAAACTCAGGTAACAAAACTACAGGTAATACTACACGAAATAGTTTAAAGAATAAAGAGCTTACAACATTTACCTAATAACAAGCCAAAGTGCTTTTGATCCTACGAACGTTCGTAAAATTTTTATTCTTGCAGTAATTACCAAATGTACCTACTCTTTCCAAAGTGTGTCATAATTTTATAATCTGTAAATAACTAGCACAGCTATCCAGGAATAAAATTACATGCGGTCGGAGACTTCAATACTTCGGCAGACAACGAACCCCAACTACGAATTCAAAGTTCGCCAAACGATAAAAACTGCCAGTTAAGAATTTCTGAAATTTCCAAAAATATAGTACTAATTAAATGTAGGTTAATAAAATGAAATGAAGTGGTTTAGAACTATTAAGTCATAAAATTTCAGATAAGGAAACATGTCGCAACAAAATATTTCTACAAAAAAAATTTCGAAAGCTCCTACCAATTGATTAAAATGCACAACCAACTTTCAAAATCGAATGTGTGTGCCAAAAGCAAATCTAAAAATTACAGATAATACTACAAGAAATAGTTTAAAAAATAAAGAGCTTAAAACATTAAACTAACAAGTCAAAGTGATTTTGCATGGCGATTAGAATAAACCAATCGATTTAATCTTTTTGGGCCAATTTTGAATTTTTTTAATTACAAATCACAACGGTTTTTTCAAATATCAACTAAAAACAGGCCAGTTTAAAGTAAGGAATTTTTAAGCCAGCATGCTGGTTAATTGTTGATAAATATAATTCAGTTTTAAAATGCGGCAAAATTTTAAAGCAACTTTGATCTTAAGGACGACTCAGATCGTAAAAATTATATTCTTGCAGTATGTAAGTACCAAATGTATCCTTTCTAATTTCAGAATTTTATAATCTTTAAATAACTAGCATAGCGGCAGGAGACTTCAATGCTTCGGCAAACAACTAACCCTAGCAACGAATTCACAGTTCGACAAAACTCTAAAAACTGCCAATTAATAATTCCTGAATTTCTGAGCACACAATTTCAAAGTATTTTCAATTAAATTTAAGTTAATAAGGCGAAATTAAATAGCTTGAAATTATTAAGTCGTTAAATGGAACATCAAACAATATCGAAAAGCCGTTTCAGATAAGAAAGCATGTTGCAACAAAAATTTAAACTTAGAAAACTGATTAAAATACATATAAATTTAAACTGTGTTCCATTTTACTTAAAACTTGTAAAATACAATTTATTGGTTACACATAAAATCTTTTTCATGTTTAACCATTTTTTAATTGTAAATAAAACCCACAAATGGAAAGAACGGAAGTTAATCAATACGTGCTTGAATTTACTAATACATATTTCCTTTAAAAACTTCTTAACCTTTTCGAAAAATCAAATGTCAAAACACTTCACTAAGCTTATGCAGTTTGAACGACTATTCTTCTAGCTGTAATTTTTATTTAATAAATAACAACAAAATGTTAAAGCAGCATTAAGTATTTTAGAGATTTTGGGATTATTATTTTAATTTTTGTAACAAAAGCAGCCTTGAAAATTTGGATTTCATTTTCTTCATATTATTTTAATTCGGATTAATTGTCTTTTGTAACAATAATTACGTTTTCTCACTAAAACTTCCAGATCTGTTTAAGCCTTCAAGGTTTTTTCAAAGCCATAATTACATAACAACGTAAGAACTAATAAATTTAAATTTGTCCTTTTAACAATCTCGTGCAAAACAAAAGTGATTTATATTACTTTAACGAGGTCATAAAACATTTTACATAAAATCAAAAAGATAAAGTACCTACTTCCAAGCGTTGCTAAACAAATTCACATATTTAAACCTTAACAACCCTAAGTTACTACGTGAGTAGGAAGTCAATATTCCAATTATAAGTTCACTCCTACTAACAAAAAGCAACTCCCACTAATTAATTGTTGGATTAGGGAAATTATATCGAATAATTCCTTTGGAATAATCAAAGACGAGGAAATTTTATAAGTATATTAAAGTAAAGCAGCTCTAGTAGCAGAAATATTCACGCCTCTAACTTTAATCAGATAAAATTCTCATCGTGAAAACTATAAAGGGCGTGCAAAAACGCTTAATTAAAATTTTTGTAATAAAACAAAACGGAAGGTAATTTAATTTTATCGTGGTAGATAACAATCGATTTTGCAGACTTAAAACCGTTTCATTGGAAGGCTCGACCTTTAACGACGCTTTCTCTTAAAAAAAAGCTACTTTTAATGACCGGCTACCAAAAAGGCTACTTTCGGTTAAAAAAAACTGTGCCACTTTCGAGCCCTACAACCGATTTGGTTGTAAAGAAGGCTTGCGTATGTTATTATTTCAAGTTTACGACAAAAATATGAAAATGAGAGTCACGTAAACAAAAAAATGAAAGTTTCGTTCTGAATTATTCTTACGGTATAGATTTTATATTAACACGATTACCCACCGATGAATTATTTTCGTATTCATTAACGTTTTATTGTTAGATATGATTAATTAAAAAATATTAATTGACCTTTAGAAAGTTACTATTGTGGGTGAACATAACACTGGAATGTAATTATTGTAACAATAGTCCTATAAAAGTGAAAACGTGTCGAATTAAAAGCATTCGCTCTTTTGAAGAGTACGATGATTACAATCCTGCAATTCCAGTTACGTTGGCAACTATTTTAAATTACATTTATTAAAATCGGGACCATTCTAAGCCAAAACTGAATCGATATCAATTGTATAATTTTTGCTCTTACAACTTGGAATTAATCAATTAAAATCGGAACAGAAAAAGTAGCTTAAATCCTTTCCAAATTAATGGATTGTGGAATGGCTACTTACAGCAGAATCTTTGAAACAAATAATTCGCCTACTTTTAATTATAGAATTTTACGAGTAGGTTAGATGCTTAAAGGAAATAATTAAAACAGTCTACAAATTATTGAATAGCAACGTTAAACTAATGAAATTAACATCGCCCCCCTATGATTTATAACTCCAAACAAATTGAAATCTCTAAATCTGCAGCTAATAATTTAGGTTAAAATTGAAAGTTTGCAACTCAAAATTTAAGAGATAAATATTAGCTTTTCATCAGATAAACGGGGCCCATTTTAAAAATCCCCATACAAATAATCTGATTGAAATTTATCTTCAATTGATTCAAATAATGTTAGGGTTTCAGAATTAAATTAAAAATGTAAAGGAGAAAACGTAGGAGGGTTCTAATTTTTGTTTTAAATTTTCGATTGAAATATTAAACTTTGACAATTTTTTTAACTCATAGAAATATAGAAAAAAGAACACACCCGGCTTAAAGTGTTACAACTTTAAAACAAGGATCGAATAATTTCGTAACACAACATAGCTGTATTTATTTGTTTATTCTAACCTGCACTAGTAACAAAGATTACCTTTAAAATCAAACATAAACATTTCAAAACTATTCTTAAGTAGAAACCCGACCTTTTTATGCAAAATTAAAGTACTTATAAATATTTCTTAAAGGAAACAATGTCATCTTTTGTTATGTTGGCGCCTCATATATTTTATTGCCCAGAGCACAGAAAATCCAACCTCGGCTAGTAAGGTCAGGTCCGTAATTAGAATTTTGAACCGACGGAATGCAAACGAAAAATTTGTGAGCTTCCTAAGATCGTAAAAGTAGACAATAATTAAATGTAACAGGTGCTGTATTAGGCAATGTGGTTCATTCGTGACCTCGCTATCACAGAAACTAAAAATTCTTGAACTTTTAATTAATAAGACAGCTTAAGCATAACGAGTATCGCCTTGAACATCGTAAGATCCTAACCGTTCGTAAGGATATTTAAAATAAAAACGCTAATGTGGGAAGTTCACGTATTCGTTACCTTATTGAACATAAATTATTGCCGAAGTAAAAGTTTAATTTAATTAAATATTCATTTAAGCAGACCGCAAATTGGAAATACGGAACTGATCGGATTTAGAACGTTCCCCAATTAAAATTTCCCACAAACAATTGTTGCGGGGTCAAAATTCGAATTTGCAGAATAAAATACCGGAGGAATTCGTCTTTAAAAAATAACGAAAATAAAATCCGAAAATTATCCAGACAAACTGCATTTCGCAGACAAATTTTAAATTGTATGCACCTAAGCCTGAAATATTTCTAAAATCGCTTCGGTAGTTGTCCTTGTGCCTTTTTCTTTTACACACTGGTGCATGTGGGTGATGTATAAAACACCAAGGTTACAATATGCATATTATATTAATATTAACTCATTCATCGGATTTTAGGAGTGCATTTGAATATGAATATTATTTACATAAACTCGTTTGACGAGATTTATCATATTATTTATCTTGTCATACGCATTTCGTCCGTTTGACGGGAATGTTTTAGTGGCACAGTTTCGCTATAATCGCTAAAAGGCAGGAAACGATTGTTATCTTAATGGGCTTTTTATCTTAAATGGATTATTTTCTTTAACAAATAGGCAAGCTCTTTTGCAATGGGTACGCTTTTGTTAACGCGGAGACGCCAAGAACGCGCCTACATTCTCCTTTCGTAATAAAGCCTGCTTGATTTGGTTATCTGATATGTTGAAAGTTCGAATTTTCCGCCAGAATTTATATCCACCTGCTACACAAAAATATTCAGTAAATGCCCCGACCGTCCACATTGACACTAATCTGATAAATACGAACCTTGAAACCGATCGTAAATTCGTATTTTAAAGAAAACATTTTTAATTTTTTTGCATAAAGGCGCGTTTAGGATTGAAAAATGTGGTACTAACACGCTATCTAGGTAATTATCTGTAACATATGTTTAACTAATGCTTTTAAATTTAGGCGTCGAGCATTAAAACGATCAGAAAATACATTTGGAAATGTGAAAGGACGCGATCTATTTAAAATACAATTGGGCAACTTGAGCAGCTAACCTAACGCTAATTTAAAATTTCATAGAAAGAATACTTTTGCTCGGCCCGGTATCCTTAACGCTAAAATCAAAATGTCAAATTGGAAATATTATGTTATATTAATTAGGAAATCTTATAAGTTCTGTCAGTCATTTCAAGTTATATTAAAATCATGTTAAATTCGTTTATTTAATAAAACACCTTTCAAATTGTGTTGTAAATTTCATAACGCTAAAACTGCTACATGGTAGTACTTGATATTGATATTAACTTGATATAATATTAATTTACATAACTATATTACAAATTTACTTAATATTTAGTAGTGAAATAGATTGAAAATATGATAGACAGACGCGGCAGTTGTGACAGAGTTATATAAAATATGGGTTAGGTTTACACGATTTTAAAATATGAAAATTTCGGTCTTAAATCAATACGATTTCCTCGGGATTTTTATAGCCTAAACTGACAGTTACTATGTTAATATTTAGAAATTATTTTGGGTTAGTTTAGCTTGGAGCAAAACGTGAAATGAATACCTATCTTTGAAGCTTGCATATTAGCTTAGATTTCGAGGTTTTTTTATTTAGATTAACAAATTGAGCACCCTTTGCGTTCCCTTATTAATTTATAATTAATTAAAGTAGAAAATTTTCGGCTTGAAGAAATTATATGGCCCCTCAAAGTTTTTGTAAATTAAACAGGTTAACACGTGAGGTAGCTGTTACTTCCTCTTACTGCAAATAAAACAAAACATCGTACGAACTAATCAATTGAAAGTTTAAAAGAATTCTCATTTTGTTCTCTGCCTTCAGTAGTTCAACTTTAGAAAAGGCCTTTCAAATTCGCCTTTTTCTATGGTTTTCAAAACCAGAAGCATTCTCAGGGACTTTTTAATTATTTCCAATTCCTTTAACTTATTAATCCATTGTTAACATTTGCAAATAAGCATATTAACTAAAAGTGCCTAATAATCCTTGGACCTTTCTAAAATTTAGGCAAATTAATAAATTAATAAACATTAAATAGATCGTTATACGTCCCTCTTGCCAATAAATTTCGGCATAATTAATTTTTAACTTTCTTTGTCGCCGTGTATACTAATGAATTGAAATATTAGTGATTATAATTTCCTTGAATTTTTAATCCAAAGAATTATCTAACAATTAACTAAAATTCAAACCCACAAAAAAATTTTTAAAATCCTTTCTCTTACATCATTTTATGGCGATTAAAAATATCAGTTTTAATTCGGAGATTAAAAAAAGGTTCTGAATATTTACGTAGCAGGTGCCCCAATTTTATCAAACTTGACTTTTCCGTTAATGTTAACGAACACGTAAAATTCGTATTCAATAAAATTCTTGACTTTCGGATTAATGACACAAAACCAAACAGTTTAAAAAATTAGCATCCGCATAACTTTTATACTTTTGTTGACTTTTTAACGAAATAATAAAAAAAAGATTAAATTTCACTCGTTTACTGAATTTTAAATGAGCTAAAAACTGCCTACAACAGCAAAAACCTCACTTGGGTGTTTTTAAAGGCTTATTAATTATATTCTTCCTTCTTGACAATTTTGTGCAAGCAAAGATTAAATCACGGTCAAATTGAACGTAGATTTAGAAAAAGTGCGACCTTAACTGTATTATTCTGACATTTAAATTAACTATTTTTGTAATTTATGTTAAAAATATTATTATTAAGTTAAGCAGAATTAGAAAGCATTGTTAAAAATTTTATATAAAAGAGAAGGTGTTGACATTTGCTTTGTCGGGGACAAATTTTACTACTGCCAGCACCAATCAACAAAAGAATACTAATTTACGATGTTATTTAACATTTTCCCTTTCTTTAAGATAAGGTAAAGTGCGTGTGGGCCATTCTTGAAATTTTTTAACAATAATAAAATTTTTAATAGATAAATTTTCTAATTTCGTCAGGATTTTTATTTCGGTTCTTTTACACCCGATTACAAAGTTTAGTTCGTAAAACTTGATTAAACCTCTGATTAAAATGAACTTTATGCGTTCGGATTTACCGAGAAGTGCTTCGGTTTTATGACCATCGTGGTTCGGTGGTGGTACTCTTAATGATAAGGTCAAAAGTAATAATAATAAAATTAATCAACGCTTCCAAATTAATTCCCGAGGAATTCTTTTTGTTGTTCGATTGACCCCGTTTTAGCACTTATATTACGCATTAATATGCGTTTATAACCTGTAATTACCGATTTGAAAGTGGAGACTTCGTTTAATTTATGTTTTTAATTCGTTATTAATATCTGTCCTGTACAAAAGGTAATTTATTTGCACTACTCGCTATCTTACTACCTAGAAAATATATTACACTTGTAACTAATTATCATTACGTGGATTTTCTTAATAAGCTAATAACATAGAAAAAACTTATCTTGTCGCAAAATCGGTACTATTAAAAAAACCTTGTTGTTTATGACACATGCAAATGTAACGTGCCCATATAATATAAATAATAAATGTCTATCAAGCATAGGCAGTAAAAGGCAATGTAGACAAATATATTTAACATAGATTATATATAACAAATTAGCATAAACAAATTCATTTGATTCCATATCTCCAAGTTATTGAAGACGCGGTTGAGATTGAGAAAGTTTGACCTCCTAAAATCGGTCGTTGTTTTACTTCAATCAAAAAACTGGACACATAAAGCCACGAAAGTATGTTCTACAACTGCATTCACTTTTAAAGACACTTCTGCAATGCTGCAGGAGATGATACGGTGACGATAACCTGCGAAAATTTCGTGCTACATATCTTTAACGATTTTTATGCCGTATTTAAAAGAAAGTTGATCACCTTATGAGTAATTACACCTTATTGTTAAACATTTTCCCTTTTGAACCCGTGAATAAATTAATATACACACGTAAAACTCAATTGGGTTGGTTCCTGTACCTGCTTTTATTGTGCAAGTGGTTTTTTGAAATTTTTAATATCAGAAAAGATATACTAAGAGAGTAATTACTGTTAATATTAAAGAATTAATCCGAATTTTATTACTTTTACTGGCTGTAATAATATTAAATGAAAAGAAATGTAAAGTGGGTTTATTATTACAGAAAGACCAATTAAAAGAGTGGGCTCAGGTTTAGAAATATCTCCATATTTTGTAATTTTAAATTTTAAGTTTAGTTCAGCCAAAACCCTGAAGCAGTTTAATTTTTTTTTAATTCTAGAACTCTGCTTTTAATCTAAACTTTGTATCTGGCTAGTTTATAAAGTTTATTTACTTTTATTATGTATTTAAAGCTTGAATTGGAACATTCTGGCTTGAAAATTTTATTAAGCCTGGTGAATATCGACAACTCAAGAATATCTAAAACAAATTACAAATAAACGACAACAAGCAAACGGTAAATGCCGTTAGCTTTAAAAATTTCTAAAATGGCAACAGTACTAATTCAAATAAAAAATAATATATTCGTCTTAATAGTTAATGTCAAGAATTTTCCGTTTTCTTCGGAATTACCAAACGTAAACCTTAACAAACACTTAATTACTGTCCGAAATCCCGAAAGGCCTTTAAAACAAAACCTTAGAATTATTTATATTTAGATTTTCATATTGGAATCCAAAACCGTGTGCATTTGTGCTAGAAAACCTTCAATAATTATTTAGAAAATCCTTCCTCACTTACCCTGCATGCCATGCTAGATATTTAAAATTTGAAGGAATAGATTTTTCTGTAAACATTAAAGGTAATTCAGCTAACCACAAAAATGTTGCTATAAATAATAAATTCGAGCTCCCACTGTTACGCCGTTGTGGTGCATAAATCCATAAAAGCCAGGGTTATGTTATTCATATGCAAGTCTATGTAGAATATCCATACAAAGGTCTGGTCAGATATTAATAGCACATTTCCGCAGAGAGCATGATAAGTAGCGACATCTACAGATTAATTGGTCTAGCGAAGTAGTTCGGTTTATCGATTACCTTGTGGATATAGATTGGATGACTAACATATAAGACATTTTTAGGCAAATCAGACAGCATTAATATCGGCTGTGAGAAAAAGTTGTAAAAAGAAACAACAAAAAAAGTTTGAAAAAGACAATGAGATTCTTTTCTGCGATAGTAGCATGAAAACACGCAAAGGAGCTCACAGGCAAAAATTCTAAATTAAGTTGTAAATAATAAGAGTGAAATTAATGAAGCAATTATGCACTTAATTAGGTTAAATAGTTTGGAAGCAATGGAATTTTAAATTAATTAAACCCGGATCCTCACGAATACTTACAAAATTAATGATTTGCATTTGTACAACTCAACTATAGATAAATTTAACGGATCCCGTTTCTTTTATTTCATCTTCGCATAACGTTTCTTTTTTATTGCCTCCAGATATTCCGCAATTACATTTTTACATATTTTATGGTGAATGCATAAAAAGCTTTGAATCATACTGTCAAATTAAGATATTTGTAGTGCTGGAGCATTAAACAACTCCGGTCCTTAAATATACTGGATAGTTCACCTTATCTGATTTAGCGACTGATACTTGTCAATGTAGAAAAATAGCCATCAGCGAAACGTCTTTTAAGAAATGACCACTTTTAACGAAAAGATAAATACGAAACAAAAACATAAAACCTGTCCGAGCTTTTATGTTTTTCAACAAACCCAACTTGACATTTACGTAACTCTTTTGCTAATCTCCACCCAAAATGCAAACAACCACATTTAACGATTTAACGCCGTACTTGAACTTCAAATCATTCGTCAGTCACGATAACAAATGTTATAAAAATAATTTTCCTTGTTCTAACCTGACAAAAAAACTCGAACAGTAAAACGAATTTCAGCTTAAAATCACGTCATTTCCGGTTTGACTGAAGTTTTATTAAATACTTTTACCCTGAAGGTCTTATTAAATATTTCTATTTAATTACACCGAGATTTTGCTTCGATAAGCGAACAGAATGTCAGGTCTAAAAACACGGCTCGTTTTTAAACTAACCAGAGAAAATCTAAAAGATGTATAAAGATTAAAAAAAGGATTTTTAAAACTATTTATTTGTATCGAACATGACAATCACGTCAATAATCGCAAGGATTTTTAGAGCATCTTCTAGTTTTCTTGATCTAACTTTCTCCTCTCAGAATTAATTAACCATGCCAAAAACAATTACTGGCTAGCCAGGACAATTAATTGGAATTGTAAACAATTTCCGCTCGTTTTTTACAGTCAACCTGTTATGTTGTAACTTAACAATCAATCTTTGTTTTGTTATGACCGTTTTACAGATGTACCAAAAGCCTAATTTATTAAGTTATTCTGTACTCACTATAATTTAAAAATTTTAAAAGGACACGCAATACAAGAAGTATTGACTTATGTTGGGCCCGGCACAATTCACGATTTATCCCAAAAACTTGTTAATTGATAACAACATTGTGATAAATGGTTCTTAATCATCAACCATCAGTTTGCACACGAAAATGAAACAAAAACTTCTTGTTTGCACCCTGTATTAAAATTATACAGACGTAAACAATGCCAAATTATGAGATAAAATCTTATTTTCTAGTTTTAAATTCATGTTCTCGATTTTTGACCTATAAATTTGAAATTATAAAGTTAATCTGGTTCAGGGACGGAGTTGTACCGTTTTGGATGCAGTTTGTTGCCACTCATTCTTTGTACTACTTTTAATTATTTATTTTATTTGTTTAGAACATCAAACAACGCTTGCACATTTTTTTATTATTAATACTGTTGGCTTGCAAATTCTGAATTTCAAAAAATAAAGATATACCTACATAAACATACAAAAACATATCAGTTTTTCTAAAAAAATATGGCGAAACTTATTCAGTGAAAAACCTACACAAAACACTAAAACAAATCACAATAAAACATTGTAACATTTCAGTAAAAATATTCACATTGTCGTTCAGTAGAACAGGTGATCAAATTTGTCTAATATATTAAGATACTATCATTTTACTCAACCAGTTTGTGTAGGAATAAAATAAAAAAGTATTTTTTCTTTGTTTCCCATAGAACGCTACCTAACAACCTAACAATAACTGTAATTTAAAAAACGATGACAGATAAATCCAACACGATGCAGTCTTTGACCTAATTGATGAATAGCAAAAAAAATGATAACATTCTGATTTGGCATGCTTTTTATACGCAAACAAACAAAAGAATGAAGAAAACCGAACATTTAAACAAGTCTTCCACTTAATTGTGGAATTTGAAACCACGAACCGCATAAAGCTCTTGAATAATATTAGCATTCAAAAAGCAAACATTACCTCGGTCATCGCATTTTGTTTGATGACTTTATTAGCGAGTGTGTACGAAAATTATTTGAACGTTATTTGCGTTGGCATACAAGTTTATTCTAGGAATATTCATGATTTATTAGCATTCGTCAAGTTTAATTATCTGATAATTGAAAATTCACTTTTGTCGCTATAAATAAAAATCATTTATTAAAGCAACTTAAAGGTTTTTCAACAATGAAAGACATAATATTCTCTCTACAAAATCAAAACGAAGAACCATTTTAGTTCATATTAATAGGAATTAAATTTAATACTTTCCAATACAGGCACTGAATGTTTCAACAATTTTTATTTATAAGTAATGGTAAATTTAAACTATAAAGCTTACGTTTGGTACTGAAGATTGGTATGCGAATAAAAATTCAAGTTCGCTTCGTAGACAACTTTTTTATACTGAAAGCAATAATTTTCATACTCGCGTGTTCAAATGTCAGATACTGAAAACTTTACAACAAAATTATTATTTAAATAACATAATAGTGCATGTTTTTGCAGAAATTTAAATGCGCATAATTTAAAATTATTTTTAGTATTAAAGTTATTTCTTACCTGATTTATTGGGTCTGCATTACTTTTTTTAATTTAAAACGTATTGGCAATCGGTTCGGTTTTATGGCATAAATCGAAAGTTTCTCCTCCGACCAAAATTTCCTTTTAAAACTTCTCCGAGTAATTTCTCAATAGTTAATAATAGGAAATGTTAAAGAAATAAACGAACATATAATCAAGGTGCCTAATTTTAATTTATATTTAGAAACTGATCCATTTATTAAAAACCATCTAATCGAAATATTAATTTATAATAATTTATAAGTAGAAAGTTTATTTAGATGTTGACGGTTTATGTGTAAGGTTTGGTCAAGACAGAATTTTTAATCGATATTAATTACGTACCTATTCTTACATCTTCCTGACGTATCGAAGATGCAACAAAATAATTTATAACTAAAGAAAGTGGCCGCAAGGCGATTAATCGCAACACCTATCAACAAGAGCTTTTAATAGTAAAATGGCAAGCAGAGTACCCCGGGGTTTCTGAATTCGTCCTAGTTTTCATTTATTGAACAAACGGAAAAAAATGCATATTCATAAATCATCCGTCTAAATAAAAAACAAACTCTACGTTTCCGTGTACTCGTTACTCAGAAAGCGCATAAAACGATCATTAATTGAGAGAAAGGCACTATGATTAATTATAACCACAAATAATTATCAGAAACTAAGACATGTTTGACCTGTCGCGCTAAAACCACCTGTTTTAAACTTTCAATCTCTTAAATAATTATCGATCGTTTATTAGGAAATGCATTTAATTATCGTTTTAATAACGAACCGCCAAATGCAATGGAATTCCTATTAGATAAAAAAAACATGTTCGGTATAAACGCACAATATCTGGAAATTATGCATAAATGTTGAACACAACTAACGTTAGTATATAATAACGTGACTCGAATATAGACGACGCTCAAGTATGTCAAGCTATTTAAGGAATTCTTCACCAGTTTTAGAGAAAATTTTAATTTGTTAACAGTATATAGGAAATAATCATAAATTAAAGTTGAAACACTTGTTTATAAACATTTTTAATAAGGTCCGCACGTATAATTTGGTTTGGACAAAAATAAACAGAGATGAAGTGTACGCACATTTTTACATAACATATCAATATATTTCCAGAACATTGGCAGGAGGATAAGCTTTGCGTGTTGTAAATCTATGCATCAGGTTTAATTTTAGAGACCTTACAGGTTTATTCTTCGGTTTTACATGGGTTGAAATTTAAACATCTGCACAGTTTCGTCCAAGTATCATGGTTTTGGCGATCCTTAAATTTCAAGATAAAATATTGATTAAAAGCTTAAAAAATGAAATTATGTTGTTATTATTTCAAACATTAATATTTCGTTCTTAACTTTGTTATTTGCATTCAAAACTAAATTTAGAAGAAGCCAAAGAGCTTTACACTCTATATTAAAATCTGTAATTAAAAGATAAAGCTATACAATTTTTTCAACCTTTGCTTGTCAAACATTTAATTTTAAAATATTTTAAATTTATATTTTACTTTAAATCCTGCGAATTTGGTGAATTAAGTTTAACAAATCAAACTAAAATAACAATAACAATTTAGCCTAAATTTCTACAATTAAATAAAAGAATAAATTGCTAAAACCTAAACCTGGATACCTTCAACAAAATGAGCAAATAAAATTCTAATCCACTTATTTTTCCGAAAAACTTTCAAACTTACTTGAGTTGAGCTACAACTATAAAAATTAAGCAAAGTATCAAACCTAAAGTTCAAAGAACACAAGCTTTATATTCCTGTCCATTTTTGAGACTAATTTATGAAATTTCCGCTGCTGCTCTGATGCTGACAAAACTGATTACAATGTAAATTATTTTATTTTCAACCATATATGTAATGACGTTATTACTAACTGTTTTGTAAGTTGGAAAATTGGCCTTTACTGACTGTTGCTTTCTACCCGGGTGGAAAGTAATCAGCTGATCACTTTCCGCCCGCCCGGGTGGAAAGTTGTTACTTTCCACCCGGCCGGCGTCACTGATTGTCAAAATATTAATTATTATTATAAATGATTCATATTAATTTATATGTATGGTTGAAAATAAAATAGTATACAAACCTTGGTGAAAAGTTTCATTACTGTCTCGAGATATAGTAAACCTCGACTGCTTCTCGGTTAACTATAATTATCTCTCGACAGTAATGAACTACTTTCCACCTCGGTATGTAATATACTATTACTGCTCAACTTAAATACTATTTAGAATTAGGTTATATTTCTAAAAATTCCTTAACATTGTATGACTTAATTTATATTGAATAAACTTAAGTTAAATTTATAATTAAAGTACAAAGATTTATTTTTCAAGGTTTGCTTATTAAAAATTTAAAATACTTTAGATTTTACTTTAAATCATGCACATTTCTAAATATTCCTTAGAAAATCAAACAGTGGTTAAAAAAAATATAAGTAATTACTTTGGTATGCATATTTTCCTTTTTACAGGTTTAAGCTTCTCCAATTAAATTAAAAAATAAATGCATTGCAAAAACTTAGAACCGCCTGTTTTTTCGAAGAAAACTACAACTAGAAAAATTAAGCAGAAGCTGTTTGTATACAAACCTAAAGTTAGAAGAAGTTAAAGCGCTTTATATTCCTGTCAATTTTTTGAAACTAATTCATACAATTTCAGCTACTGTTCTGCTACTGACAAAATCGTTTAAATAAACTTTTCATTACCCGAATTGAGGGCTTATGTAGACATTCTAAAAAATGACACTCTTAGCTTATTATCTTTCCAAAAATTTCTTAACAAGCTATTAATATATAGGTCTGTATGTAAACTAAGCTTAACCTAAAGCTATAATTAAAGGCCAAAGCTATACATTTTTTAATGTAGCTTACAAAATCAAACAATAACCCTTAAAAAATTAATTATTTGAGTTTCAATATTTAGCATTTTATTAATAATTTTAAGATTTTAAATTCCCTTCATAATTTACCATTGAAACTGTAAAAGCATTAACAATAATGGTGAACCAACAATAATTTAGCTAAACTTTAGCAATTAAATAACAAAATAATTTCATTGCTAAAACTTAAACCTGGATATCTTCAACACAAAAACAAGTAAAATGGGCCACAGCTACAAAAATTAAACAAGATATTATTTGTACTGAACCCTAGTGTTAGAAGAAGCCAAAGAGCTTTCTATCAATTTTTTGAAATTAATTTATAAAATTATCGTCCCTGCTTTGATACTAACAAAAATAGTTTAGGATATAAATATTTCCATTGCCCAAGTTGAGGACTATCTGGACTTTGTATTAAATTTTTAAGTAATGACATGCTTAAGCTGTGATCTTTCTAAAATTTTCTTCACATCCTATTCATTAATAACTCTTTATCTTTATGATAAGCTTAAGCTAAGGCTCTAGTTAAGGGACAAAGCTACACATTTTTGAAAACACATTAAAAAACAGTTTTTGGCTTTCAAATTGAAAAAATTCCCTTTATAACTTACTACTGATATTTTAAAGGCATTGATAACAATTTATCCTGAACTTCTGTAAGTAAATAAAATGCTAAAAATTTAAACCTGGATACCTTCAACCAAAAAAAGCAAACAACGTGTGTTTCGAAAAACTATCAAAGTTAAATGAGCTCAACTAGAAAAATTAAGTACAAGATTATTTATTATTTGCATCTAAACTTAGAAGCCAAAAACCATTTTATAGAATTTCCACTACCGGAGCGGCAAAGAAATTTATATTATTATCAATTTTGAAAACATAGAGCAATGTTATCAAAATTGATACCTAATACCTAATATAAATTTCTTCATTCCTTAAATTAAGGACTATTTGGGCTTTATATTACATTTTTTAGGTAATAACACTTTTAGATTCTTAACATCATATTAATTAATCAGACTTTAGGTAAAACAAACTTAAGCTAAATGAATAATCAAAAGGACAAAACTACACATTTTTCAATTTTTGCTTGTCAAAAATACTTTAGATTAGTTTGTAAATTTTCTTTAGAAAATAAAATCATAGCTTTTAAAAACCATTATTAATTGTTTTAGTTTACATTTTTTTCGTTTATTAATAGTTGTAAGTTTTTAAATTCAAAGAATTCCCTTCAAAATTTACAACTGAAATTGTAAAAGCATTGACAACACTTTAGCCTAACCTTTTGCATTTAAATATCTATCATACTCTTTCTTTGTAGATAAGCATACAAACAAAAGAAATTAATGTTAAATAAACTTAAGCTACATCTACAATATCATTTATTTTTCAATTTTAAATACTAAGATTCTTACTTTACTTTAAAACCTGCGAATTTTTAAATGTTTTTTAGAAAATAAATAAATTTAAACATTAATAATTCTTTTAGTTTGAATATTTTTCTTTTTTTAATAGTTTTAAGATTTAGTAATTTCTGCCAAAGCTCTTGCATTTAAATATCTGTCTTACTCCTTCTTTGTATATGTATAAACATAAACAAAACAAAAAGTTCAATCAAAACCTAAATCTGCTATTTTTAAAAACGTTTAAGTGAAAACAGTTTTGTCTTAGAAGCAAACTTTTAACACAAATTTTTGGTTGTTTTAATCACAAATCACAAGACAAACAATTTTTAACATTTGTTTTGCTACATACAAGTAATCTATAAAATACATACAAGGCAACCTTCCGAAAATGTAAGTTTCATACTGCTGAAATCAGCAACAACTTTTTCAATCTCTTCAATTCAAAACCTTTCAACTGTTTAACAATAATTAATAGAGCCAAGAATTTCTCAAATTTTCGTCACACTATACATTTTTAAAATTAACCCAGATTGTCAAAATAGTACTTGAAAGAGGAAAGCTTCAAATCTGGTTATTTCATAATTTCAAATTTTGAGTTTTTTTTAATTTTCATTTGGATGAGGAGAGCTCAAAATCGAGAAATATGGCAGAAGTTGGGAGAAGCTCACGTCCAAAGATGGACAACATACAAGCTTAAAAGAAAAACAAAATCGAAATGTTAATAATTAAATTTTATTGTCAATTTTTAAGAAATCGAAAACTATATTTTCCGTAGCATAAAGCAAGTCTCTGAAATTTTAAATTGCGTTTTTTTATTAGATTCATAACTTTCTCAATTTAAGTTTTAAAAATTCTAGTATGTACTGATATTTTTCCCTACACATGCAATTCATAAACTGCTAAAATTAGAGCCCCATAATCTAAGTTTCAGTTCCATCGTTCTATTTACGTGTATGTATTAAATTAACAAAATCTTTTTTCACGAAAAAATAGTTTAACATTCGTAAAGCAACAAAAAAATTAATTAGCTTCGAACTTTTGGTAAGATTAAAATTCCCAGTGAATATTTTCAGGTCGGTTTAAAATTAAAGATTTAATATTCTGGTTTCTTTCACAAAAATGGCGTTCGCGGAGTTCGAGAGCTCGGTTGACTCTATTAACGTCCTTATTACAGCTGTCGTCACATCTCGAGGCATTTGAAATATGTCATATATCCCGTTCATCCACGGTAACCTATCGTGTCATACCGACTGTCCAATTAAGAGCATCACTGCTCGCTTTACTTTTCTTTTCTTTTCTGGTTGATTGTCTTAACAAGTGTTAATTTTTTAATTTCTTTCGGTGGTTCTTCTATTTTTACTGAACATTAACAATAGAAAACATACCACGAGTTCCAAAAACATACCACGATTCCCAAAAAATTCTACAACTTAAAAAAAATGCCAAGGTAATCCTAATCTAATCATTAAGGTATTGCAATCGATTAGAAATGAAAGTAAATCGTCGTTAAATTAATTTCCAATTTAAACCGATGTTTTTATTTCTTTGGCGGCAGAGAAAGTCTCTGGCTTGTTGATTTTCTTGCTAATAAATTTAACTGGACGCATCATTGAAGTGTTCCTACACAGGTTGATTGCTTGCGTAACGTTTTTGCAGAAAGTTTATATGAGTTTCGTAAATGCATCTTAGTATTACTACTAATAGCGTTGCATTTTTCAGTTACAGCTAAAAGGTTATCAAGGAACTTGTAATTAATTGCGCATAAATAAATCGCAGTCACTTTTATTTATGCCACCTTGCTGTAGGACATATTTCTTGATATTTATATGAAGAACCGAGGTATTTAACTTTTTTTTAAACCTTAAACTCTTAAGGAAAGGGAAACGAATTACATAAAAATAAATTGCACAGAAGTCATACGAGAATTCTTAATAACCAACGTTTTTTGCTGATTAATTTTGATACAACAGTTTTTGCTTGATCCAAAGGTATTTTTCTACTTAATAGGGCAATCTAAAGGCGAAGGATTATTCAAGGCTAGAACTTAGGGCTAATTCTTTGGATTACCCTTAATACTGCCTGGTCGTCTCTAAGAATTATTGTAATTGGATATCAATCAAGATGCCTCCAAAAGACACTACAAAACTACAAACTTCCTTTAATTTTACAGAACAGCTTTAGACTGCCTTCTAATGCCCTCAAACTGCATCAGTCTTAGATTTTTCAGAACACCCTCGTCCTGCCCCTAAATGTGCATTTCTGCTGTTCTACAGAGCTCAATCCGTCGGAGGCGACCCTGTATATTCAAAGCCTGCAATACTTTTGGGCATTCTAAGACAGTTTAGGGCACTCTAAGGATATATGGGGGTTCATAGAAATCTTCCGTACTTTCTAAACAGTTGGCCCGACATTTATAAATAATGCGTATTTTCAAAAATCCATTCCCCAGGAAATTTTAAAGGCATTGATCGAACATCAGAAAAACCGATAATAAGACACTAACTTGCATTGTTAACTACATGTAACTTATATAGTTTTGAACTCATGTAAACAGAAAAATAAATAGGCAAAAAATTAGAACAAATATCTCGTTTAAACAATAAAAATAAGAAGCACAGTTAAAGTTATATCGCAGAAAATCCGTTTTATTAGAGAGGAAATATGGTTCAAAATTGTGGTTAAATTGTAAAAGCTTTGAAGCAATCTAAAATTTGTATAGCTGTTGTCATCAAACGTCAAACTAAATACAAACAAAAAGCTTAATAGGAACAATCGGGCCATAGTTTTAATTTTAATGATAGATTTTTGAAACTTTTCGAATGCTTAAGTTCATTTAAACGCCTTTCTTATATTTTGTAACACTTTGTTAGAACATTTCACGTTCCTTTTACATTTTAATAATTAAAAAAATTAATATGAAACCCAATTTACGATTAAAAAACCACAAAAAAGCAAAAAATTACCATGAAAGTCTAGATATTTAGATCTACGATTATATTAACTGCAACAGTTCTAAATATAACAAAGTCTTTAATTGCCAGTCAACTTTCTTCATAATTTTTGTTAATAAATTCGTACCTGTCAGTTCGAAATTTCAATAAAAATGATATCTCGTTCCAATTGCAGGTTTCCGACACGAATTTGATATTTTAGAAATAGCGTATGTAGGTTACGTGCATTCGACGATAAACTTATAGCATTATATTCGAGCAATAGCAGCGTATAAATATTTAAAACTTGTACTTCACAGTACTTTAAAAGGTTTCCTAGCTTTCGCAATTGTGCAACACCTTATATAAGAATTTCCGCTTCATTATTCTGTAAAATGATTTTAGTAGTTTGCATTTGATCCCATAGATTATTTATATTAATCGGCGTGAGAAGCTCTCGTCGGAAAGGAATGATCTACAACTCAAAGGACCGAATTATTATCATAGTTTTAGGTTGACATATATTTTAATAGCTTACGAAATGATTTCCTAATAATTTTATGTCGATACCTCCTGCAATGCTTCAAATCTAATGTTATTGTATCGAGTGGGCTGCGTGTGTGTTAATGACTGCTTGAATATTAATTTAAAATAAAAAAAAATCAAGTAGGCTATGCGAAAATATATTAACATTAATATGTGGAATTTTCATAACAACGGCATCATTTGGCGGATACATTTCCACTATCATTAATTATTAATTAAACGACTCTCGGGCATTCTGTTCTAATGAGAATGACGTTGTTTTAACGAGGGAAGATGTTTCTTATAATTTATGTGCTAGAAATATTAAGTCCTGCACTCACAGTAACCTTATATGTATGACATTTACATTGATATAGGTTTTACATTAATAGAGCATACTAGAAGTGAAATTTTTTAATCTGCTTTAATTGCCTGCTTACGCGGATAGCTCAAGGCAGGAAAAATCATTAGATATAAAACCTGCATAATTTTTTGCAGATATGTTTAATGGCCGGTAATGAAACCAAACCAAAGGCCTGTTAACTACACGAACAGGAAGAATTATTTAATTTGCCTCGATTTTTACTTTAAGTCATTTGTTTTAAATATTTGCAATTTTCGTGTGGGTTTTCTTTGTGTAACAGTTGGATAAAACCATAGATCAAAGAAACCTTCTGTATGTAAATAAATATCACAGAAAGTTCACTATAAATTATTCAGCCTCACGCATGGAAATAAATCTGTGTCTTTTACCAAAAAAATAGTTTTCGTGTTCTCAACCTGTACAGGAAAAGAATTTATAATTAACACGGCACTGATTTTTCATTTATTTTTTCATTTCTTACGCAAATATTAACTCAAGCTGTGCTAGAAAGTTAGATTAGAAAAGAAAGTTGGGTGGAAGATATAAAATAGGTGGGTAGAACATAAATAATTTAATGATGTAACGCGTACCTATATCAATAAATAAATAAAATAACACCGACTACTAATTTTTAACCAAAAACATTCATCAGAATAACACACTTGTTTTATTTATTTATTCAAATCTTTGATCTATTGGTAAATTCCCACATGATAACTCTTCCTTACCAATTGCTATTCCAATCGGTTTCCCTATTTTAATTTCAATGCAGTTGCAAATATTTATCACAATTTCTTCATCGACGACATATAAATATTAGGAATTTTCATTCATAAAATCTTTCAAATCCTAATGTTGCTAAAATTATTCGATAAATACAGGTGCGGCAGAATTAACGACTTAAAAAACGCAATAAATAAATAAAATGCCAATTTAAGTTAGAGAAGTATGAGTTACAAAAGTGTAAACAGATGTAACACATATTGTTTATTATTAACATTAACGGTGAATACTCAGCATGTAAAATGTCAGAGAACAAATAAATATTTAAAATTTTAAAAGTATTTCGCTCTAATGACTCATTTCTAGCCACTCTGATACGATGACATTTACTTGAAGTCCAAAAAAACCTTTCACCAAATATTGATTGACCCCAAATTAAAATTCTTTGCATAATTAAGAACGTAAATAAACTATGATAAATTGTTATGATTTTTTATGTCTGAAATTATGCTTTTAACATTCAAACAAATAATTTATTACAACCATTAAGAATATTTTTGGAGCAAGGTACACAAATCAGCGACGCCCTTATTTTACACGTATATAAAATATAAAAATTATCTTAATTATAACTAAACTATTTTTGTTACAAATTTTTAATAGCAAAACTCGCAAGTTTTCCTGTCCGAAAATTTGAGGTGGACAAATACTTCACAACTTTAAAATTTAAAAGTGATGTTAACTTTCTACAGCGGACTTCCTTAATCAGAAACAATATAACTCAACACCGAGATTTTTATTGAAACTGTATTTTTGACAGATGATTAAATATAATAATTTATTAGCAATATGTTAGGTTGTTAACACTGCTGGCACTGTAGGCACTATTTTGTTGTAGTATAATTCATATAATTAAAGTGAAATTCAGTACTAAAAAGTTGAAGTGTGTAATTTTTGACTTTGATAAATTTAGTTACATACGAGTATTAAAGCTAGATCAAAATCTAGTTTTGCTCTCTTACGTTTTTAGAACAGTAGTATTAACCGTGCTAAAAGTTATCATTTTTATTTTGTTTGGGTTATTAATGATGCAACATAAATTCCGTGCGTGATTTCTCGTAAATTATGAATTCATATTTTTTATATTAATTTATACATAATTTTTTATATAAAATGTATTACACGTTGCATAGAAACATCTCGAGCTCAATTTGCAGTATGAAAACTGTCAAGACTTACTAAAACAACACTAAAACACAACTGATTCTAATATTTATGTAATTATAATTAATCATATATCTAAAGTAAATGTTAACAATTTGAAATGCTCAAAAACAAGTCATAAAACAACAGTTGCCTAACAAAAAAATTGACTGACATTCAGTTCGGAGAACTTTTGATAACTGTCAAGCAGTAACCTTTTCTTCCAGAAATACATATTTTTAAACTTTTAGGTATAGAACTAACGCTACTTCATACTTTATATTTTATTTTACGATTCCAAGCAAAAATTTCGAGTTATGTTTTAGATCAACAATTTGATAGGCTTTTATGAAAGTTTCTGTTATTCAGATGTTTTTTCAAACTTAAACAACGTAGTTTGTGCTTTCTCCGGTTTCCTCCGAATTTAAACCAAATCGAAAACTTATTTATGGAAAAATATGAAGCCTATAAATTAGCAAACAATGTTTTTCGTTTTTTTTAGTATTCATTCAGCAAAGTTCTTTAAATCCGCCAGATTCGTATTTTCTAAGCTGTTTCTACTGAACATTCATTGGCCTACTTGTCGTGACTATTAAGTTGCTTTTCAAAGCTTTAATAGTCAATTTCTTAATATTCGTTTTGCTGTAATAGCCAAATTAAGTAGTCATCTTAAGACCAAATCGGGTAAGTCATGAAATCTATTGAATTAAGAGAAAGTTTACATTTTCAAGCTAACAAGAATACAAAAAGCGATAGAAGGACATTCCTTCAAATAATAGCCGTAAAAATTCTTACGACTTAGTAGAAGTTATTCATATGGATGAAATTAAAGACCGAAAAATAGTATCTACTTTGATTACGAAGTGTGTAATAGCGACCGTATCGTGACTGCTAAGTAAACTATCGACGTTAGGAATTTTTGATTCCTAGCGCGATGGGAATGGAATCTGCAACCCTAAAAATTTTGCACGGTATGAAAGGATATAAAAATTAAACCGGTTAACATATGACGATTTCCTAGTTTGCAGTTGCATATCCCGGGTCGAAACCCTCACAATGGGTGGCCACTCTACCTGCCCCACGCTGATTCGGTCAACGGGTACTTCAACCGCAACAACACAAACATCCAATAAATTTACCATATTTCTAATATGTTTCACAGCTGAATATAATGGAACATTGTTTATGCACACAAACGCCTTTCTTCTGGATCAAGTTCATTGACATTTTTGACATTTACATGCATACCTAACACTAGCAGGTTCAAAAAGGAATCCTACCTTTAAAATGCAGCGTCCTTCGACCTCATTTTCCGCCACTGACACATTATAGAAGCTCTGATCGAATATTGGCTCGTTGTCGTTTACATCATGTATAGTCACAAGCACAGTAGCTGAAGATGATAAGGGTGGAAACCCGTTATCCGTCGCAATCACTGTCAGTTGAGGCACTGCGTCCGTTTCACAGTCCACATGAGCTCTAGTTGTCACTAAACCACTACGAGAATCAATCTGAAACCACGAGGAATGCGTATCCGGCGTATCCGTCAGAGAATACGTGATAGCACTGTTATTCCCTTCATCTTTATCATTAGCTAACACTTGTATCACCGAAGTACCAGGATCGGACACTTCCATAACGTTGGCATGGTACACTTCTTGAACAAACTCGGGTGCGTTATCATTAATGTCGGTTACCATCAAATTGATGGTTCTTGATGCGTGCAAAGGTGGTGTTCCCGTATCGGTAGCGACCACATTTAATGTATAGTTGGGCTGCATTTCACGATCCAAAGGAAGAGCAACAATAACGAGATAAATTATGTTATCCCGAGTTGTTAGACCAAAACGCCCGTCTCCTCCGGATAACGTAACATTTATGTTGGAGTATTCCGCTTTCGAATCGGGATCGTGCACGGAAATTCTAGCGACAAATTCGCCTGGTTGAGCTGATTCGGAAATTTTTGGAGTAGCGTCGTCACTTAAAAAGATAACGTTAATGGTCGGCTGATTGTCATTTACGTCCGTGACTCTTATGGAAACGAACGCAGTGGTTTCTAAAGGTTGCAGGCCGTGATCTCTGGCTACTACGACGAGTTCGTGCATTTCTTTTGCTTCAAAATCCAGCGGCTTGTTGACAGCTATTTGACCAGTAATAGGATCAATGCGGAACATGTTATCCCGATCGCTTTGACGCCGATTAATAGAATACTCTATTTGTCCGTTCTCTCCGGCATCATTGTCAGTTGCAAAAACTTGTAGCACGCTGGTTCCTACGGTAGCATTCTCAGGCACCACTGCGAAGTACCGGCTCTGATTGAAAATTGGTTGATTATCATTTACGTCCTGAATCGTAATGTTAACGGTCATTTCTCCACGCAGTGGAGGAGTTCCACCGTCCAAAGCTTCTATCACTAAGCTATAAACTGCCGTCGTCTCTCGATCCAAAAATCCGTTTATTTGCAAATCCAGATATAACACACCATCACGCTCCCGATGCGAAGAAAGTCTAAATGCATTATTCACATTCCCGGACACTATATTGTACCTTTGCGTGTTATAGATGTCGAGATCCGTATCCCTAGCGGGATGTAAAGTTCGTTTCACATCTCGCGGGGTATTTTCGGGAAATTCGATGTTCATAACGGCAGTAGGAAACGTGGGCGCGTTGTCATTCTCATCTAGCACTTTCACTTGGACTCTAATATTATCTCCACTGATAGGAATGGCCACTAAGGAATAACTTGCACGCGTTTCCCGATCTAATGGCACTTTAGTCCTAATTTCACCGGTGGTTTGATCGATGCTGAGATCAGAATCTACGGCGCTTCCGACGGGCACTATGAGATACGGCGGGCCGCTATCCACGGAAGCACCATCGCCGATAAAACCTATTCTTGTTCCCACTGGAGCGCCTTCGAATACCTCCAGGTCCCGCACGTGTTCCGCTCTCGAGGCCGCCACTAGCAGCAGCACGAAGAGCTGCCAGATCGCAGCCATTTCGCCGGTGCGGCGTATCATCGGGGTGGTTTACACATCCTGAAACTACCAAAGTATAAATAACATGTCATGTAAAGCGACCACAACCCTAAACCATAAACCGAGCGCCAGTCGAGGACACAAGTTCAGCATTCACGGCCTTGTCCACGCTTACATAACCCGCCACCTTAAACTATCCTGGTCAAAAACACGTTCGTAAACTCTGAAATTTATACTTTTTACGTGAGCCTCGGTAATGTATGACAACTCATTAATGGCTACGGCGCGACCAACTCCGGTGCTTCTGTTTAATGAAATAACCGAAAGAAATACCGGTAGCACCGTTTCGTGTTCTGTGGAGGCAGCTTAATAAACTAATCGAGGGTAAGTTTTATTCGTCCCGGTATTCTTCGCGTAATTCAAAGATAATAACCGGGGTGGAACAACAGGTATTTTTTCATGTACCTTAACTTCATCCCCTGACATAGACCTGCTAATAACCAGAACAAAAGTGATACTATCCCACCTGAAAACGTTCCTCATAACTCTCTTCGCGGCTACTCTCTAAATATGTTTGTAATGATTCCTCAATTTACCGGATTCTTTTGAAGGTGCCGTGCTCAGGAATACTTTATCTCACTACAATTTTAGAACGAACCACCCGGCTTAGTGCGCGATGCGCAGCATCTGCGCTAATTTTATCGAAAAATCGCTTCACGTACAAGTTTTTACTTAAGTCGCACCTTGGCGTGTCGTAGATCGCAATTAAAAATAGTAAAATGAGTAGGAAAATTGCTTCCGTGATTATGCCAATGCTCTTATAATAATAGAATAGTGAGTTATAAGAAAGTAGAAGAAATAGAAACGCGAACATCAAACCGTCAACAACATCGGCCAGCGACCAGTCAGTCGTTGGTTCAACAAAACCAGTAAGCAAAAAACAAGAATTTTAAGAGCTGCAGCTTCCAAATTCAGGCACAAAAGCCTTTTGAGCGAAGCTGAAACACATGGGCTGCTGCAAACATCCCAACTATGTGACAGGTTTCATTTAAATATCTGTCATACCGGGGTCGCGGCGTGAAATGAGCTCGGAGTACGACAATTGCGCTTTTTTTTACTGGCGCTTATCGACTTAGAGGGCAATTGCTTATTGGCCTACAAAGAACACTTCGCAACATCTCGCGGAGGATGTAACAGCACCCAGTAGTAGCAGGCCATCCACGATCTACACACATACCTGCGGGAAAACACCAAGCGCGCGGTATCTCCGCTACTACAGAACTAGTGTATTATAACAACAATAATCCACTTTCCAGTCAACAGCACACACAGAATAGTTCGAGTTCGCGTAAACGAAACACTCGAAGGATAACCTATTCGCGTTCGTTCATATGGCACGGCACCCCAACGTGGGGTGAATACTCCGAGGGTAAAATATAAACACACAGCAAAGAACACGGGTCAACTGGTCTCCTCGGTTCTTAAGATGGACTGAGCGACCAGCGACTTCCAATGCCCTCCCCGCATTCCAACCTGCCCTCCTTCCGCGCCCCAGCAACCTGTCCTACCTGGCCGGCACAGGTACGGCGGTAAGTTTGAAACGAGCGCCGCAGCACTCGCCCATTGTCTGGCCTACAGAAACAAACTATTGTCTTGTCTATTCGCGGGCTATTCGGCTGATGAGCACACTGAAATACGCAATAATATATTCATAATCTGGGCCGCAATAAATTGATCGGCGGGTTTGCTGTCTTAACGTCGCATTGAAGTCTCCGGAGACTACGACGCGCACTAGCGCACTAACTTCACATATGATAATAATAAATCCCGGATTTATGCAGACGCAACCCGTATAATAAATATAGCAGACTAAAATGTAACATGACTTCTTTAGGATGCTATTTATGCATATTTTAAACTCATCTTGCGTTCTCGTATAACTACATTTTTGCAAAGTAAAATTTACGCGTATTATCTTTGCATTTTATGCAAGCCGTTATAAAAAATCCCAAACAGATTCCCAGATCAAATGTTAATTGTAACGAGCACATTAATAAGATACTTTAACAAACTTGTATTTCATGCCTTAAGTCGTCTTTCTTGAATCTGAAGTCAATACTGCTACTTATATTGCTTTTATTTGTCATATCTTGTATTTATAGATATATATTAGTAGAATTGAAGAAGAAATACTCAGCGTACTGTATTGCATTTCTTTCCTTATAATAAACATTAAAGTCTTACAATTCTTACAGTAGGTATGAGAATAATTAACTCGAGCAAGAAATATGAAAGATGATTGACTCAAAACAAATTTTGTGCCTTTTTTTGGAAAGTCTATAAAAATTCCATACATTTAATTGTAACAAGTAACTGAATTTTTTAGTTAAAAAAGGAATATAGTTCAGTCAAAATAGTGCATACATTGTTTTTACAACAAGGAATAGTAAGTCACCACTAAATTAACTGTGAATTAAACTACAAAAAAGCGTGGAGTAAATTTTGTAAAACTTTACTTTCTATGTGATGTTGTTCAATTGTTGTATGATTTAAATTTGTAAAGAAGTAATAAATCGTTACTATGATCATACACCCTTCCACCATACATTTTCAATTATTTACATTCGTATATCTATATCAAGACTATTATGACTTTAAGACTTACATAAAGTTGCTACTTCAAAATATCTGTTTAGAATCGATTTAGGTAATTTATAAATAGATAAAATAATATAATTTTGAGTAAATGCCACATAAAAATCTTATTTAACCTCAAATTATTTCAAGATTAGTTTCACAGATATACTACAGTGCTCAAAACAATTAACTTTTTTGCTGTAAACGTTTAAAAACACGAAAATAAATATTATTTTAAAGGTCAGTAACACTTCAACGGCTTTTTTCTACAACCACCATAGATACGAGTACTTATTGAAAATGAGTGTTTGCCGAACAAGTGAAAATTAGCGTGCGGAAAATTTACTTTCCGCACGCAAATCTGATTTGCGTGCGGAAAGTAAACTTTCCACACTCAAATTTTGGTTTGCGTGCGGAAAGTAAACTTTCCACACACTAATTTGTTTACTTTCCGCACGCAAATCAAAATGTCATAAATGACATTTGATGAATGTCAGATTTGATTTTGCAGAAATATTTAAATTTTTTGTGGTTGTAGAAAAAATAGTGTGTAATACATGTGTTGAAAGCTTGTATTTGCCACACTCATGTGACTGCAGCACTCACTATCGTTCGTGCTGCAAACTTCACATTCGTGTGGCAAACGCAAGCTTTCAACACTTGTATTACAAATAACTATTTCAGATGAACGTAGGAAATAATATACCTACAATAATTTCTTCTTCATTTAAATTTTATATTTACTACAAATTTTAGAAATTTTAAAATTTAGTTGTTCAAATAGTAATTAACGTCACAAGTCCGGGAACTCATATTTTACAGTACGAGTGAGATGTTTAAAGACGAGGCGACGAAAGGAGCCGAGTCTTGAAACTCGAAACGAGTACTGTAAAAAGAGTTCACGGACGAATGTCGTTATGTATTTTTTAGCACTCACATACGAAAAATGACTCTTTTCACACTGATTTCCGTGTGAAAAGTACCACTTTAACGCACTAGTGCGAAAAGTAAGATTACTTTTCGCACTAGTGCGAAAAGTAAAATTACCAGTGTGAAAAGTAAAATTATTTATCTATTACTATGGATACGAAAAAATATTCCTACTCAGATAGTTTGATTGTCCTTATCCCTTGATTTTATTTATTTACTTAGAGCTATTTGAACGTTCGTAGCTAAAAAATCTTGTATGATACACGTTCGAAAAGTGTCTTTAAGGCACTTATGTGAATTGCAGAACTCGCTACGCTCGTTCAGCAAACTTTCACATGCGTGCCTTAAAGACTCACTTTTCGAACTTGTATCATAAATAGCTATTATTTCATACTGTAAAAAATTTCATTTTTTAATTTTTACATGTGACACTTTTTAAAACGTCAACATGTGACATTACTGTGTCAAAGCCGGTAGGTGTGGCTTAGTTACGCTTTTACGGGCTCTGATTGGCTGTATAAAGTAACAGTCTCTCTCTGATACCGTAATAGCTCACTTTCCGGACTCAAAATGGCGCCCGGAAACTGAATTTACCAGACAGTATGAAATAAAAGTAATAAGTAATCCATTAATTGTTTTGAGCAATGTACATTAAATTGATTTATTAAAACTGATTGTTCTATTCACAATCACAACAGCATTGATTTTTTTATCTATGTGCATAGTTACTTACAGATTACAATTTGAAGGATAATTTTGGTTTAATACTTCAAGCAGAAACAGTTTTACAAGAAAAAAAATTAAAACGGGTATACCTGTCTTCAATTAAAATAAATTACAGTTACTCAGAGTACTAAACCTTTCTTGAAAAAAATTAAAACTTAAAAGTTTGAATGTGATATCTAAATTTTAACATTTCTTGTATACATCGTCCTGCAGAAAGCAGTAGGAAATGTTATAAAAAACACATTTTCCTGGATCGCATCCTCGCCAACCTCCACACCTGATAAAACTCTATAAGAAAAAGATTTACATTATAATTTTATAATTTTTAACATCGAGTTTTATTGGTTTATTCACTGTTCATTTTTTACTTTTGAAGCTACTTGCACTATACATCTGATTTACAAATAAATTTTATTTTAAGATGTATTTGGTTATGATCCAATAAGTCTTCCATATAATTAATTTGTTTATTGGAATTTATACCATTATTTTACATTAGACAACATAAGTTCTTGATGATTCGGATTTAGTTAATCCATTTTTAATTTATTTGAAATTTGAAACGTCGTGGACTTCTGTTGTTTCATTTCAATTCATGGCCTAAATGCCAATAAACAAATAATTACATTAATTTTATTTAATGTTTCTGATCAGCTGTTTCTAAAATTTATTTAACCTCTTATAATCAAAAAATAAGTTATTTAAGTATAACCTGTTATATTAATTCTTTTTATCTCTACTAAAACAATGCAAGGTCTTTTCAGCTTGATCTTCCAATATGTTTTCGAACTTTGAATATTTATCGAAAATATTTAAAAACTGATCACTGAGAACAGCCATTACATGTCTATTAAATCAAAGAAGAAATTGAAATAAGATCATGCGATGAAACCTTAATTTTTGAAAAATCTAATCCAATTCATAAAGTAAGACAAAATCTATCAAACAACCATAGCAACCCAAGCTTTAAAAATTAAAAGTTATTTAAATTTTGTATACACCATAAATAATTATCTGTACTTCAAACATTAAGTACTCCAAGCAAACGGTGTTTCAAAACAACACATGCTTTAGAATTTAAATTTTTAAACTAATTACTTTTATTTAAAAATCGAACTATTGCATTTTTTTGCAGAAATCGCGCATTGCATATGTAAGCTAAAAATATACAAAAATTAATTGCCTACCAATTTCTTAAATTTTCAATAAACTTTAAACTTTCATTGTAGAATTCAAGGCTTGTACTGGTAAGACAAAAACCAAATACAAAAATTTTGGTTTTGCTTTATTTTTTTAATTTCAGATAGTAGATCTAAACAGTGATTCTAAATTTAATATAAGTTTTCCAATTACTTTCTCCTTTGATAACTAAAATTATTCAACGTGTAGGTGCTAAACAGGGATATTAATTAATTTTATGGTTCATGGGACATTTTAGAAACATTTAAAAACTCGCTTGTTTATGTAACCTTTAAAACTTTTACCAAAAAATCCTTAAGATAAATTAATTACTTCTACTAAAATTTCATTGTGAACCTTTAGAATATAACATATTCATAAATATTGACCGAAATGATAAACTTTATATTCTAAAACGCAAAGGAAGTACTTGATAGCCCACCGACAACTAATTTCAATTTAAAATGCACGTCCAATATCCAGATATTAATTTTCCTAACTGTTTTTCATAAATCATACCGTTAAGTGCAGAATTGTTCATGTGGAACACGGTATACGTCAATAAGAACCTTTCGATCAAGAATTAAAAGTTTCCGAGATATTCTCAAATAAATTCTTGGTTACCTAACAAACATGAACTCTTAGTGCAGTTCTGAGAAGTAGTCGCATTAAAATACATCTCAGGTGGAACTAAACTTAATTATATTATCGTGAAATAGTTAATGCTAATTAAAATTAACATTCATTTCAATATGGAAACTACCAATTTACAAAATTACTTTAAACTGCTAGAAAGTAATTAATCGTTATGTAAATTAAACTGGCCATTAATATAGTAAAACTAGGTGCAGTTTGTGCTACAATAACTCACAAAAGCACATCTGCATGAAATAAGTCAATTTGTATTTTTAACAATATAAAAAGTTGTAGCGGCTGCTTGGTACTTCTCTGAAATGATTAGGATAATAACATATGCGGTATATGTGCACGCAATGTAAAACGAGGTCTGGTAAAATACATCCGAACTCTACTTATAAGACGCCAAATGCCCGTTTTCAAAGGGAACATGAAACCCATCAACACATTCAAAACGTTTAACAAAGGCTTAAGTGATACTTGTGTAAAATACTGTTACGTAAAAATCGGCCTTTTTATAAAGCCAGTTTTCAGTGTAAAATATTTAAACTCAAATTCAAGCAAAAAATTGTTTAATATAACATTACAAAGAATATTTTATAAAATAATGGTATTAATCAACACTATATTAGAATTAGAAATATCTAATAATAGTTAGATTTTATATCTTAATACAATATCAAGAACAGTTGAAAACAGGACGAATACCAGTTAACTAAACAAGAAGAACGAAGAAGTAATGTAAATATTAAAAAGTGTAGTATTTAAAACTTGATAGAAGTTGTAAAGCTAAAAACAAAACAAAATTTCATAAAAGTACTTCAGGGATATTTTATAAAACAAAAAAATCTTCAAGAAAAATACCTCAAAAAATTTAAGAAAAGCAGAATTTGAAGTAGGTAACTAATAAGTTTATATTTTGTTAATTTTTCGTAAACCAAAGCCTTTTGACGCTTTTACATACATTGCTAACTTAAAAAATTCAAGTTAAATCATTTATCAGTTATCACATTTAACAGGCAATGCTGGTAAATTATATTCATATGTTCAGGTAGGGGTCCGGCGTGAACGTCGGCCGTTGTTGTCGTACTTCTCGTGCACCCGACTAACTCACCTGACTCAGCAGATGCACGACGGATTCCCTCCTGAACATCAGCCGTCTGCTATAATTCTCACAGTAGAATATCTAACATTAGTTCAATTTTTGTATATGCGGAGCTATTATTGTTTTATAAACTAATATTTTCGCTTGCACATTGAATTTGTTGGATATTCTACCGAATAAGCTTATTTTCTTTGCTACTTTTTTGGCTATGCGATCTACCTATCCCTTAAAATTTAACTTATCATCTGTTACTACTCCTAAATATTTAATTTGCGAGATCCGCTCTTACTATTTATAGATGTCGTATTTTTACAATTGCTGATTCAGATGTTTTCGGATTAATCAGAAATTTACTTTTTGCTACAATGAGCTTTAATTTATTAACTTGCAATCAGTTAGCAATAATATCTAGATGTATATTTATTTTCCTAATAGCGTCGTTGAGATTTTCTGCGGTTATTGAAACCAACGTATCGTCACCAAATAAGTTTAAAGAACAATGTCTCAAATTTAACCCTAAATCATTTATATAAAAAATAAATAACAATGGACCTAAAACTGAACCTTGGGGAACACCTTGATTGTTTTCAATACTGGATGATTTTTTATTATTACATGATGTAACCTGGAATCGGCCAGCTTTTCTTGCAAAACTTTTTGTGGCATTCTGTAAACGTGACCCAACCATCTTATTCTTTGGGCCTTTACTACAGGAGCTATGCGTGGGTTATTATATCTATCTGCTACTTCCTGGCTTGTTAGTCTTCTTCACTCCCCGTTATGAGTTTTGATCCCACCAAAGATTCGTTTTAATATTTTTCCTTCCCATATGTTTAGTTTCTTTTCTATATTTTTGTTCATGATCCAGATTTCGCATCCATAAAGAATCCATGCTCTAATACCTATCCTATAAAGTCTCAGTTTAGTATCTACAGATATACACTTGAAATTTAACACTCCTTTTAGTGATCCTGCTGCTCCTTTGGATATCATTTTATCAATCTCCCTTCCACTTTGCAGTTACTTGTTAGTATGACGCCCAAATTTCTGAACTGTCAGAAGTAAGTATATTCATTATTTTTTATTCTAATATTAATCTTTTCTTCCTCTGTATTTGCTCGTGTCCTTATCTCCATATACTTCGTTTTATTTTCATTTTTATATAGTTGGTCTTTTTGATGTTTCTAGCTTTACAAACGCTCTCTTCAATTCACCCCCAGTTCTTGCCATAATTACTATATCATCTGCATATGCTGTTGCTTGATGACTACTAACTATAGTACAGGATCTTCTTTACACTCCGGATTTGTCTCCTTGTGACTTTCATTTGTTTGGGCCACTCAAGGAAGCAATGGTATTCGATTTGAAGATGATGAGGAGGTCAAAAATTTTGTGAAAAACCGGCTTGTCGCTCAGCCGAAAGACTTTGAAGCTTCCAAAGAGATGGAAAAAGTGTGTAGAGTTAGAAGGAGAATATGTTGAAATGTAGGATAAATTATATTGTAAAGATCTTGTTTAAATAAAAAGTTACAAAAAAGTTCCGTGTTAAATTTGAACCCTCCTCTACTATTCCATTTTCCCTACACTTTTATTGTTTTTCATGTTTCTTATAATTCTTATAATGCCGGATTTCTTGCAGCGACGATTCCTCTTCTATGTCCTACACTTTTGGTAAAATTACATCTTCATCCTCAATTAGATTTTCTGTAGGTTATAAATTTTCTTCACTACCAAGGAATTTTTTTAAGTAATCAGTCCATAAATCTATATCCCCTCTTAGTGTTCCATCTTCATGTCTTCATGTAGTATACGTTGTTTGTCGGAAATTACGATCTAAGTGTTTGGACATCTTGGTAAAACTTTCTAACTTCATTATTTTCTGTGAGTTGCATCTTATGTACAGTTGTGGACAGAAAAAAATAGGACAGTGTTTTTTTTCTAGTTTAAAATGGCCCCTGTGTTGTAATTTGATTGCAAGTCAATGTGACAAATTAATGTCATAATTATAATAAAAGCCAAAATCAAGTTACTAAATTTTATAGGATAAAGTTTACTTGATTTTTCGACTTGTCCTATTTTTTTCTGTCCACAACTGTACCTTCCCAAAATTTCCGATTTTTATTTCTACATATTTTTTGGATTATTTTTCTCAACTGTTCGTAGTTTCTTCTGTTTGCTTCTGTGTACACTTTAAGCATTTACAATCTTGCTACATTTCTTGCTACATTTCTTGCTACATTTTTTCAAGGTTTCCCTACATTCCTCTTTCAACCACTCTTTCTTTGCATTACGCTTTGGTTCCTCCATATATACTTCTGAAACCGTAGTCAAAGCTTCCCTAATCTGAGACCACTCTTCCTCAATATCTTCTTATATTAGTGTTCGTCCTAATTCCATTACTATCATATTTCCAAATTGTTGTTGTACATTTATGTCCCTTACATTTTTGGTATTGTATATTTTCCTACGGCTACTTTTATTTTTACATATTTTGGCAG
Source organism: Melanotus villosus (assembly GCA_963082815.1). Lineage (NCBI taxonomy): Eukaryota > Metazoa > Arthropoda > Insecta > Coleoptera > Elateridae > Melanotus > Melanotus villosus. The sequence continues at coordinate 979,611 of OY720421.1, read as the reverse complement.
TTTCTGTTTAATTTCCAGCATTACCAGGAAGTGATCAGAGCCCGCATGAGTATCCCGTACTTCCTAACATTATTTACGGCACTCGTATACTTCTACCATCACATGGCCAATTTAAATCCTGGTTCTTCCATCTTAAGAGAACCATGTAATTTTATAATTGTCTTTACGGTCGAAGAGCTATTTTCAAGTTAATTTCCATTGCATATCCTATGAGCTTCTTCCCGTTTTCATTTGACATTTAACATTTCATGTAGACCTCCTGTTATTTCATTATACTCTTCTTTGTTGCCAACTTTCGTGTTAAAATCTCCCAGTACAATTTTTATATCATACTTCGGTACTTCATCTAAAATGGCCCCAACTGTTCGTAAAAATATGTCTTTATTTCTATATTTCTTCGGTTGGCGCATGCGCATTTATTAAAATTATTTGACGCCTTTCAGTCTTAAACGACATATTCTGTAGGAGGTTCCCTCAAAATCAGCTATAATATGTTTTATTTGCTCACTCACCAAGGAGCCTATCCCTAACAGCTTATCTTCTCCTACGCCTACGCTATTAAACCTTAAACCTTATACAACCGTCTACACTACATAACTGTTTTATTTTCTTTTTGTTTTGACTCCTGCACAGCGGGTATTTGTTATCTAGACATCTTCATTATGTTTGTTAGATGCAATAAACAATACCATGCTTAAAACATCGGCAAATAAAAATCTATATTGCAAACAATAAAGAGTAGGAAGACTCTAAATAATAAACTATATCAAAGAAGGTTAGACGAGAAATTAAAAGTAAAAAACGGAACAACCAAAGAAGAATATACACACACAAAAAAATGTATGCAGAATGTCGCAGAAGAAGCCCTAGGACTGCGTCGAAGGGAAATCAAACCGCATTGGTGGAACGAAGAATTAGAGGATAAGATACAAAAAACTACACCTGCAATTTCTTCAAAACAAAGACAATAATATAAAAGAAGAATATAAAACTATAAATAGAGAGGTTAAAAGAGAGGTAATTAGTACTAAAAATACAGCGTGGGCTTCTTCTTAGAGTGGCATACCCTTTACAAGGCGTTGCCAATCCTCTCTCCATATGCCTGTTGTGTGTGTTACAAGTAGCCTACAGACATAGGGGACGTACAGCTTAACGTGGGCTCCGAACCACGGAAGTGTTTCCACTTCTACTCCAGAGAGGACTTTACTAGGCAGAATACACCTCGGTGGTTTGCCATTGCCTTCCGAGGGAAACGGCCGGGTATTTTCGGTGTATATGTGACCCTGGGAATCGAACCCGGGCCATCTCAGTGGTCAGACGCACGCTGAACCAACTGAGCCACGACCGCCTTACGCACAGCGTGGGCAAAACAATGTAAATACTTAAAACAATTTATAAGAGGTGCCAGAAGCTCGGAAGCGTGGAAAACAATCAATTCTTTAAAAACGAATGTAAGTAACAAAAAATGGATTACACACTTTCAGGATCTCTTAACAAAAAAGATACCACAGTTTACAGAAAAGATAAAAAACAAGAAAAACAGTACATTCATCTAGATACATCACAAATCGAATGGGCAATTAAGATACCGAAAATTAAGAAATACCCAGGTCCAGGTGATTTATACCCAGAATTAGTAAAGTACGGTACTAACAAATTGATAGATATGTTAAAAAAGCTATATGACAGGTACTTAAATTGAGAAAACATAGCAAATGAATGGAGGACCTCATATACAACACCCATATACAATAAAGGTCCTCGACATGACCCAAAAATTTCAAGGTAATAGCTGTAATATGTACTAATTTATTGAAAGACTGTACGCAAACATACTTATGAATTTAACAGAAATGGATATTATGACTCAATAATCAATCTGAAGAACAGGCAGGATATCGGGTAGATAGATCTACGATTCACAATATCTTCACTTTAAAATTAACAGTAGAAAAACGATTACAAGGAGACAGCGAAACATATGCAGCCTTGTTCGACTAGAAAAAGACCTACGATAGAGTCCCTACTCAGAAACTATGGAAAGAATTGGAAAACCTTAACATAAAATTAAATACAACTCTTACAGAAGCAAGTAGTGAATTATATAAGAACAATAACACGAGAATAAACTTAGGTAACAAAATATCAGAGCCAATTCAAACCACGAAAGGGCTCAGGTTAGGTTATTGCCACACCAACCTTGTTTAAGATATATTTAAATAGAACCCAGCAGGGGTGGAAAACGAAACGTAAAAATTTAGGAGTTTACAGATAGGAGATGACATGCTTTATACGCTTTATTTCGCGGACGACTTAACTTACATAGTTAGAAAGTTTCAAGCGACATCGGCGAACAAAATGGACTAACAGTTAATAGGAGCAAATCTGAATACATATAGTCCAGAGAAATTAGACAAAATAAAAGCCCATCTCCGGAAAAATTCCCGGAAAGCTGAATTTTGGTATGGACCTTGATATTGTGGTTCTAAACAAGATGTCAAAAGTCCCCATCGATCCGAGTGCCGCTAAAAATTTCCTGTGGGGTCAAAGGTCACAAAAAACGGTTTTTCGTAAATATCTCGTTAACGGTCACATTTACGGAAAAAATGTTTATTATCAAATTTGTAACTTAGTACAAAAACCATGTAATGACTTTTATTCATAGAAGTAACTCTTTTGGAGATAATGCGATCTACAGAGTTGTAATCTTTATTTTTCTTACGAAACGTGCACTCCTTTCTACACTACCTTCTACCTTCGAGGTAGAATACAAGCTGAGTTTTTTGTACGTGGTGTCTGCAGTAAGCCTAATCCACGTTTCTTTTTGTTTGAAAAATGTTTATTTAAAAATAATACTATAGTCCAGTGAAATTAGACAAACAAAAGTCCCATCTCCGGAAAAATTCCCGGAAAGCTGGATTTTGGCATAGACCTTGATATTGTGGTTCTAAACAAAATGTCAAAAGTCCCCATCGATCACAGTGCCGCTAAAAGTTTCACGCAGGATTAAAGGTCACACAACGCGGTTTTTCGCGAATATCTCGTTAACGGTTACTTTTATGGAAAAAGTATTTATTATCAAATTTGTAGCTTAGGAAATTTCAAACAAAAATGATGTAACGTATTTTATTCATAGGAGTGACCGTTTTGGATATAATGCGATCTACAAAGTTGTAACGAACAGTGTGCACGTGGCGTATTCATACATGCCGTTGAGGAGTGCACACCATTCGTTACAACTTTGTAGATCACATTATCTCCAAAACGGCCACTCCTATAAATAAAAGTCATTACATCTGTTTTGTGGGAAATTTCATAAGCTACAAATTTGATAATAAATATTATTTCCGTAAAAGTGACCGTTAACGAGATATTCACGAAAAACCGTGTTGTGTGACTTTTGACACTGCGTGAAAATTTTAGCGGCACTCGGATCGATGGGGACTTTTGACATTTTGTTTAGAACCACAATATCAAGGTCCATACCAAAATCCAGCTTTCCGGGAATTTTTCCGGAGAGCAATGTCTAATTTCACTGGACTAATAGTAATGTGAATCAAAGAGATTGAAAATCTATCTCTGAGAAATGATCACAATGTGTTAAGAATTAAATATCTTCGAATTATGCCTATATATGATAAAATGGAAATAGCAATGAAGAAATAAGTACCAGAATAAATAAAAGCCGCGCTATTACTAGATCTCTAAATTTCATCCAATGGGATAGAAGTCTAAGAAAAAAAATAAAATGGGGATCTAAAAGACGACGATACGAAGTGTATTGATATATGAAGCAGAAGCGTGGGATATAAATGGAAAGAACAGAAACACACTTAATACTGACTACCTGCCAAGAAGTTGTAGAAAAACCAGGCAAGAGAAAATACGGAACAATACTATCAGAGAAATTATGAGGATAGAAAGAGACATAATTGATGAAGTACAAAACTGATAACTAGTGCGGTTTGGACATACAAACAGAATGGAAGAGGCACAAGAAAGTACTCTCAAGTGGATACCACCAGAAAGACGGAAAAGAGGAAGGCCAAGACGCAACTGGAGAGATGGGATAGAGGAAGCTACGAAGACAAGCAACCTCACAAAAGAAGACGCTTGCAGAAGAAAATAATGGAACTGGGTGCGGAAAAACGGTGCCAACCTTAAAGAAATCCGCTTATACAGGGTAAATCCTAAATGGCGGATAATACACCACGCGATTCTGCATCAAAACTGGACATAAAATTGTATAACTGTGTTAGGCTAACACGTATAGTTTTTGAAGAATTATTATTTAAAATTTTGTAAACTTGGCAACACTGTGTGGTCAGTCATATTACGTCACCTGCGACATCACAAATAGCAACACACTTGATTTAATATAGGACCATACAGAAAATGTATATCGGCACACTAGATCTGTTTCATGGTATTCAAAATGTATTATGCATTCTTAAATTAACATTAAGTAATGATAAAATAAATGTCAGGGTGGCGCAGTGGTAAAGCGCCAGGCTCGCGTTACATTAATCCTTGATTAAAATCTCCCGATGGGCAGGATTTTCCTGCAGTCTGGAGGCCGATACGAGTCCTGGTGACCATTCGTCGTTGGGCACCTAATTAACGACGCTTTCCTCCGAATACAGGCCTAAGCTAGAAAGTAGAGTAACAAGGTTCTACACTTACACTAAACACATGGTGCAGTATGTAGGTAAAACGGCGCAGAAGCCACGTAACTCGCAGAGCCGGCTTGTGCATTGAACCCGTAAAAACCACATACACTAACGCACCAGCTTCGACACCGAAAGGTAAAACAGGTTACACAGATAGACAGATACGGAATAATAAAATGCTGAACGCGTTTAAATTTTTTTATTTTTTGAAATACACATTAATTATAGTAAATGCTCAAAATGGCTACCTCCAGCTTCTATACATTTCCTAGACCTGTGAATTTTGCTTGCTTCGATTTTGGAGCATGTTGTTTTCTTGAATCCTTCTAACTGCCTCATTTATTCGTTGCACAAGTTGTTGCTGGATATTAATATCTTCTTCATAGACAAATGCATTTAAAGTTCCCCGCTAGAAACACTAAACAACTCAAACCTGGGCTTTCTGAGGCCAAGACCAGCACGACCGATCCATCGTTCTGGAAATTCACAGTCCAACCATTCTCGTGTTTGAATGCCCCAATGGCCCAATGCGCACCATCCGTTTGGAACTACATATTTCTTCTTAAATCTAACGGTACATCATCTAATAGGTCTCTAAAATCTATGTCTAAAAATTTAACAAAACCATTCGCATTCAGACGATGGAGCAAAATATGTGGACCTATAATCCTATTGCTAATAATTTCACCCATCCATTAACGCTAAACCGAACTCGATGATTCGTTTGATAAAATGCATGTGGATTTTCATCGGCCCATTGATGCATATTGTGGATATTATATACTCCATGTGTAATGAACGTAGCTTCATCAGTCCATAAGATACGCATATGTTCAATTAAACCAAGATCCCTTTCTTGTTCACGAAGTAGCCACGTGCAGAACCTTACTCTTCTGTGGTAGTCGTCTGGTAATAATCCCTGGGCCCTTTACTAGCGATACGGGTGCAAGCCATTTTCCTATTACGAACGATGGTTCTTTGGCTAACATCAGATATTCTGGCAACGAACCGCGTGTTTTGTTCTGGTTCATTTTCGCCCACATTGAAGATATCTTCTTCAACTTGTAAAAACAATACTCGACAAGGACCACCTCTGTTAGCTACTGATGTGGGCACAGTTATTCCAGTTTCTCGCATCCATTGATCCAGTCGTCGAATAACGTTAACATTTTGATGTCTTCTGTTTGGGTAACGTTCGAAATACAAATTAACAGCAGCATTAAACTTACCATGACACTCCCTTAAGGTCAGAAGCATGTCAGCATATTCCACAAAACTGTACTCCGTAACGACAATTTGCAAAATTTAACGAACATAATTAATAGTTATCAAAACGCAAAAACCGAATCAGAACTTCAGTTAAGGAAAAACTATAACGCACATATAAACTATAAACTAAGAACAAAATAAACTGAAAGTAACAATGAGCACAAGAATAATGACCGTACTGATCAGCAAACACCGGCAGAAATGTAAGTAAAAATACAAAAGAAAGTAAATGCGTATTTCCGTTTTAAAATGCAAAAATTAGATTGTACAATCGTTACAACATTTATGAAAAGCACAAGCGGTGCAGAAATTTCAAATTTCGAATGGAAATTCTAAGTAAACCAAAGTATGATGAGTACAACTACAGATCAGTTAATTCTTTTGATGAAGCTAAAAATCATTATTTTATAAAGATATCATACGACAAGCGAACCACAATACGACTTAAGGCTGCCAATAAGTCCTCATCTATGAAATTAACATTAAACTAGCATAAGATTTTGCCTTGTTTTTGATACAGAATCACGTAGTGTGGGTATTATTGGCCATTTAGGATTCACCCTGTATATAAAAGGCCATGCAAAATCCAATACCAAACAATCCAACTCCTCCGCCAAAAAATAAAAACTACAACCACTACAACCTTACAAACCACAGTAAAAAATTCAAATCAAAAAGCTAAGTTATTCGCTTTTGCAGGAACGATTGCATCTATTTTGTTTTGTTCAGTAAAAAAATAATAAAAAAATCTGTTTTACTATATTTTATTCCAACATTTATTATGTTACTATTTCTGCAATATTTATTTTGAAAACAGCTCCTTTAAAAAGTCTTTATTACTAAGGCAACTTTACACTTTGCAAAAAATTGTAAATTTAACAATTTAACGAAAACCTTTTAAAATTATTCACCGATATTTTACAGTAAAACATTTTTATTACCGAACTCTTTTTTGAAAATATAATAATAATAGTGGTGTTATTTGCATTAACAATTTCGCCAAAAAATTAGCTTAGTTAAATTAGTTTATCTTAATCTAAGCAAAATTTGAAAAAAAATGTTATGCATGAACTCTTTTCAAAGACTAAAGGTTGGCTGTTTCTAATACGAGCAGTTATGTTCGTAAGCTTTATCATTTATTTTGCTGTCACATGCTTGCTAATTATTATTGTCTTTTACAAAAGTCGAATTTAAAATGACGTTTTAGAATCCGATAGTGTATCTTACTATAAAATAGCATAGTTTAAAAAATACAACATCGAAGCTTTTGAATTATTAAATCAGTAAAACATCTTTAACAACTCGAAATTCTTCTTCGAGTGATACCGCTAATAATGTACTACTTCCACTTCTAGATCTAATCTATTCTTATGTAATAAATATTAAACAAGTTTCACAGTACTACATTTGCAAGTAGATTGATGTGTTAGTAATAAATCATACAACTTGTCAACCTCCAGAACAGTGTTATTGTTAAGACTGTTAAAAATTTATAAATTAATTACATAGACATTTTAACGAATATGACGTTACACTGTGCTTCGTTTGAAATTATTTATAGTTAAATCTGTTTATGGTCGCATGCTGTTTTCGAGTTTTATTTTATATGAAGCTTGACAGATGACCGTGAAAAGAAATTTTTGTTTAATTCGAATAATTATTACAGCTGAGAAACTAATTGACAACTATCTCACATGAATAAAGTATAAACACTGTCTTGTACGATTAACTGAATCAGATACGTGAGCACAAAAATTAAAGCACAACTTTTACAATTAAATACTGCATTATACTCCTTTCTGTTCAGGGAAACACATTCATTTTCTTACCTCTTACTTATAATAAACATTCTAACAGTTTATTAATATTTATATTATTGACATTATTTTTCTAAAATAATAGTGTTCATTTAAACACAAGGGTTCTGGCTCATTTTTGAAACTTTTTTAAATCCCCTGTGCCTGTTTGTGTTTCCCACGCGATTATTATTTCCCAAAGTATCACAATTAACAAAATTGTGAGTTAAAAAAGGAACTGTCGGAAATTTCAAAAGTAAACGTGATTAACCAACCACCCAGTATGATTAACATAACTGTGTAAGTCAAAATATTCAATTTTTTTGAGCAATTTTCAGAAGAATACCGTTTATCACCGTAATGAATGAATTCGCATGTCGTTTGAAGGAAATGGTTCGTGTAATTTGGCACCAATCATCAGAAATCTTATTTTTAAGCGTCCGCTTTAAAATTAGTTATTCCAACACGATTATCGATTCCGTTCCCCACGTTTTTCCAAAAAAGAGTTCGGTAATAAAAATGTTTTACTGTAAAATATCGGTGAATAATTTTAAAACAATACCACACATGACGGCACCAAAAAAAGAACTGCAAATCAAGCTTGTCAATACAAACAAATATATTATCTAATAATTTGTATAAAACCAATTTTCTATTGGTTGAGGAGCTATCAATAGTTTAATAGTGGGAGATACACAGATGTGAAAACCATTTCGGTAATTTTGTTTCTATGTCTTTGGTAGAATTATTAAATCAATGAGATTATGTGCCTCACTAAATGTCAGAAATCGTCAAAAATAGTTGTTTGGACTTTCGATAATAATTCTGGATAAGTCCCAAGTTTTAAAAATTATATTCTAACAATCTTTAAAATAAATTAACTAACTGAAATTTAAAATATTATTTATAAAAATGTCACGTAAATTGTTTCATTGTTATAAAAAGGAATTCGTAATTTTTAAATTCCATTAAAGCTTTTATTCTACTGAAAAATTTACAAAACAGTGACTCTGGCGACATCTAACGTCTTAATAGAACACTAACAATACTATTCTTTGAATTTCTACGAATATAAAAAATAAAAAACCAGAATTTTAAACTGCAAACTTGTGAGCATTGCCAGGTTTTAACCGCAACCACTGCAGACTTAATTTAACTGTGGATGACGAATTCGAACCTGAGACGTCTTGATAATGGGCGTCCAGAAATTATTTTTTAAATTCATGAATACCTACCTATCTCCAACTCTTCGGCAGTTATTTAAAACATAATAACTATGGCTGAATTTTTAAACTATCAACCTAACCGCTATCCAAATAACATTGGTTGGTTAGCATTTCAAATCAATATGGCGTCTCAAACAAACAAAAATCTAAGATCACTTATACTGAATTTACTTAAATTGTATGCATATTTTAAATCTATAAATATTTAGGTTGAATCAAGTGTAGGTAAATGATCGGAATAGGTACTGAAAATGGTTCTTAGGCTTACTCTTTCCGGGTTGTTAGTTCAGTGCAGGTTTAAATAAACCTTAATTTCAGACAGCTTAAATTAAGATTTAAATAAACGTAACAAGGCTTAACTAACCCTCTAACTTAAGCCTATTTAAGATAAGCTTCAACTTAAACCTGTACCGGTACTGAAAAACTGACTCTTAATATAGGTCTAGCTTAAGCTGCTTCGGGGGTTTTTAAGGTCCTAGTTTAGTCAGAAATGTAACGAGGCTTGACTTAATCCCCAACTTAAACTGAGCTTCAGCTTAAATATGTCTTAAATTCTTAGCATACATTTAAAGACAAGTTTTAGCTGTGGCTGCCTTAAAATACCAATATTCCAATGCAAGTTTAAGTAGATATTAAGCTTAACCTGCAGCTTAAGTATATGTTTGCACCGTCCTAATTTAAGTCAACTTAAGCTAAGCTTCTGTAGAAATCGGCAGACCCGCTTGACGTTGTTAAGGATTGACTACAGTCTCAGAATCGGTCGGAACTACTATTTATCAGGGGTCGGATGAAAAATTTCACTAAACAAAGTTGAAATAGTAACATTTTTTATGGGAAAAATTCAAAAAGGAACTTTAAATATAGTAGTAATGTATTACTTCAAAATTATTGTAACGGTTTTAAAACGTTTATTTAAAACTTCGGTTCGTGGTGTGAATTATTTATTAACCAATTTAAACAATTAACACGAAACAACTTAACCCCTAAACCTTATTCACTGGATTTAACACGCCCAGATCGTTACAGGGGCGCTTACATAGAAATTGCATGCGGGCGGCAAAGGCCCTAGCGCCGGCACTGTTTACAGTCATTTATTAGACCATTTAGTTTTTCATTTATTAACCGAAAACTTTTTTGTTTACGCTAAGTCCGTCGGATCTCAATACATTTCTTCGTCATTCTTTCTTTTGTCCCATGACGATATAACATATACTCTCTGTCGTTTACTTTTCGCAATCAATCTTCTTGAAATGTACTTTTCCCATTTTTATACAACATTAAAATCATCAATCTAAAAATTAATACGCGTAAACCCACCATATAAATATGAAAGAGATCAAACAATAAAACTTACGGTTTTATAAAACGCAAATAAACAGAAATAAAGTACCTCAGCAAAATTCACCTTAATCGACAAAATCAAACAAAATATACTGAAAATCCCCATTGAACAAATAGAATTACCACGATCGTTTTACAACAAAAATTCGTACAAAATATCTACTGCTTTGACTATCGCAAATTGGTTTTAAATAAAACCTGAACTTCGTTGACTGCACCGTTTGCAGATTTTATTTATTATTTTAACTGGGTAGCCACATGGTCGAAGACAAAACAAACCCATACTCTTTATAAAAACTTCCTATTTGATACGCGTTCTCGCTTACACGAACTACAACTCAATATACGCTAAAAAGGAAAAGCCTTATATTGACCGTTATTAAATACATGCACCACAACTAAAATTAATATGTAAAGGTACCTACTATGACATACAATAAGTAAATAAGTCGAATATATTTGGTTTCCCAATATGCGTATTTTGAATTTTTCCGCTTTAAATTAAAGCATACTGTTATTCTACATGAAAAAAATTGTTAAAGTAACCAGATTTCCGAAAATAGTTGAAAAAATAATTGCTTCTGAAATTAGTGACAAAAAAGTTGAAATTTAAAAAATAGGAGTATAACTTTTAGTTGCAACCACTGCAAACTGCCGAACCTGGAACATCTTAATAATGGAACAGTTCCTGCTTCACCATCAACACATCTGGAAATTATTTTTAAAATTTTAGGAACTCTTCAACATTTAATATGTAATAATTACGGCTACATTTTTAAACTATCAAATGAACTGCAATTCATATAGCATTGGTTGATTACCATTTCAAGCCAGTTAGGTGTGGTGTTTAAAATTTAAAAAATCTAGGATCACTTATTACTGAACTTACTTAAATTGTAAGCATAATTTAAACCTATAAACATTTAGTTTGAACCAAGTGTAAACTATAAGAATAGGTGATGAAAATGGCTTTTAAGTTTAGTACTCTTTTTGAGTTGTTAGTTCACTGCAGGGCTAAACTTTAACTTCAGGCACCTTAAATTAAGGTTTTAAGTCTAACAAGGCTTGGCCAAAGCTCTAACTTAAACCTATTTCAGCAAAGCTTCAACGTAAAACATATACTGAAAAATTGACTTTTAAATATAGGTTAGCTTAACCTTTCAGGGATGGCGTGATGCCACGGCACACGAGTGGTGACTTTGGTCCCCAATACCAAACGGACCCAAACCCATATATTACTTTTTTTTGTAGAAACTATAAAAATTAAATAAAATACATAGGTACCTCTAACTGCAAGAACTAAAATAAATGCTAAAGATAAGTTCTGATTATTTACCATTTAATTCAATTTTACAGTATTTACATGTTTGAAAATGGGAGCAGATTTTGGCTCCCGAAACGTTACCTTAATTATATAGTTACTAATTTTTATTAATTTTAGATTGTGGGGAAATACCTAACAATGCAAGATATGATTATTTTTGTGTCATACTTACTCGGTTTTTTAGATCTTTATACTTTTATTTCAATTGCAATTTAATAACACTAACTGTGACTTCGGTGTATTACACCAAAATTCGTTTTAAAATCAAAGTAAATTCTCCTAATAACTCACCGTTACGTCTATGCACTTAACGGAACACGACTGAAAGAAACATAGAGGGAGTTGTAAACATTCCCACACATTTAGAAGTTATGGGGGATGTTGCAAAATATCGGTGCGAGACACCGCACGTCGCCACTGAAGGGTTAAGCTGCCTGCAGAATTTTTACGGTCGTAGTGTAGTCAGAAACGTAATGTAACGAAACTTGACTTAATCCCCAATTTAAGCCTGTTTATACTGAGCTTCAACTTAAATCATTAGCATAGATTTAAAGACAAGTCTAAAATTTATCTTTAGCTGCCATAATACCAATATTTCGATGCAGGTTTAAGTAGACATTTAGCTTAAACTGTAGCATAAATAGATGTTTGCACCGCCTTAGTCTAGCTCTACTTAAGCTTAGCTTCTGCTTAAAACTGTACCGCAGAGATGGACAGATCTGCTTGGAGTCATTCCAACTCTGGTTTCGGAAACCAGCTACTATTTTAGACCGACTCCAAGTGAGTCCGGATTGCCATTTAAACAATTCTTTAGTTGTAAAAATTCAATTGTAAGTATCATCCCTGATCACATAACACATTAAAGTTTTGGATTCAAATGACAGTGAAAAATTATAGTTCAAAACGGGAATGTCTAATTTGCTGACCAACTATTAGCCTTACAGGCCAAGGCCTTTCCGTAGTACCACGACGTTGATATTGCAAATATATTATCAGAACAACATAAAAGTGTTGCCACCAAAGTTTCAAGTCGATTCACCCCCAAAAAACACCCCTTTATTCTTGAGCGAAAACGGTTTGTCCTACCAGTAAAACGCAAAAGGCTTTTTCTTCTTAGAATTGGTTGTCGATTAAGACACAAATGCCTATTTTGAAAAAAGCAGTGACGTACTATTTTTTGCGTCACAATTATTCATTTTCTTGCGGTCACGCACGCCACTGCTGGAATTGTCAAAACTAGTTGGATCGAAAAAGAGTCTCTTCATGCCAGTACAGTGCATACCAAAGCTCAATTTAATATCTTAAATCGTTTTCGAGATATTTAAAAAAGAAACTTATTTCTTGGACACCCCGTATCTCGAAAAGGAAGTACTTTCGGACCCTTATTTATGGGAACTTTTTTCTTATTTTGACTTCAATAACACGCTCTTAAGCTATGGACCTCGAGTCATGGGACACCCTGTATTTGTAGTTTGAAAATCAGATGCGTCAATCCGATACGACACGCGACTTCACCCGCCTGTAGCTCATAGAATATTGATATTACGTAAAAATGTGTATTATCCATTCACTTAACTCCTGTGACGTAAAAGTCACCATGTGTTGGTTAATATGAAAATCCCTATTAGGCTATTAAAAATTTTTAGATTTGAGATTGGCGCACCTTTAAATTTAAATTTAATGCTTTTGTTTTTTTTTGTTTTCACTTTGACACTTAAATTATTTATTATTCAAGTTACGTTTTATAATTCATAATCTTTAGAGAAATGGATGAACAGAAGCACCAACGAAGTTTATTATCAAAGAGAGAGAAAGAAGCTGTATGCAAATACTGCTTAGAAAGGCAAGAAATCAGCTCTCACTTAAATAAATATACAATTTTTGAAAAGGCTGCATATATATTTTCAGTAAGATTTCCTACATTTTATCCTTTATAACCACTTTTCCAATCCTACATCTCCTTTCTTAGATCAGCGTAGCTCAAGTGAAGGACATTTTTACAAAATTTGAAAATGGGGAAGATTTAGAAGATACACAAAAGGGTGGCAGAAAATCTACAAATTTTGATGATTATTACAAGGTATTTTTAAAGGAGGAACTACAAAGAAAAATTTATTTACTTCATCACAATAATGAACATTTTACCATTGATGATTTACATGACTCAGATACTGAAGACGATTTTGATGATACTTTTCTTTAACTTTATGCCACCTTTAACTGATTGAAATTTTACGTAGATAATAATTTTTGAATTTCATTTAGGCTGCATATACTCAGAATACTACACTGCTTACTTGTATTATTAATAAACCCATTTTTACCTTGTTCTACTTAATTTTACGAAAATGACAAATAATTTAGCATAACCTTACATTTCAGTTTGACGTTAAGTACATTCACTAAAAAAGTTGATAGGTTCTGTACATAAAGTACACTCCCAAATTTTCATTTGACAGCGTAAACGTCAAGGGAGTTTTCTGAATGGATTATATAAACATTTTCGACAGAGAATTTAGTTATATTTAATTTTGATATTTACATCATTTGTCGCAGGACCATCCAGAACCGCGATATTGGCAAAATACCAATTTTTGGGCCATATTTCGGCAAATTTGGGGGTGTTCCGGGGGGGTGCTTGAGGGGGATAAATTAGTATGTCTAAAAGAGGCCTACAGTAAACCGATTCCAATAGTTAAATCTTTTTCCCGATTTAAAACGATGTTAATTTCCCTGACGCCTGGCCTACTAATGATCTTAATTCTACGACCTAATACTAATTTCTTATAATTTAAATAACTTCAACAACTGTTGGATAATAGTAACATTGAACGACATCGTTGATTAGCCACTGATTTCACCTGAATCCGATTTCATATGCATTGAGAACACCTTACGAAGTTTTATTTTGCCACATTCTCTTTCGAAGTTGGAATCGGAATGACTCCGATGTAGTTATTCCTTGAGCAGATCGGATTTGGTGGAACTGAATCCTCAAAAGGAGTCAGACCGCTCATCTCTATTGTACTGAAATTCTGGCCCTTAAACTGATGTTACATTTGCTTTGTAGCACTTTAAAATAGGTTTAATAGATATTAAGCTTAAGACAACTTAAATGAGGACTTAAACCCTAGTGTATCTCGCTTTAAGCTAAACTAATTAATTAACTAATAACAATAATAACATGTAACATTTCAGGGATAATTCTATCTCAGTTTTCAAACAATTCAAAACGACTTTAGAAGCCGGTGGCGAAAATCTCATTAAAGAAATTTAAAATGTCAAACTTACATTTTTAATTCAGCGTTAGAAATGTAACTAGCATCGCAGTGGCTCGACAAAATATGTACATACCTATGTTTACACTAGTTAAAACGCTAAGTAAAGCAATGCGAGGTAAATGATTAATTTATTACATCACCAATCACCACAATGCTCTTCGCAATTAAAACATTTCAAAATACTGAAAAATTCCACTGTCAAGGTTGTAGATTTGTATTTCCACATTAAAATTTTTCGTAAATGTTACATAAAACATATAAATTTCCGTTACATTACTTTATTTTAACTTCAAAACAAAATAAATTCAGTTGCATGCTGCTATAATCATTTATCGAAAACTAAAAAAACCATCCTCCATAAAAAAAATTTCAGATTTTCAAAATTAACGTCAGCGTTTATTATACTTCAACGTTACAATACTGTGCATAATTCTTTCTTACAAAAATATCTCATTTGTACTTTATATCAAATACTAATATTAAGAAACCTATTACAATCTAATTGGGATATTAGGCCAGTATGGCGGATTATGTTTATCGACATAATTATCATAATTCAACTGAACGGCAGTTTCCATTCCGGTAATTTTTGGTGCCATTGCTCCGTAATGATTAACCATGTACTGTTGTTTTTCTTTTCTTTCTTGATTATCGGGAGGGTTCCAAATCTTCTTTTCTTCGGGTACCTTTTGGTGTTGGGGTTTCGGTTTTTGTGCTTCGCTTTGGTTTCCGTTGTCCGAAGATTCATTCACATTATTAACGTATTGTTGTTCCTGCATATATTGCGCATAATCATGAATTTGTTTGGCATACACATCACGAAGTTGTTTGTGGAGCATGCGATTTTCATACTCCAATGCAGTAGTACGAGCCTTCCAATAAGCAACTTGATGATGATTTTGCCATGATGTGACCTCTGGTATATACTTGCTATAAGCTTGAGATTGATTTACATCCATGTCGGTAATATTGAAATCTGATATACTTAAACACAAATCTTCAGATTTTCTTCTTAATCTTGATGCTTTTCGTGTCCGCCAATACTTTAACTTACTTCTTTTACGGCGTGAAATTCTCCACCTATTCCTTTTATACTTTCGCAGAGCAGCAACGCTCAACGTGGTTTTTAACGACTTGAAACGTTTCACTGCCTCCGGCAAACTAATTATGGCTTCACTTTCCGCCATATTGAAGTTCTCACTATAGTGTTCTGTGATTTCCGCTAGAGTTATGTTGGCTGCTCTGATTTCAGTATTTATATACAGAGTGTGTCAAAAGTAACTAATATTGCCCTTAACTTTTTAATTTGAAGAGTTGCAAGAAAAAGTTGCATACGAAATTTTTTGTTCTAATTACAGCGCATACAATGACGTTTTTATTTTGTTAGTATCGTTTTTTGTTTGGTTACTATGGCAACCAACTTTGTTTATTTAAATGGTAACCATATGTTTTCTACATATTTAAAAAGTATAGGTTTTTTTTCTATTTAGCCGTGCAATTAGCCCAAAAACTTTCGTATGCAACTTTTTCTTTCAACTCTTCAAATTAAAAAGTTCCAGGCAATAGTAGTTACTTTTGACACACTCTGTATATAATGTTACAAAATTATTGTTACTTTAAAATGTACAAAGGTATTCTTTTGAAGTCGTTTTGGGAAAACTACTAATTAGAAAAGTAATCCAAAGCAGGAACGTGCTGGTCCATCGCGTCACCGGGAATTTTTCCGATGGACTGCTGCACTTATGAAGGTGGCCTGCAACTTTGAGATTTTTATATTACCGAATACCGAATGTAACTCAAATCTCGCGTACAATTCTGTGGCTTGATTCTAATAGGGCCGAAGTCACTTTTTATTGGAAACGGGCAATATAGAATAACGAATAAGCATGTCTAGATTGTCTAGAGTCTAGAGCAATAATTTATTTGGTAAAACTGGCCAACGTCGTCTATTATTTGTTTGCTACAAACTACTTTAAAAAGGCCAAAGTCAAGTTTGACCCTTTTTAAACTTTAAAACTTAAGCCTCACTAAAGGGCAAATCTTGTCATTGGCTCTTTTATCCTTTTCACTTTTGTATTTTGCCATCTTACTGCTTACACCGTTAACAAACATATCTCAGCTTCTTAAAAGTGTAATAATGAAATCCAGCTGAAATTCTGAGAAACTAGAGGATATTGACTATTACAATAGAAGACAGCTAAATGATCATGATTGAGTTTCAGTAAATAACTTAGACTGTCATGTTGAAGACAGGAGGGCCAAAAGTTCTATTCCTGACTCTAGAAGAACTAGATTTCCTTCAAAAACAAATTTGTCTTAATTAAATCTTATTTTGCCCTGCTTCTTTTATAATTCTGGCCTGGTGTAAAGGATACAAATTGATAACTTTCAGTTGGCAAACAAAATACGAATTCTATGATGAGACTTCATACAATAAAAAAACTTGATTTATATTCGAAGTTTAGAAAATTAAGGTCCAAGTTTCTTCAAACTAAACAATTAATTTCTTAAGCACATGTAAAGGCATTACACTCCAAGAACAAGTACGACCAGTGATATAGTTTTAAAGCCTCCTAACTCGCTTTCTTAACCGATATAATTATGTCGCAAGCAAAGCATAGGTAGTAACTTAGTAAGAATTAAAACTATGAAAAAGAGCGCTTGTTTTCTATAATCAAAATAATTTTAAAATATAAAAATTCATACCAACATTTACTTCAAATATTTATTTAAATTCTTATAGAAATACAAAAAGAAACCTAACGACAAGATGCCATAATAGCACCGACACTTTCAAAGTCAATCTTCTCATTAATATTTTTCGTTTTTATATTTTCATCTTGATTTGCAATGAAAATAAGGGTACCCTCTTCCTTCCAACCATATTTTTTCACCCAGTGTTTTAAGGTGCTGTCGTCAACATCTCCCAAAAGCTCCGCTAAATGGGCTCGATCTACTCTCTGATAAGTAATACCCACAACGTGACATACGAATTTACGGATTGAATCGAGGAAACCTGTAATACGTTGAGTCAATTCAGGCATCGAGTGTACTCTTTTCCAGAAGGTTTGGAAATCGCATTGTTCTAAGATGTCTCCCAAATACATTATTTGATTAATGGGTTCCTCGGCAAGCTAAAATATGAATACTTATTGTAAATAATTTCGTGAAAACACAGAATATTTGAAATTGTAACCATGTTTGTATGTTATAGAAAGCAATTTGGAAATGATGGTTTCACTTTACGAAAGTAACACTAGAAAACAAATTATTACCTGTCTCTCATTTAATAAACATTTACACAAAATAAAGTCAGTGTGTGGGAAGTTAGTAAGTGCTTTCAACAAAATCTGACTTGTTATATCGATGTTGAATCCTTGAGGGTTAAATTGGTATAGTTTTAATACTGCAAGGTTAGCTTCCAAATCGTAGGCATTCTCTCGTGACTGAATTTCAACATAACGTTCAAGTGTTGGCAAATTATCTGGGTTGTATCTAGAACAAAGCATTTATGTAGTAAACATCCAGCTGTTGGAGCTTTGAACTGCACCCAACATAATATACGTTTATATTAAATTTGCCAGATACTTACCTTTCTATGCCCTTAAGCATACCAGCAACAGTTTGTTTCATAGCTTCGGCCATAGTTATTTAAAATATTGTGGAATTTTCACGAAATAACACGATATATTATTATAACCCCACTAAATGACTAAACTTCACCGCAGGGTGACCACAGTTCTTTAATGTTTGTAGTAAAAAATAAAGTTACTAAATGCAAGTGACATAGGCTTGCGTGTTTCCCCAGCGTTGCCAATTCAGCTTATTTTAAGCCAAATTTAACTTATTTCATTTTAAGTTTGCTTTAAAAACTACCAAAAAGCATATAGCCCTTTTTCTCAAATTTTCTGCCTGAAATGTAGCTTAAATGCGTAGTTGAATAATACGGGGCCTTTCCGTAGTGCCACCAAGTTGATATTGCAAATATATTATCTACACATCTCGTTCGTCAGGAATGATGCTCATTGTGGATAAATCACCTAAAAATTTAGTATTATGAGATTATGACGAAGTAGATACTGCAAAAAACAAAATATGATACTTGTTTATGAATAAAATTTAATAAATCAAATGCATAAATTAAGCAAACGTTTGATAAATTGTTACTTACTGACAAAACATAAAATTATGTTATTTCTTACCTTTTCCTTTTCTTTTTGGTGTTACACGTTTTCGTGGGGAAACATCTGGAAGCACTGTAAGTGGAGGTTCAAAGTTCAAAAAGAGCTAACGGTACAGTTGTAGTTTGAACAATTTCTTCTGGTATTAAATCTATGGCGGTAGTTGATATAGCAAATTGGTAATCGGCAATATCTATAGGTTCTATACAATTTCGAAATATATTACCTTCATAAAAGCACTATTTTTCTTAATTTTTCATATGTTCACCTAGCCGGTAAATTCAACATTGGAATAGCAGTAGATACTTATTGCTTAATTTTTTCCCAGTTAATAAGTATTTATTTTCAAAATGTTTGCAGCAAATTGTGCGATTTTTTAATTTATGTGGTTCAATTAATAGTAATTCCTTATTTCCAGCAGCTATTAGCCATTGTTTTAATCGCTTTACATCTTTTGAAGGGTTAGGAAATGAAAACATTCGTACACCCTTTGCTCCACAATGCTGCAAATTTTGTGACTCATTTTTGCTGTAATATATTCTTCTTTTTCTTCTTTCTCTTTTACCCTCTTGCAGAGTGGTCCACCTATTCTCGTTCAGGCCAAGCAGGCCGCTGCTTAACTTTCTAAATGTCAGTATTACATGCATTCCCACTCTGCCGTACTGCCCGTTGCTGTAATATATTAAATAGTTAATTTCCTCCTTTGCAGATTACACACTCAGATTAATATTTCATATTATTACTACATAAGTACCTGACTTTATTCTCACTTTACTGATATATAAAACACTGTAAAACAGTAAGAAAGCCTTTTCACAACTTTAAACACACCCAGACGACCCAAACTAAAGCGAAGCAATAATTGTAGATTGTAGAACAAAGAAATCTTTCAGCACAAAACTATATCAATCAAAAGTTATATTTCACAAAAAATACCTATCCCTTCTCAAATTACATCAACGCTAAACGCGCACACAAAATAATTAATTTTCGAGTTAATTTTGCTTTTAAAAAATACTCGAGTTAAAGTAAAACGTAGAGTTACTTTGATTCAACAAAAAAATAATTTACCACAAGCGCTTTAATAACCGACATTAATTAAAATTGAAATTTCATCAAAAATTAAATAATAAATATTTTGGTTTGCATTTAAAAGAGCAAGGAAGATTATTCTACCTACATTTACAGGCTGCAACCTGTAATATAATTTGTACATTGTAAGGGCCATCTAGTTTTCACGGGAAAACTAAATGCAATACTAGCTCGACCTTGAGCAGTTGTGGTTGTAGGCCCTGCTTTCGAGTGCTTTCCACTCCTCTATATTTCCGTTGTTTGCCAATGGCGATTGTTTTGCCAGTGATAGTTTGAAAGAAATCAATCATCATCGGTATTTCTGTAAAATTATTTAACAATTTAAGATGAGTTCTTTACCAGGAAGTATTGCCTTTGACGAATATGGCAGACCTTTTATTATTATCAGGGATCAAGACAGGCAAAAAAGATTAACAGGGATTGATGCTTTAAAGGTAGGTTAGAATAATGAATATTTGCCTTATATGGAATGTTAAACGCCTTATGAGTATTGACATGCCATTTATACGTAATTAACATCAATTTTTAATTAGAAAATTTCACTGAAGGCGATTAATTAATCTAAAAATTATTGTTTTTGACTGTTTCAGTCTCATATTTTGGCAGCCCAACAAATCGCAGCGATTTTGCGAACATCCTTGGGTCCAAAAGGTTTAGACAAAATGATGGTTTCTCCTGATGGTAATGTATTACTAGAGTTATTTAATGTAGTTAATTACACCAAAGTAAAAAATAAACTTCCCCGAAATTATAAGTGTAGTACGTTTTTCTACGAAAATACCTGATCGTAATAAATTTCTATATAGAAAAATGCGTACTGAGTAGTAACTGCACTTTTGCTCAAATTGGATGAAACATTGAGTTCTTCTTTCTTAACAGTGGCACGGTCCCAATCCAGAAAACGTTCTTTTAACTCCAATATTAACCGTAGAAGTTTTTGAATTCAACTGTACTTTTACTTTCATTTAAATTATCACATCTACACAATTTGTAAAAAGTTTTAACTTCTTTACTGTCACTATAAAGCAGTAGTGTATTGATTTTACTGTGTGGGCATAAGGAATTTGTAAAAATTTGCTATAATAACTCATATTTCAGGTGAAGTTACAGTCACAAATGATGGAGCTACGATTTTAAAGAATATGGACGTTGACCATGAGATTGCAAAATTGTTAGTGCAATTATCTCAGTCGCAAGATGATGAAATTGGTAAGTAAAGTGTTTGGTTTAATTAGATGAGTTTTGCTAATACATCGTTAATATAGGTTATGTTCAAATGCGATATTTATTAATTTTTGATAGTTGCGCGAAAAAAAATTGTTGCGGAAAACACTACAAAATGCACTTCTTATACAATAAATATTGATTATCACATTATTTTGTAATAAAATGCATTATTATTGACAGTTCATGTAATTGCACAAAATTCAACTGTCATGGGGACTACCCAGCTGCTCATTTGTTTTATTACTATTTAACCAAGGTATCTGTGATCCTCATCTATGCTTTAAGAAAAACAATAATTATTAATTTTGTAAATTTCTGTAAATGAAGTTTTAAGGAATCAGCTTACAGTTTTTAAAATAATCTGAAATGATTTACAAACTATGAAAATATTTAAACTTGGCCGTTTTTTAGGTGATGGTACCACCGGTGTAGTAGTTTTAGCAGGAGCTCTGCTAGAACAGGCCAGTGCTTTACTTGATCGTGGTATTCACCCAATAAGAATAGCCGATGGTTTTGAACTGGCATGTCAAATCGCAGTCGAGCATTTGGAAAAAATAGCCGATATGTTTCCTTATTCGTCTGATAATTTAGAACCATTGATACAAGTTGCAATGACTACCTTGGGATCTAAAATTATTAATAAATGTCATCGTCAAATGGCTACGATTGCAGTTAAAGCTGTTATGGCCGTTGCTAATTTAGAAACTAGGGACGTTAACTTTGAATTAATTAAAGTCGAAGGAAAGGTAACAATTACAACTTTATATAATTAAAGCGATGATAGAAATGCTATTTTGTTATTAGGTGGGTGGACGTTTAGAAGATACCATGCTAGTAAAAGGGGTAGTTGTTGATAAGACAATGTCTCATCCGCAAATGCCAAAGGAGTTGCATAACGTAAAACTCGCAATTTTAACTTGCCCATTTGAACCACCCAAACCAAAAACTAAACATAAGTTAGATATTACCAGTGTTGAAGATTACAAAGAACTCCGTCAGTATGAACATGAGAAGTTTATTGAAATGGTACGTAATTTTTTCGTAAGTCTTTGATTTTGTAATACAAAATTTAACTTTTTAGGTTAATCTCGTTAAAAAAGCCGGTGCTACATTAGCTATTTGCCAGTGGGGATTCGATGATGAAGCCAATCATTTACTTCTTCAGCAACAATTACCTGCTGTTCGATGGGTAAGTTCAGGTTCTGTTTAGTGTATTACTGCTTGATATGTGGTTGGGCTAGCACAATCGCCTGGAGCGGGCATGCCCATGTTCGATGTAGTTAGTGCACAAGATATTAGTTTCACAGCAGGTTAAGTTTATCATTAACACATTCCCCAAATAGCAACTTTTGTCTAAAAACAGATATTACATACCAGAAGCACTTGAAAAACAGTTAATCGATGAAAACACAGTCAAACCAAGCCTCAGGAACTTATAATATTCTTACACAACATCAACAATTATCAGGCAATAATTAATGACATTAAATCATTCAGTGAAGAAACATTATCCTGGGTAATGTACCGACCTCCATCATAGTTCAAGAAATTTTCAATGAACTCTCAAAAAACTGCCCCATCCAAACAGTAATCCGATTACTTAACAAGGACTAAATCCAATGCCGCTATGTGCTGTCCAGCTAAATAAGAGTGATAAAGGCGACGCAGTTTTTAAACTAGACAAACTTTACTACTCGATCATTTCCGTCGAGCCAAAGCAAAAACCGAAAGTCATACTTCAGTGCATTATGGGCACACCAAAAACTATTATTGCCTTCACCTCTGTTGTGTCAAATGTAAAGAACATCATCTCTACTCACAATGTGCTTCAACTGTGGCAATGAACATACCGCAAATTACAAAGGCTGTCCTTATTATCGAAACCTCAAATATAAAAAATAACTCCAATAATCATAATCACTAACAGGACCCCTATTCTGCCAATCAATCGTATAAACTCAAACGCCCTACAGGATCAACTGGAGCTGCTGCAGACTACAAATGAGCATGGCCAGTTCTACAACCACCTACTCCAAGATAAAACCTAACACAAAATGAAGCTAATAATTCTCTTATTAACATTATTACAAACCAAATCATCGAATCTATCAAACCCCTTATAACGGAACTTATCTCAAACGCAATTGCTGGGTATTTTCATAATGGCAAATAATACTCCAAAAGCCTTCAACAAGGTAACTGTTTTAAATTTCTTGCGACAATAAAATGTATTTACACCATTTGTAACAAGGCACAGGATAAATGTAGCTTGGATTAGCGAAACTCATCTGACTAATAATGAACCACTTCGTATCAGAGAATTCAAAATCTATAGACAGGACAGGAACACCAACCATTGTGCTGGAGGCATCATCATAGTTATATTATTATAGGACCCATTAGTCCCTTTTTGGAACATAGGGATGTGCTGGTGCATTAACCTATGAGGTATAACAAGTGCAATGCACAACCCGGACCGACTCTGCGGGTTACGTGATTGTTGCGCCATATATATATAGAGTGTGATGTGTGTGTATGTGGTAGGACCTTGTTACTCTACCTCTTAGGTCTGTATTCGGAGGAGAGCTTCGTTAAGGTGCCCAAATGACGAGTGGTCACTAGGACTCAATACCAACCTCCAGACTGCAGGAAAATAATCGTGCCCATTGGGAGATTCGATCCAAGGACTAACCTTATGCTAGCCTGATGCTCTACCCTAACTTCATCGCCATAATAGTCAAAAAATCTGTCACCTTTTCAATTCACTTTCCCCAATCTTAACTCGCTTGAGCTATTAAAATAAAACAACAGAATGCAAGCGATCTCATACTGATTTCAACCTACAAACCACCCCAAAGCAACTGAACGCCAATGACATTTCATTCTTGTTCTCTAATAATACTCCTACCATATTACTTGAGGCCAAATCGTCTGCATATGCTATCACTTGTATGGATTTCGACGAATAGTATTTGAATTTCAATATTTTGTTTATAGCACTTTTATATTATTTGACTGATGGTATAAATCGCATTTATGGTTGACTTTCCTTCTATTCTTTTGTTCACAACTGTTGTCATTATATTTAGGATTAGGGCCCCACATATCTACTTAATTTAATTAAAGAAAAAAATATTAAAGCCAGGAAGCTGTGGATCTTTACAAAAGATCAAACCTATAAGTGCCTATTTAATCAACTATCACGCCAAGTTAAAACAGCACTGGACAACTCATTGTCAAGAGTACATATCTGAAATTAATCCCAAGGATAATTCCCTCTGGGTGATTACTAAAATAATTGTTCACAAAACCGAAGAAATTGTTACACTGAAACACAATGGTGTTAATTACGAAAGAAGCAAAATGTGACTTATTTGCCCAACACCTTCAAAAAGTGTTCACTCCCAACCCATTTCTTGCACAATATAACATTCTACACGACGAAATAAGAACACAAAATACCCACATCGCCTAGCGAAATTAAAGAATTTATCAATAATCTTTCCACAAAAAAATTCACCTGGCCATGACCCTCATTCCAAATATTTTACTAAAAAATTTAACTCAAACTTGCCTAAAACTAGGATATTTTCCCGACTCCTGGAAAGAAGCCAAAGTCATAGTTTTTCCCAAACCTCAAAAGGATAAAACATCTCCCAATGGCTAGCGACCCACTAGTCTGCTAACTAGACTTTCTAAACTCTTAGAAAAAATCGTACACCGATTTTATAAATGAAAGGAACATTATACCAGCAACTCAGTATAGTTTTCGAAATAATCACTTGACCACTCATCAGTTATTAAGAAAGGCTTTGAAAACAAGGAACACACAATAATAGCCTTTTTCAAGATAGCTCAAACTTTCGACACAGTTTGGTTGAAGGGCTTGATATACAAAATTATCAAAATAGACAAAGCTGCATCATTATCTTACTCTCATACATAATTTCTTCATTTCTAACCTCCAGAACATTTAAGGTCAGAATTAATGAACTAAACAATATCACTGCTGGAGTCCCCCAAGGTTCAATTCTTGGCCCAGTACTCTACAATATCTACACCTACGATGTTCCACATTTTAATCAAGCAGAATTAGCAATGTACGCAGATGATACTGCTATCATTGTTAGAAATTCAGATATCCAGCAAGCAACTAACAACCTCCAATCCGCAATCAATTCATACCAAAAATGGTACGATCAGTGGAGAATTAAACACTTCTGAGTGTCTAGCAACAATTTTTACCCTGCTTCACCCTACCAACCCAACTGAACTTGAAGTCAACAAGGCCTACATCCAGGGAACTGTGATGAGATAGCAATTAAATACTTGGCCATATATCTCGATAGGAAAGTTACCTGAAACCACCATATTAATAAAATACTCAAAGACTGCTACTCAATGCTGAACCACTTTAACTAATGATAAATCGCTTTACGCCCAATTATCATGTACGGTTGTGTCATTTGGGGAACAGCTTCAAAGACACAGATTAACAAAGTGCAAGTTATGCAAAATAAGATTCTTCACATAATATGTAATGCCGGCTGGTTCGTAAGGAATAACCAAATTCATAAAGAATTCAAGTGTCGTGCATTAAAGACTACATACATCTCACTGCTACAAACAGTTTTTCAATAATATGATAAAGCGCATTACCCCTCCACCCATAAGAAGGCTCAAAAGACTGTTAAATTTACCAATATCTAGTGGACCAGTGATAATGAATCTGATACCGAATAGTCCTCTCAAACTTGACGTGTCAACTAATAGCGGATGCTCACCAATCAAACTGGTATAACTAATCATTTCTTTTTGCAGGTGGGTGGCCCAGAAATCGAACTAATCGCTATAGCAACTGGAGGTCGTATTGTTCCCCGTTTTGAAGAATTAAATCCTGAAAAATTAGGTAGCGCTGGCATAGTACGTGAACTTAGCTTTGGCACTACCAAAGATCACATGCTGGTTATTGAAGATTGTTCTAATTCAAGAGCCGTTACCATTCTTGTTAGAGGTGGTAATGCTATGATTGTAGCAGAAGCTAAGAGAAGTTTACATGACGCTCTTTGTGTTGTCAGAAGTTTAGTGCAGGTAAAATATTTTTTTAGTAATTAATAATAGTAAATAGAAATTTTTAAATTAATAATTAAATATATCGAAAGTTTTATTTATAAATACCACATAATCGAGAAGAATTAAATAATACGACTCATGCTGCAAATACTACAATCAACATTGATTGTTTAAGCAAAATTTTGAGTTTGACAGATTGACAAGAATTATTGCTAAATAAATAAATACCATGAGATCGAAAAAAAAATGATTCTGAGCAGGCCTTGACTAGTACAACACGACTGGCTACACTGGTTCTAGAATGCTAGTCAAGGCCTGCTCAGAATCATCTTTTTTTTTTTATCTCATGGTATAAAGGCAACCAATACAATACATTCAAAAAAAGTTAGTAATAGGAAATATATTTAGAATGTAGATTTGTATTGATTATCATTATCAGCATATTTATGTATTTCATGCTACGTCAGATAGCCCCTGTGACCTATCAAGATAATAAATCATAGATATGAGCTATCATTCCCGTTATAAAAACAATACAAATATTTAGTATTTACAGTGAGTCACAGTAAATTAAATGAAGGAACAGCAAATTTATAAGTAGTACTTTATTATACAATGTCGTTTGTTGATAATTTTCAAGATATATCCGCAGTCGTTTGTGAATATTTCATAAATTCCTGCTTATCTCACAGTTTAATATTCATTATACCTATACCTATTGAAAATTTTTATTATATAAATAGAAATGGTATCAAAGCTTTCAATTATACATTATAAACACTTAATTGTTGATATTTTTATATCAGGAACCGCGCGTGGTGTATGGAGGAGGAGCGGCTGAAATAGCATGCAGTCTTAAAGTAGCTGCCCATGCTGATCAATTGGCAACCCTTGAACAGTATGCATTTAGAGCATTTGCAGAAGCATTGGAAAGCATTCCCTTGGCACTTGCTGAAAATAGCGGTTTATCTGCTATTCATGCACTTTCAGAAGTGAAGGTAGGTTTAAAGTTTTATAGAATGAATGAAACAATTTTATTAACTTGCGGATTTATAGGCAAAACAAGCTGGCACTGGAAATTCCACTCTTGGAATTGATTGTATGCAAACCGGCAACATGAACATGAAGGAACAACACGTAATTGAATCTCTAAGATCGAAGCGACAGCAGTTAATTTTAGCTACACAGCTTGTTAAAATGATATTAAAAATTGATGACGTTCGTTCCCCAGCCGATGGCCAAGGTTAAGGCTTAATAGTCACAATTTTCTGCTGCATTGAATATGTATTAATTCGATTTTTCTAGCTTTATTCGTTTAGTTTCTCATATCCGATAATTCACTAACATGTTTTAATTGCTAACTTCCAAATAAATTATTCTCACCCTAAATTGTTGTTTAATTAAATTTATTGAATTAAAAATTAGGTGTCGAGGCATAACCGTATTTATTAGTTGGGGGAAGTGTAAGAGTGGAAAATATCCCTTTAGAGTGTTTATAAGATATAAAACGATTACATTTAAGATTAAAGTGAAATAAAGTGTTACAAATTTTGTTCTCAATCGGTAAGTTGCCATTCGGGCGAATATCGCATACGCGGCGCGGATAAGCAATAACTGTAAATACACAAGCGACAGAATAAACCCTCCGGATTGGTTTACTTTCAAGTGCATTCTGAGCAGTGGTGACGCATGAGCAAAAGATTGGGGAACTATTTAATTAGATGAGTAATACAAATAAACTTTAAAATTCTTGGTTATAGTCGTGTGAGATAATGAAAGGACAAATTGTAATTGTCACGTGATCTGCGACGGTTCAAAACAATTATAACGTGAAATCATACAAAAATAAGTTGTGAGGGGAAATGAATTAATTAACGTATGGAAAATAGAAAAAGCCAGGCTAATAGTGTTACATCAAAAGATGAAGTGATAAAAAGGAAAAGATGTGAAGAAAAACCTGAAGAATTTCACAAGTGGGAGAGGGAAGTGAGCATACCGTAGAAGTCAGAAAATACCTAGAACACCAAAAAGAGCTCCAAATAAACAAACCAAAAGAACAGAAATCAGTAGAGATGGAGGCGATAATACATAAACTAGATGAATTAAAAAACGAATTGAAACAAGAAATTAATAAAAAACACCAGGAATCTAACAAAAACTTTGAGAAATTAGAAGCAGAATTTAAGAAAACAAAGGCAGATTGGGAAAGGAAAGCTGCAGAATGGAAAATTGAAAAAAGTTAGAGAAACGAGGTAAAGAAAAATGTAAAAATTATGTAATAAAAGGTATTAGTATCAATGAAGATAAATTAAAAGAAGTAAAAGTAAAGTAATGAAAATTAGCAGGGCTCAAACACCAATGGATGAAATAACACTAGAAAATAATAGAACAGAAGAAGTTGAAAAATACTCATGTTTAGGGACAATTATCACAAATAAATGATGGGAAACTGGAGAAGGAAATAATAAACAGAGTAAACAAAGCTAATCTATTATATTTTGCTATTAATAATTGGTACCGTCATAGAAAAAAGAGAAATTAGTACAGCTACAGAAAGACGAAGTTTATAATACCATATTCCTACCTGTACTTACTTATGGTGCAGAGAACTGGATATTAAACGATAAATTAAGTTCTAAAAGATAACAGCAACAGAAATAAAATTTTTAAGAAAATCAGTGGGTTATACCTGGAGAGACATGATTAATAATAGTACCATAAGAGAAGAAATGGAAGGAGAGCCACTATTGAAGAAAATCGAAAATAAACAATTACAATGGCACAGCCGAATATGCAGGATGGGCGAAGAAAGAATACTGAAAAAAGTTACAGAAATGAAAGTGGATGGCAATCGCTACAGAGGGAGACCAAGAACAACTTAATAAGATAGCGAGTGAACGTGGTAAATCTTTACGACAAGTGAATACTTTAGCAAATAATAGAAAGGAATACCGGAATTGGGCGAGAAATAATAAATAATAAAAAGCGTTAAAAGTAATGCAGTGAAATTAAAATTACCCAACGCCTTAAGGGCAAAAGGGTTTTTAAACAAAGAAAAACAAGAATTAAAACTATATGTCTGCACATAATTATTTTATGAAGGTCTTTAAAGCAGGGATACAACTTGCCGACAGTGATTGTCTACTCTTCTTACATAAGTTTCAGAATGATGTTTTAAGGTTTAACAACTACTGATTTAATTAACGTCAATTAGTAATTTTTAACATAAATTCAACTTTCTCATAAAATGAAAAGAAACTATCTGCAAAGTAATGAGCAACAGTAAATTTTAAGTCAATGAAAATAGTTCAAATAATCAAATCTCCCAGTAGATCAAACGTCCGAGAATATTGACATTCTTGGAAAATAGCGAAACGTCATAATAGATTAATGATAGCAAATACAGATTCTGTGTTATTATCTTAAAGTTTGTGGTAAACACGTTTCAAAAAGAGCGTAGTGACTCATCGTTATTAGTTTTATGATATTAAACGAAGCTATCACAAATGGTGCTTCAAATATATAACCTATAAAGGCATCTAAACTGGGCGTATTTATAGAACGCAAAAAACATTTAATTCGTAGCAATAAGTTTCTAAAAGTCTTCCATTTAAAAGATACCTAAACAAAATGAATCGAAATCCGCAGAATTATGGAACAATGTCGACTACACAAGAAGTGCAATTCGAGGGGTCAAGCACCACCCCCGAATTTAACAGCCTCTGTGATAACATTGTTACTAATATTTATACTATTAATTCAAGTTGGAAAACTTTAGACAATGCCCTTAAAAGTTTAGGTACAAGTCGAGACAATCGAGGACTTCGAGATAAAATGTAAGCAATTCGAATTTTTCCTGGTAAGTCGTCGATTAATTCGTTAATATTTTTTTAGACACGTTACACAACTCAGTACAAACCAGATCATTTCTGTAACCCCTAGAGATTTAAATAAGCTCAAAATGATTGTACGAAAAGGAGAAAAACAAAAGGAATTGCAAGTTAGCAAGCTCATGGAAAATTTTACAGAAGCCGTTGCGAAATATCATACAATGCAGAAGGTAATTTTGTTTTTATATGAACCCTAGCACGGATTCGAAGAGTAATGGTTAGCAAAACTTAATTTGATAATATTACAGCAAGTAGCGGACAAAATGAAAGCGAATCTTTTAATGACTTCCAGTATGGAAGCTTCAGCCACCGAAGATCCTAGTTTGCAGCAACAGGTACAACTGTCTCGAGAACTTTCCTTCGAACAAGATCTATTAATTGATCGTGAAGCTCGAATTATGCAAATCGAGGCAGATGTTTTGGACGTTAACCAAATTATGAGAGAATTGAGTGCCATAGTGCACGAACAGGGTGAAAATATTGGTGAGTATTACTGGGGACAGTTCATGTAATATATATTCATGTAACGTTTTGTATAGATACAATTGAAAATAGTATCGATCAAGCTACAGGTCATGTAGAAGATGGTGCAGCAGAACTCGTGAAAGCCTCTCAATATCAGAGTAGATATAGGCGCAAATTGTGTATATTGGTTGTAATAGCGGCGATTATTATTTCTATACTAATTGCCGTTTTAGTTACTTCACTTAAAAGGTAGATTTAAAAAATATTTAAAAATATATTTGTGGGAGATTAATACGTTTGGTGGGTACGCATGTAATCCCTAAGTGTTATATAGATAAATAACAATTTGCTTTTATATTTATTGCACA
Organism: Melanotus villosus; assembly: GCA_963082815.1. Taxonomy (NCBI): domain Eukaryota; kingdom Metazoa; phylum Arthropoda; class Insecta; order Coleoptera; family Elateridae; genus Melanotus; species Melanotus villosus. Next base: position 948,408 of record OY720421.1, on the reverse strand, counting down.
CTAAAGTGAAACTGTAATTATACGATTGTAAATTTTTAAATAAGTAGTTTTTAATACCTGAAATTTAATTTTTATATTTATCCGCATTTTACTTTGTTCATACATAAATTGATAATAATAAAATGCTTTTTATGAAACTTTTGTACCTATTTGTTTAATAATAGTAAAAATATGTATAACAATCATTTTACAACGAAATATGTTACGTGTTTGTAAAATCCTATATGTATTCACTTACTTTTTCAAACAAGCCGCTCCTGTTAAAAATAATGAGACGAACTAATACTGAACGTCAACCTAACACAATATCATATATATTAAGCTTGACGATTGTTAAGACCTGTAATTTGTTTAGAAGGTAATGTGATAACAAGACCAGACCAGACCAATAAACACCCAATGTTTGTAGGTACTTGTTGGTTGGAAACCTAGATTTTGCACAATAAATAAATAAAAATTAGTTTGTAAATGTCAAAAATAAATTTTTATTTTATGATTTTTATAAAATGTTAGTAATAACTAACCACCTCTAACAAGTGTAAATGTTGAAGTTACAACAAGGGCATACTGTAATAAATATAAATGCATCCCTATAAACGTAGTAATAAACCAATTCGGTACAGCCAAGATCCACGAATTAGAAGATGGTTGGGTAGAGCTGGTAAAGCAACAAATTCACTTTGGAAGGATGTCCAAGCAGTTTGGTCAAGAGAACCACCTTTTCCTGCTAGCGTTCGTGTCCTTATATCGTTAATGCTAGCTTGGGTATTAATCATGCCATTTTTTTACATTTTGGTACGCATAAATAATGTTATCTGATATACTTTTTAAATTATAAAATATTAAAAATTATTTGCTAAACTTAGTAGCGGAAGTATCTGAATACAAGAATCGCAAAGTACTCATTTCCTAAAAGCTCTCGTTTTTGAGAATGATATCCTGAGGTAAACCTTAGTTGTTAGTAGCTTTAGTTTTCAGGATTCAATTAACTTTATGGTCGTATGACATTACTTACGACTGCTTTCCGTTTCTTGTCGAAACTCACTGCTTTGTGTGAAATAAACAATATATTTCTAACAATACAAAATGCATAATTTTTCCAACCAAATACACTGAAAATCAATATCATATTAATTTGGCTTCGTTTGCACTCAACTGCATTGATATTTATTCTGTTTTTGATTAAGGTTTCAAAGTTCTCAAGTAGTACATTCAATTCCTAAAACTATTCAACTCTGGTAAAATATAATGAATTTGCTATTGATTATAAAATTTTTAGAACTAGCTTACAAAAACAAATTAAAAATGTTAAAATCACATCGTAAGCAAGGTTTGTTTTAGATCCCTCCTTTGGCAACAATGGCAAGTATCTACGTTTTAAGATGCGAGAAACTTCCAGCTGTTGCACCGCTGCCCAGTGTTTCTCCTGTTCAAAGAAAATTAATGATTAGAGCCTGTAAAGATTTGATTAAAAAAGCTACTTTTAGGCTATCTATGTTGGTTACTTTTTATGACTATGTTCAAACTTTCCGAGCGCTGGGTGCTTTCAATATGTTCTTTCCTTTTCAATAAAGTTTTAACTCATAATACTGTATTGTGTGGAAATTAATGCTTTTAAAATTTGTATAATAAACTAATAAATAACAAAAAGCTTTATGGCTGTTTATCCTTTTTTTATACATACAGGGTGGTCCAAATTGGACACTTTTGATAGGAAACCCCAATTTCTAGAGGAGCTAGAAAAAAGCTAACCTACATGTTACGAGCTCGATTTTTGTGAGAAACTGAATGCCGAAAACCGCACATCGATATCTTGAACTGTTTAGAAGATATAGGGTGGTTTTCAATTTTGTGCATTTTTGACCCACCTCCGTAACTTATTTATTTATGAATATTTTTTGTTTCTGTAAAAACATTCTTAAGGCACTTTTTTTAAGGGAATCCAATAGTGTCCCAAGTTTTTTTGTAAAAAGAATGGTTTTGAAGCTATGACATAAACTTGTACTTTTTCTTATGGACCACCCTGTATATTTTTGCATATTCTTTTTCTAAATATATAAAATACTTGATACTTTCCTTTTTAAACATTTATTTCATTGCCGTTTCTAAAATACTATAGATGAATTTTGTAAATCTGGAGTGCCACATGCTTGAAAAATAGAACGAATTAAATTTACAGCTGTTATAAAATATTTATTGCCTATTTTTTAGTAATTTATTGATTTAATTAAACAACACAAAATAACAAAAGCAAACAATATAACATTAAAACTACATTATAAATAGTTTTTTTCTATCTCCTCTAGAAATTGGTGTTTCCTATCAAAAGTGTCCAATTTGGACCACCCTGTACATGCACGGTGTCTCTAAAATGTGTGGACATAGCTTAACCACAGATTCCTGGGCGCAAAATATTCCTCGTTATTTATAGGACTGGAATACACTTTGCTCTTTAATGCTCTCACAAAAAAAACTTTGAACTAGGATTCAAAACGTTTCATGGTCAATTGGAAATAATGCAGAGAGTACAATTCAATTTTTTGCGTAGAATCGACCTTTGCATCCAGGAAAATGGTGGTCACTTTGAACATTTGTCATAAATCTATTAATAATAGTATATTATACACCAAGGTAGAGAAGATATTTTTCTCAGCCGAGCAGTATTATTTCCTGACATGCGAAGCATGGAGGGAAATAAGTTGCGAGGCTGAGAAAAGTTTTTTCTACCGTGGTTTATATACTATTTTTTTCACTACTAGCACCTTTATTCCTTTTAATTAATCATTTTTACATCAATAAAAAATAAAATGGCAGATGCATATATTTATTTTTAAATATCCACAAAAATCAAATAGCCTTGCTTGAAAAAGGAGAGAAGTTAATTTCAATTGACATTTGTGTAAAATATATTTATAATAGCCACCTGAGTGCATAGCAATTGTTTTAATTATTAACCAGTAGTCAATAATGAAAAATTATTGACCACTAGGAGAGAAATTTATCTTCTTGGTTCGAAAACAAGGTCAATAATGATATCTTCTAATACTAGTAGTGAAAAAACTTACTTATTACCCCTGATCACATAACAATCAGATTCGCCAAGTTCATATAAAATCTGGCAAGCATTTTTATGGTTAGTTTGCATTCAGTGGCCAGGCGGCGCCACCGTTGCATCGTAGTTTTGAAGTGCTTGTCACTTTGACAAGAACAATTATTTGAGTTATTTTGTTTTGATTTTGAATTGCTAAATACCGTGAGATCGAAAAAAAGATGATTCTGAGCAGGCCTTGACTAGTACAACACGATTGGCAAGACTGATTTCAAAATGTGGCAGTATGTTAGAGGTTAATAAATGTCAAATAAATTAAAACACAAAACAGTATTTATTTAGGGAACAAACTGAAAACTAAGATGAATACATGTTAGAGTAGGTGTTCAAAATGTGATCCTTCACTAGTATTACAACGATAAACTTAAATAACTCTGGAAACAAGATTGCAAAACTGACTTACATTTGAAATGTCACTGTCACATTATAATTCATAGGCATTCTAGAACCAGTGTAGCCAATCGTGTTGTACTAGTCAAGGCCTGCTCAGAATCATTTTTTTTTCGATCTCATGGTAGTACATTACATCCGAGGTGGGAAATGTTTCATTACAGCTGAGGGCTTATGTATGACCGAGAGGCGAAGCCTCGTGGTCAGACATAGTGCGAGGCTGTGATGAAACTCCCACCGAGGTATGTATACTATTTTGTCCACGACTAGTCAATAATCTGTCAATTATTCATGTGTTTGGTCAAACATAATGCTATCTATTATACACTGCCAGCAGTGAATAATCATTATTCACGGTGTTATGGGAACATCATTGTCTATGGTGTATAATGAACGAAATAGGTTATGTTTTTAATCCTACCACTTCATTTAACATAGTCCCACCACATGGTTTTAGTAGCGTTGTTATTTAAATTTTAATTAAAAATTCTTCGTATTTGTAGTCGAGGACAAAGTATAGTATTCGACTCGCTATAATGGCTACTATTACCTCGGATAATTGCAAAACTCGCTCACTCACTCGCTCGTGTTGCAAACATTATCCTCGGTAATAATAGCATTCATTATAGCGTCGTGTATAATATATTTATCATCAATCAAAATAACTCAAAATATTGTTCTTGTCAAAGTGGCAAGCACTTTAAGACTACGATCAAGGCCTACTGTATCAATCGCGACTTCGTCCAGTTATCTTATTTTTTCTAGGAGTTTCATCTCCACCATGCATGATTCCTCTGTTTTTTTTTTTTTTAGTGGGACTGTCTGCTGAGCCGCTCCGACCATAGCCTCTTGTAGTTTCAAATTCTCTGGATCCAGGGACTAGCTTTTGTGTGAATTCTGGGTTGAACCTTAGCTTTTCTGTGTCGAATCTGTCGATTCTTGCCAGCTGGACCTTCCTGATGTGTCTCGGAATGAGCTTAACTTTGATTTTGGAGAGATATGAGATAGTAGTTCGATTCGTTGAGTTTTCCGTGCAATGGCGACGGACGTGATCAATTTGGAACTCGCCAAGGTGGGAGTTCGAGGACCTCCAAGTCTTCTTCTTTTCTTCTGTTTAACAGATATTGATTTCAGAACATGTTGAACTCCACGAGTCTCTCTCCATTGCGGTTGGTCCTCCAGTGTGCTGGGTATTAGTTTCCGACAATATTTTGGAATTTTCTGCCTTTGCCGAGCTGTGCATTGGAATCCCCAAGCAGGATGATCGTGTGTTTGTCTCTTCAATATAGAAATTCCAGCCTCGATTGGGACTTAAACACTTAAATAATGGAGCAAATTTCTACTTGTTTATGTTACGTAATTTTTTTAATATTCAATAAAGTACCTACTTTTTAAACGTAATAACCTCATACATTATTGTCAGTAATATCAAAGAAATGTTTATGAATTTCAAATGTTATTTTTCACTCGCAGTGTCTGATTAGTGTCTATTACGAGTTAGTGTATTCCTATTTATCATACAATGTTTTGTTATGGGGTGCATAGGTGCATTATTATACAAAAGCGGTTCATACGTCTTATATTCAATGCGAAACCAAGGGATTCGTGCAAACAGTTTTTTACCAATAACAACATGTTAACCTTGCCATCCATATTAGTCTACAAATCAGCATTATTTGTATTCAGTAATATCAGCTTGTTTGTTAGGAATAAGGATTTCCATCAATATAGTAAAGAAATGGTCACATGTTATCTATACCTAAACACCGTACTGCAGCGCCCGAAAAAAAAAAATAAAAATAGAGAGACGAACAACATGTTATCACAATATTTATTAAAAAATGTAGTACAATTCGTGCTGGATTATATAATCCAGTAAAGCTTATATAATGTAAAAAAAGAGGTGTCTGTAATATAATTAAAGTTAGTAAATAAGCAATAATTACTTATCTACAAACAACATCAAAATTTGTAGTATCCAAAAGTGAATAACTTTCTGCTAACTTTGTGTACATATTTCACATCAATATTTTTAGAAAAATGACAACCTATTCATATAGGTAATTAATACGACTGGGCGTACACACATTTTAACAGTAAACCATGTAATCTAATCTGCTGTTTACCAATGATAAAACCTTTCGCCATACACATACACGTAAATTAGAAACTTACACAAAAAACAACGGAAGTTATTATAAAATGTTATTCATACTGTGGAATTCCTTTACAGCAGATTAGTTATTATTTAAAAAATGGACAACCATCAGGTTAAAATTCGCCCATTTACCTGTTATTTTTGCAATAAATTAATAGACAACGATACAGAATACGTAAGTAAAATTAATTAAGCTTTTGTCGTCGTAACAATTTTTGATTTTTGTAGGGACATGTTTCCAACTGTGGTTCTGTTTTGGAACCTTGTGTTAATAAATGCGGCTCGTACGTGCCAAGAAATATGAAGTTAAGGCATATGAAGGAATGCAAAAATAAGATGTCGAAATCAATGCTGAAACTAAGTTCTAGTGATACTTATGATTATCCTAACCAGGAAAATGTGCAAATTTTACAAAATGCTAATGCCGGATTTTTAGGTAAAATATTAATAACTTCAAACCTAAAATAATTAGCTAAATTTTCACCTTGACCTTGGGCTATTTTTAGCGTCCACCCTTCCGCGCACGGGAAGGGCAAAAATAAAGGATTCGCATCAACAAATTCCAGTGGCGTGCAAATCAGATTTACCAGATCTAATAAGAAAATTCGAAAATTTAGATCAAACCTATAAACAACTATCACAGAATATGCTCGTGCTCAGGAATAAACATCAGGAAGGTGTTCAAACTCAACACAATGTTCAGATGAATGCGCAAATGCAGTTTGAAAAGTTACAGTACCAAAGTCAAATAATGAACGAATGGAAACGCACCATCGAAATGCAGATGGAAAATTTTAAACACAAAATGAAATTTTATCAGAAATTCCAAAACGAAACCGAAGGTTGCTTGGGAAACTTACAAATAATACAACAAGCCGGCGAAAAAACTGATTCAAACCTAAAAGTTCTACAAAAACAATTTCACGAAGAACAACTATTAAATCGTGAAAATTTTAATGATTTACAAGGGAGTTTAAATGAATTTAAAGATTATTTTACACAAGAAAACGCAATAATTGGTGCTTTATGGAGCGATTACAAAAGCGATATAGAAAAAATAGTCCAAGAAATAATTACCATCAATACAACATTAAACGAAAACAAAACAAAACAAAGTTCTTTAATTTTCGATCTTAGAACCGCCAGCCAAGTTTCATCAGAAACATCCGATAAATTGGAAATACAAGAAAGGGCCTTTAACGAGCTTAAAAAGGAGCTTTCACAGTTTAAATTAGATCTTAAAGGCCTGGAAGAATCTTCGGTAAATGAGTTATCTAAACAAGTTTCCGTCACACCAGGTATGAATAAGTGAATACATTTTAATTAATGTTGAAATTTACTCAAATTCGTCCAAGTGAATAATAGCATATTATTCAATGAGCGTGTTATAATAGCTATTGTTTAACGAGGAAGAAGTTTACATGCCGTAATTATTTAATAGAAAACGCGTATAATGGGATTATTATTTAATTTAGGTCATAGAAAAACTGTCAAAATTGTTAACAATTTTAAAGAAAGAAATTTTAGGTCGCCTTTTATGGAAGATTTCAAATTTTAATGCAAAAATGGAAAGTGCAAAAGAAAACGATACCATTATCAAAAGTCCGGTATTTTATACGCATGATTATGGATATAAAGTTAGAGTAAGTATGTATGTTTCTAGAAATTTTTGTATTTATTTAATTAGAAATCCTAAGCTTTGGGTTAGGGTTTATATATATATATACGCGAGATTCTACGGCGGTCGCCGCTTTTCGCTTCCTAGACGCCACGATTTGCGATCTGTCCAATCATTATCTTGTAGATTTCTTGATCGCATTGCTTCCTGTACTCGTTGTTTCCATTTTGTGCGTGGGTTAGGGTTTATGAGTATTAAAAAAGAGAAGCTTTCTTTAATATCTTTCTATTTTTAGGACGTCCTTCGTATTTCATAACGAACTGTTGATAATTTTATATAAAATACCTATTGTTTTATTACAGCTGCAAATTTACTTGAATGGCATTAAAAAATGGAAAGGACGTCATATGATTGCGTGTCTTCACGTATTAAAAGGCGAATATGACTTATTATTAAACTGGCCTTGTTGTATAGAAGGCACAATGATTTTGCGAGACTTGTATAATCACTCAAATGTGAGTATACTTTGTTTATAACAAAAAATAAAATAAGTATTACTTAAGTTTAGTAGACTAATGATGTTAACAATCGACACCGGTAGGCATTTTAAAAAAATTATTAATAAATCGATAGATGTTTGCTGATTTAAAAAAAAATTCATTAACATCATCTAAATTTTTTAATCAAAAGAAATACGAGTATAATATTTCTATTTAAGCAACAAACTATTCATTTTCAAAATACTACAAAACTGAAACATCCTTCTATTTGGATTGCCTTAACTATAAAATACCGAACAACTTTGGTTGTTATTAATTAGTAATCCATAATGAAAATTATGTTGTCGGAGTCGTTTACAAACCACCTCAAACTAATTACAAAACTCGTTGCAAAATATTTGTTAATCATCTTTCCCTTCTGTGCTGAACTATCAAATTAGGTCATTTGTTTGGGTGCTTTTAATATAAACATGTTCGATTTTTGTGTGTTAGCTACACAAAATGCTTGAATTATGCCAGGTGTCAATGAATCCTGGTACCTGGGACATCCCTGTTTTTTTTTTTTAAATATTTTTATTTATCAAAATGATATTTGGTGTATGTACTGTACTCTTAAATCTACATTATTTGACACAGAATGTGTTTCTGTCATTTCCGATTTCGTCAGAATCAACCTCAACTGTGTTATTTTAAATGGGACGCCCTGTATATTTATACATTTTTGGAATCTCCGTTTAATTTATGTATGTTACTATCAAGTTAGTAACATTTTGAGGACAAATAAAAACGGAGAAAAATTGACCTACGTACAATGAAAGTCAGGGTGTCTCAAAACAAATTATTTTAAAATTTCAATATGCGCAGGAAATCAACAGGTGAATGGGAAAACCCTAACCGAACACAACAAACAAATACGAAAGGCCAACAGAAACTCCTGGAGGAAGTTCTCCCAAGAAGTTGAAAATACTTTTGAAGCAGCACGACTGCAGATGATATTGACCAAACATCCCGTGTAACAAATTGGCACAATATTAAAACCAAATGATAAATACACAGAAACGTGCAAGGACACCTTGGAGATACTTCTTCAAGCACACCTTCCAAGCTCAAGTGCTGCAATGTAATGCTAGAAAAAAGAAACTGGCAAACTGCAGATAAGATTATCACTATTATCAGCTTAATAGCACTGAATGGATAATTGATTCCTTTAGGTCATATAAAGAGCATCTGGTCCTGATGGAATTATGCCTATGCTATTACAACAAGGGAAAACAATTACCTGCGAAAGTTTTATAGATTATGAAGAGCAAGCCTGGCAAGGAGATTTATTTCTACAGTCTGGAAGCAATCAAAAATTGTCTTTATTCCTAAACCCGGAAGAGACTTCTCCCAGGCAAAGGCGTACAGACCTATCACTCTATCATCTTTTAAACAAACCTGGTGGAAACTAATTGAATTGAAAAATACATATATCAGAAAAAGCCTACCTACAGGAGGCGTATTTAATTGCCATCAACATGTCTATCAATCAGGGAAATCATGCGTGATTGCTCTTCACCAATGGGGAGGACAATTGAGAAAGCAGTTAACCTTCAGGAAATTACAGTAATTACTTTTCTTGATATAAAGGATGCCCGCAAGGGGGGATCTCATCATCCTGCTGTGGGACCTGGCTCAACTCCTAGTCGAACTAAATGGCAAGGGCTACTTTACTCATTCAGTGATGCATCGCGGGTAAATTTGACAACACGGCCTCGGAGCTCAAGCAAGAAGCTCTTGAAACTATGGAAAGAAGGTGCACCAGAAAGAACCTAAGCGCAAATCTTCAGCAAACGGCACTGATTCCATTTACAAAAAGAACAAAATTGAAGAGGTTAAAACTGACTAACTTCAACTACAAGCGAGTTAGGGGGCTAAATACATAGGTATAATCCTGAATGCTATACTAACCTAGAAATCACATATTCAAAAAACCATTAATAAAGGAAAAACAATTCTTATGACAAAACAGCGAGTGCTGAGTAAAACCGGATGACTTAAACCATGTATGGTTCACTGGTTATACACCACTATGGTGAGACCTATGGTTACCTACGAATCACTGATGTGGTGGTCAAAAGTTGAACAGAGGCAGCCCAAACTGGAGATATCTAAACGCCAAAGACTTGCCTGCTTGTGTATTACGGGAGTGATGATTACCTAATCAAAGTAGAGGCAACAATGACGGTATAAGGGTCAAAATCAAGGAGGTGGAAAATTTGAGTTGGAGACAATTTTTGTTATTAAAATTACGTGACATAATAAATTTTTTCGCTTTAATGTATCAATAGCAATTGTATTTAATAGCACCTAAAGTCACCTGTAATAAAACTTCTCTAGCTTTAATTTTATTTATTTCAACATATACAAAATGTCATTTCGGGAACGCGTCCATATTCCAGTTTCTACAGAGTAAGTGGTTACAAATACCATGAAACTAACTCAACAGCAATAATTGTCTTGGCCATACTAATAAATTAAATTTCTTTTATAAGAAAATATTGAAGTTCTCCAATAAATTTAAAAAATATATATTTTTATGTTTTACCAAGAGTTGTCCGAAAATTAATTTGTCATTTCGTGAACTCATCCGTGTTCTGTAAAAATGTTGCGCCTACAATATAATAGGTGACGCTTATAAGCAGCCCTGTGAAGGCATTTGGGTCAACTGGTCGGTGTCCGTTTGTTATCTGGATTTAATTAATTATTTAAATAGTAAAAGTATGTTTCAATTTCATATTTCAATAGCGTACATCAATGTAGCATCATTACTGGAACGCTGGTAGCTAGTTTGTTTATACAAAAAAATAGTGCTTTAGTAGTCATTTTGTTAAATAATGCAGAATGCTTGCGATATAACCTCAAAAATAGCTTATAAGTCAGTGTACTTGAAAATTTTGGAACAACAAACGTTAAAAAGTCATTACGGGAACGGTCATTTCGGGAACGTTCCCGGACTATGATGTGCATTCCTTAATACATATCTGCTTATTAATGTGCCAGCTCAAAACAAAAACTTTGTGTATAGATATGCTGCCATTTCCGTAAGGGGTTATGTTTAAGTTAATTAAAAGTTTTACTGGTTAAGACTTCGCAATGATGAAAATGACTGATCTCTAGTTTTTAGATGCAAAATGACAGAAAATTCTGTATTTTTTATTATACTTAGTATGAAACAATTTTGTCATCATGATAAATATTATTTGTACAATAAAAATGCTAAAAAAATTTGTTGTATTATTTCATACACTAAGATATAGTGGACGATACCGTCATTTAGGGAACGCTACAGTCATTTAGGTAATGCTACATCATTTCCGGGAACGCAACAAAAAATTAAAGAATTTAGTTTAGGTTTGGTTCCCCTAATTAATATTACTACAATTTAGTAACATATAATTAACTAATAAGATTCAAGTAAAAATAAAATATATGAAATCAATAAACACAAAATAAATGAAACTTTCGTTTAGGAAATTTAGTTTTTGCTTATGATTGTGCAGTATTCTCTTAAAAATCTTAAATTATGATATAATAATCTCAGGTTTTCGTAGTACAATTTCAATACTTATCAATTTACATTATAGCATAAGCAAAATGGTTACAATCTATTAACCGAAATATATAATTTTTTAATTTAAAAAACGTTCCCGGAGTACTATTTCCTTCCGCCAATTCTGTTATTAATTTCAATAAAACAATAAATAATTACTTTTGTGCATGCCCCTTTCAAACAATCGTTAATGATGAATGAAGCTATAATATCAGTAGATTAAAAAGGTTCTAAAACAAATTTAAATTATTTGAAATTTGATAACTGAAATTGTCCACCTCTTTGATTTTGACCCATAAAGGCTGAGATGCAATGGCAATTGGCAAACCAGCTATATCCCTGGTTCTACTACGATAACTAACATTGTCACAAACCCATTATTAGAAATGAGCAGTGACGTAAGTCTAACACGAAAATCTTCAATAAACCCTTTCAGATCCAGCTTGACTGCACGAAGGGCTGCAGTCAGACAGGTTAGCAAATCTAGTATACTGATGGGTCCAAGATTGACAGTTGTACTGTAGCTGGAATATATAGGGAGTCTCCTCAGTTTAATGGGGAAATATGCCAGAATCTTCCAAACAGAAACTCATGCAATAGATCCTTGTCTTGACAGATAGCCAGGCCGCTTTAAAAGCTATACCGGATTAATTCAAAATTAGTCTGGGATTCTTTGCAAAATATTATAACCCTTACAAACCACAACAGGGTACCCATCATCAACTTTTACTGGCCCTAAACTAATACCACAATTCGCAGTTGGATAACCGGTTGAATAAACAAACAACATCAAAATCACTGGAACTGTATGAAAGGTTAAAGACATAGCAAATCTAGGCTAAAAACACCACATAAAAAGCTGACGCATAACATACTGCGGCATCAAATTATGTTAGTGACAGAATCGATAACCGGTCACTGTAATTTGCAAAAATACATACATACAACAGGTGTCTGTACGGAAGAACCCATATGTTTGTAATGAGAAGGACGATACAGCCTCTCATATCATTTTCGAATGTGTAGGTCTCTTACTAATGAAAAATTATCTTTCTAACAGATACCAACAGATTCGAATTGATGAACGTAATACGTCTACCGCTAGGCGTTCCACAGGGTTCTATATTTGGGCCCTTGTTGTATGCCATTTACGTAGTTAAGTTTCATATCACTATATCAATATTATGTAAGATGCGCATGTATGCAGATGACACTCAGGTTTATTATCTTAAAGCACTTTACCCACACAGGTCGTATGTTAATACAACGATTAAAAAAGTACTTTGTGAAACTCTTCGCCTTTGACATTTTACTTTTTGTTCCGAAATTCCTGTTTAGATTTGAATACAATACAACAAATTCAAAGGGTTTAAAATGTTTGTTTAAGTATATTCACGGAATTAGAAAATGCGATCATACATATTTCGCATAAGCTAACAAAGTGGCTGATCATAAAAAATACGTCCGATGTGCATAATTAAAATGTAAGACAAATGGATTTTAACTGTTTCACTACATAAAACGTAACTGTCATTGAAAATAATTGTTTATTTTTTGAAAAAAATTATTATAGGATGACATAAACCGTGTTACGGCACACGTAACGTTATTTGCTGGTTACATTACTCGAGAATTTAAAAGAACTCGCTCCTTCGTCGCTCGTTTTTTCAAACTTTTCTCTCGTAATGTAAAAGGATTCATAACGTTACTTGTATCGTAAATTACTATAAATCAATTACATGTTATTTATAAAAGTTTGACATTACATAAATTCAAGCCAGCATTAATTCTTCAAGCATTTATTTCTAGATCAATGATGTAATTTATCTGTATTTAATCAATAATCTGTAGCCTAGCATTATGGTGTTACTCGTGCTGGTGTCGCCTGTTGGTTTTCTTTCCTTTATTTTCGTTTTATTTATTTTTCCTTTATTTCAAAATGTATTAATATCGATCATATTGTATTAAATGCGATCAGATAGATGTATTCTTGAGCTACTTACTCATTCCTAGTATTGTAATTAGGCATTTGGGTTAATTTTATTTTCATTATTTGTATATAAGACAAACTTGAAAAGTAGAATTTTGAACTTTCCCTTGAGGTTCCATTAATTAATTTTAATTTGTATTGTACGGAGCATGTAATATTTTAATTGTTTTTTTGATTGAATGAAATTATTATTATCAGAAAAATAATAATAATTCGTGTTTTTGCTTACAGCCAAATGATTATTCGAAATACATATCAGCTAAAAGAGAATGTGGGGATGAAGAAAATGAAGAGCCTCAAGAATCATCAACACAATATATTTTCGTTCCTCATACAACCCTTACGAAACAGAACTTCGTAAGAGAAGACACATTATTTATTGAAATTCGAATCAACTCTACGTATAAAGTTAAAGACGAAACAGCCTTATAGTATACCTACATTTTTTTAATATTAAGTACTTACTTAATATGTTGTATCAGTAAAAAATAAATCTTTTTTATATAAGGAGTAGGAGTTGCGTGGCAGGCGTTGAACCGAACACACGCATGTGACAGGCCTAAACGTTTTCACAGCTTTCCTTAGGAACCTTATTATTACTGGTAAATAAATCCTATACCCACGGGGGTATTAACAAGGCTCGGGTAATGATAATAATCCTCACATCATAACATAACAAAAATCGTAAAAATAACAACAAAACGGGGAATAAATAAATCAATAACCTGAAAGTGCAGTGAAAGTGGTACCGCAAGTGTTAGACGGGGTGTAACAGGAAGAGGAAGGGCTACAGGAGGAAATTCCACATCCAACAATTGAAGACAGGTTCCAAATCAAAGGTGCAAGAAGGTGCAAACGTGCAATAAAAGATAAGTGTATCGTAGATCGTAGTATTGTATAAAGTGTATTATATACTAATGAAACACGGCAATAACAGTAATATCAGCTTAAAATGACGCAATAGAGGTACTAACAGCATTAATGCACGTGTGTAGATTGTAATTAAGTAGAGGTACGGAAACAAGAAAGTTGCAATCAAAAGGGGACGCCAAGCTTAATGTTTGGGCCTCACAGCAAGACGTTACAGCCCTGAAATACGGTCGTTTCAGCACTGTGTTAAGAAAAAGGGACCGTTTCAGGTAGAAAGTCTATTTATAGAAAAGAATACAAGACTGCACGCAGGATTTAACATATCCAAATTCTAAGTTGGTACAGTTTAGCACATAAATAATAAGAAATATAAACCAAATAAAAATAACATCTAGTTTTACATCTAGTTTTACAAAGAATAGGTAATAGGCAATTGTGGCATGCGCATGGTACATGTATGTACACATAATAAAAGTAGGGCTCAAAGTTAACTTAGTCAGCAAGGCACCCGAACTCAACGAAAGCTATACCAGAAGCAGGACGGCTGACAAGGGGAAGCACAAGCAACAGAAATGGACCGAGAAACAATGTACACCAACGACCACACAATTCAAGTAAGGAAAATAGCAGGCGATGGAAACTGCCTATTCGCTGCAATAACGGACCAGATAACAGAAGGCAGAAGAAACAAAGAAGAACTTAAGAAGGAAGCTCTGGAGTTGCGAAGGGAAGTCGCACAATACGTGAGGGAAAACCAAGAAGAAATGAAATTGCAGCTGGAAGAAAATATCAGAGATTTGGCCCCCAAGTACGATCATCTGGACCACACTTTCGGCTCAGCCATGCAAATCAACGCCTACATAGAAGACCTGGGAACAGAAGGATTCTGGGGCGGATACGAATCCATCTTTGCAGCGATGGAAATCCTGCAAACAAAAATTGAAATCTACAACGAGGCAGGCCACAAATCGGAGCACACGCCGAAGAACACCACGGGAGGGCACGCGACTACAATACGACTAGCGTACAGGACATCGATAAACGGATCTAGAAACCACTACGATAGCGTAGAAACGGTAGAAGAAAATAATAGTCAAAGAAGAGAGGCGCAGAGCGGGAACTGGAACGTGGATATAGAAAAGCAGCTATCAGAAGTACAACCAGGGCGATACGGCCTGTCCTTACAAACCCAACCATCTTACAGGCAAATAGAAGAGACACTACCAACAGAAATGAAGATAGCCTCGTGGAATGTAAGAGGAGCGCGAAGACCGGAGAAACGCGAAGAAATAGACAGACTACTAAACCAAGAAGAAATCACCGTAGCTTGCCTGCAGGAAACATACATGACCACCGGGAAGGCAGACACGTTTTAATTGCATTTGTACACTTATCAGAAATACGTAAAGGGTGGAAAATTCAAAATAAATTAATAAGACTATCAACTAAGGTAGAACAAAGAGCGAAAAAACTTGATAGTACACTCAGTTTTTAATGAATCAAAAGTAAGAATTCCCTGGTAAAGAGAAGTCGTGTGCCTAATTTACTGATAAAGCGTAAACAAACTTTTTAAAAACACTACTGGTAAGTGCTAGAACTCCATATTAATTTGTTAGTCAACTCAGTAAAAAGCAACTGAACTGTAAGCGTAGCTACAGGTTATGCAATATGCAATATCAGATGGCAGAATTCGAAAGCAAGGGAAGAAGAGCATTGGGCTTACCCCGGCTCCACACTTGCGTTGTTCGTGTACGAATATTCGCTATTCGGATAAAGATAAAATGCGGCAAGTGTAGATGAAAATGATTCGTATTTGTATATACGAATACGAATTATTTTCATCTACACTTGCCGCATTTTATCTTTATCCGAATAGCGAATATTCGTACATGAACAACGCAAGTGTGGAGAAAGGGTTACAGTAACAAACCAACAACAGGTTATTTGTTAAATACACCGGTCCAACTTAAATGTTGTTTTTTTATCTTTGCTAATGTTGAAGTTCAATGAACGGAGTCTGTGATCTGATTCAATTCAACGTCAGAAGCCCTGTCAAAACCACAAAAATACATATTTGTTTTATCAGCTAAACTTTTTTGCAGCTATAAACTTAACAAATCCCTTGTTTTCCTTCTTGCCGAGCCCCACCAGGTGAAATTACATAAACCTATATAATTAAAAAAATGTATATTACTTCTAAATTTACCCGAAATTTATTTTTAGTGAGATGCCAAGATTTTCATTTCATACTAATCTTATTCAAATAGGGTTTAAAATGTCAGACACGTGATTGCCTACCGGTTTTTCATGCTTCTTTATTTCTGTAAATGGTAATCATTAAAAAAATAATCTGAAAATACCAAAACACAATACCTCTCTTAATAAGCACGCTTTCCAAAATAGAAACGGGCGACTCAAAAGTTAAAGTCCATATAACAGACAAACCCACAGTAAAAGCAAAATTTCCCCAAAAACCATGGAACTGTAAGAAATCATTTTTTGTAGTTTAAAAAATGTTCTAGTTGTATTTTCAAACACTCACTTCAAAGAAATTGCTCACGTAAGAATTTGTTGCCATCTGACCTCTTACTAAAAATATTACCAAATAATGCGTCAGATACAAACTATAATTTAAACGGGCTAATATTCTGAAGACGGGCAGTGACAGAAACGTATTTATGTAACCTAGAAAGTTTTTTGTATAATTCTGACCCTTTATGTGTAAAATCAATTAATTAATTAATTGATATTTTTTAAAAACAATAATCTAAAAATACTTTTAAAAATAAAGGTTGGTGAATGTATTATGTATGTTACTCACCACCATAGCCTTGAGTGCAAGCAAAAATTATCCAACAAATGCACATTCCCCAAGCAATACGCGAAACTCCCAAGAAAAGTGCTACTTGTGTAGTTGAATAAGTGTGTCTTAGAAACAAATTGTACGGATATATTACACCTAGCATTGTACCGATAGTTATTATCCACAGTAGCACAACAAATGCCTAAAATTAGAAAAATTACTCTTTTGCTACTAAATATAATTTTATATTTTTATATGAAAAATGTAACTGGAAAAATATCTGTATTCTTTATTTTTTATTTATTTAAAATTTAAGCATGGTTTATACTAAGAAATTCTCACCAAAGAAATTTCAGGTGTAAACCAAGCTCAAAAGTGTAAAAACAGATGGTGGAAATAACCCTTTATAAACATAGGTTAAAAAATTGCAGTAACTTACCGTTTTAAGGATAATGTTTTTATCTTTAGTTTTAAACAGAGTATACCCCAGAAGAGTTCCAGTTAACCAAGGAGACATCCGTACATAAACTGGATTGTATAGATAGTCATAAAAGTTAAACAGTTTCCTAAAACACAGTTTTAATACGTTTAGAATAATCTTCACGATTAATTTGTATTTTTTATTTTATTTCGTCTATAAACTTTTAATTTTGATGTTTCTTTAAAGTTTGGAAGTTTGGCTGTATCTGTTATTTTTTATTCAAATTTTATTTTTAATTTATATTGTTGCAAATATTTGCATGTTTAAGCCAAATTCTGAAAATAAAATCAAACTTACTCCATAGTCTCGCTATTAATATCGTAATAAAACGTCGTATATATGGTAGCTGCAAAAGAAGCCCCTATTAATCCTAATATGAACAAACTAGTCATTTTTTGCCACTTTAATAACGGGAGGAAAATCAATGGCGACAATAAATACAACTGGGTATCGACTGCTAAATACCAGGATTGCAAGATGCACTACAATTAATAAAATTAATATAATTTACATAAAATTGTTAAATACGGCAAAAAATTTACGGCTTCTGAAGGATTCAGATACGTCTGAATATGCAACAAAGTAGTCCACCAGTTGTTTACGCAAGTTCCTTTCAAATTTTGTACCACCAAATACCAGTACGGCCCAGAACCCATATGCGGCAATAAACCCAAATATAATAACACCATTGCTGCTAAACCAGGTTGCAATCTGTTAACAAATTTAAAAAGTTTTTCGATTATATACGCGAAAAAAAAACTCCCATACTACCATAAATATTTGTTTAACTTAAAAAAAAATTATAGATACGAATAAACCTAAAGTACTTGGCCAACATTAATTTTGTTTTGGCATTAGCAAAATTCGTTACGAAAACAAGAGGTAGACAAGTTCCGTTGAAAGCTTTGGATTCGCAAATTCTTTGAAAGATTGTTTCATAAAGTTTTCTTTAATTTTAATCACATTTTTATAAGGAATTGATTCGAAGTAATTAATAAGAAACGTTGACTTTATATGCATACCTTAAAAATCTGTGGCCCCAAAATATAAATAAATTCATCGAAATTCCTTTTTCTTTAGCAAGTAACACTACGTAAACTATCAAAAACCCACTAATTACGAAGAATGTATCAACACAAGCCAAGGCTCCTTCAATAAATACAGTTTCTTCTTGTTGGAGCCACTAAAATGATAAATTATATTACCTTTATATTTTTAACTTTTTCACGAATTGTACGAGAATTTTTTTTAGTTACTTGGGTTCTCATTTTCAATTTTCTTTTTATTTTCGAATCATATTTACTGATCAACCTTTTAATTAGTAATGCCAAAAAATGTAAGTAAAGAAGTGGAAATTAAGGAGGAGTTCTACAGAAACTTAGAACAGCGTTTTAATGGGATTCCAAAATATGATATCAAAGTAATTATAAGCGACTTTAACGCCAAAACAGGAAAAGAAGAAAGGTATAAACCAACTATAGGAAACTTCAGCAAACACGAGGAAACAAATGAAAATGGAAAAAAATTCATAGAGTTTGCCACGGAAAAAGAAATGAAAATAGCATCAACATACTTCCAACATAAGGAAATCCATAAAGGTACGTGGATGATTCCACGGATCTCAGAGACTAACCAAACTCGTAGATCATAATTCATATATTAATTGAAAATAAACATATGAAAAATGTAAGGGATGCAAGAAGTTATAGAGGAGCAGATGCTAACAGTGGCCACACAATACAATACAGTAAAATTTTCCAAGGAAAACATTTCAAACCCAAAACTTAAAAAATAGTAAAAATAAAATATGAAGAGGACGAGAATCCGGGAAGGACGGTGGAAGAAAAATGGGAAAAGATAGAAGATATAATGAAAGAGCGCAAGTTCTGAATGACGAAGTGAAAATAAAAAAGGAACTATGATTCGACAAAGAATGCGAGGAAAAGAGAAAACACAGAAAACACGCCAGAATGAAAGGGTTAAAGGAAAACTATAGAAAACGAAGAAACGTTTAAGGAAACTAAGAAAGAGGCAAAACAATTCTGTAGGCACAAGAAGAGAGAATTTCTGGAAACGCAATCAATAAACATCGAGACGAATTACACAAAGAAGCAGCCAAGAGATTTTTATCAAGATGTTAGAAAACAAACACAACATCAAAATAAAACAATATTTATCAAGGACGAAAGAGGAGATTTGATTAGAGGAACGAAAGAAAAACTGGAGCGCTGGAAGAATTATTTTGGCAGACTGTTAAGTGAAGAGAAAAAAGAAAATAATGAAGTAGTAATGGGAAGACATCAAGAAGAGGAAGAAAAAGTGCCAAGATTGGAAGAAGTCAAGGAGGCTATAAAAAAATTAAAGAACGAATAATAAACCAGCTGAAAGAAGGAGGAGACGCAATGTTAGAACAAATACCTACACATGTTAATAACTCGAATCTGGAATCTGGGAAGAGGAAAAAATGTCAAAGAAATGGAAAGAAGCATTGTTAATACCAATACACAAGAAAAGCGACACATCAAATTGTAATTACTATAGAGGAATCACACTGCTAGACGTAGTAGGGGAAAGTGGGGCAAAGTGAAACCCCTAATGTTTTAAGCCACACCACGCCTACTGTTTTGCTCGAAAAAATAGTCTAATTTATATAAGTTTATCGTTTAACATTGTCATTTGAAAAAAATTAACAATTTTGGAAGCAACTTCATATATTATCTACAGTTTCAGCAACAATTTTTATAAAAAAAGGCATTTTTTCACTTTGCCCCACTCGATGAGGGCAAAGTGAAAAATTTTATGGGGCAAAGTAAAATTACTAAACAACTGATGAAAAAGAAAAAAAACTTTATAGGCTTAATTATCTACAAACTATGACAAAGCGGGTACATGAAAGTATCCTCTACGTAATTTTCTAGGCTCCCCAATCACCTTTTCTACTTCAGAATATGAATAGAAAGGTACATCTTCCTTCGCAGGCCATTGGAAATATTTTTTAGATTTTTCCAGGCAGCTAATTTGAACTTTGTCTGTTTCCTTCTTCTTGACCTGGCCTGGGAAGAGTTCTGTATTGTACCGAACAAGCACCCAATTACCCACTTCAATGTTTGCTAGGGAAATCTCCTTTGGGCCTTCTAAAGGGCCTTCTTCGGCCCAGTCAACTGTACTGTCCGAATGTAGGCTAATGGATGTTTCGTCATCGCTGGTCTCGCTTTCTGCTGGTGTAAACAAGTTCTTTTTGACTGCCTTCTTCTTAGCTTTAGAAGGGTTACTCTTAGTTTGATTTCCTGATTTCTGTTGCTTCAGTTCTGCAATATAAGGGGATGTTGTGGCTATCGCTGTCGTTCCTCTGCGACCTATCTTGGTTCTGTTTTCACCAGGTTCTTTTTGCTCCACTTGTGGAAGTGGTATAATATCGTAAGGAGAAAATTGTAGGTTTGTAGAGGGTTGAATTGCAGTTAGAGTTGAAGACAGTGAGGAGTCCAGCCTGTCTGTCGTTTTTGGGGCTTCAAAAGTGGAGAACATTCTTTTAAATGGATAAATCCCAGTTTTGTCAAATCCAGACACTGCGTTTTGTAAAGTTGCAGCTTTTGAATAAGCCTCCCCGAAAAGTTGGCCAACGTCCTGGATGGTCACGATTTTTCCAGGATGCTCTCTCAGCCATGTCCTAACGGCTTGTTCATAATAACATGAGAGAGGAAACATAAACGATACGTCACATGGTTGAAGTCTGTGAGTGGTGTGAGGTGGTAAAACAAGAATTTTCACGTGCTTTTGTTTTGCAAGCATTAGGACTTCAAGGTTCTTTACATGTGTTGCATGCCCATCCAAAATGGGCAAAACGGGCTCCTCTGCTGTTGGTCTGGAAAAGTTCAAGAAGTGCTGAAACCATTCGACGAATATTTCAGATTGCATCCATCCTGATTTATGGGTAAAAATCTTTGTATTAGGGGGAACGCCCTTTTGGAACAGAATGTTCTGTCTGACTCTGGGAAAAATAAGTGCGGGCGGGACATAACATAACATAACAGAATGCAAAATGCTAGTAGAGGCCTAACTATACTTCAGAATGTTTCAGAGTAAGCCGAGGATTAAGGCAAGTAGATCCACCTTCGACAACTCTGTTTAACATAATTTTGGAAAAAGTACTGAGAGAAAGTGGGATAAGAAGGAATGGAACAATATATAATGAAATTTTAGAAAGAATAGCGAAGGGTTCAAGAGGGTTTTAGAAGCAAAGAATATATCGCAATGCAAAAATAAGGGTAGATATATAAAACCATCATACGACCAATAGTAATAGTCCATTTGCTGAGAATGCTTCTGTATGTCATTCATTTACCAGAGATTCACCCATTTGGACATTGTTGGTAATCGTGTAGTAATTGAAACAAAATTGGGTGGAGGTCTGTGCGAGTGGCCATTTTGGAATCGGACGCCATCTTTGATGCAAATGGAAAAGGCACTGCATAGGCATGTGAGGTGTCATTTTACATGTTTTTTAGGGTGCTAAACACGTTAAAGACATCAAAAAATGAATTCGAAGACTTCCACGGTCAGTGTCAGTATTAACAAAACGTCTTCCGGATTGGGACCGTGTCATTTTGAGACAAGACTCAACGTCCAAATGGGTGAATCTCTGGTAAATGAATGACATACAGAAGTATGCTCAGCGGTTGTATTATAATGTACTTATAGGAGCGAATTATGGAAATTAAATCAAAAAGAAAAAGAAACCCTAGACATATGGGAAAGAAAAGTATTAAGGGAGATATATGGAGGACAAAGGAGAGGAGATTTTTGGAAGAGCAAAACTAATGCAGAATTAATGGAGCTGTACAAAGAACCAAAAATAACTAATGTAATCAGAGCGCAAAGGATTAGGTGGCTGGGTCATGTATAGGCAGGCTTCCACTAGAAAGAGCGACCAGACAAGTACTAACAAGGGGCATCGAAGGGAAAAGAAACAGTGGAAGGCCCAGGACAAAATGGATAGAAGCAGTAGAACGAGACTTAACTGATTTAGGGATCAGGAATTGGAAACAGGCTGCCGAGGATAGGAAAAGATGGAGAAGAATTTGCACAGATGCCATGGGCCAACTTGGCCTGCAGAGCTGAGTATATTACATATTATTATATAAGGCCTAAAAATAGTTCCGGGTCCTTTTATCATTGATTTTTTCATATAGTGTTTAAAGTTGTCTGCAACTAAAATCATATTTATAAGTAAACATAAAACAATATAATGAATATAATTTTGAATATCTAAAACAGAAGTATATTATTACCATGACAAACATGGCGTTAGACTTAAACTGAGGTGCGAATTAATATTTTTATGTGTTATTGGTGAAATAAACAGGATACCTCCATAAAATACAGATTATTTATGGCAGTGTGAGTAAGAAGGCCGTATAAATATCCATGTCCAAGAATTATCCAAGCCATGCTTATGACTCGAAGGCCATGTAGACAAGTTACGTTTGTATCATCTTCACGTTTGGTTGAAATCAATCGTTTGAAATTTGTATAATATGAAAATGCCATTAAAAAGTTGTAATGTTTGTCTAAAAAACAAAAATCGTAATTAATTTAATTTAATTTAAAGATGAAGATTTGTTGTTACCTTTACGCTTTTGAAAAATCAAGACGTCGTAAATGGTACTTAAAGCAATAACACTTCCAATTATGCCGAATATTAATCTGAAATAATCCAGGAAAATTAATTAAATATTAACACGCATTTAAAAAATAATGCAGAATGTTTAGAGATTCATGATTAAATTGGCGTTAAATAAAAATTATAGCTTTATGAGTTTTTTCAATTTTAAAAGAAACAATACTTCGTTTCTTTAAAACCTTACACAAAGCAATTAAAAAAATGTAATAGAAATAAGTTGAGAAATTTGAGAATAAATAACCTTTCTAAATTAACACTTTGCTTACACGGTTATTTTTTCGAAATCGGTATAAGAACTTTGTTTCTCAATAGTGCTACATCGATCATTCTTAAACACAAGATGGAGTGCAGACTGATAACGATCTTCAATAAAGTTCCATATGTTTTGTAAGTCATCTGTTGTGCAAGCTGCCGGGACACATATGTCCCAATTTATAAAAAGAGCATCTTCTAACTGAACCATTACTGCACTTGATATGTTCTTTTCTTCCTATAAATTCCGAAAAGTACTAACAAACATCTAGGATTTAATCGTGATATTCTTCTAAATTAAATTCGATAAAGTTTAATTTCTGGTTTTTGCAAAATACTTACAAGCTTTTCAAATGCGCACGTTTGTACTTGTGCTTTTGGTTTTACCATAGTGCTACAATATTGTCCCAAAATGTTACTATTATTACGTACTACATTTATGTCCAAGCATTCGTCGTAGTTTCCAAGAAACATTATGTTTCCCGACAAAACACCCGGTGGTAATTTTCCCCAAGCATCCAGCACTGTTGGTAAAATTAATGCTCTTTTAATAAAATGGAGCCCTCATGTACATTTTTTTTATATTAACATATTTAGTCTTTCTTTAATTACATTTCGAATAATGAGCTTGAACATTTTATGAACTTATTTAGACATTCTTATTTTAATTTAAGAATTTCATCACGTTGTTTTGTTTAATTAAATACCCATTGAACTTTTAGTTTAAGTTAATGGTACCAAAATTCCCAAAAAAGAGACAAAAATGTCCAGACGAAGGGAACAAATAACATTCACAGAGCATTTATGATTGTATAGTTAGATAAATTTCAAACTGGGACCTCAAAAGAAAACACCAAACAAATCGCTTTAAATTAAAAAAATATATATAGGAAAGAATCTTACTGTTTAAAGCCCATAACTGAACACTTTTTACATCAGATAACAAAATTTTAAGCTGTTCTACACACACAGTATTATTAACACTGTCGAATATTTCGTTTGAGTAACGTTCGAATATTTGTAAAATTAGTCCATTGGAAGCACTCGAACTCGATTTCCATAAAAACTGGAGTAAAATAAATGTTAAAAAGAGCTTCATTTTTTTATTAAACGAGCTGTGTAAAAAATATTTTAGCAAAAAGTTTAAATAACAATTACTATTACAACAACCAACTGTTTGACTATTAACGTAGATAATTTTTACAATTGTTATCACAACAGGTGGTAATTATTTTAAAATGACTCATTTAAAAATGTACAAAGTTATCAAAATAAATTTTACTTCTAATTGCGTACTTAAAGTTTGGTCTAATGAAAGACATACATAGAAGCGTTTATAGAAATGCAATTATAAATGTTTTAAATAATCAGGTTCAGTAAAGAAACTAATTTTACAATTTCACTGCGCCAACTAATAACATTACAAGCAACATCGAGTTTTAACACCGAGTTAAAATAAAATGTAATTAAATCGTCAAAAAACTTATGCTGATGACGACAGCGATGATCATTTGTATTTACAAAATTTAATTAACACCCTAGCTGCACTTCTTATGTCCATCTATAAAATGTTTCAAATTTTCAAAAATGTAACGAGACCATTTCAAAAGATTTGTAATTTTCTGAACATTCTTTCTCAAAAACTGTACACGTGATTTTTTTAATTTTGTTAGTGGATATTATATTGAAATGCTTTTCTAATTGCGTTGACCCATCTTCAAGATTTTTCCCTAACACCCCTCCGATTCCAAGTTTTTGATTTGTACGTTTTTTGTTTTTTAAAGAGACAATTGTCACACACTACTGGTGTAATTTTCAAAAAACATAGTTTTAGCGGTCCAAAATCCATTACATAATTTTTTTTTCAAAATAAAGTCTTCGGCCGAATGGGATAACTTAAAAGAAACCAAATTTTTACATCTGTTTTTTTTAAATGGCTTTCTCGGTTTTATTTAAGTTGATTTGAATTTTAATGGCTCTCTCGATTTAATGATCTCTGGTATGTTGAAATATCTTTTGTATGACACGGCTCCCACTCCTAAATTTTTTCTCTAATGCGTTTATATGTAAATTCCGTTTTTTTAGCTTTTCATTTTTTTGCAGAATGTGTAATTTTCAGGAAACTATAATTTTACTGGTCTAAATCCAACTGCTTAAAAAAAATTTTACGAAAGAAATTTTACAGCCGAATGGGCCATCTAAAAAAAACTAAATTTTTTACATCTTGGTTCTTAATGGCTTTATTGATTTTGTTTGTGTTTTTATGCTGAAAGCCACTTATGAGTGTTTCATAAAACTTTAGTTTTAGTGGTCTAAAGTCAATTGCATCAAAAAATATTTTCGTAATAAACTTTATACACGATCGCATTATAATTTAACAATTATGTCTGAATTTTTTTGACATACGTAAACGTTTCTTTATAGCCCGTGGTCGTCTTTATAGCCCACGGGCTATAATGAAACGCCAAAAATTGATAAACAGTTTAACAGTCCTATAAAGATTTTTTTTAAATTAAAATCGGAAGTGTGCTATTTATTAAAACTCTATTTGGGGCAATTTGTATTAACAACACAGTTAACACAATTATTTATGTGAATATTCCTATGCGCAACTGCTTCAACCATTTGACAGTAGTTAGTAAAAAAAAAAATTGAGTAACTAATTACTCGATGTGGGTAGAAAATTAATTTATTCCTTTTATTTCAGTTTTAAAATCTTCGATCGTGCATACAATTGTGTATGTACCACTGGCGTAACTTGCTTTTATGGCCTGAAATGTGATTTTGAATCAATAGGCTCAATTAGCGGTTTTGACGAATTTTTCCACAAATATGTTTGTGCTAAAGCCCTCAAGCAGTTTAAGTATAAAGCATCAGATGTACGTATGACTTTTTGTAAATTTAAGCTAAACCCAATATTTTGAGAACTTTAATTCTAAAACCTCTGAAAAAGAACGACCTTGTAATTTGAAACACTTTGTCGGGTCATCAAATCCACCGCAAATATACAGCTCACTGTCTATGTTGCTGCGTAAATACAAAGAAATGTAACTAATTATTGTAAATTTCCAACGCTCCCAAAAAAATATTCGTGGAGTTACTTGAAATCATTGTTTTATTAATATTTTGTCCTTTCCATCGTAATTTTGACTCCAAAAACTTTATGGAGACATAATCAGATCTATCGAAGACGACATCAACTCTTTTAACACAAGGCTGCGATAAGAAAAACATGATTTTTTTTTAAATGCTTCTGCAAAAGCACCAAATGCACTGCATTTTTTTAGTTGAATCTGATGTACAAGTGACATACCTTCAACAATATACATTTTCAAAGAATTCGAAGATACTTATAATTTCTTGCTTAGGGTAGTTTGCACAGTGAAGATTGCTTTCTATTTCAAGGACGAGTGTCGACTTGAGAGATTTCTTGTAGAAGCCGTCTGCATCAAAAAGATATTTGCAATTCTAATATTCCATGAGAGGCTAATATCTTCGGGTCGAATAACCGCTGAGATGCCATGATCAAATTTGAAGTTTTTTTAGGCCAAAACAAATTTTATTTTCTTTCAGTTATCAATTCACGTATCTACCTAATTACTATGAACAATAATGTTGAATATTTTAATGAGCAGAGGGTATATTTATTGTCAAAACATTTTTTATACTGGCGTCAGTTTACGCACAGTTCGTGATTAAGAAAACTTCAAATTTGATCATGCCTGGTGCCTGGTCTGCTTTTTGTGAATAAAATGCAAACTATTTATTACAGTTTTTAAGCTATTTAAACAAGCACCAAATTCAAGTAAAGTAGGTACGTTTATTAAAAATATTCTGTAAAAATTAGAATTCTAAAAGTTTGCTCTTTAAATTTGCGTTAGCAACAACTTTTCTTTAAAATCAGAATATATTCGGACTGTTTTTTCATCATTATGATCGCCAGCGCCACTATCATCATGTTACCCCGAAGTTTTCTATAATTACTAACAAACTAAATTAATCGATAAACAAAGCCTATAAAGATATAATTTATAAATAATTTAGTAATTCATAAACTTCCGTTAGGAAGCAGGAGCTATGAAAAAATGAAAAGAAAAGCTCCCAACAGCCAACAGCTATTTCAAACTAATCTGTAGACTGAAGACTGATGTTGATAACGTTAATGGCCAATAAGATTCAAAGTCTATAAAAACACCAGGGTTTCTTGGTATTAACACGCCAGTTTTATTCCCACCTACGGACAAAGTGCAAGTCGGAGTGAGTTTGAGACTCTGTAGACCTGTAGAGTGTAGACCTAGGTACTCGTTTTTTTGAGGCATTACTGAATGTTTATTGTTAAATTGGAACAATACATCGCTGCTTGATCTACGAACAGAAAACACAAGGTAAATGTTTGTAATTTTTATAAAGATATAAACTGAATGTAATATGTATGTAATCTATAATTAGAATTTCTTCTTCGAAAATTCATAATAAAAATTTCACTTTTACAACTATTACTACTTTTAAGATTAATGGTACATAAGTACATAAATAAAAACTTTTAAGGGAAATCCCCTATGTTTAGTAATTTTTCCTCAATTTCCAATTCTTCCAATATCTTTGTATGTTTACCGCTCGGTGCTTTTAAACACCTTTTGTATTTTTAGGCTTCTTATAGCCCATATGTTAAAATGTATTTTGAAAAATAATTTAAATGCATATTTCATATTTATGTGTATTCTTCCGTTGTTTGTTTCATTCAATAGAATTAGCTATTTGTAGAACTTCTCGGGAACTAATATCTTTTAAGAATATGAAGCACATACATAACAATGTGACAGATATAATTATTCATAACTGTTTAGAGTAGCGTAATCGCTGACTAATACCCTGCATATCTATCTGCAGCGATGCATATTTACAGGAAATATGATAATTATCTGCATACTTAAAGAATTTTATCATTATTGTTCGTGCAATGTGCATCTCATTGCATTACGTGATATAGGGTTAAAAGAAAAGCTACTTCAAACTACCTCATGAAACATATGAAAATTTAACAAACGGCATAAAGAACAAAACACAACAAAATATTTAAATGTATGTTTGTACAGGGTTGACCATTTTCGAAGGAATTCCAGGCTGTCTCCTTAACTATTACATCTACGCAAAAAGTAATAAAGGTGTCTCGTACCAAATTTTTGAGACAAATCTAATGGTGCAAGCCGAAATTTAATATCGTCTTTTGTTTTCGAGCTACAAGCAAAAATTGAATTTTTCAGAAATTCTTTTCGAAGTTATAACTCGTTCGTTTGTAGAGATAGGAGCAAAAAATAAAAACATTCTTAAGGCACTTTTTATGTAGAATTTAATGGTGATATTGGATTTTTAATTTGCATATTAAGTTTTGAGTTATAACATAAACTTGTGTTTTTTAAATGGCTGGTTTCCAAACAGCTTTAAGGAATAAAGAAAACTGTTCTTATAAAATAAAAGGCTTGTTTTCCACAAGTCAACAAATTTCAAAATGATTAAGCCCTCTCTGCGTTCGTTTTGGAAATTTAAAAAACTACCCTAAAGCTATATTTACGTTATATAATATTCCCTGACTACCTATCGTTAATTTTTTCCGTCAATTTAAAGACAAGTTTTCTAAAATATACAGGGTGATTTAGAAATAAACCGACACAGAGCAGGAGCGTGTAGATCAACTCAAAATATGATGATTTAACGCAACTTACCTCTATACCAAGTTGCACCCCCAAGGAGACATAGGCCTCCAAAGTTGCCCCAAAAACTAAAAAAAAAAATAATATCTCAAAAGCCTTGAACTCCAATAAAACACATTTATCCGCAAACGTCACAAAAATGACAACTTATGTCCTTATGTGTCTTTATTGACAAGGTAAAAGTGACACTTTTACGTTGTCAATAAAGACACATAAGTTGTCACTTTTTTGACGTTTGCAATTTTTAATTTATCTGAATACGCTTGCGGATAAAATAGTACCTATATGTTATTCGGAGTAAAAGTGATACTTTATGTGGCTTAGCTGAATTATTTGCCTCACTGACGTTCGGCTAAATAAACTTCAGCTTTGCCACATAAAGTATCACTTTTACTCCTAATAACATAATCTACTATTAACTTTACATATACGAGGGGGTATTATTGATATCTAGTTACCCTGGAAAGTCTCTTGTAGACAAAATTGAATATGGTTGCTATAGTTACAACTATGATGTTTTATAAATAAGTTGTCAAAGTTTGACATCCATAAGTTGGACGGTGATAAAACTGTGAATTTTTGAAAACGGCATGTCTGAGAAAAAGCTAGAGTTTGAAAAAATCGAGTTTCGGTCAGTTCTTCTTCTTCTCAGCCTTCTTCTACCCATTTGTGGGTATAGGCCTCCTCTAGTCCCTTCCTCCCTCCCAATCTTCTCGGTTTGCTGCTCGTCTTCTCCATGTTAGACCCGCTGTTCTTTTGATGTCGTCCGCCCATCTTTGCTGTGGTCTTCCTCGCTCTCTTTTACCCGACCATGGACGCCATTGTTCTATTCTCGCGTTCCATCTGTTGTCCGTTTGTCTGGTATTGTGTCCAGCGAATCTCCATTTTAGTGTTCTAACTTGTTTTCTTATGTCTGTTACTTTTGTTTTTGATCTGACCCATTTGTTGGTTTTTCGGTCCCTTAGTGAGATGTGTAGCATTTGCCTTTCCATTGCTCGTTGGGTTTTCGCTATCTTGTCCATGTTTTTCTGAGTCAGGATCCAGGTTTGAGCGCCGTAGGTGAGGACTGGTAGGATGCACTCGTTGAATACCTTTGTTCTCAGATGTTGGGGTATGTTTTTGTTTCTGAGCACATAGCTTAGTTTGCCGAATGCGGCCCGTCCTAGCTTCATCCTTCTTCTGTCGTTTGGTTTTGTTTGTTTGATTTTATAAGTTGTCCTAGGTAGATATATTCCGATACTTGTTCTAGTGTTATGTTGTTTATTTCGATTTGTAGGATGTCTTCTGTGTTGGTCATTACTTTAGTTTTCTCTTTATTCGTTTTTAGCCCAACTTCTGTTGATTTTGCGTTGAGTTCTTGCAGCATTGTTTGGAGATCTTCTTCGTTTTCGGCTATCACTAGGATGTCGTCGGCATACCTTAGGTGGTTTAAACGGGTTCCGTTGATGTTAATGCCCTTGTGCTGCCATCTCAATTTTTTGAAGATGTCTTCGAGGGGGTAATGAACAGTTTGGAGGACATCGGATCTCCCTGGCGCACCTCTTTTGACTGGAATTTCATTGGTTTCCTCGCCCATCTGTATTTTTATTGTCGTGTTCTTGTTTGTGTTGCTTATTAGTCCGGCATAACGATGGTCTACTCTACTGTTCCATAATTTGCTTGGTCACCTTTCTAGAAAATCGAAAGCTTTTTCGTAATCAACGAATGCCATGTATAGTGGTAGATGGTATTCTATGGCTTTGTCAAGTAAGATTTTGAGGGTTAATAAGTGGTCATTTGTGCTGAATCTTTTGCGGAATCTCGCCTGTTCGATTGGTTGATATAGTTCCAGTTTTTTGTCTATCCTTTTTGTAATTATTCTACTTAGTAGTTTATATGGGTGCGACAACAACGTAATTGGTCGGTAGTTTTTTAGGTATCTTTTGTCTCTCTTTTTGTGGATTAGGATTGTATTTGCAACTTTCCATGTTTAGGGTATGTTACCTTCCGATAAGCATTTATTGTATAGTGTTTTGATACTTTTTTGTAATAGTTCTCCTACCTATTGAATCATTTCTTTTGTGATACTATCTGCACCCGGTGATTTGTTATTTTTCATGTCTTTTACTGCGGCTTCTATCTCGTCTTCCGTTATGTCCGGGATATCTTCGGAGTTCACGTTTGTTATTTTTATTTGGAGTTTGTTGCGGGTAAACTCTGGCATGTTTCCTTCTGACTTGTAAAGTTCTTCGTAAAATCTTTCGACCTCTGTCCTCATATCCTCTCTATTTCGCAGTTCCTTCTCCTCCTTGTCGTAGATAGACAGCATTTGGGTTCTGTACGTAGGTCGACGTAGGACCTTCATGTTTTTGTTCTTTTCGATTACTTCTAGTATTTGCTTTTCTTTTCTTTTCCTGCTGTCTTCTTTTATAGTTATTCGTATTAGTTTATTTAATTCGACATATTCGATTGTGCCTCTTTTGTCGTTACTTAATTCTCTACGTTGTTTGAGCATATTCCTTGCTTCTTCTGAAATTATGTTCTCCTTTTTGCTGCGGGGTCTTATTTTCTGAACTGCTTTTTGTACTGTATCTGTGATTACGTCTTGCATATTTTCTATGTTCATATTTTGGTTAAATTTTAGTTGTAACCTTTTCTTTATTTCATATTGGTATTCGTCTCTTTTTTCGATTAGTGCTTCGTTATCTATTTTTATTTTGTGTTTCCTTACTTTTTTGTTGTGTGTTGTTTTTTCCGGTATTTCTACTTTAGCCCGTACTATTATGTGGTGGCTTCCTACGCTTATTTTATTGATAACTGTTACATCTGTTATTATTTCTCTCATTGGGCTTAATATGTATTCAATTTCGTTTTTAGTTATGGAGTCTGGGCTAATCCAAGTCCACTTGCGTTGTGGTTTCTTTTTGAAGAAGAAGTTTATAGCATACAGATTCTGCTTTTCAAGGAAGTTGTATAGGGTGTTTCCTCGTTCATTCCTTGTGCCGTATCCGAATTGTCCCATCTTTGTTTCGCTATCTTCTGTTCTATATCCTAGTTTGGCGTTGAAGTCTCCAATAACTAGGTAATATTTGGTTGGGTTGCTATCGATTGCGTTTCTTATTTCTTCGTAGAATGCATCTATGTGTTCTTCGTCGTAGGCCGATGTGGGAGAATATACTTGGATTATTTTTAGTTGTTTATTGTTGTTCATTTTGAGTGTTATATAAATGCAACTCTGTTCGATATCTGTTGGAATAGTGTCATTTGCTTTGCTACTGATTTGTTTATTAGAAAGCCCACTCCTCCTACTTTTGTATCATCTGTGTGTGTATGATAGAGTATGTTTCCCGGGTTCAGTTTTAATAGCTTTTCTTTCTTTCTTCTGACTTCTGCTAGTCCTATTATATGCCAATTTAAGTTTTTTATTTCTTCCTCTAACTGTTCAATCTGTCGTTGTCTGCTAGTGTTCTAACGTTATACATTGCTATTAGGTAAGTGGATTTTGGTTTGTGATGTTAGGTCTTGAAATTCTTTCGGTCAGTTATTAAGTATTTATTTTTGAAAGGGTTATCGAGCTAGAAATTTTTGCTGATATGATAGAAACCTTAGATGATCAGTGTCCTTCATACGCCACTATTAAAAACTGGGTTGAGAAATTTAAGAGAGGAAGATCAGATGTGAAAGATGAGTACCTCTCTGGAAGACCAATTTCTGTGACCACTCCGGAAAACGTTGATTCTGTCCATGATATGATTTTAGAAGATCGACGAATTGGGCTCAAGCGTATAGCAGAAGCATTGCATATTTCCTATGAACGTGTGTTTCACATCGTTCATCACGACTTGGGTATGAGAAAGCTTTCGGCCAAATTGATTCCGAGATGCTTGAATGCTGATCAGAAGCGCGTTCGATTGACAGCGGCGAAGGAAATCTGCTGCCGTTTTGAAGAAGATTCCTCCAACTATTTGGATCGGCTTGTTACTATGGACGAAACGTGGGTCCATCACTATGACCCAGAGACTAAAGAGCAATCCAAAGAGTGGAAGCATTCTGGTTCTCCACTACCCAAAAAATTCCGTGTTCAAAAATTGGCTGGCAAGATTCTTGTCTCAGTTTTCTCGGACAAAAATGAGATAATTCTGATAGATTATTTGGAACATGGTATAAGTATCACGGGAGCATATTATACTGAGTTGCTAATCCAATTACGTAAACAAATTGTGGAAAAACGTCGCAGAAAACTTGCCAAAGGTGTGCTCTTTTTGCAAGACAACGCCCCTGCTCACAAATCGTTGATTGCGCTGCAAAGCATTAATGAAATTGGTTTTAAATTGGTTGACCACCCGCCCTATTCTCCCGATGTAGCACCGTCAGACTATTATTTGTTTCCAAAACTCAAAAACATTTGAAAGGAAAAAGATTTTCGACAAATGGCGAAGCCATATGGGCTGTTGAGGGGGTGGTTTTTGCAGACCAGAACAAAGATTTTTTTTTAAGGGCTTAGAAGTACTTTATGAACGTTCTGCTAAATGGATATAAGTCTTAAAGGAGATTACGTTGAATAACAAAAAATTTGTTTTGAAATATTGTGGCGTTTTATATGGTAGTCTAAGTACTTATCAATACTCCCTCCTATACAGGGTGAGTAAAAAGTATGGAAACACCGATTTTCTGCCGTTAATATTTATTTTAGAAAAACATGTTTAATACAAACGTTTTTTATGAAATTTTTATAATTTGATTTAGCCTACTTTAACATATAGATCTATGACAGTGTCGCTAGGCAACCGTACATAAACATTTCCCGCCCGTGGGTGGTAAGTGTTTTCTGTTATTTCCCAACCAAGAGATTGTCATTACAGTTAGGAATGACGTATTTCCCAACCTCTAAAAGGTTAGGAATCGACATATTACTATAATGATTGTGAATAAAATAATTTAATTACGTTTACCACAACATATAATAACAAACAGGGTTTTTGGTAAAATTGCAACAATCAAGCAAATGGGTATTTAATCTACTAAGGGCCGGTTGCACAAAGCTCTTGTTAAATTAACGAATGATCAAAGTTGACAAAAGAGCATCATTTTTTGTTTACTGATGTGTTATTTGCCATATGCATTTGAATTTTGATTCGATTTTGTTCACTTTAACGAATGATTAGTTGACTAAGCTGTTAAATCATGTTTGTGCAACCCGCTCTAAGTCATGAAAATTCAATCGATTTTGTTCACGGCTATCTAGATTTTGATGTAAAACATTCAAAGCATATTTTACGTCAAAATCTAGAACGTACCCTGTAGGTACCTATATTCAGTAAACTGCAAAAACAAAAGTTGTTAGTGTTGTTGTTTTAGTAATTATTAAGTATTGCTTTGGCAGTGATCAATTTTAAATGTAAAAATTATAAATTATCAAACTGTTAACAGCTTTGGTTTAGGCTTAAAATTTTTTGTAGTTTTATTATATTATTGTAGTTCCATTCTTGCACTAAATTAGTTCATTTTAACATCGCAACTTGTATGTGTTTAATTTAAAGGTTAGGATAAACTGTTTGTAACATTTAATGTTTGTAAAGTTTGTAAAGTTCTTTGAAATATTTGTTTTGTAATAGTATTTTTAAAATTTATTATTATTTGCTCAAGTAAGTAGAACTGATCCCTTTAAGTACCTATTCATGTAAATACAAAAAAAGAGTTTGGCAGTAACACGATACACGACGTTTTTAAATGTTCAACTATTAGCAACTAAAACCTTGCTTTTTATTTCCAGCATGGACTTATCAAATGATGTTAGTAGTCTTCCAGAAACTCGTAGTAAACGAATAGAAAAAATGGATACAAAGCAACAAAACTTACAAAGTCTTCCCAATATTTTAAAACAAGGGACAAAAAATATGTTCGCAGGAGAATACCAAAAAGCAACATTATTGTATGAGAATGCTCTAAATTTGATTAGTAAGGATCCTTATTCGGAGAAAAGTAATCTAAGCGAAGTAGACGTTTGTGTAATTCAATATGCATTAAATAAATGTTACATTAAAGACAAAAAGTGCTTTGAAAAAGCAAGCGATGAGTTAATTCCATTAGTTGTATTACATGGGCAAGAGTTCCCGATGCTATACTATGGACTTGCTGAATTGTGTTTACGAAAACATTCGTAAGTAATTTTTTTTTTTTTTTCAAATTTAACGATTATAAAATATGATTATCATTAACAAGATGCCTCAGTGGCACAGTTAATTAGGTCAGTCTGGTATCTGACTTATACCGGTTTAAATCCTAGCAGGAGCATTGAAAATTTCCGTAAGCTAAACCGTGTAAACCTACCAATCCGTTCTTAAACAAGAAACAATTTTATGTATAAAATAAAAACCGTGTTATGTTTTATTCATATTTTTGTTTTGTTGTTTTAGCTATCAACAAGTGGAAAGTATTATTAAAAATGGCTTAGAAGCTGTTGCTAATATACAGAAAAATGATATGCTAAGCATTAATTGGCCAGGTACATGTCTCGAAATTCCTGAAAGCGATCCTGATATATTGATGGATATGTTGAAATCTCTTAAAGCACAGTGCTATTCGATGCAGTATTCGGGTAATTCCACAGCAGGCGATACAAGGTATGTTACATTTATTATTATTTACGATATGTATTTCGTTTTGTCGCACATAAACCATATTTGATATCAGTATTTTAGTTAGAACAAAATTATATTACTTAAAGAATATAATTCAAGATGATATTTAAAAATTATGTTTATATGAAAGGTTTAATTTAAACATTTATGTTGAAATACAGTATTTATGTCCCTAATGCGGTAATATTTTATATACAAATATCCGAGTATAATGTAAGCCATTAGTTGATGTTGCTTATGCAGAAAAAATTCAAACCGATTTTAAAATATTTATTAGTGTTTGAACTGTTGTAATTATTTTTTATATTTGAAAGTCTCAGTAGCTGCACCTTTTTAAATATTCGTTTATATGTTTATGCTACAAAATGACTTTTTTAATTCTGAATTCAGCAGATGATGCATTGGTTGCCTAATTCACCAACTGAAGCATGAGGACACTAAACATATTGCACCGGCAAAGGATAGACAGCATTTTATTTAGATTTTAATCAAAAAAACAATACAGATATTTACAGAATATTGATACATTCGATAGGAAGCCAAAATTATATGAATATATGAGAAATTGATATTTATCAGAGGTTTTAGAACGAAGCGTTATTTTTGAGCAACTCTTCATCTGAAATCATAGGAGTCAATTTATTTATTTCAATCTAATTCATACTCAAGGAATCATGCTGCTGGAACTAACAATGTGTCAGGATTCACGTGAATTTTGTGGTGTGAATTAGGAATGAGTTCCGAGCATATACCATTAAGAACGGATGTTGCATATTATTATTATTAATTAGCCCTGCTACACCATTATTAATAATGAACTTGAATAAATATACACGTTTCACAACTTAAGTAATTTTACAGTTCATTAAATAAAGTTTGTTACTATCTTGTTTGAGAATTTAAATTAATATAAAATTTTGTAATACAAATTAATAAGAAATTATATGAAAAGTGATAAATAAATAAATATTCTAAGTTAAACTGCGGTGTTCATATTCCATAATTGGACAAAGTGTCTCATGACATTCCAATAATTCTCGATCTTTAACATCAACATCCAAGAGCCTCTTGAAGTCGTCCTCTCATCTTTTCTTTGGCCGACCTCTACTTCTTTTGTTGATTGTTGGATTTGGTAATGTTTGACCTATCGTTCTTCATCCAATCTGATTGGGTGTCCAGCTCATCCCCATTTCAGCTTCAGGTATCTTTCGGTAACACTAGTTACTTGCAATTGTTTTCTGTTACCCTGTATTCTGCGCCTGTCACTCAGTTTTACATTCATAGTTTTCCATAGGATATTGTTTTGCCTAGTTTCTATTTTGTCCATGTTTCTTAGTCGTTGCCCATGTTTGCGAAGCATATGTGAAAACTGGTGCAACACAACATACATTTTTGTGTTTTTATGTTCTCAGTTCCTTTCCATATGTGGTAGCATTGCCAAAAAGTTTTTCATGCTATCAATTGCTTTATTTTCTTTTTCTGCAAAGGAGATTATTTAGCTTCTTGAACTTATTGAAGTTGTGCGCTTTTTATTCTAACTGAGTTTGTTAGGATATGTGTTTTGTTAAAATTAATTTTCAATCCTGCCCTTTCGCTCTGGTTACTCAATTGGTTAATCATTATCTAATTATCTACTTGAGTTGGCAAACAGAATAGGTATAATCATTCACAAAGCGTAAGTTATTTAAGTATAGTCTGTTCATTCGGGTCCACAAAATTGCTGGAAGCATTTTACAGCTTAGTGGTGGATTATGAGGTTTAAATACAACTATCCTAAATCATCTCTACTAGGTTGAACTTGAACAATTTTACAGTTGCCCCAAAATAGAAGAATTAATTTATAAAATATTTTGGGAGAACAGTTTAAAGCCGTCCCAGGTAGGGACTTGTCATTTCTAACTCGTCCGTTGTAATAACTTAAGAAATCAAGTAAAAATTGCAGACCCTAATGAACAGACTATACAGGGTGTCTGATTTTTCATTGACCAGCTTATATCTCGTTTATTATTAGAAATACAAGAAAAAGTCAAAAGAAATAGTTTTTTAGTAGTAATTCTTCTATAAAATGGCATAATTAATTATTTTTCATGGCCTACTGTTTTTCAGGAAAAATGTGTAACTTTGGTTTTTTAAATGGAACACCCTATATATTTATTGGCTAATGGATCGAGGGTTAAATTCTCTTTTCAAAAATGTATCACATGTGATACTTTAGGTTTCATTTGGAGGAAAAAATTCAAATAATAGAATCGTACTAGTTGGCTATGCCTGCTGTTTATTTTACAAACAATTGATAGTACCAAGTAACAATGCTGTAAAAAATTAATAAGCAACAAAATAATAGTATATTATACACGACGCTATAATGAATGCTATTATTACCGAGGATAATGTTTGCAACACGAGCGAGCGAGTTTTGCAATTATCCAAGGTAATAGTAGCCATTATACCGAGTCGTATACTATACTGTATACTTTGTCCACGAACAGAAATACGAAGAA
Organism: Melanotus villosus; assembly: GCA_963082815.1. Lineage (NCBI taxonomy): Eukaryota > Metazoa > Arthropoda > Insecta > Coleoptera > Elateridae > Melanotus > Melanotus villosus. Next base: position 910,133 of record OY720421.1, on the reverse strand, counting down.
TTTTTAATTAAAATTTAAATAACAACGCTATTAAAACCATGTGGTAGGACTATGTTAAACGAAGTGGTAGGATTAGAAACATAACCTATTTCCTTCATTATACACCATAGACAATGATGTTACCATGACACCGTGAATAATGATTATTCACTGCTGGCAGTAGGGTGACCAACTCCTCTAGAAGCTCAACCCGGAGATTTTTTTCACTAATAAAAAAGGTCGAGATTTTTTGGAAATTTACAGGGTGTAACAAAAATGGCGGGCTGGCTATACACAGGCGGCTTCTTCTACGACTAAAAATAAGGAAAAAGTTCCCTTAAATAAGGGCCCGAAAGTACTTCTTTTTCGAGATACAAGGTGTCCAAAAAAATTAGTTTTTTTTTAATATCTCTAAGACGATTTAAGATGTTAAATTGAGCTTTGGTATGCACTATACTGGCATGAAGAAACTCTTTTTAGATCCAACTAGTTTTGACAATTCCAGCAGTGGCGTGCGTGACAGGCCTCTTGAGTTTCCGAAGGCAAACTAATCATAAAACTGCCTGCCAAATTTTACATTAACTTGGCGTATTTGATTGTTATGTGATCAGGGGTACATCCTATAACTGATTTCTCAAGCGTGCGCGCTGCGATCAGCCAGTCGCCTGGTTGCCGGAAACGACGGGATGGGGCGCTATTGCCGCTATTCAAAACATGACCAACTGCATCTACAGGGTGGTGACTCGAACACCCGAACATAGGGATTTAACATGTAAAATCATATTTTCGTAATTTCCTGCTCCCCTAATTATTTTAGGTAAAAAAGCTTCAAATAAAAGTTGTAGAGCATAAAATTTTGCATCCGAGTCAATAAACAAAATTAATTTTGCGTGCCTGGTAACCTCAGAAATTAGAAATGAAAATGACGTAAATCACCCCAAAAATAGCGATAGCCATGGAATTGAAATAAAAATTAGCAAATGTTAACGGTTTATCTGTCAAGTTACGCTGCATTAGTTTATTTTTATTATTACTTGTAATTACTGTTGAAGTGAAAATATGGCCAACAATTATACAATAAGTGAAAAAAATCAATTTTTAAAGTTATTTTACAGTGGTAATAGTATAAGACAAGTGCGAGATCTAGTTGCGAATTTATATCCTCATAGACCAATTCCGTCGACATCAACAATCCATACGATCATCAATAATCAAACAAAATATGGGTCAGTGTTCGTCCCTTGCAAGAGTTGCACTAAAAAACAAATAAATATTGCACCAGAAGAAGATATTGAAGCTGAAGATCATAATGTTAACGAAATCAATGTATTAGCTGCGGTATCAAATAATCAAAATGTGAGCCTTAGAGAAATTGGATCTGGATTAGGTTTGCACCACACCACGGTCCTAAAAATATCAAAAAAACACAAATTTAAATCTTTTAAATTTTCCGTCCACCAAGAAATTTTTGAAGAGGATAAATTTAAGCGTATGTCATTTTGCGAAAAAATCATGGAAAAATTAATTAATTAATTACATTATTATCGGTAAAAAAATACAAAAAATAGCAATTTTATTTATTTTTTGGTTTTTTAAATTTAAAATTAATTTATGTACCATTGTTCACTTCAACAGTAATTACAAGTAATAATAAAAATAAACTAATGCAGCGTAACTTGACAGATAAACCGTTAACATTTGTTAATATTTATTTCAATTCCATGGCTATCGCTATTTTTGGGGTGATTTACGTCATTTTCATTTCTAATTTCTGAGGTTACAAGGCACGCAAAATTAATTTTGTTTACTGACTCGGATGCAAAATTTTATGCTCTACAACTTTTATTTGAAGCTTTTTTACCTAAAATAATTAGGGGAGCAGGAAATTACGAAAATATGATTTTACATGTTAAATCCCTATGTTCGGGTGTTCGAGTCACCACCCTGTATATACTTCGTGTATATGGCCAGTCCGTGGTGTTAATAACCCTAACACCACGGGCCAGTCCACTCTGCTTAGCCAAGAGCCAAGACGCAATTTAGAACGGAGGATGGCGCCATTTGAGGTGAATTATATTTAACTAAAGGGAAAAAATGTATAGTTCACCTCAAATGGCGCCATCGTCCGTTCTAAATTGCGTCTTGGCTAAGCGGAGTGGACTGACCGTATATACGGAGTATATACCGTGAGATCGAAAAAAAGATGATTCTGAGCAGGCCTTGACTAGTACAACACGATTGGCAAGACTGATTTCAAAATGTGGCAGTAGGTTAGAGGTTAATAAATGTCAAATAAATTAAAACACAAAACAGTATTTATTTAGGGAACAAACTGAAAACTAAGATGAATACATGTTAGAGTAGGTGTTCAAAATTTAATCCTTCACTAGTATTACAACGATAAACTTAAATAATTCTGGAAACAAGATTGCAAAACTGACTTACATTTGAAATGTCACTGTCACATTATAATTCATAGGCATTCTAGAACCAGTGTAGCCAATCGTGTTGTACTAGTCAAGGCCTGCTCAGAATCATCTTTTTTTCGATCTCATGGTAGATGCAGTTGGTCATGATTCAAAATAACCAATCTTATCAATGGAGAGCGGTAAACCCAAAGCCCTGATTTTTAAAATCAGTAAATCCTATACCACTGACCGTAACCCGGAGATTTTGTGTTAAAACCCGGAGCCCGGAGATTAGGTAGTAAAACCCGGAGGGTTGGTCATACATAATTCACGACCAGCAGTTAATAATCATTATTCACGGTGTCATGGTAACCATCATTGTTTATGGTGTATAATGAAGTAAATAGGTTATGATTATAATATTACCACTTCGTTTAACATACAGTCCTACCACATGGATTTAGTAGCGTTGTTATTTAAATTTTAAATTAGATTTGTTCTTGCAGCAAATCACAAACGGTTTGGTGACTTTATATCAACTGGTAGAAAACTGTTAAGGCCTATCCACATTATGCAGTTTTTAAAAACTGCATGCAACTTTGATGCGAGTTGCATCGTTGTCCACACTGCGCAGTTTGTTGCGCCAAACAGTATGTTTTTAGCAGTTTTAGTGATATTTCGATACAAAGCAAGTGTAACTATTTGGTTGGTAGTTAATTACTGTTCTCGTTCGTTCGAAGGTTATATTGTAATCCACAGAACACTCTATAATTGTAATCGTTGTATTCGTAAGTGTTGTAACTGGATTTTATCAAACCTTGTAAATAAATAATATGAATGAGAACGAAAACATTGAATTAGCGGGCTATTTGGGCATTATTGCTGGCGCTTTGACAGTATGCAGAACAACTTTACATTGCCAACATACGTACCACAAAATTACTACGAAAAATGCATGCAGTTTATGTCGCAAGAACGCTTAAATGCTTTTAGCTATGTTATCAATATAGTGGAGTAACCTTAGGTTTATATCTCGGAACCGGTCAAAACTACTCCGATTTGAATGATTTTTTTTTAAAACGTCGTAAATATAAAACATTACAACCTTTATGGGTTAAAAGTTGAAGCTCATTTTTCATTAATAAATTTATTAATTTTATACAGGGTGCTCCATAAGTAATAGGACAGTTTACTGCATGCATTAAACTGCCGTGGAAATGCATAATGTGTACGCAACACAACCTTGCAATTCATTGCATGCAGTAAAACTGCATGCATTAAACTGCATAATGTGGATAGGCCTTTAAAAGTTGGTAACTACCTAGTAATATTTTGGCCTCACGAATCTACTGTTGGTATGTGTCCTATTACTTATGGAGCACCCTGTATAAAATTAATAAATTTATTAATGAAAAATGAGCGTCAACTTTTAACCCATAAAGGTTGTAATGTTTTGTATTTACGACGTTTAAAAAAAAAATCATTCAAATCGGAGTAGTTTTGACCGGTTCCGAGATATAAACCTAAGGTTACTCCACTATATTGATAACATAGCTAAAAGCATTTAAGCGTTCTTGCGACGTAGTGTTTCATATGAATGTTTTTATTCTTTTTAACGTAGAAAAACAGCGTTGCTTTGCCCACTTTGATTTAAAGTTAATTTAGGTGTAGGCCGTCCCAATGATTTAATTTCAAGTTTTTCTTCAAAACTCCGCCTTGAAATGGGGATTTTTTAAAGTTCTTCAACGAAATTCATGTTGAATTTTAGGTAATTCTACAACGATAAACAAAACACCACGTAAACACACAGCTTACGTGCATTATTAGAAGTAAAATATGTACATAATTATGCAGTAATTCTGTAATTGCATAGCAACTTGCTTGTTAAATAAATGTAATTTTATTATCACCACTAAGTAAACACAGCTCACAGAAAGCATAACACTGTTCGAGACAAAACATCTCTTAACTCTTTTTTACTCTTAACACCGGCGAGTAACTTCCGTATTTTCGGAAGCGATTTAAATAATGTCTAAGTTGGAAATTTAATGTAATGCTGTTTTAATTAATACGTAAACGAAATTAAATTTCGTTTATGTAAATAAAAAGTAATTTCGGAAATTACTTTTTATTCTTGATTACTGCTAATAACTTTTGTAAAATTTAGGTCAGTGCTGCAGCCCGGCAGCCCTTATACAGGGTGTTAAAAAAAAGTGTTCGGAAATTTTAAGGGCGTATAGTATAGACCAAAATAAGTGAAAAAAGCCTAATAAACATGGGTCCGCAAACTAACCGTTTCAAAGATATGAGCTAAAACAGAACAGAACAAAACAAACCAAATTACTACACATGCAATCAAGTTTGCTGTGATTAACAGTAAAAACAAATCGCCAATACTTCTTTCCTTGGGGATATTTAAAGAGTTTAGTTTATTCTACTCCAATTAATAATGTAGCGCACTTAGAAGAGCGAATAGAACATGCCTGTGAGATAATTCGAGTGAATTTTTGAAAAGGTGCGAAACTCGTTTATAAGAAGATGTGAATCATGTATTGAGATGGAAGGGGGACATGTAGAACACCTATTGTAAAATGGCTGAAATAAAAAACGTAAATTTGATACCACACACTGTTTTCTTATTTTCTTAGATAGTACTAGTACATTTCTGGAAATAGCTCATATCTTTGAAACGGTTAGTTTGCGGACCCATGTTTATTAGGCTTTTTTCACTTATTTTGGTCTATACTATACGCCCTTAAAATTTCCGAACACTTTTTTTTAACACCCTGTATAACAGCCGCCACTTGTGAAGTATTTCGCGAATCAATACAGCAATTTATTTCACGTGGAATTATCCGCTGTATTGAATAATTCAATAATTCTTTATTCGATAAGGTCAGTTCCGTCTTTACCCTAAGCCCTAAGGGCACGTGGGGCACGAGCCCAGGGCCCCCGGCCTGATGGGGGCCCCAGAAATGCCGAAACCCATGCCCATATATGATATATTTTCATCCAATTAAGTTAATCAATTTAAAAAAAACATTGGTTTCTTAGTTCAACCCATAATTAACAAAACAGATGCGAAACCATGGCATCTAGCGGTCACCTACGTTAGCGCTACCTATAATGTAGACCAAGGCCCGCTGAATTAAATATTGCATATTAAGGCCTGTCCACTTGATTTGGCCAAGACGCAATTTAGAAAGGACGATGGTGCAATTTGAGGTGAACTATACATTCGTCCCAAAAGGCCCCATATACCTACCTGCGAACAAATTGCGCAACAGGGGCTGTTGTGCAAACAATTGTATAGTGTATGGTGTTGTTTGTCGTGCTGCACAACTAGTTGCAGAAATTCAAAATTGTTTGAAATTAATTGCACAACGAGTGGCGTTGCGCAACTATTGCATCGTGTATGGGCTTTGTGCACCACATTGTACAATAAACTGCAGTTTCTTTTTTCATGGGTGGAAGTAGAAGCACAGTATAAACTTAAGGTTTATACTGTGGTAGAAGGTAGTGTTTTTAAAATGGCCAATTTTATAAATAATAGAGAATTTTTGAGTGAGTTTATTGATTTACACCGTCAGTTGCCGGAAGTATGGAAGGTTTTATAGCTAAACAGGCTGCGTCGTCAGACGGCATGTTTCCGTAGGTACACGACAAAAGCAACTGAAGTTTGCACAAAATTGCGTATAGTGTACGAGCGACCTTGTTTGCACAACAATCTGTTGTGCAACGTCAGTTTATGCAATTTGTTCGCAGGTGTATGGGGCATTTAATAGGTATAGTTCGCCCCAAATGGCGCTATCGTCCTTTCTAAATTGCGCCTTGGCTAAATGAAGTGGTAAGGCCTTAATATGCAATATTTAATCCAGCGGGCCTTGATGTAGACACGCACGGTACGGTATTAACATTAATGATGATAGATGTCGACGCTGCCGATCTGCCGATTGGATTCCTCTGATTTTAACTCTAGTGAGTCAGCTGGAATGCGTAACGTGTGCAACGAATTTGTCGCAACTTGAGCAAGAGGGTTAAGCGTTTTCAGTACATAGGTACAATTCATTCACGTTTTTTTTTTTTTTTTTGGCTTTCTAAAATCTAAAAGGGCCCCCAAACTCTGTGTGCCCAAGGGCCCCTGCATGGCCTAAGACGGCCCTGGATAAGGTGACTTAATAGATATACCTATCGATAGTATCGATACTTTTTTGATATCAATATATTCCACTTTTTTTAAGATCGTGCATGCCTAGTCCTAACAAGCTACCACTTTTCGATTTTTACCCTGAAATATTTTAATAATATCGTAACAAAACAAGTTATTCTGTGAATAATTTTTTTAATTTTGTACTGTTATTAAAGTTGCAAAATTCAATTTGTTTTTTGATTCAGCTATACCTTTGCTTGAAGGAATTCTTTCAATTAACGAATATATTTTAAGAAACAGTATTAATCAATGGAAAATACATCAAACTCTATAATGTATAATAGGGTTTTGTTGGAGACTGAAGAAAAACATAATAAAGCCATTCTATAGAAAATATATACATACCTATTATTAATAAATATTATAAAACACTCTTGGTTTAGAATCGAGAACATAATCTGAACACTTTTGGTGATTTGGACAAAAAAAAAACATTTATATTTTTTTAAATTTTTCAAAGTTTTTCCATGGATTCAAAATTAAAATTTGTTGAAATGGACTTTTTCATCTATCCAACAAAATCAAAGTCATAGAAAAAATATAATCCACAACTCTTATGGATTGTCAATTTTTCGCTGCGGCTCGTGTTGCAAACTTCCATACTCGTGAGAAATTAAAAAAACATTTTATGATGTAAAAAGTGCTGTTTTAATTTTCGCTTTACAAATAAATTTAACTGACTAAATTAGCAGATTAAAAATGTTAGTAACATAAAGCTAACGTCGACGCGTAATAAAACACTTGACTATCATCAATTTTCGAATGTTCAGTTCGATTTTTAATTTTCCTAAAAATAGGTTTGCGTCTTTTTTATTGATAGCTATATTGATGAACACATTTATTTATGCAGTGATGACACGTCGTGTTATATAAGCGATGAATCGTCCGAATCCGATGACACCGAATACATCTCAATCTTGGAACAAGAACTCAAACCCGAATCTGTTACTGCAGCTTTTACGTCAAATGAAACACCTCAAAATGATAAGGAACCTGAAAATAATTCTTTTGACAGCAGTGATAGCAATGAAGTATTTTTATCGGAAAATCAGTATAACGCAGAAGACGTACGATTAGAAAACTTTAGCTGTATGTCTGAAATTGACTACGATGATATTACAACTGTGACAGAAACAGATGGATTTGCTAATGCCGAAAATTTCCTAAATGATAAAATGAACGATAATGCACAAGAGAAGGAAATTAAAAAGTATACATTAAAAGCCGATGTTCCCGAATTCGTTCCAAGAAGTAGAATTTGTAATTCTGTTAACCAGACGTTGCCTTTAGAATCTTTAGATAGCAGAACGTCGCCAACATCGACGATTTTGTCGAATTCTCCTACATGTGAAGTGCATAATATATCTCTACAAACCATAGACTTTTGTCAGGCCAGCTTAGAAACGATTGAAAAATCAGTTCAGGCAGAAAGAGAAGTTACTAATGCAGAAACTCAAACAATACATTTTATGCGCCAAGAAAATGGAGATACTCAGGTATGCAAATTGATTTTTATTTTCTTGTTTTAGTGGGCGTTTTAATTTTTTAATTTTCGACCTGTGCTGAGCACAGCACGTACCATCGTGTTCAAAGAATACCGGTACAGCGAAATTTTGGCTGTTTAAACTTGGTTTGAAGCCACATAATCAATTGCGTTAGCAGGCTATGACCATGAAACATCAACGTGACAGTGAAACATCAACGTGACAGTTCTATGAATGAAAAATCTAAAAAACTTGTCAGTTTGACAAATACTTAACCTCTATTTGACATATCCGATTTACACACAAAAGAAGTGTCTACATCAAATTTTGAATTTTGGAAGTGTCTGCAGTAACACCCTGTACCAGTATTCTTTGAACACGATGGTACATAAATTAACTTAAAGGCATTGTCAACTTATGCAACATATTTAGGAAATATTAAAATACGTTAGTTAAAATACTCGTAAAAGTACCCGCATTGGTAGAATTTCAATATCTTTGATAATAATCACAATAAACGGGTAGAGAAAATTCAGATCCTACATACGTGACGTCACTGGCGTCGACCTCCGGAGGCTGCTACACAACGTCCGCGTTACCGGGTTATTAGTAAGTACAGTACAGCGTCGATTTTCCGAACGTCAATCTTCCGAACTGTCAATTATCCGTACGCTCAAGTTTCCGAACCTTTACGAACATAACCTAAACACATACAATTACTTGTATAAACACGGCAACATAACCTAAATTTAGCGTTGTACTTGTAGCTATGCTAGAGCTCTTACCGGCGTCCGACATAGGTGACATAGGCTTAAACTTTTAGCTCCCATAACACGGTAACGAATTAAAATTCGGCCGTAAAATTTTGCAAAGGTGCAATACTCAGTTTACTCAATCAAATTACAAAATAAAAAAAATCGGCTTTTCGTAAGTTGACAATGCCTTTAAGTAACATCCAAATGCCAAAAATGTAAATTTAATCTAAACAGAAAACGCACAAAATTAATTCGCAGCATTATTTTTATGTACAATCCTTGTAAAATTAAGTATATAATTTGCAAATTTTTGTCAAATTAACGGAAAAAATATTTAATTGCAAATTACAAAAAATATAAAATGTACCTATATATTTTCTGTAAATTTGTTGTGGCGAATTTGGCATTTTAGGCTTTTTTTCAATCAGTTGCTGAAAATGAAAATGAAATTACTATTACTAGTACAAGCAAATTAAACATTAAAACATAGAATAGTAGAAATAATTTATAAAGTTTTCATATTACGTAGATAAACTCTTAGCAGGGGTAGAAACAAAAACCCGAAAAGTTCCCAACCTATACAGGGTGCCCGTTTTTCGACCTCAAGCATGGGGATCTCTGTTATTATAACAGATGCGAGATCGGTTAAATTAGGGCAAAGTTGCTCATTTTTATGGTGATCAATTATCTGAAAGAAAATTTGATCTGTCATTTTTAGTTTTTGAATTATTGGAGAAAAATGGAAAATTGTGATTTTTGTTTTAATTTTTTTAAACAAAAACCTATAAAACTAGACATTTTTAACTAAGACATTGTGAAGGCAGTTTTTTACAAGGAATCTGAATCTGGCATCGTGTTTTCCAAGGCATCCTAGATGCAAGAGTTACAACACTTAATTTTTTTTTCTTATGGATGCCATATTTGATTTTTGCATTATCGAATAGAGCTCTTTTTTCTGATTACGACTATGTATCACATGATATGGTCAAGCTTTACATTTTGATTAGAATTTAAGAAAAATGTTTTTGCGAAGAATGCTTTGGGAACAACAACATCTACTTTTGTCTAACATACAAATTTTTGACAATTCAATTAAATGGAATACGAAAAGGAATACGAAAAAAAGTAAAGAGACAAAAACTGAATCTAATAAAATAGCGCATTAGATTATCTATTTTATTTGCAAAATTATACAGGGTGGTAAGCTTTTTCTTGATAACCAATGACCAATGATACCCACACCTCCGCCACTGGTGAGTTTCTAAAGCTGGTAATTTTTTGATTTATACCCATCGATATACTAAACATGTACACCGGATTTGGTAAAATTTCCTCAAGCGGTATAAAAATTAAAAATAAAAAGCCGTTATTTTTTTAAATCTTTGACACTCTGTAGCTCGACAACGGCTGCCCTAAGACCCCATGTTTATATAACAAAAAAACCTTATTTTTGGCCTCACAATACGCCCCTGGATTTTTGACATATGTTTAATAAACACCCTGTATACATTTTAAAGGGACAAATGTATAGTTCACCTCAAATAGCGCCATCGTCTTTTCTAAATTGCGTCTTGGCTAAATGAAGTGGGCAGGCCTTAATATGCAATATTTAATTCAGCGGGCCTTGGCAAAAATCAAGGCCCGCTGAATTAATATTGCATATAAGGCCTTACCACTTCATTTAGCCAAGACGCAATTAGCAAGGACGCAGGTGCCATTTGAGGTGAACTATACATTTGTGACATTTGTCAAATGTATAGTTCACTTCAAATGGCGCCTGCGTCCTTGCTAATTGCGTCTTGGCTAAATGAAGTGGTAAGGCCTTATATGCAATATTAATTCAGCGGGCCTTGGCAAAAATGGCCAGTATGCAAATTTTTGCCACCGCTTGCTCGTGGCGCTAGTTATCCATCTTTGATAGCTGTCAGCTGGCTTTAATTTTTGGCGTTTTATGGCAAGCACGAGTTATTGGATGTTTAATATTTAATCCAGAAAGTGTATTAAAATATAAATTTCAATTTTAGACAGGTTTTCAGAACCTTATGTAAAAAACTAAATAAATAAAAGTGTAAGAAGGGTGCAGATACTTACTAGTTTTCCTTGGTATGAAGCAGGGAGACTTTCGAGAGATTGGATTGGTTATTTAACCTGAATATAAAATTAAATCTGTACAACAGTAAATTTTTTACTTTTTGTGCCTTTTTCATGTTTTATAATTTTTGGAACAGCGTTTAGTTTTTAATCTGCATCTTTTGGAATCAAAATGCAAAATACATATTTGCGGTCTTCCCGAAGGTGATTTTCTTAAGTAAAATAAGAGTAGGTAACTTTGGTAATATGTTTATTAAATTAAAAATATTAATAACAAATAGAAAAACCTTTCGAATCTTCTACTGTGATACTACTTATCCACAAAGAGTATTTGACTTTGTTACTTGAAAACTCATGATAGGTTACGCCAAGACTTGAATTATGGCAAGGGGGGATACAGCAAGACATTTTTAGAAAGTAATTTTTGTTGAATAACCAAAGGAATAACCAACAATTAACAAATTTAAATTAGAAATACAGCTGTCAGTGAAAGGATAACTAGCGCCACGTACAAAATTTGTACTGTTTGTACTAGTCGATTAACTGTCAAATGGCCCTATTCGGCAGGCTTTATAAACTCCGTTTTGAATCAACGCAGGCGACGCGCAGAACCAAGCCCCGCTGAATTAAATATTGCATATTCAAGGTCGATTCTCACTTGCGCGGCACTCAGCTCGGCGACGCGACGCGACGCAGCGATGCAAAGTGCCGTAACGCTGGTAGGTATTCTCATATAAGCGACAACGAGCGACAGCGACGCGACACTACATGTGAAAATTCAGGAGCTTTAAAGTTTCTGTCACGGAAAATGGTTAAAATCACTTACATCTATAATAATCCCTTGTAAAACCTAGTAATAAGCGGATTGCAAGCACCTTGTAGGCATGGGCCGTACTATTAAATTTTCTAGGAATAACTCGTTTACAGTTATACCGAAACATCTTTTCGCTTTTAGGTATTTATTTCCTGCTTTTAAATAGAAGTTTTAAATACGGTTCTGCTATTTTTACCTGCAGTCGGCACCTACATTAGGTTTTACAAGGGATTGTAGATGTAAATCTCAAGTGGTTTTTTGCATTTTCGTAGACAGAAACTATACCCCACGTCATAGTTGAAGACGAAGCATTTCCCTTAAAGACGTATCTGCTGCGTCCCTATTCGGGGCGAAACTTGCCAGAGGAATAGAGGATAAACGGATTTTTAATTATAGGCTTGCAAGAGCTCGCAGAGTAAGTGAAAATGCCTTTGGTATCCTTTGCCAAAAATTCAGACATATAGATCGTAAAGTTATACATGTTAAGCCACAAGGATCATCAATTATTGCTCTGCCAAGGATTACATGGAAAGCTCGTTGACGCAGTGGTAAGAGCGCTGGTCTCCTAGCTAGGAGTCTTGGGTTCGAATGTCACGCAGTGGTAAGGATTTTTATAAAGAATTCCCCACTGTTCGAGGTCGGTACTTGATGAGCGAGTGAAGCCATTTAATCGTCTGGTTACAATTAACGATTCTGTCTGCAGAGTGGTCAACTGCAGATAGTAATAAGACTCAAACACTATACACTTTAATACACGCTCGCAAATTCTGTAAAAGCCAACGGGAAACTACTGCAGAGAATGCATTTCCCTAGCATAAAGGGGACATAACAAAGTTCACGACGTCAAGTCGTTTAAAAATGTGGCTTTGATCCCCTCAACTGGCAGACAAACCGTCACTATGTAATCTCCTGGGTCCTGGCTACAAATGCCATGCGCTAAATCGGCTAAATAAATAAGAATTACATGGAAAATACGAAAAATATCCAGGCCGTAGAAAGACGTCAGGCTCATAAAATCAAAAAGGCCGTGCTGTTAACTATTTTTTGCCTTTTTTTATTATACCTACTTTATTTACGTATAACAATTTTGTGCAGCTTTATTAATATATTCTGGTTTCTTTTCATCATACTTTAGCAAAACGACCGAAAAGAAAGCAAGATGGAAAACGCTTTGGAAACTCTAAAAAACATCTGTAATAAGTCTGAACAACAGCTTAAACAGGTATTTTCGTATTTTTAATTTATTTTGCCCTATTTACAGCCTGCAATTATCATATTTAGTATTTCTAAATCTGTTTAATAACAAAAATCGCTAAAATACTAAAAATCACGTTCAAATTCACAAAATTAATCGGGATCAAGAGAAATAAAGAACTGATAACTTGGCTTTTGTTGCGGGATTCTCCCTACTCTTTTTTGTTTTATAAGGACGATGCTTTTAATCTTTGGTGGGGAAGAAGAAGGAGAGACGTAATTCTCCATTATGTGTAATGTTTTTACTTTATATGTAACGTGAACGTATTATTAGATTAGTAAAAAGTGTGGTAAAAAGCGTGTGTGATATTGACGAAAGGGCAGTAGCGAATGTTCAAAGTTGTAAAGGTACAAAAAAAAAGTAATTATTAATTTTGTTTAAATAATTAATAAGTAGGAATAGGTAATGTTTTGCTAATATTTGTAAAAAATAGATTAAAGCATTCTCTTTGAAAAATATCAATTTCGCAACAACATAACCTAAACATTAGTCATGCTAGTTCGGCCATGTTTTTTCCTCGGTAGATCCTGATTGGTTGATTTTATATTTCCTTAAATTACTCAACATTAAATAGAGTTTTACTGTTTATGTAAGTTAAAGGGGTTATCAGAGAAAAAGGTCCAAATAAGCAGTTTTAGTATTCATATGGACAAAATTTCCAATAACCAATTCGATTGTTTTAAGCTCCGGTATAAAAAAATTTGTTTTTAAATACTACTTAACAAGAGGTAAACTGCAGGTGTTGTGATGTATAACTATACTTGAAGAATTAATTATAGAAAAGTCTTTTTTTTTTAATTCACTGAGTGCTGAGGTGGTACAAATTACGACGGCTTGTGAAAATTTCCAAACCACCGTCGAGATTGTTGCAAAAGTATATTCTAACTCTGCTGTGCTGCTGGGTTCCCATGAATTAAATAAAATTCCTATGGGTTCCATGCAGTTCACTTTCAAGTTGGGATTTCAATGTATTCAATTTCGCCAGCGATTTATCTCTCAATTAAAAAGTGACCCTGGATTATAATAACAACTAAAATTTTGTAGATCAACAAATTGCAAAATCAGCTACATATACAAAAAGACAAGTGGCATCAGGCCGAACAGAATAAACTTCTGGCAGAAAAGATGGCCAATATAAACGAAATTAAATTACAAACGCGGCTCAAGGAACTCCAGTAAGTATAAAGAATATTTCTACCTGTAAATTATTAATTTGTAAAATAATTAGGGAACGGGTATTGGAACTCAAACGGGGAAAAGGAGAACTAAGAAACCAAACTGTATTATTACAATCTTTAATAACGAAACATTACACGCAAGGTTATGAATACCAAAAGAATCAAATTTCAGTGTAAGTAACATTGTAATGAGTGGTTTTAGCAGCTTTGTTTAAACTACTGAATTTTAGTTCCAAAAAGAGATGCAAACGAATGGTTAGTGATTTACAAGCTGTTTTGAAACATTTGTCTCCTACAACAACTCCAACTTTTGAAGAATGTCACGAGCAAATTTCTCATTGGCAGCAGGAACTGGAATATATCAAAACACAAGCAATGGCGTACACTGTTAGTTTTAATTTTGTTAAATACGAAATATGTAACTAAACGTACATTTTCAGGCAAGGTGTCAAGAAGTATTTGACGATTTACATTCTGGCATCTTTAGGCCCTTTCCCGAACCGATTGATTTATTTTCAGAACGTGTCGAATTGAAAGACATTTTACATGATAATTTTATAACAGTTGTCAATAATTTGATTAAAAACCAACAGGGTTATCAGCAACAGAGTCAGCAACAGTATACTGCATGGTAAGACGTGGTTTTAACTTTGCTTAACTAATTAAATATGTATAGCGGATGTTATAGTTTCAGTTATAAAATACAGAATGTAGCCATATTATTAGAAACTGAATTAAAATTAGAAGAAATCTCAGATAGTACGTTTAGTTTTGAATTTATATTGATTTTTCTTGTGCCTAATGCCTCCTCTGCGCTACTGATTATACTTGTGCGAAGTTTTTCCCATGAGTTTTCAACGTCCTCATTATCCGTTACTGGATTACTGATGAGCCTTTCAGTCAATCGTGTTTTATATAGATATTGTGTGCTTTTGTTGGATTAAGCTTTTTTATATATTCAAGTTGTTTCCTCTGCCCAAAATTAGTTAATTTTGTTCTGTGATTGATGAATTGCTTTATATCTCCAGGAGGTTGCCAGCCCGTTCCAGAAATATTCCCTCCTCCTTTCTCAGCCAGGCTTAGGAACAGCTATGGCGGAGTTGGAATACAAGTAGATCAATTTGTTTCATACTGTCTGGTAAATTCAGTTTCCCGGCGCAATTGTGAGTCCGGAAAGTGAGCTATTACGGTATCAGAGCCAGAAAGTGTTACCAAGCAACACTTTCCGGACTGTTATTTTATGCACCCAATCAGAGCCCGTAAAAGTGTAACCAAGCCACACCTACCGGCTTTGATACAGTAATGTCACATGTTGACGTTATTGAAAAAGTGTCACATGTAAAAATTAAAAAATCAAATTGTTTACAGTATGAAATAAAATACATCACGACATTCGTCCGTGAACACTTTTTACAGTACTCGTTTCGAGTTTCAAGACTCGGCTCCTTTCGTCGCCTCGTCTTTAAACACCTCACTCGTACTGTAAAATATGAGTTCCCGGACTAGTGACGTTAATTACTATTTCAGTATAAGGAAACTATCTAAAGTACTTTTGCAACTATTAGAATTTATTATACAGCAGCCCAGACCATCACTTTTGTAGGCTTTACATTTTGTTTGTCCAAGTTTATATTTCAGTTTCTACTAATATGGCCACATCTGTATATGTAATAAAACACAATAAAATTGTAATTTGAAAGATAAATAAAGCATCTACGGATAAGTAATATATAACTGGTGTCTTAGAAAGTTATTTATCTTTATAAATAGAAAAACATTATCCGTTTCTTAAATTAAAAATATCTAATGTGACAGCTCAGTTTAACATTTAGTAATAACATATACCTTTCTCAATTCATAGTCGACATCCGTTTTGTTAAACAGTTGTAAAGGTTTTAAGTTTTAACAGTTAATTATCTTTAACATTAACATTTTTAAATCTACAATCTTTTTTAGGTATCACAACTATGGAAAATTTCGGCAGCCTGGATATCCTCCTGCAGCAACCCTTAATATGTACCCGCCATATTATTATAATCATCCACAGGGTAATTCTAATATTTAGTTACTAAAATAGGATTAATATATTTTATGATTAAGAATAATTCGCATATGTATGTAAAAAATAACCGCGGCTTCAAAAACAGCGCTCGTCAAAAATGTTGTCTGGAAATAATAGTGTGAAATGTTACATGTTTCCATATACCGTTGTTGCGATTTAACCGGTAATAAATTGTGGGATGCTGCATTTACAGCCCCTTCTATTTTTTTTAGACATGTTTTTAGAATCACAAATTCAATTAACACACGCGTTTGAAATTTTTTTGAAATAATAGCTATTTATGATACAAGTTCGAAAAGTGAGTCTTTAAGGCACGCATGTGAAAGTTTGCTGAACGAGCGTAGCGAGTTCTGCAATTCACATAAGTGCCTTAAAGACACTTTTCGAACGTGTATCATACAAGATTTTTTAGCTACGAACGTTCAAATAGCTCTAAGTAAATAAATAAAATCAAGGGATAAAGACAATCAAACTATCTGAGTAGGAATATTTTTCCGTATCCATAGTAATAGATAAATAATTTTACTTTTCGCACTGGTTATTTTACTTTTCGAACAAGTGCGAAAAGTAATCTTACTTTTCGCACAAGTGCGTTAAAGTGGTACTTTTCACACGGAAATCAGTGTGAAAAGAGTCATTTTTCGTATGTGAGTGCTAAAAATATGTTTTATTTTATTTTGTTGTCAAGGATACCTGATCTAAATCACTAACCTTTATTAATTATTGGTATGACAGCTATGCATACAAAATGAAAAATACTTAATTTTATTTATTTTAAAATGATATATAAGGTTTGATGAAAAATCTCATACGCACCTCGAGTCCTACAGTGCAATTTTTCGGGCCTTGGCGTTGCAAATTGCATTCTCGCCCAAAAAACTGCACCTACTACTCTTGGTACATAAATAACTATTTATTGCTAGGTTCATTAAGTTATCCACATACCGTTCAAGCGATGCAAAATAGGACCAAGAATCCAGCGATAATTACATGCCCTGCTACCAGTTCGACAAACCTTCCCTTACCGCAAGTTGAGCAAACTGCATCGAAGATTTCAGAAGTAACCCTGCCTAAAGTGCCTGAAAGTTGCAAAAATACCGAAAATACTGACATAAAATCTCAAAATTCCAGTGATGATGAAATTTCCAATTCAAGTAGTCTTCAAACTGAAGAAGCCAAAGACGACAACACTGGTTCACCGAAACTCATAAATTCTACAATGTTGGACACACAAACGAGACTTTTATCTTCTTCGAAAACACATTCCGATGTAGTTACAGATACATTTCATAGTGCGGTGGCAGATGAGAAAGATGATCATAATAACGGTGACGATTTAAACAACGAAGTTGAGATTAATGAACCGCAGAAATCAAATAAGAACCATTTTCAAATTAAAAAAGTGCCTCCTAAAACGCACAAATTGCAGGGATGGTGGACAAAAAATGTTGTAAAAAGTGAACCTTCCGAACAAACTGGGGCTAAGCCTGTGGAATTGGAAAAGGAAAATTTTCCACAAAATGAGCGTAACACACCAGCAAGCTTAAGTTGTTTACCAAGTACATCTGCTACTACAGAGAGTAACACTGAAGTTCAGTCAAGCCAAGAAGATGAATTAGCAAATTCGAGTCAATTACTTAAAAATAAACTAGATAAGTTCATGGGCGGTCCAAAATTTTCTAGTTTGTTTATGTATGTCAAAAACAAAATCCACGGTGTAACTGATGATGAACTTTTACATGCCATCAAAGCAGTTAGGGATAAGAAATCGAAATTATCAGGAATGAGTAGAGAAAAGATAGTTTTAGCAGTACGAGTAGAACTTAATGGGTAATCATTTTTTTTAATAATAAACAATATTTATATTTTGATGTTAAAAAAGTATTAATTTAAAATGCACGAATATTTTTTAGAGATGAACTAACTGATATGTCTGCCCAGAACAATATAAAATCAAGCAAAGAAAACTCTGATTTAAGATGTGTTATTTGCGTCGAAGCTCTTCAAGATCAAACAACCTCTACACTTAAATGTCAACATACTTTTCATATTGATGTAAGTTATTTTCTAAAATTAGTATGATAATAGAATTAACAAAGTTAAGTTTTAGTGTATAAGGCAGTGGTTTTCAAGCAATAGCGTTTGTCCAGTATGCCGCCTTCATACCGTGGTTGATGAAGATTTTCCTCCGTTGAATCTATAATTAAGTTAGATACCTACTATTGAAATTTTTTTTTAAGTTTAAGTAAATACAATATTCATTCCTACAATTAGGGGGATGTTATTTTTTATAATGGCTAAGATAGGCTCAATTATTGAATTGATTAACATTTCGGTATGTTTTTGTTTATCGTTGTTTATGCTCTTTTCTGACGTACGAGTTGTATAGACTTTATAGTTAATAATTTTTTATTATTGTTGCAGTTTTAGTTCAATTTGTTTTCGTATAATTGCCGAATAATTTATTTACATTATTTTCGTTAACACCTTTTGACTGAAAAAAACTGTGATACCAAACAGTTTTACTGTATAATTCAGTTTTAAACTGTATTATGCAGTTAAACATTAAAATCATAAAATAACAATATACTTATACTAAATATCATCCATAGAAGATAATAATGAATTAAATTTTTTATGTTCAAATGTTACCGATTATGCGTTAGTACTTATTTAACTTATTAGTTAAAATCATTCTGTGTCAGTAATTTTCTTTTTTGTAATTTTGTATGTTTCATACTTTGAAATAAATCTTTTTTTAAATGTATCTACCGATAGTTGCGTAGCCTATATAATGACCGACAATTAATAGTATAAGAGAGTTTTTGCATATCGTACGATAAGTATCCGTTAACGCTAACGTTTACGTCTTTATAGCTGTAAAATACGACGTTGCTAAGCAACTCCGACGTTAGCGTATACGTCTTGTAAAAAAACGCTATGCAAAAACTCCCTATATTGTGTAACACGTACGTGAAGCTGAAGTTTTTACACGAGTGTGCAGTATATGACACGAGCCACAGGCGAGTGTAAAAAAGGCTTCACCCATGTGTTGCACACTATACTTTTTCTACGACCTCAAACTTAAAATATGAGTTAAATTAGCGAACGTTCACTTCACTTGACAGTTTTCACTAATTCGTTGTTCAAACAAAAAACAAGCACAGCAATCTATTAAAATTTTTACCTATGCCGAAAAGTGTATAGGCTCTTATGGCAGAAATGCTTAAAATAAATTCCATAAGAAATGCATTGCACTTCACGCATCGATATAAAAAATAAGACTTTACGTATTGCGATCAGTATGTGAAACTACTATTTCATACATGGGAGTAGAAAGAGTATTTATCAGTAATACAGAAGTTATTTAGATTACCAAAGATTCAATAAACCTAAACCACAATTTACCCGATGTCCATATAAGATCCACTACCTCGTATCTCCTACTCCTTCCTTCCTATTAACATAACCGACATAACCTCACTTCTAAAAGTCATAAGAAGTGCATGGCTTGTTTTTATAATAGTTTAAAGAAAATATAAATCAAAATGAATCAAGCAGATATTTCTCAACTTGTATCCCGACTTAAAATAAAGGTCAATCCACGTTTAAGAAAATTGAGAACCCCCGAAGGTCCCTTAGGAAGGTTAAAGAAACTTCGTAAGACTGTTACAGCTTTAGTAAAACATGAAAGAATAGAGTTAAATTATCCTAGAGCTGATGAAGCTCGTATGTATGCTGAAAGAGTAAGTTTCATGAAAAAACTAATTTTTAACGGTTTTTAACTGGAAATAATTTTTTAGTTGATTTCTGAAGCGATGAGATATGGGGACTGTCATAAAGCTACCATGGAATTAGCCGACTTTTGGTTAGACGAAAAGCAGCTTGTACATAAATTATTCAAAGTACTTGTTCCGAGGTTTCAAAATTATAATGTTTCTTGTACGCGTATGTATCGTGCACCACGGCCTTATCCCGGCCCAGCAAACAGAAAAGCCATATTAGAATTAAGGGGGAATCCATACCCATCGTTATTACCAGACATGTATTCTAATAGGAATTTAATACACAATGTTTTATTAGACGAAGCTAAAAAAGAATATCGGGCTCAAAAATATGCGGAAATTGCTGCAAAAATTGAATCTGCTGAAAAAGCATTACTAAGCGAACAAACAACAGAAAATAAAGGTGTAGGGAATGATACAAGGACAGAGAATGAAGAAACTGTAGATAAGAAAAGTACTAATGCAGAAAATAAAACGAGTGAAGTTGAAACTACGAAAACATAAGTTATATTAGAATATAAAAATTATGTAATTGAAATGGTATCTTACATTGTTTTGTAATAGTAATTGTATGAGTTTATAATGATAATAAATATGTTCATGTTGAACAATATAATTAAATCGTTACGAAATTATGAAAAAATATTTCAGAAAACGTGGTGGATTCCAGTGTAATTTGTCTCTCCTGTTGACAGAAGAAAATTCAGTGTGCACAAATACTTGAAAACTTACCACTGTTTTAGTAATGGTGTTTGGTCACATGATGCTTATATCAAAGGTTTATTTTGAAAATTAAATAATTTTCACAATATTAGAAAGCTGAAGTCTAAATAAGTATGCATCCTGTAATATTATGCTGAAAATTTTTTCCAGAATATCTAAATACCATACCTAAATTAGACGATTGTTAATTTGAAAGGAATAATCAATAAATTAATTTTAATTAAATGTCAATTACACAAAATAGTAACAGAATTAATTAATAAATAAAAATTAAGAACAAGTGAATTTTTAAAATTAATAAATAATCCATTTTGTATAATTTCATTGTGCAACGAAATTGTAACATTTTCAAAAAGCTACAAAAAATAAGTGCAAGTGAAAATGCGCGTCTGTTCAGATTCCATTTAACTGCCAAATTAAATAACTGGCTTTGCTGAACATCTGGGCCCTCTTCTGGCGTTTATCCCTGGGGAATATTCGTAGCCAAACGAACAACATATTGGATTTTTAACATTCCTGTATTATAACAACATTTTCTGATACTTTAGTGTTGTTATTTCGTAAATAAATTAATAAAATACACTCTTTTCATTAAGAGAATACCTATGTTTTACTTTATATAAAAATTGTTACAAAAATGTGCTACACACCAAAAAATATAATATAAAAGCTGTTTAATCATTAAAATTATTATAATGGATAGGTTGATAGGTATACCATGCTTTGTTCTTTGGTAATAAACATACTGTTTGAAATGTTAAAATATAAACAGCTTTATATAAAAATGCCAAGTTTCTGAGATATTGACTATGTTTTAATTTAAAAATTAAAATTATAAAAGTCCTTTCCAAACACCAAAAATCTTGGATTAATATAATACTTACTAACAAATCAATCCCATTCTACTAAAAGCGTTTAAATTTAAATTTCTATATACCTATTTACACATTTTATTCTCTATTTTTAGTAGGATTAAAAGCAGAAAAATACATTTTGCCTACTTAGTTGTAAAAAAGCGTTACTTAAAAAAAAGGTACTCACCAAAGGTTATATGCTGCTCTGTAAATTATATAAATCACTAAACAAACACATTCTTTTAAACGAACCGAGATAAATGTTTTAAATCACAATTTTTAATTAAAAGCTCTCTACATAAACATTTGTGGGAAACATCAAAACAACTGCGGTTTTTGGCTTGCACTCTTTTGTTTGAATATTCCAGGGTCGGACTTGGCAACAATACAGGGTCCGGCAGAATGAGGTATCCATTTTCAAAGTTAAATCATTTCATTTTATAATGGGATATAAATTTAAATCAAGTCGCCATGCTTTCGCGATAAATGGAAATTTAAGACAGTTGACAAAACGTTTGCAAGAAATGTCAGTTTAGCTGTGAATATGGAGCGCTGGTCAAACATTCAACGTTCTTTTGCGGTGAAGCAAATAACAAATCTGTTGTAACCATCCAGCGTTTATTAAAGTCAAAAGTGTTTTCTAATTGACCGCAAACTTTGGAACAACTAAAACAAAATATTCGAACAGAGATTATCGCAATCCCAATTGAAATGTTGGAGCGGGTGATGCACAACTTTCGTGCTATAGTCGAATTGGCGATTCAGGTAATGCGCGTCATCAATCACATGATCAACGGTCGGCGTTACCAATAATGCGCCAGAAAAAAATACAAAATGTAATTGCTAAATATAAATTATTTTTGTAGTTTTCTAAGATTGGGCAGCCGTGTTTAATCACAAGGTCTATAAATTTTTGAAAATAAGAAAAAAATCGGGTTTATATTTTCTAATTTGGCTCGTATAATTACTTTTTGTAAAGTTAGTATTATTTTTGGCCTGTTTATATTATTTCACTTACAAATTTTTGACAGATCGTGTTGTATGTCATTGTCATTATTGTCGTTGCGATAGAACAGAAAATTTAGGTTATAAAATTTGTAAATCGTTTGAAACTTCATGTAGACGTACCAAGTTATGATGTCATAAAATTTATTGATGACGTGCATTACCTGGCTCAAAAATTGGACCATAGGCTTCAAGAGTGCCAGCGGCGAGGAGGTCATTTGACCGATGTAATATTTAAAAAATAAAATTTCCGTGTTTTCTCAACAACCTTTTGTTTGATTTTTAAATAAAAATTTAGCCAAAACAAAAAAAAAACTCAATTTAAAGTGGATGCCTCATTCTGCCGGACCCTGTACATGATACGTATTATTTTTTCATTTATTTTTGTTATTTAATGGGCGAAAATGCACAAGTATTATTTAAAATTATTCCAATGACAAATATTATAATTAAACTGCATAAAATAATTTTCTTTGAATTTTACTTTTTAAGCTTTGGTGTTTTATCAATCCAGAACGTTCGTTAATTGATAATTAATTAGGCAACTTATTTTTTTTACATGTAACAGGTAACACATTACATTTAACTTAAAGAATTAATTACTGAAGGTTTCAAAGCTCTAAAACTGTCACAATTTGTTCGCACTATTTTGTTTTACTGCTTGATCCAGGGTAGGATGACTTAAGATGATTATTATTAATTTTTGTGGTTTTTATTACTCAATAAGGCGAAAGTTAGGATTATTTTGCAGTTATAAATTAATAACAAATTTTAATAATAATTCCAAAAGGCTTTGAATTTCATTACTTGGTTACTGTGATATTAAACATATTTTTATCGAAGTCTGAAAGTATTTAAACCATTTATGACTTTTCACGAGCTGTAATGCTGTAATGCCTTATTGTGATATCGTTTACGTCCAAATTGCCGAAGAAAAGTGTTAATTTCAAACACAAAATATTTAAAAATCATTGCTGAGAATTAAAAACTATTTTTCTGAAAATAACCGTTATCAGAATTTGTTTGATTAGCAATGTTCTGTTTTGTTTGCTTCGTAATTTAGGTCTATACTTGCGGGTTCCAAGGATCTCAACACGCATCGGCTGCTATGGTCATTGACACTACTCAACTAGAATTTTGCCACACCTAAAGGGTTTCCATTCTCGTAAGGGATCATTATGTTATTATTTATTATGTACCAAGCACGCATTACAAATCTATGGTTTTATTTCGCATTCGAAACAGATTTTGACCATGATCAAGATTCAATCCAAATCCTTTGGTTTATAATGTTGTTTTTTACACCACCGAGGCTATCGCAAACTTAGTTGCTGTGCATTTTAATAGAAGCTGTGTACAGGGTGCTTCTAAACTGATGTGCCCATATTTTTTCTTTCCAGTGATTTTATAAGCGACCTCAAGTTTTCAAAATACAGGGTGTTGTAAATTCAGCTTTTTTAACTTAAAATCTCATCCTTCTTCATTTTTCAGATACCTATCGACTAACACCTGACGCACGCAAACTCTTCTCGAATAATTACGTTTTTAAAATATACATATTACTTACGAAACATCCTGCATATTTTTCAAATAAAATTTATAAATAATTTAAAATGAATCGTTTTAAAAGAAATTCGCCTTTAACTATCTAAATCAATTTTTACCAACTACAAGTGTAACCATTCTAACTTGTAAACGCGCCCCTAACTTTCCAGGAGGTGTCGAACCGTGTTAGTACCGAAGGGTGGGATAATTGGGGATTAAAGAATTAAATGCATCGGACATGATCCGTGTTTCGTGGTACATGCACGTGCTGTTGAAAAACTGGAGGAAAATTTGTATTCATCTATACAAAAGCTAAATTTTTGATATTTTAATAATTAAATACAGTTATAAAAATTAATGAGAAAATTCTGTAACAAATACTTATTTACAAAACAAATTAAATAAATTCTTAACTATACATATTACAAGTTTTTAAGTATGTAAAAGAAAACATTAGAAATTATGAATGTACAGGATGGAAAATGTGAAAAAGTGCTCGAGAAATCTATTTAAAAAATCTAGAAAGGGCCGCTGATTCTTTGATCCCAATTCTTTTTGTAATTTGCTTATTATATTTTCTATGTTTATAACTACATTTTCCACCCTGTATAATTTTTACAAATTCATTTGTTCCAGGGTACAAGATACAAAATGTTTCAAATTGAATTACAATGTCGTAATCGTATATGACGAATAATTCCAAAAATTTCTTCAGTATTCAAAATACTTTTAGTTTAGGTATCAAGAACATGATTCAAATAAGCGATGTAACAAATAGCTAAGCGTAGTATTTCGATTTTGGAAAGTTTTTTGTCTGGCGGTAACGTAGGTAAAAGTTTCCTTAATTCAGCAAAAGCCACATTGAAAGCTTCAACTCGAATTCTCTCCCTTGTTGCATGTGCTGTTCTGTATTTTTGAGTGGCACGTCTTCTTCGCCTTCTTTCTTCTCTGCTTAAATTACCCATATCATTCCTTTCTCTACAAAATTTTGCGAAGACTAAGTTTTATGAACTTAATAATAAAATTTTGAATTAAAACTTCTATTTAAATTTTTGTTATCGTTATTATTATTCGCATGTTCTAACCTGCATTTTAGAGATTCGTCTTTTTTTAATTAAGTAATTTTAATGGGTTTTTAATGAATTTTCCAAATCAAATTCCTTAAAATAGGGGATCTGTCCGGTCTAAAAGATAAATTCGTACAATCCCATTTAATTTAGTAAAATTGGCGAGAGAATATATGTGTTTATTTTTTTTAGAATTTACGTACCAATAGTAAAATAGCAGACACGCTAAAATAGTAAAGCTATCTTATATCTAAATCGATCCTTTAAAAAACATGGCCTAAATGTGATCCCAACATGCACATCAATTTTATGAGCGACATGTGTCACGCTATATGCCGATATAAATATTCATATAAATGTCTTGGTTGATCCATAAATTTACTTTCTAAAAAAAGACGAGGAAGATATTCTATTAAATTATTTAATCATATTAAAAGGGTGTACGAATTTTATTTAAATTGCTTGTTTTCGTTGCAAAACTGAATCAATATATTATGAAGAATTTTGAATCCATTTGGTCTTTGGGTATCATAAATAAAACTGTAATTTCTAAGAGTTCTTTTCGTGCATAAAACTTAAATATTCGGTTGATCTTTTAATCTGAATTAAATGACAATGTGGATTAAACAGAGATTTTCTTTATTATTATAAATAAGCAGGTAACATAAATAACTAATAAAAATTTCTATAATTGATAATATAAAAAAAATAAAATCAAAACTCTCTCAAAAGCACGAAAGAGAGGCACGTTAACTCTTTTACTTTTGATTAACCCTTGGTACGGTTCAAACTCGAAAGACGCTTGTATTTAAGATATCTTAATTGACTGCCAGTGTTTTAATTATGTAATATGCTAATATGAAATAAGTTTAGTGGCTTAACTAATTTTATTTCAGCTTTAGGCGATCTTTTAGACCAGAAAAAAGGCAAATTTTATTTAAAACCCCTTCTAAGTAAGTTATTGAAATATTAGGCTACTAATGATTTTTGTTCATTTACTCATTGCTAATTAAACTCGAAAAATAAAGTGAATGAAAAATAGATCTAGGAAAACTCAGAAATTTGATTTTACATACCTTCTTCTTTGAACTACGTTGGTATTACATGAAGTGATTGTTTGCAGCACTTCTCGGTTATCCTGAGTACTCATCATGGCATTTTAGTTGACCAACCTGAAATTTTAATTATAAAATCATAAGTAAAAAAGAGTAATAATCTTCAAAATATAAACATAAAAAAATGCAGGGGATTAAACTGACCTAGGAGGACTTAACCCTCTATGTTGCTGACATGATTCCCGTTACTTTACCTTACTTACATAACTAGCCTTTTTCTTTTTCAAATACCTACTCATGAATAAATAATCAATATGGTTCACAGAAAATTACAAATTTGAATTTGCATTAAATTAAATATTTTCAATAACACAACATTTTTAAAATTAAATTAAATATCTTAAAAACCGAAGAAATCCTAATAAATAACCAATTTTTGTTCAAGATGGGTGAAAAATTGGGCTTAATTTTTTTGCAATAACTTTAATAGATTTGCATTAAATTAAAAATTTTCAATTACAGGATTTTTAAGAATTGAATAAATATCTTCAAAATCGAAACAAATGTAATAAATAATAAATTGTTCTCAATGGATGGAAAATTTAACTTAATTTTTTTTATAGTAACTTTCATCAATTTGGATTAAACTAAAAATTTTCAGTGGCACAACTTTATTACGAGAAGTCCGGATGGACGTACGAAAAACGAAATTGATTTCATTTTGTTCAATAAAAAAACACACGGTCATTGACGTTTCAATTCCAAATACATTTTATACAGGGAGCGATCATAGAGCAATAAGAGCAGTTATAAAAATAAACACAATAATTGAAAGGAGGAAATTACTCCAGCAAACCCGGTTCCTACCACTGATATATTGAAATAAAATCAAGAAAAATACATACGAAAACTTGAGTTAAGTCAGTCAAAGTTAAATATAGAAAAGACGAACCTTTATGAAAGGACATTTGGACATTAGTTAAGAAAATATGTGCACGGAGTAAAAACCGTAGAGATAAAAAACTAAGCCAGTCAACCATAAATATTATCGAGGAAAGACGAAAACAACAGAGAATCCGTAGAATATAAAAACATTAATAAAATTATTATCAGACAAATTAGAAAGTATGTAAGGAGATATAAAATTAAAAGAAGTTATAAAGGATAGCAAAAGTATGAAAGTTTTAAGAAAAAGTATACAAAAATTAACAAAATAAAAAACTAAGAAAACCCGATCGTGACTGAAACACATGAGATACTCAAAACAATAGAAGACTGTTATAAAGAACTATACGCGTTGAAGGAACCAGGCCCATCGTCTGAACAAGAAGGAAGAAAAACTAATAAAAGTGGACTCAGAGGAAATTTCAGAAATAACGGAAAGCGAGATTTCTGCAGCATTGAAAGAGATGAAAAATTGACATGTACCTGGTGAGGATAGAATATCAGCTGAAATACGGAGGAAAAGGCTTTGCAAAACTCATAAAATTGTTTAGAAAAAAGCAAAATACCGGAGACATCGGTAAATGCAAAAGTTATTCTCTTATGCAAAAAAGGAGGTCGTGCGGATATTGGAAACTACATACCAATCAGTTTACTATCCCACTTATGGCACTTATACAAACTTTTAACAAAAATGATTAGGTACTAAAAGACTCACTAACAAAATGGACTTTTATCAACCGTTAGAGCAGGCCGGATTTAGAAAGACTTTCAGCACAGTGAAACAGTGAAAACATTCATCGAGAAGTGCGAAGAATATAATCAACCGCTCCACCTATGTTTAGTGGACTTCTAAAAAGCTTTTGAAACGGTGGAGCTATGGGCAGTACTGAAAACGTTACGAGACGCTAGAATCGACCCACGTTTGGTAAAACTAAGTAAGGTACTACTAAGGTAGGTACTCACGTTAGTCCTGGAAAATGTCTTCAAACAACTACAATGGAAAGAAAAAAATTGAAGTTTTTTTAAGCCATTTATGTTTTGCTGACGATATCTTCCTGATAAGCCAAGGCGAGAACCAAGTAGACAACCATATCGACTTATTCAAATCAAAATTTGGCGATAAGTTGATTTCGAGAAATGGTCTCTCAATTGGCCTCCAAGGTCGTGCGATTTGATACCTCTCGATTATTTATTTTCTGTGGGATTACGTGAAGTCACTGGCTTATGCTGATAAACCAGCAACAATTGACGCCTTAGAAGCCAACATTGTTCGAGTTATTCGTGACATACGACCAGCACTGCTCGAAAAAGTGGCCCAAAATTGGACGTCAAGAATCCACGGTGGTCATATGCCCGAAATCATTTTCAAATGTTAATGCCATGTATTGATGTATTATCCTTAAGAACAATTATGTAAAAGAAAGTATATGATTCATGTGTTCTGCCTGTATTAAATTATGGCATGGAAACAGCTACACTTATTAGGAAAAGTGCAGAAAAACTAAAAACATCATAAAGGACGATTGAGCAGAGGAAACTCTAAAAGACAAAATAAGAAATGCAGACATCAAGAAAAAAGCAAAATGGTAGACGTTATAGAGGCATAGCTAGATTAAAATGGAGTTGGGCAGGACATC
The DNA here is from genome assembly GCA_963082815.1 of Melanotus villosus. Taxonomy (NCBI): domain Eukaryota; kingdom Metazoa; phylum Arthropoda; class Insecta; order Coleoptera; family Elateridae; genus Melanotus; species Melanotus villosus. Next base: position 881,281 of record OY720421.1, on the reverse strand, counting down.
CCGGAAGGAAAAATTCCGAAGAATGGACAGTGCATATAATACAGTAGCGACTACGAACAACCAAAAGAAACGTTGGAAGACCTCAAAAGCAATTGGTATTAAGACAATAGCAGGAAGAAACTGATAGGGAATCCTGGAAAGATCTAGGAGAGGCCTATCACCTGCAGTGGACAATGAAGGCTGAGAAAGAAGAAGAAGTTAATTAAAACCTGAACGAACTGTCTTTAAGACAAAAAACAATGTTAACAAATAACATATTTTTGTTCAGGATGGATGGAAAATTTGACTTAAATTATTTTATAGTAACTTTTATCGATTTGCATTAAATTAAAAATTTTCAATAACACAAGATTTTTAAGAACTGAATGAAATATCTTTAAAAGCGAAGAAGCGGTAATAAAACGAATTTTTTTCTCGATGAGTGGAACATTTTTAATATAGTTTTCGTAAAATTACAAATTCCAGGAAATAAAAAACATATGCCCTAACTGGCCTGGCGAAAAAATGCATTATTTTTGGCTAAAACCAATAGAATTTACAAATTTCATTTTATTTTTATTGTGGTGAGTTTCTTGGCATTTTTGTACTGTTTTGTAGGTATTTCGCCACCAGTTGTTGAAAATTAAAGGTTAAACAAGTAAAACTAAAACTAGTGGCCTCAAAATAGACACGAAAAAATAAAAGAATAATTTAAATATCTGATGTTTGGTCAAATTGGCCCTCCCTCCTTTGTAACTCCAGATTTCTGTTGCAAATATTCAACTTAAATATTATGTTTATATGTATAACTCATAGAAACTAAGGTTTTTAATTTTAATAAAATACAAATAGGGGGTCTCTTCTTTTTATACCTGCAATGAAAGATCATACGTATTTCAACAATTAAACCAATTATCAAAATTTCATTCATAAATCTTTCCTGCCGAATTTGCCAAAACCAAAACTAATTTTTATAATTTAATAAAAAAAATATTAACAAGGATTTCTTCCGGCAGTTAAAAATAATATTTCTGTTTATTGGTAGCGATTTAGTTGTAAAACTATGTACCTACGTAATTTTAATTGCCGATACGTAAAGGCATTCGAATGTGAATTTGTTTATATTTTTTTAAGTACCTACAACATTGTTAAAATCGGATTTTATAGTTTTTATTTACTCGTTTTATTCAATCGGCAAGAACTTTACGTTAGGGAAGGATTTATGAGTTATGACCCCTTTAGTGTTAAACAATGTCAACTGTTTTAAAAGAAAAATAGTAAAGCACGTAAGCAAACGATTTTATAAAATATTTTTTTGGGAGCAAAGCTCATATTTAAAGATTGCATATTTACTATACAACAATGTTGCTTTTGGTTGCATAATGAATTGCAGGCACTGTCAATTTAAAAAGCAAATATTCGAATAACAAACAGAAAGGTGTTCCACAGTGTTCAGTCTTAAACCCGTTATTGTTTTCTTGTAACTTTACTCCGTACTCGTAGGTACGTTACTCAGCTGTAACTGTCTTCCCATTTTCATGAACTGAAATGGGTGGTAGCTGCAGTTAACTTTGTTCTAGTGCCCAGGTGCCCTTGTTATACTCGTAATATTCAAATAAATCCAAAAGTTAATTCTTTTGCAATCAGAGTCATAGTTACACCCACTGAAAAAACTTTATTTATCAAACATCTTAAATACCTAGTCATTTTGGCTTTTCGGTACTGGTGTATCTGGCTACTGGCTACATCATTGTACGTACATCTATGTGAAATATAGAAATAAGGCTAAATAATACGTCAAAATTTCGTTACAATTTCCTTTTTTTTATATATTAAAAGCATATAACTGTTCCATCTACCTCCCCTTTTTGAATTATCATTGCGTGTCTTGATTTCATGTAGAAACATTGTAATAAAACATAGAAAAATCGGAACATATGTGTATTTATTTTATCATTTATAAGCCCAATAAGAAGGGGGAATCTCCAAATTCCAGTAAGTTTACACGGTATGTTTCTCGAGGGACCAATGTGAGCCCCTCAGGGCTACCAAATGCACGTGGCTTTACTTATCACCCTCGAATTATGCTATTATCAATCATATAAACAACAATATAATTAAATTATAATCACACGGTTGGTGGGAACAATGTTGCGAAAAATTAACCCTCGAACGATCTTGTGAAAGTTGATTTGATGATACTCGGCTGTCGCCATAGAATGTTTCATTAATTGATTGATTTGTCGTGTGTTATGGAAAGCGGGGATTTTTGGCGCTTTTTATTCAGCAATGCATAATTAATAACAAAATATAAAACATTTAACAAAGAATATTACTCAGATTGGTGTAAAGCTTTGAACTTTGAAAAACATCACTTTTAGGAAAATAATTGTTTAATTTGATATTATTTAAACCAAATGGATAAGAAAACTTTTAAAATATCGAAAACATAATTCTCAAACGAACAAAAAAAAATTAAATTCGCCAAAGAAAGTTAGTTGTCTTGCATTTATTAACTTAATAGTTTAATGAATTAATTAAAGCATGTTAAATTTAAAGCAATTTTGTTTCAAGCTTCTTATATTATTTTCTTCCGCTGTTGGAAATTCTTAACCCATAGGCAAAAAATAAAAGTATTCGTTCCATGTGCGCCTATTAATATTTAAAATAAATTTGCCACATATCTTCGGCACATTTATAATTCCATTTGTTTTGACAGTTCGATGGGAAACTTTTTAAAATTCGGAATAATCTTGAAACTTTGGTTACTAAATATTTAATTATTAAGATTCCATTTTATTTTGATTGCTTACAAACTGCTTCAATGTAGCTTACCCTTGTATTTTTTTAAATTCCGACAGTCTTTTGAAAATTATATTTCCTTTTGGTTCTTTTGCAATAAAAACAGAGGATGATTAAATTAAAATATACCTACAAATAAAAATGTTGAAACGGGACATTAAAAATTCTTATTCTTTTATTATTTATTTTAATTGCCGAAATTACAGTAAATATGTTTAAAAAAGAATTTGGCAAAGCTACCATTGCAACCTTAAAAACCTCTCCTTTCAAACTTTTTGGTAGTAAGTAATACAAAGAACTTTGACAGGTTTCTTAAAAATTATTACCACTAGTCCTTTTGAATATTGATATTAATTAAGAATATAAAACATAAAAATATCCCCCCTTATTTATTTCTAATTCTAAAATCGCCCTATAAAATTAATACCAAAGTAGGAAACTAAAACAAGCTTCGTTAGCAACAATTATTATCAAAAATAGCAAAAACGAGGAGAAATAAAAAATGATCTTACCTTTTTACTGTATCATAATAAACAGACACAAACTATACACACAGATACTATCAACTGCAACTCAAGCGATAAATAGATCCTTATCAAGGCTCGAAATGAAAGGGATGATTTTTCCAGCATCCCTTTCAGGCTCTGAATTTCAGGACCACCTCCTACACCAATCGGATCTTTTGATCGTGAAGCTCCTCCCCAAAATCAATATTTCTATTGTTAAAACGCGTTATAATTTTGATATAAATGGAGCTTCCACTTAAAATTTTCACAGGTATTCTGAAAATTAGTTGATGTACACCGTGAAAATTACTTGTAAAAAATGAAAAAAGCAGGCTCGATTTACTCTGCCTTTTATTTTGATTAATTTATTTTTGGTAAGCTGATTTTAAATATTTTCGTTTATAAATTAATAATAAATCAGTCAAACGAGTAAATTCGGCTTTTAAATTTATTCTAATTAAATTAGATTCGTAGCTGAAATTATCAAAAGGACGGCTTAATACGATGTAATAATATCCAAATATCCATTCTTTTTCATTTTCAGAAGAAAAGTATAAATTAAACAAATTCTCGTTTTAACATTATCATAGAAAATATCTCGAGAAATAGCATGTCTTTATTAGGTGTTTTGGTGTTGTACATCGGACTAAGATTATAATAATAAAGTTTATTTCCTTTAGATCTTACAGGTATGGGCACGTCATTTACAGAATGAACATATTCATGATTACATAAAAAATACATAAGGCACATGCACATACATAAGTACACATAAGTCAAGCTAGAAAATAATATTACAAATCAGTCAATAATAAAATGGTTTGGAGTTGGCTGTGATTTTCTAAACGTATGCCTCTGTATTTGTTACTTCTTCTGAACCGCTATTTCATATTTATTGTTATTTTTAACATCCTATATTTTCTTTTGCCATGAATTGAGTCGTTTCCTAATTTATGCATTGGTTATTTGTGAATTTTGCGATCTTACTGTACAAAATCGTTTTCAAGCTTGAGCAAAAGCGTTCTTGACTGAAAATTATTTCCCAAACGAAGTAAAAGCTTTTAGCGTTAGATGTTATTCTCACTTCTTTAAAGATTTTTAAAATAATTTCCAGATATAGCCTTCTATATGAACGATTTAAAGAAACTACAAGCATGTCTGACATATTTTCGTGTCATCGAAATAACGGAATGGTCAGCCGAGAAAACTCAAAAATGAAGTTATTGCAGCAGCGACTGAAATAATAGAAAATAAGTACTTTTATAATAATCCGTTTATAACAGATAGTAAACCTTTCTGTGAAAATCTGTCTTCAGATTTCAGATGTTAGGTCAATAAAGGAAACTTAATATAGCCATATCGAATAATAAGTTCAAAAATGTGACTTTTTAAATAGTAGGTATAGTGTGAGACTTTTGAAATATATTTGAAGCAGGTAATGGGTACCTATTTTCACCATCGTATAAAGGCATTTAATAGTTATTTATGTACCAAGGGCGTAAAGAAGCTTTTATGGCCTGAGACGTGATTTTTAAGCCCGAGGCGTCAGCCCTAAAACCGCACTGGTATTCATCCAGGACCTCTTCTGAATATACATGTAGTATTTTGGTGATGATTTTAGCTAAAATCTTCTACAATATGTTCAAAAGGGTTATATCCCTGTAATTACTGCAAATTGTATATTTTTCCCATAGATGTTCCTCTAGAGCTTTTACCATCTCCGACGTAATATTATCTTCTTCCACTGCCTTACCACTGTTGAGACTTTGGATGGCATTCTGCACCTCCTCATATGTTGGTGTCTCAACACCCTCAACAGCTCAACTGTCGTCCATATTACATCTTGTTGATTTCATGGCTGCAGTTGATTCAGTAATTCCTGGAAATACTGCTTCCATCTTTGCCGTATTTCACCTTATAAAACTCTCGCAAATTCCTTTCCTATAAACTCGTTAGGTATTCTTTTGTTAGGAACTTTAGCTTTTTTTTTCGTTTTAGTCTGTACGTTTCATTTCTTACTCTTATGTACAGGGTGGACTATTATCGACGGGATTTTAGGCAACACTTTCCATGAACTTTAGAGTAATCAACTTTTATATTAGGATCGCCGTAGGAGCTGCTACAACAAGTTTAAATTTAGTTATTAAATAAATTAAATTACTTAATACATTTTATAAGGCAAACCACTAAATTTACTACTACAACATAAAATAATTAATGAAGTAAATGTTCGAAGCGTTTTCCTTCTTCCCTAATACAAAGGTCATATTTTCTACACACTGGCCGAGTGCCTCTGGAATAATTGCAGGGCAAGATGTAATAATTCTCTGCGCAACTGATCTTCATTTTCAATAGGTACTGCATAATTCCGTAATTGTGCCCTGTAGAAAATAATCCAGCATTGTCAAATCGAGGCTAATAGCTGGTCAACGATTTGGTGTTTCCTGTCCTATTAATTTACTACCAAACATTTCTATTAAGTAACGTGTCTTACATCCTTGTGGTAATGTGGAACGGCCCCGTCATACAAAAACACATATTTCTGCATACATTTTACGGAATGCCTTCCAAAAGAGTAAATTATTTAGTAAAAAATTTTTCGTTTGTAACTTGTCATGTTTAGAAAACTGACTGTTTCGAAATGAGCTCTTGAAAACCTTTTTAACTAACTCGACCAGTTCCAAGGATAGACATAACTCTTGTAAATACTATATACACCATACAGTTCTTTTCTTATTATAAAATCATACGCCTGTTGAAAGTTAATAAATAAGTGATATACACTGGCGAGCAAAAAAACCGGGCCACTTGAATATTATCAAACGTAGTGCACTGAATGTCTTTGAAACTGTTTATAACTATTCAGCATTTATGTAGTAGGCTTAATAACATGTGAAACAATAAAAAAATTATCTCATTTGTGAAACAATTTAAACTTAAGTGCATAGATGTTCATTTTGAGTGGTTAATTTGAATTAATATTTGTTCTTTTTATCAGTTCTTTGAGTTAATTTTGATTATTGCGATACTGTATCATTATTTAAATTTGGCGTTTAGTAGTATCACTAATAAATTTCTGTAAAATTAACAACACATGCAGCTCAAATTATTGCTCTGATAGAAGACGGACGAAGTCAGCCTTATGTTGCAGCAGCTTTAGGAATCAGCCGTTTTAGTGTTCAAAGAGTGTGGCAATGCCATCAGGAGACGGGTTTACTTGGAAGAAGGCCAGGTTCGGGACGAAGAAGAGCTACCTCAGAGTGGAATAGCCGTTTTATTGTTTCCTCCGTATTAAGAAACAGGCATACTACTGCAGTTAGCGTGAAAAGTAGTCTGTTGGAAGTACGTGGTACCAATATCAGCGAGTGGACAGTAAGAAGGAGACTTTGAGAAGTTAATTTAAAGGCATACAGGCCAGCCATAGGGCCTAAACTTCTCAAAACTCATCGTGTAGGCAGGCTTAATTTTGATCGTATCCACAACAATTGGACGGCGGAGCAATGGCGTGTTGTACTCTTTGCAGATGAGTCAAGATTTTGTTTATATGGTGCTTATGGCCGAGATTGAGTGTGGCGAAGACCAGGGGAACGCTACGCACAGTGCAATTTCTCTCATCGCTTCAGTTTTCAGGAAGGGTCTTTGGTGGTTTGGGCCGGTATTTCTTACGAAGCTCGCACGGAGTTAGTCTTCGTTGATGGAGGTTCATTGACAGCAACTCGATATGTGACAGATATCCTCCAAGAACATGTGGTCTCGTATGCTCCATTTAAGGCGATGCCTTTATTCTAATGCACGATAACGCTCGGTCACATGTAGCAGGAGTTGTAACTGACTATCTTCATGAAGCAGAGCTAACCGTCATGGAATGGCTTCCTCTTAGTCCGGACTTGAATCTGATAGAGTATGTATGGGATGAGCTTGGGAAACTTGCTAGAAGTCGAATACCCTTATCTGGTAACTTGGAAGAGCCTAAAACAGCACTTGTAGAAGATTGGAAAAACATCCCGCAAGAAACCATTCAGAAGATAATTACAGGAATGAATACAAGAATGCAAGCAGTTATAACATCAAGAGGAAGGAACACTTCCTATTAAAACTCCAAGAAGACACTTTTGAGTTGCGTTATTTCGTTTATGTTTCCCTTTTAATTTTTTGTTAGTTCTCTAAGCATTTCTTTCGTTAAATAAAAACATTAGCTTCATACATACATCTACTGAAAACCCACTATTTAAGTTGTTAACAAACCAGACAGATAGTTATTGGTAGTTTAATATAGTTTTCAACATATATAATATCTTGAATCTGAAAATATGCCGAAATTTTTAAGTGGCCCGGTTTTTTTGCTCGCCAGTGTAGTTCCGTACTAAGTATGCTCAGAAAATGTTATTAAATTTGTCTTCTTGTGAAGAACTGCCCTGTTATTGATCTTCACCTTTGAAATCTGAACTGATATTTATTCAAAGCTTTTAACTTATTTTCCAATCATTTACTGGAGAGTGATGTGATTACGTCGATTAGGAGTATGTCTAATAATTCTTCTCAACATATTTATATTTAATAGGCCTCCTTCTATATGTTAATTATTCTCTCCTTGGTCTTTATCAGGTTTCCTGTTGTGTTCCTACACGTTATTTATGGTTGAAATCCTCTTTTTTAACTGTTTACTTGTTATGTGTTCTTGTTTTTTCGAGCTCTGTAGTTCATAATCTCTTGTTAATTCGTCATTCTAAGCGAAAATTAATTAAGAAACCGAATAATAGAAGCGTGTGCATCGATTATCGCCTTAGTTATTTCGCCTTAGTTGAACTTCTTTCTTTAAAATGAATTCAAAGACTTCCACGGTCAGTGTCAATATTAACAAAACGTTCTCCGGGTTTGGACCGTGTCATTGTTGAGACATAAGAACTCAACGTTTCGCCCACTTTTTTAAGAGAGCACTAAAAGAACACGGTAACTCAACGTGTCAACCACGCCAGAGGCGAAACTATTTTAGCAAGAGGCAGAAGGGTAACGGTAACTCAACTTGTCAACCAAGCCAGAGGCGAAACCTTTCTGAAGAAAAACAGAAAAGGCAGCGGTTTTATACAACCGGTCAAGCATGTAGGATGAAGACGACGATTGGTCAGGCGTGGAGGGGGCGGAGCCAATAGTGATTGCGGACTGCCAAATGTCTGATAGATGATAACCAGTGTCACGATTCAATTTGGTGGGGGTCTTAATGATTTCAATGGTCTCACGGATTTTCCTGTTGAAAAAATAAGGGGCATTGGCGATGATCGAAGTTTGTTCAAACAATATTTTATGGCCAGTGTCGTGATGACATTCAGCAACAGCTGAGTGTGAGAAAAGACCTGATTTCAAGCAACGTTTGTGTTCACAGATACGTATGTGTACTGAATGACCAATTTCGCCAATGTACACTAAACCACAAGAACAGGGGATGCTACAGACGCCTCTTGATGACAAGAGTTGAGGCTTATCTTTATATAATAAATATTTGTCGTTACCAAACTGTAATCTGTAATTTGCGGCACAGTAAAAAATGTTTTATGGGTCACCCTGTAGAGTAATGAACTTTCAAATTTTTATAAAGATTGCGCAAGCTCAAATTTTTCAACTTTTTTGGTTTTTAGGACTATATTTTGCATTTTGCTTAATTATTTTTTAATAATTTTCGGAAATTTCTTCGTGATATCAGTGACGAAAGGTATGAAGATTATGATTATGACATAATTTTGAATACCTTCTAGAAAATTCTTTTGATGCAGCTGTGTTAGTATCATTATCTTTCTTCAAATTCGGTTGAACTATTCTGTTAAAATTCGATATTATCTTTTTATGAAGTATTTTAAGAAAATTTTATTAGTTATAAAACGTTTTATACACCCTTTTTCATTTCAAAAGCAGAGAAACAAATCTAAAACTGTTTATATAAGCAAATCGATTTTGCACGTTTTTATCATACAAGGTATCCCCGATATAAAAGACTATTCAAAAAGTTGTTTGAAAGAAATCGGTTGTCATGGAAAAGAAATCGTAGGTATCTAAGATACACAGGCTCGAGCTTGTTGATGCCAATTACGCAACTTGGCACACCTAAATCTGTCAAAATATAGTTAAAATTATGCACAAAGTTATGTGCAAAGTTTATGTAACATACGAGGTATAAAATAGAGTTTTAGAAGATTTGCAGAACAGTTTCGTGACCTGTTATCAGATAATGGCTTATAGTTTCCACGGAAATCAGGTATCTTGAAAGTAATTTCCTTTTACAGCGTTTTTAGGTGTTAATAATTAGTTGGAAAATTATGAGGTAAGTACATATCTTCTCATTAAGATTAGAAATATGCGTTTTTTTGTAATAAATTATTCACTCGGGTGGAACGCAAATGAAATTTGGTGAATTCGTCTATGTTTGCGTATGAAAAAAGGGGCAAAATTTAATCGTGAAAACTAAAAACCAAAATACACATAGTTCGTTAAATTAACTCGAACGTATAGCAATTTTTCATACTCAAAAGAATAGGTTGCTCATTCACCTAACGTGGCAGATTTAGACCACTGCGATTTATACCATCAAATAAATTTTTAGAAGTTAATTACAGCCATTATATCAGAATCATGTGTAATAATAACGGTGAAACGTTTCTAAATTAAACTCCACCATGGCAAAGAGTGAATATCAATACAGGAACAATTTGTGCTACGCATAGTAAACTACTTTCTTATTAAAGTTTATGAATGGAGAATGAAATGCAAAATAGTAGAATGAAGAACTTCCACTCTAACTTAAATACTTTTTTATTTTTAGTTTTGAAATCGACCTTTTAAAAATATTTATTTAACAAAAATTTCTTCTATTTCAAAGTTTTTTTAAATATTAGTATTTAAATAATCTTGAGCATCTGTTGAATAGTTTTGTACTAACAGATCAGGTACCTTATTGTTAAATTATTTTCAAGTTGTTCTTTAACATAACTTTCAGTTTTGCACGTTGGATTTTGTACTTTATTTTCTTAATTTTTTCGTTGCTAAAGGCTGTTTAATTATTCAACAAAAAATTCCAAAGATAAAGTATTTAAACCTTGTTTTCCAAAATTTATACACCATTCAGAAACACAATAAAGTAGAATTCTGAAGCGGGCCTAATTTATTTTAAGAGAACATGATGCATTTTATTTTTTAAGCCATTAGTGATAAGTGATAAGAAACCAACAAAGTTTGTACAACTTACAAACATTTTTAAGATTAAATAAAGTGCCGTTTTTACTTTTTGTCAATAATTAGCCCGGAATTTGGGTTACTTTCCTAAAATATTTATATTTCTAGGCATTGTAATTTTCTGTATATTTTTTATCACACACAATTTTCATACATTTTTTTGATTACAATAATGTTTTAAAATAACAAAAGTGCAAGTTATGAATTGCTATTGATTTATTAAAAATAATCAACATAATTATTAACATTTTATTATTGTGTCAGCCTTATGTAGATCAAATATCACTAGATAGAAGTTAGTTACGTACCATGGGACGTAAGTTTGATTTACTCTGATAAGCAAGAACCTGCAACCAAGCTAAATAACACAAATCTCACTTTTACATATAATACTTTTTTAATGTTTATATAAATTGCTACTAAAATTTAAATAAAATTTGACATAAATTACTAAATGAACAACAACAAAACCAATAGTTACCTATGCTTGGGCTTCAAATTAATTACTTCCCTTTTGGCACAAACAATGAACAAATGGCAAAACCAGTCTTCCTCCTTCAAATATGGCCAAATAATGCCACTTATCGAACCTGCTGTGAAAAAAAAAATCGACTAAAAAAGCTTACAAAACCAGATTTTGGTATCTCATGAGCTGAAGTGTTAAGGCTTAGAGCTTATCAGTAATTGCATTTAAAAGACTAAGTAATAAAAAATACTTTAGATGAACCAAGGATAGGACCTACGTTTTAAAATTTAGAGGTGCTAATACTGAAAATTATTTGATTACATATTTTAAAGAGTGCTACTAAAAACTAAAAGTGTTAGAATCCTTCCACTTTTTATAAATTTTATAAAACTTCGGTATTTATTTTTATTTTTGTAAATGCATTAAATCTTTGGTTCAATAAAAAATGTAAAGTTTTTTTTCCTAAATTGTTTTATTATCAAAAAATGACATTAATTATAATGCCTCTACAAATCAACATTTATTTTCAATAAAGTTGAACTACTGCAGAACAAACAAATGCAAATGCAAAGCTAAACTAACTACGTATCTAAAGTAACTCGCAACAAATTAAGTCATAACATATAAATTACAAGAAAATTGCATGATTATTCTGCAATAATCATTTAAACATGTAATATGCAAAACCGGGGTGGAGGACAAACAAAATCGATCAATTCGTATCAAAACTTGTCTGTCTCTGAAAACAAGCAGTAGTTTCTGGTAAAGACCAAAAGGAGTAATACAATGCCACAAACCCACCGCAACCTGTCAAACGGATTTTAATCAATCAACATTTTGACTTTTAATAACTACAAATAAAGAGACCGCTGCAGTGCGCATTACACTTACAAAGAACTTTATGAATAAAAGTGCATTTAAATTTACATTGTGAGAAATAAAGGGTATGTAGCTTTGTATTTTGAACTCAAACAGAACACATCAAATTTAGGTCTTTTAAAATCTATATATTCTGCTTGAAATAACAGAAATCAGAACTTAATTAGAATTATTCATTTTAATTTTCATTTTACTATTATTATTATTATTATTATTATTATTATTATTATTATTATTATTATGTATGATTAATTACTATCAAAATTGCTTCCCAAAACTTGCTGAATAATCTTGTAACTACAAATATGGAATTGTTTAAAAAAATTTAGAGTAAATAACAAATTCCTGTAAATTATAACATATCATAGCAATACAATTATTATTATCTTCTGAAGATTCGAATTTCTATTCTTACAGTCTTTAAAATTTTATTCATGACCCCCACTAAAATATTATTTCATATTGAAGTTTCCAAGAAGTGAGAATCGAGCTTTTCATTTTTTTAATTTAGATATACTTAAACGTATAAAAACTGAAAAGAATAATTTGTCATGGATTCCTTTTAATTATTAAATTTTACTACCAAAGAGCATCCAATAATTAAATTAAACATCGTTGATAAAACTTTAAAACGCTTTAGTTCAGAATTTTAGTATATTTAAAACAAAAATAATCACTCCAGTAGCAAGATATAATTAACAAAATACAAACTTGTCCTTGATCCAAATAGTTTATAAAAAAATGCAATAATTTAAACTGAGGGATGAATTTTGATTATGTTGTCTTTTAGTTAAATAGCCAACTAATATCTGCACGCAAGACTGAAATTGATTAAGATTAGTAAACATATAAACTTTCAGAATTATTGTAGGCTTCTTTAAAATCCTTAATTTTCTGCCATTTTACTTTGGATGACTTTTCACTGTCTATCTTTTTTAAATATTTCGCCACCAATTATTGTTGAAAATAAAATATTAAAACTATCTACTTCACCGAACTTATAATTTTTGGGAGACAAGTTTATCTCTGCTGTCAAGCAAATTAAAAAGGTTTAAAAAACTTAAAAAAGAATTGTTTGTTCCATTTGCATATTAAATATAATTTCATTTTTAAAATTAAAGAAATTGAAAACTCAAAGATTAAAGGGTGCTGTTATCTCTCCTTCTTCGTTGTAAATTAATTTCGGTTTTGTCATTTTAATGTTTTATGTTAATTTTTTTAATAGTTAATACGTAACAGCTAGAAATTTGCCGCTTCAAAAATAAGGAAGGTTTAACTAAAACATACAAAACATACAAAAATAAAATTGAAGTCATGCGTAAAAGTTCTTCAACCTTTAAGTTGCAAACTTAATGAAAAGCCAATATTTTTCAACAAATTTCGAAAAACACATTGTTTATATTCTTACCTTTTTTATTCGATATTGTGTCTCCTATTAAATATACGATTTTTTTTAATTTAAAGATCTTCGAATATTTCATTTACATTTCATTTATTATAAAAGAATATAAAAATGTTCACAGATGATTTTTTCTAATTATTTTTATTATTAAGCCTATCTACGTCGACTGTTTCGATTATTAGCTTGTAATGTTCCGTTTTGTATATTAAATAGAATTTCATATTATTATAAAAAAATGTATACAAATTTTATCACAGATGTTTTTTTTACAATTATTTTTAAACTTAAGAACGTCAACTGTTTCGGTCACAAGCTTGTTAAATTCTGCAGTTGTTGCAGTGATTCTTATTTATTTATTTATTTATTTATTTATTTATTTATTTATTTATTTATTGATTTATTTATTTATTTATTTATTTATTTATTTATTTATTTATTTATTTACTCATTTAGCACAAGCTTCTTGGTCTTCCAGAAATCCCAATTCGTGAAAATACCACATAGTTGGCTGATAAATATCATTTGAACTCATTCCTGAATGATAAGATTTTTTCTTGACTGTCTCTTTGTCAGCGCCTGGATACATTTCTCTAACTTTTGCGAGTAATGTTTCATATGCTTAATTTTTCTTGTTTCTGGCCTTATATTGGTCACTTTTAATTTTTTACGAGGCTTCAAGTTGCCGATACAATTGAATACATTCGGGTATACAATTTTGTCTATATGTATTGCAAGGTTGAATTAATAACCAAAACGGCATTCGCACACCACAACACCAACTTTGCAACTGAAATCCGAATTGCGCAGAAAATTTTCAAGTTTTTCAGTATTTTTTAAAAGTTTGCGCAATCCTTCAATATTTATCTTACATTTTCAATTTAATTACACAATATGAAATATTGCTCAATATTATTGATAGTGTAAGGGCCGCTGTTCTGATTGAATTATTGAATACCTTTGTCATGAAACTGATTTCCATTCTTCGATAGTTGTGGGATTACCATCCGTATTTCAATTCGGGTACAAGTGGAAGTTAGTTTAAGTTAGGGTGACCAGACGTCCCGGTTTTCCGGGGTTGTCCCGGTTTTTACTAAACAATCTCGGTGTCCCGAAAACATTATTCGGGTCACTTATATGTCCCGGTTTTAAAATTGCAATAAGGATTTCGTAGTAAGTAAATAGAATCAGCAGTGCGAGAAATAGTGGTATTTATTTCCAAAAGTGCTAGTATTTTGATGAAAATTCAAAATTTCTCAATCTTTGTTTGTTCGCGATTCTGTCGTACAATGGCAATAAAGAATATTTACTCTGATTAATGATCAATAGATGGAAGAAAGAAACAAGATGGAAATATAGCTGTTAAAAGCCATTATACAAACGTTTTACAATTACTATATACATAGATTGTCTTCAATTCTATGAATTAATTTCAACAAATAAATAACTGGTGAGAAAAATTAAAACAATTGAGAATATCAGAATCTCTTTTTTATTGTTTAAAATAAATTCGTTATTTGTGTTCTTTTTTATTGATTGTAAAATAAAATGTTCCTTTCAAGCAAATATCAACAATTAATTTTGGATAAAAGTGTCCCGGTTTGCAAAATGTAAAATATGGTCACCCTAGTTTAAGTAGACTAAAAATGCCAACTCAAGCTAAACTTCTATTTAAACCTATAAAGTACAAAATCTGCCAGATCAGCAGAACGCGCAGGCCAAGGGCCAGACGAATAACACCGAAAAGGCCGTTAAAACTGGTAAAATCAAAACTATTTGTAGACGCGGCAATTGTTGGGTAATTTTTTAAAAATTGTTGATTGATTTTTTAAAATACAGTAAGCAAGAAAATAATCTAAATTTTTATCAACGCCATTATTTACCATGGTAACCAGACCTTTAAAAAATCGATAGACAAACCCCATTGCTTGACAAATACCAATCTGGTTTTTCCCAAATCTTTTGATTTTTGAAAAGTTTATGATAAATCCAAAATGTAACTTTATTTTGAATAACCTTAAATAAATATATTTTTAGGTAATTTTAGATTTTTTACACAGCTCCGAAACTAAGCACTTGATTATAAATAAAAAAATTATTTGGTATACAACTGATACTTAACAAGGGTTGTGAGTACCCCACAGTGGCACCTGTTTAATGACATGGGGATGCTGCTACAAATCATAGAGAGATAATCCCTTAAACACCATTAGACACTTCAACAATACAGGGATGTCATATGCACAATTAGTAATCACCCCTTAACTATGCTTCCCATTTTTTTGCTTAATTTATAATAAAGTTGAAAATGAAAAATTTAAACTCTACTGTTTTTCTAATTAAGGGTAAGGAATCGGTGCTAAGTCTAAATGTTTTGTTTTTTCAAATTAAATGCAATTTTATTTTCGTTCTTTTCCCTTATAAAAATTTCGATAAAAAAGAATATTTACAAAGTATTTTATCTTTATTTATTATCTTTTAGATGATGGTAAAGCTTATTATTTTTGAATATCTTTAAATCTTACGTAAATGTAGATATGATTAATGAAAATACATATTTGCTTTAATTTAAGAGTAGGCCAAGTAGAATCAATCCTAATTGATTATTTCCGTTTTAGTGTCCTTGTGCAGTTCCGTGCAAAGCTCCGATACCACTAAATATTTATTTTCTGTTAGTTAAAAAGAAAATCAGAACTTTGAGAGACAAGCTTCGCGTGTAAGATTTTAGAAAATCGTTTAAATTTTATATCAATTTTATTTCTTCTGATTGTTTACTAATAATTTGTTAAATTTGTGTACTAAATTGTTTGAGCTTAAAACTGCTATAACCGGCTATAACTAACTAAAATTACTAAACCCTCAATATGCGTAATGACGCCCTTCCCTTACACAATTGAATTTGCTTCGTGTTATTGTCGTCCCTTGTTACGTTGTTACGCCCCTTAAAAAAGTCCGTGTAATCTGTTGTTTTGTATTTGTGAAGGAGGGTTGGTTCGAAGTGACTTAATGCCAAGTTGAACATAAAATATATCAGTTTTTTGTTCGTGTGTTTACGTTTGATAATCCTGAACATTTATCATAGACCGATTTATTTACCATTTAAACATATAACTCCCCTTACTGCATTTACAGATGTTATCTGAAACTTAAATTAGGTAGTTTTTCTCCTACATCTTGGATGATGAATAATAGGCAAAAATGTTTATAAAAATTCTTGGCGAGTAATGTTTAATTGAATTAAAAAAGGCCACGAATATAATTTTATTTAAAGAAATATTAGGAAAATAGGTATAATAAAAACTAACAAAAAATAAAAACAAATTGTTAATGTTGTCATACCCTACTATGTTTTACTATCTTTTAATATCCAGTTATTTGCAGAATTCGATATTATATTATGCAAAACTTTTCTTTAGTTTTTTTCTAAAATTTTTCAGCTTCTACTTCATATTTTTACCCAATAAATACCTAATCAGCGAACGAGGAGAGTAGCGGTCCCAAAATTTGACAACAGAAAGGACTTAAACTAAATATTTTTATTATTTAATGCATTTTAATTGTTAGGTACCTATGTATTGTAAAGCTTTGATTTTGATTTATGATTCAGAAACATGTTAATATACTAAAATTGAAGTAAATATTATACTGCTTCGCACTCCAAAAATGATAAGTTTATGTGCTCACGAATATTCTTCTAACGCCACCATTGAGTTAGCAACCCTAAATTATCAATAGAAAAAATTCAGTTTACAACAAAAATTATCTCACATTTCATAACGTTTTAATTTTTCCAACTAAAATTTCTTAAATTATTTCTAACTTAAGCAAAATTTCACAATTCTAAACAGTAAACTAAGTTTTTATTTCAAATACTCGTAATTATGAAACACCTTGTATATAATTTTAGTGAACTTTTAATGAAAAAGTAACCAAATCAATACGGGCAACTGGCAGTGACGTAAATATAACCTCACTTTTTCACGTGTTTTGATTAAAATTGACTATTCTTGTCATGTAGTTTTTAAATATTCACGACGGCAAATTATAAAAAAAGGCAATAACTAATTGGTGCAATTTTAAAGTGAACTGTGAACAATTTACGCAACGTCATGGCTTTATTATATCCAAACTATAACCTCACCGAAGATGAACTATTCTGTGATGCTGACGAAGATCTACCTCCTTTAATAAATGACCTAAAGATATCACTGATATCAGATGCTGTTAAAGAAGAAGAAGATGATGAATATTACAGTAATGGTTCTGACTATTATGATGAGGATTATTACGACGATGACTTTACACCATCCTATCACAAAACGACACACTCTTTAAATCACAAACAGCATAGTAACCCGCAAAATATGTCTAATAAAATCACAAGCTATCAGCCCAATGATAAATTAATACGAAAATACACAAACAAAATTAATGTAGAAAAATACGAAGGTCCAGCTTGTTTACCCGGACATGCTGCAAATTTATTAATAGAAAAGCAACGACAGAATGAAAATGATCGTATAAGAGTTAAAGATAAACACGATCGAGCTACAGCTGAACAGGTTATGGATCCTCGTACAAGAATGATTTTATTTAAATTGTTAAATCGGAATGTTATAACAGAAATCAACGGTTGCATATCAACAGGAAAAGAAGCTAACGTCTATCATGCTACTTTAAAGAGTGGTCAAGATTGTGCCATTAAAATATACAAAACGTCCATACTTGTTTTTAAAGATCGTGACAAATATGTTAGTGGAGAATTTCGATTTAGACATGGTTATTGCCGACATAATCCACGAAAAATGGTTCGAACATGGGCGGAAAAGGAAATGAGAAATTTAGTACGAATGCACACCAACGGCCTGAGAGTACCTGAACCTATTTTATTACGCTCGCATGTATTGTTAATGGGTTTTATTGGTGTAGATGGTTGGCCAGCGCCAAAATTAAAAGACGTTGATCTGACAACTTCAAAAGCAAGAGAAGCTTATAGAGATATTGTTATAATAATGTGGCAGATGTATAACAAATGTAAATTAGTGCATGCAGATTTTTCAGAATTTAATATGTTATACATGAACGGTGAAATTTATGTTATCGATGTTTCCCAGTCAGTCGAGCATGATCATCCACATGCGCTTGAATTTTTACGTAAAGACTGTACGAATGTTACTGAATATTTTCGTAAAAAGGATGTAGCGACAATGAGCGTTAAACAATTGTTTGATTTTATTACTGATCCTACAATTACTGAAGAAAATATGGAGGATTGTCTTGAAAAGTTATCCGAAAATTCGTCTAAACTTTGTGATATTAGTTCTCAAGAGCAGGTAAATATAAATTGATGGCTGGTTACACCAAGCACTGCTGATTGTTTTGCATGAATCATTTACGTTAGGTATCATAAATGTGCCAGATTTTGTTCAAATAACTGACTCAGTAGTTGGTGCAATTGCCCTTTGGATTGATTTTCATAAAAGAAATCATTGTTATTTTTGTTTAGGTCGATGAAGAAGTGTTCAAGAATGCGTACATTCCCAAACGGTTAACAGAAGTAATTGATTTTGAAAGAGATATTAATCAAGCAAAGTCAGGCGTAGCCAACGATTTAGTTTATAAAACATTAATTGGTTTAAAATCTGATTTGAGTGGTACAGCACAAAATCCGGAAATATTGGACAACAATAAAGAAAATAAAAGTTTGGCAGATGATAATGAAGAACAAGATAGCGACGAAAGTAGCGCTGAAAATTCCGAAGATACTGAAAATGAAAGCAAATTTGTAGATTCATCAAGGCCTAGGCACGAAACTTCAGACGAAAAGAAAGAAAGAAAAAAGACCGTTAAAGATGCACAAGCTGAAAAACGCAAACAAAAAATTAAGAAACATGTTAAAAAAAGAAAAGAAAAAATTGGAAAAAAGAAATAATTTAATTTTCTTTATTTATTTAGACCAAAAGAACTTTGTTTTTTAGTGTATTAAGCGATTATAATAAAATACTAAGTTAAAATTCTTGTGTTTAAATATTACAAATTGTCATAATTTGAATAGGGAATTCTCGTTAATCTATTTTATGTGTATGAAAATAAGCAGTTACATATTTCAGTACAAAAAAATCATATACATTTTTGAAATGATGGTTTCTGTTCGTAAGCTTCTGTAAAGTGTAGTTATATATTTAAACTGTAATTTTGTGATTTAAGACCAACCTGTACGATATTCTAGTTTCGAAGCTTAAATGTCGATTATTTTTGATTAATTAAAATTACTTTTCCAAACTTTTAAATGTATTAAAAGTCGTTCATTAGAGTATATTTCAGTTAAAACAAGAATGTTCAAAATTATAAAAACAAGCTCAAACTGCAAAGAATTAATCGATTCATAAGCCCATCTTTGCAGTTTAAGTATTAATCATGTAATACTTTTGATAAATCCTAAAATTTTCACATATTTTGCAGAACAAAATGCTAAAAAAAAGGACTCCTGGCTAATCTGAATGAACATTAAACTTATTCTAATTACATACACCAAAAATATGCTTGTATAACAATATAATTAACATAGTAATAATAAGAACATTTTTAGTTCGAAGAAGCATTTAAACCAACAAGGTTACGTAACTGGGAAGTACCCAAATGGTATCCCGAATGGCCTTGTCAAAATTTTGGTCATACAACAATAATTTCCAACAATAGAGGCAATTTATTACCTGGTATACCAAGGGAAACTGCAAATCCATGGGGAGACTATTTAGGCACTTGGCATTATCCCAAAAAGATAACTAGAAAAATTGGTAAACAACAACATTTATTACGTAATAATATAAATGAAATGAAACGTTTTTGCAGCAAACGAGTTAAGTGCGCCACCAAAATACAGAGTTGAAAAATGGAAAAGACACTGTGAAAGGTCAAAAGCACAGGCTTGTAAAAAACGTATTAAAGAAGAAAAAGAAGTGGTTGAAGAACAACCGCAATCGGAAGTAAAACCACAGTCGGAAGTAAAGCCTCAAGCAGAAGTAAAACCAAAAATAGAAGGTGAATCAAAATTGTCGTGTGACGATGAACCTAAGTCTCATAAGGTAGGTGCTATTTTTCTGTACAGTGTTTTACTGTTTTTAATATTGAATTTATTATAATTTCAGACTCCTTTATGCCCAATTCATGATTACAATTAGCTAGGTTTCCAACATGTACTATAGAAATTTTTTGGTATTTCCCAATATTACTGCTTTTATATTAAATGAAATAAAATTAGAAAAAATATTTTTGTTTTTGTTATATTTTAAGTTGCATTAGTAATGGTTTAAAGATAATACACTGTAATACTGCTTTTTTTAGTATTCACCTTTAAATTAAAATTACTGCGAAATAGTTTGTCATTTGATTAGCGAAATAATTCAAACAATCGTGCATATTCAATTTTAACTACTTGAACTCAAATGAACATCTCATGACTTGGTCTTTAATGATTCTGAATACGTTGCGTTCATTATCAAATAACGGCCCAAATTTGTTTTATTGTTTTTGTCTTTTATTTATTCACCAAAGCGTTAGGTTTCAGATATTTAGTTGTTATGAGGTGAGCAATGAGCACTAATAGGCAGACTGAGGGAGCAGAAGGGAGTGAAATATTACTTATTCGCTTCATGTTCTCATAACTCAAAAGTTAACATTCGCCCAAGCAATTGTTTAGTTATCAAAATGACTCAAATACAAACTATTCGATTAGTGAATTCATTTAATTGTTTCCATCACTTGATTTTATGTTACATTAGCAAAATGTTGGAAGTTGAATTTGGAACTAAGTTTTTTTAAGTAAATTGTAGTTTAACATTCTGTATGTTCTAAAAATTTTGTAACGGCAACAAAAAGCCTAGAATTATTTCTGTCATTATTTTCTGTATTTATAGCATTAATTGTTGAGGTAAAAATGCGTATTTTTATTTTTTAATTTATAGCTTTAACTTCATTAGTTCGATGATCAAATTTAACAAATAACTGATACTCCGCAATAAACTAGCAAATGCGTTATTTATTTATTATACTTGTTACATACCAAAACCATTCATACAGAGTGAACCAAAATTATAAATACAAGGAAAAGAGTCCGTGAAAAATAGAATGTGACAGAATATTAATGCGAACCATAAAAATAGCATTTATTGAACAATAATAAGCACAACAGAATATTATAATTCGAAATGTCCTCCATCAGCTTGGACACAGGCACGAAGATGCTTGGGGAACGCTTCAACGGTTGCTTTTCAGGATTAACCAAATGGAATAATGCATGGGATTTAGAGCGGGTGTGTTGAGAGACGACTTGTTGAATGAGATGAAGGAAGAAGAGTCTTCCCGTTGAATGTGATTCTGCCACAGTGCAGAGAGCGATGTACGAAAACCGACAATGTGGGGATTGGGAGTAGGACAGACGCGAGCGTTCTACTTGTTGAGTATTTGTTCCACTATGAAAAGCTTCTCGTCAGTAAAAGCGATCGTCTGATGGGTCTTGTGTCAACAGCGAGCCATTAGTTTCTTGCAGAGTTCCTTCCTCTTAAAATGTGAGCTTATCAAATATTTCTTGATAATTCCTGAATTTGATTCGCACACTTCTCGACATTGCTGTCACCGATTGAGCCGGATTTCTTCTAAAGCGTTCACGTACCTTCTTGATGTTTGATGTTATAGCAATGGAGCGAATCCTTCCCCTTCCAGATCGATTGGCGCTGCTTCTCAGCTTGTTAACTTTCAAATTGTGGCATACTTAAGGTTGTGACGGACCTGTAAACTCTTCTGGATTTTGCTTGCCGTAAGATCTTCACCATACAGCTTAACACGTTGCCTGCCAGAGCTCATAGTAGTTTTTTCCCCCGACACCACAGTGTGTTTTCAGTTTTATTGTTTTATAACAGAATTTATATGTAATCAGTGTAATTTATTCCTATGCAGCCAGAGTAAAAGTTTGATCTTATACCAGACGCCACACAAATCTTGTTTATACCTATTTGCCACGGGATATCTCGTAGACGGCACCAAAGATAAAGTTTGTTTTCCGAATATACTCGTACTTGGCGTCAAAAATACGTCATCACTTACGAGCTATCTCATAGTTGGCAGTCAACGTGTTAATAATAGGATCGCGAAGAGGTGATTACTTCATCATTCCGAAAAGAGAAGTTAAATCATGTGGTATCAAATGAAACACAAACAACTGCAAAAGAAAATGGTAACTTCCAACAATCAACGCAAGAGAGCCGGCTCGTATGTTGTATTCATAATTTTGGTTCACCCTGTATTTCTCGATATTGTAATATTTTATAATTAGTTAATGCAATTAATCTCAGTAATTCTGAATGCCAATAACAAAACAGACTGAAATATAATTTTTATTTATGTTCATTATAAAATTCATAGGTAATGTAATGTCAAGAACATACAGAATATAACACCGTTAATATGCCTGCTACATCACTTTTTTTAAAGATAAAATTAAATACGTTTATTGCCCAAGATTTATTATTAATAAGTATTTTTAAACTTTTCTGCATGTCTGTACATTGGGATATTTAGAAGACAACAAAAAATTCAGTGGTGCCATATGTGCCTGGCGACTTAACTGATTATAAGTATCGTGATCCCAGATGGGAAGAATTAGCTCATTACAGATTACAGCAAGAGAGAATACGTGAAGATGCTGCCCCATTAAAGGGGTTTCCGAAAATACGAGAAGATTTTACGAGATCTGTGCCAGAAAATAAACAAGAAACGGCCGAAGAATTTTATGAAAAACACAGACAAATGTTGACGGAAGAATATAAAGATCAGAGGTGCCGTAGCTGTAGAAAAGACAAGCGATTGACTTCCCCAATTATAGCAGCGATTCGAAATTTTGATTTGGCAAAAAAATTACATAAGGAAAATTTAGAACATCAACCACTTCCAGATACTGTTTCGGATGCGATGTATCGTAAGCTTCAAACGCAAGGTCATAGAGCACCAGGACTTACATTAAAAGAAGGAAATTATGCGTCAGGGGTTGCATGGAAAGCGTATGCTGGTTACGGACCAACTAGATGTACAAAATTAAGAGTTTTCCGGCCAAAAACTAGTATTTGCCACAAAATTAAGGATTCTGCTAATGATAGACCGAGCAGTGTAAACAGTTTTGATAGAAAATGGAGATTTATAAGACAAAGTAAAGTCACTCCGATACAATTAGCAGTTTGTTGGGATTTAACTCCTGTAAATCCTAAAGATGAACCTAAAAGAACAACACATATAGACGGATCGAATGGTTCGCTAGCACCTGCAGTATTTTCTTTAGTCCATACTCCTGTACACGAAGAGCGTGCTAAAATACAAGCGGGAGATGCATCGGTGTTAGAAGAAGAACCAAAATGTGATGGCTTACATGATACGGGCAATGCCTTACCGTATATGTACGATCCGTTTGCTTACAGACCAAAAACTGCACATCATTCTAAAGATAACAGCAGTGCACATAGCGTAAAATCACATAAAACCACACAAAAGGCAAAGCGGGCTCAGAGTGCTTATCGTCCACCTGATGAAAAATTACATTCTCCAAATCCCGAACCTATTTTTACTAAGTTAGATAACGCATCTTTATCGGCATACTCGATTGGCTCTTATAAATATTGTAGTAAAGAATGTCACCAGAAAAATCATAAACAACAGAATAAACGTTTGTGTGTAGCATGCGAAATGAAGAATATAAATATCAAAGATACCAGACCAAAATCAGAATATAAAATGGCATTCAAAGCCGGAGTTCCACAAAAAGTAAGTAAAGCTTATATGAACTTATGCCGCAGTTTAAAAATCCCTAGGATGAAAAACCCATATAAAATAAGGAATTATTCAATTAACAGTTTGGCTCCCCCTTTCTGTTTACAGAACTATAAAAGGCAAGACTATCCTGAACATTGGAGATTAGCCACTGTTTATCAACACTCTTATAAACCTGTACAAGCAAGAAAACGACCTTTACTTGCTACGGTTTTCAAATGATATGCGTTACAAAAATGCTGTGCTGAAATGTTGATTATATGTGCCTATTTTTAAAAAAGTTATATTTGCAAAGAAGCATAGATATTTATTTATAGTAAAAGTAGTTTCACATTCACAATAATTTTCTACTTCACATAATTTATTACTTATCCTCTGAATAGTCTGAATGTTATTTCTGGCGATTATTTTTTATTTGTACCATTTGGAAAATAAATGCTAACAATCCAATATCCCCAGAAAACAATATGGTAAAATATAATACACAAAATTACCTTCAACAATAGATGAAACGGAATTCTATATTTAGTATCAAATTTTAAGCATCAGAGCAAATATAAAATTCTTCACTTCTAATACATGTGAGTCAGTGCCGCTTAACTCTGGTTTTAAAATAAAATAAATACATATCTTTTAACGATAATTAATTTTTGAAAGAGAAGTTAACAAAACACAAAGCACTCATAGATTAGGCGCCTATGATTTGAGTTCAAAATTTCTACAATAGAATTAATATTTTTAGATAAATTTAATACAAGACTCTGTTTGTTTATTTATTTACAAGGCGAAATTTAGACCAGTGGATGTCGAACACTTCAAAATACTCATTAACAATACTCTGTACCTCCTAGAATTTTACCGAATTCAGAGGGTTTTCCATATCTCCACATAGGGTTCTTTATTGAACCAAACATTCCATTAATATGAAACTTCCTGTATTATCTTATATTCAAATAAGGGCATTGCCTTAGAATTGTTTCATATTATCACCCTCACTGAGTTGAATTGGAAATTCAACCCAAGAATTTTGATTTGTAAGACGAGCATACTAACCTCTGCATCATTCAACCTTTTCTTGAATTTTTTTAAACTTGATATGAACAATTTAATAATGAATGGTACCTACATAAGTAAGGTATGTTCATTAAAAAAAAAACTCGCAGCAATCCCTGGAAATGATTTTCATATGTAACATACAGCCTAAGACATAGGTAGGTACTAGGTACTTAAAACAAATATTCAAAGCACTCTAGAGTTTTTTTTTTAATGAACATACTTTACTATTTCAACTAATAAATTTGATGGCACAGCCAGCAGCTCAGAGGGTAAGACTTCCTATGTTGCTTTCATACCCGGTTGTCTCGCATGCTATGCATACAAGGTGATGTGGTAAGCACCACGCCTTTGATAACTGCCTATCGTTCCTCTTCCACTATTGCATTGGGGTTCCCAATTATTTTCGGTGATTGGGTAGTAGAGAGTTGCTAGTTGTAAATGAATCAGTACACTGAATCTAATTAATCGAATCTTAACTTTGAAGTGAATCAATTCACTCGACTCAGTGCCGAGTACCTAATTTTTTCAGTTCATTCGAGTTTAGAGTCTTCACAATGTTTCAAAGTAATTATCCTGCACATCGGATTTGATAGTGTAAAATGTTACATTATGTTTAGGTAGTCCTCAAAATAGAACCAAAATGCAATGTAATATGACAAATATAACGTCAATAAACAAATGCAACTCTTTTCTTGACTTCGATTATTCACTGAATTGACAAAAGTTTTGCACAATCCATCTTTATGTCTTGTAAATTCTTGCGTAAAAGTGCCAGTACATCTAGCATTACTTTGTTCGGTCTTTGCTAGACTTGTTGGTCTAATTAAAACGAGTGAATCATTTGAAAACGAATCAGTTGAGATGAATGAATCGTTTCATTAAAAAGAATTAAACTTCCCATCTCTACTGGGTAGGCCACTTGCCGAGCATTAGATTTGGGTTTGATCCCGAGACTGCAGTGCATAAAATAACATACAAAGTAGGCGGCACTAGTGCCGCCTAGTGACGCGTTTCTGCCGCCTGGTGGCAAGTGGTTGTGCCGACTGATTGAAAAGATTTCATAAAGTACAGGGTTATTATAAATGATTGTAGTCGAAGCAGGCACTGCCCGTGGTAATGAAATTTTGCCGCTTTATACAAACATAATTATAGTGCAGGGATTATTGTAGTGATTTTTATTTTCCAAGTGAACTGTCAATTGTCACTCGTATGTCATTTACTGTATTTACTGGGTTTTTGAATAATTATATTCTGTGTTAGTTTGCCTGTTGATTTCGCGCCCTTCCTTAAAAGTCTACTTGAATAAAATCAGTCTTAATTAAGACTACTGCTGATTCCAGAGTGTTAATACGTAAGTGTAATTAAAGGCAGCCATAGAAATTTTAATAAACAAAAAGCAATATTTTGGGTTTCAATTTGCATAATGGTGTACTCTTTAGAACAGAACACCTTTATTATTAAATCTTACTATCGAAACGGTGTATTAAATGAAGACGGGCAATGGATACATTCTGTTCAAGAATGCAAAAATGCATAATATCTCGTTGCGTTTCCAGGCATAGATATTGAAGAGGAATCTTTAATTGCCCATATTCGGTGAGTGGCGCTATGTTTACAGCAAAATGGAGCGCACTTTCAACGTCTATTGTAAATAAACATAAATAATCATTATTAAATAAGTTTTGGATTATCTTTGTGTGTGTTTTTTTAGTAATAAGAATACATCATTAACTATATGCATTAACAATGAGTTCCTTAATCAGAGTCTAGTGTAGATCGGGTTTGTATCGATCATTCTTTAAGTGTAAATTATGGTAAGAAAATTTTTATTTCACTTAAAAGTGATTTTAATTTTTTTACATAAATATTGACTCGTCATGCAACCAATTTAACACTTGTGTGCAGAACAGTGCATATCCAATATAATTTTGAATCATTATTTGTGTGGAGCAGAACCTAGAAATTTTACATTTAGATTTTTGGCCTACTTCGACGACAATCATTTATAATAACCCTGTATAAGAAACTATTGTACTCGGTTCACGGTGTACTCCGAGGGGGGGGGGGGGGGGTTCTCGAGTTCCAGTGCCGCCCAGTGAAAACTCCTTAAAATATGCTCTGCGAGACTGTCCATGCTGTAGTTGAGTGTCGTAACCACTCGGTCACTCCATCAGCGATCCAATCAATAATAAACATATTTATTAACTTGCCTGTTTAAGGTACCTATATAAAGACCAAAATTAGATGTGTCATTCTGAAATCATTATTATAATATTCTCATCAAGAAGTTTACATATTTTCCTATGCATTATGAACAATTTTGTTTATGGGTTTTCTTTCAAAGATCGCATTACATAGTAAGAATCTTTTGATTGCTTCTACTGCCTTCTTATTTTTAAAATTGATTGCCATAGGAAAGAAGAAAGTTTGAGAAAATAGTGGATGAAAAGTTTCTTAAAGAGTCTTACTTGTTTAATGAGTTACCGACGGAGTTTATTTCTCGTTTTTGAAAGCTTAATAAATATGGTGGGGACTCTAATATCCAAATATAACAATCCAATGAGACAAACTTGGTGTATCGTTTCAAAAATAAATTCTAAAATTTGTTATTCAAATTAACCTAGACTTGTAGATATTTACATTATAGAACAGCTTTCAAACATGATCTGTATGCGACTTTAAAATTTGACACTAAATATAAAATTTTGCGTCCTTGCTGCCTTTGCCATCCTACATTTGGCTTAGGTATATTAATGGACTATGGTAAAGCCACTCAGATAGAATGATTAGGCTCAAAATAACACATAGTAGGACACAATTAAAAACAATATAAATTAATAGATATTGCTTTATTAAAATCATGATGAATACTTACGTTGTTTATGTACTTATATAACACTAATAGCAAAAATGTAATCCGCAATAGAAACAGTTAGCAATTATATTATTAGTAAAACAGAAGGTTTACATTTAAATCAATATAAAATAATTGGAACAAATATTAAAAAATAGGTTTGCTAAAAATGAATTGTTACTTTAATAGGTGTATTGTTATTCTAGTTAAATTTTATTTTAAGTAATTAAAAACATATTAAAAACAAAAATTGCACTTAATTTGTTTTCAGGAAAATTCGAAATGACGCATCAGCAATGCCAAATAAAAACTGCCACATAGTTTTCCATAAATTTATTAAAAGTAAAAAAGGAATTGATATTTCTAATGTTCAAATATAAATTGAAATAAGCAGGGTAAGCTGCCTTAATTATCTTTACAAAATATATTATCTAACTTGCCAGCAAACAATCATACCGGGTGTCAACGAAACCTGGGGCACCCCCATAAATTTTTTTTTTTTAAGATATCAAAATGAAATTTGGTATATGTAATATACTCTTTAAATGGCATTTGTTGACATAGGAAACAAGTTTACGTCACTTCCGGTTTCGCCGGAATTGACATCAACATTGTTATTTTAAATGGACCACCCTGTATATTTATTAGGGTGGCCCTTAATTATGGTTGAAACAAATTTTGACCGGGTCACCCCCCAAATCGATTCTAAAAAAATAAAAAGTAATTTTAAGATTTACCAGACCTCTAAATTCCATCGTTAAGGGGTGCCCCAAGGACCCTGTATTTTCCCATTTAAATAACATAGGTTTTCAGCATACTTCTGGTTTTTATTTTTTTACAAAAGTACGTGTGCCTGAAAAAATCCGGCGAGTACAAATCAAAGGGTAGGCGAATGTTGGCCTGGATGTACTAGCAAATCTAGCGTTGGACACATCGTGTGGAGTAGCATACGGCAAATGTTTACATTCGGCAAATGCTGTCTCGAATTTTATTCACATTCACAAACGCCAGCATTGGCCGATGTTTGTCACATCGTCTGTAGGGGGCTTTAGAATGACCTAAAGTTGGCAAAAATGCTTTTTCGAGAATAACTCTATTTTTTCAAATGGCACTAGGGTGGGACACTAGGATATTAAAATTTTATTGATACCAATAACGTGGGATTAATATGAAAATTTAATTCGGAATAACACTATCCGTTTAAAAAAACCGTATTTTGGACATTTAAATCTAGACACTGGGATTCAAAACAAGTGAAACAAATGAAATGCACAAAAAAAAGTGACAGACTTGCTACAGTTGAAGTGCTAAAATAATTTGTTTTGAATGTCGTGAATGTCGTAGCACCCTTACTTCCATTTTACGTAGTTCATGGCATCCTAGGTTAATAAATAAACTCTTCTGCAAATATTTACTTTGTCATCAAAATGTTTCAAACTTGATACTACCATACGTAAAATTGATTGAAGATTCCAAAAATGTATAAATATACGGGGTGTTCCATTTAAAATAACAAAGTTGATGTCAATTCCGGCGAAACCGGAAGTGACAGAAACTTGTTTCCTATGGCAACAAATGCAATTCAAGGAGTATATTACATATACCAAATTTCATTTTGATATCTTAAAATATAATTTAAAAAATAGGGGTGCCCCAGGTTTCATTGACACCCGGTATAATAAAATATAAAAGAGGTATTAACAACACTGTTGCATAATTGCTTTAAAGAAATAATACCTATAGATTTGTTCACTATCTTTAATATTATGTTACAAATTAAGTGTTACCTACTGGTAATCCCAACATAACACCAAAGTACCTATATGTTTTAGATTAGAACGTTAAATTTTCAAGTTAATAAGTACAGACCTAGCAGAATATGAACACTGCATTTAAAATGCTCATTCTTACGATTTAAAATTTTCACTCGACATTCATTCATTTTTTAAAGTTTTAACAAAGAAGTTTTATTGAAGCAAAGTTTTAAATGCTTTTAAATTAACGTTTTCATTTAACAACTTTATTAAAATGTTTGTGTTCTTTTACAATTATAAAAATTAAATCTCTATCAAGTTCGAGATACCCAGTGCATTTATTCTTATGAGAAGTGCTTTAAAATTAGGCACTATTTAGAGTAGAGCTCATTATTTAAGTATGCGAATGAAATATGCATTGTAAATCAATTTGTTTGAAGAGCTTAGGTATGAAAATAATTTCTTTTATAGTGAGTATTCTTAATGCTGTTTCAAACTGTAAGTTTTATTTACAGTGAGATGCGTTTCATATGTGCAACTTTATTTACAAATAGTTGTGCAACTTATTACAATATTTTTTGTGCTTTGTGATTTTTAATAATGTTTAATATTTTTGCAGCATGCATACTTTTTATATTATCAATTTTTAAAGACTTTTGTTACTATTAATATTCTAATGTTTGGTGTTATACATATATTAATATTAATAACCAGATATTTTATTATAAGTTATATAAAAGTGTTCACATTGCTTTGATTGTTCATAAGATATCTTTCATATATACTTAAATGTTGTTGTTAATTGTACAAGTCTTGTTTACATGTTAATTGTTTATGTGAATAAAAAATATAGCTGAATATTAAATACATTTTTTAAAGAGGTTAATTTTAGCTTAAAACGCTTTTATTTTGGAATTTATATCAGAAAAACTTTAAAATTAATTAAATTCAATCATGAGTGTGTTCTTCTTGCACTGTTGGGCAATGTTGAGCGATTCATATTGAATGTTTTTTTTTAAATGATGTATATTTACCAGATCAGCATTCAGTTCCTATACATGATAGGTATGAATGGTAAAACAGTAACATGCTAAGTAACTTTAAAACATACAACTAGGTTCACCTATGGATCGAATTGATTGTATTAATTATTTAATTAATAACGATTGCATTAGTAATACTGTTACATAAACTTATCAAAAGAATAATAAAAGCCATAAATACCTTGTACACTTTATTTTTACGGTACTCAACTAAACGGCGCAAAGCCAAGGTTCAAATTAATTATAAATAAAAAAATTAATTAAAGACAGGGAATTAATTATCGACTTAATAAGCTTTACAATATAAACACTAAAATTGGAATATCAAGTTAAATACGGTAAAATACAATGAATAAATCCTGAATATAACTAAGTAACTTACATAGCTGAAGGCCAAAATCAGGGAACGCAATTAAAATGGAATGAATGCACATCCACTTACTTGTAAACATTTACGGAGTAACGTAGATTATGATTGGCAAAATAATACCAACTGAAGCAAATATTTGCGTGACCTTTTCAAAATTATAACCAATAAGCAGTAAAAATAAAGTTAAATAATAAATTATAATAAAGCAATTGAACCAGAAACCAATGAATGAATAATTAATTAAATAATTAATGAATAATTAATAAATATATAAACCTGAAGGGCACAAAATAATTAAAAATCAAATAAATAAAACAAAATCAAAGATACAACAAAACTTATCTCAAGTCCATCCTTGTAGGTTGGAAAAAAATTCCACGCAGAACAAAATGGAGGACGCCTCGTGGAGACTGCACACCTGGATTACTACCACGCCAAGAATAATTTCCAATCAACGGCAGCAATGGAATAAACTCCAGACAGATTTAATTAAATTCCAATTAATTGCTTCCAATTAATTGCTAGAAATTCCACACATTAAGAATATGAATTTTTAAACGAACGGATAACTCACCACCTGTTGTATACAGGCTGAGTCAAGCTATACGACTTTTTTTTAAATGAGTTTATTATTAGGATATTGTTAACCATATTTGGTATCCGTATGTTTCGAAGGGTGCTCTACAACCTGGTGCAGTCAGATTTTTGATTGGATGTCAAATTACGAATCGCTTTAACATCGTAAATATTGCGTGAACATTAACGCATAAAATTTCAAACGACTCGAGTTAATTTTATAAATACGTCAAAATACGTGTAACTTGCTCAAATGTCGAACGACAAAGAAGACCTCGTGTAAAATTCCACGTACGACACCTCGGCAGAAATCAAAACTGCGCAACTCAAAATACAAATGCAATTAGAGTTGCATAAAATAGACGAAAATTCGTCTGTAAAAGCATTTAAATATAGCCTTCAACTCATGAGATTTCAAACACGAAATATACACGGTGCGTAAAAAGTAATGGATTCACAACGGTGTAAAATTCGATACAGACGTTGAGGATTCATACAACACAAAAGAAAAATTGAAAGATAGAATCGGTAGAACCGGAAAGAATTTAATTCTGCACGAAATCAAAACAACAGTTGAACTAAATAATAAGGCATCGCTTATGATAGAAATTTAGCGCCGGCACATCGAAATATAGCATTACGAATGCTGTAAAACTAAGCACAAAAGAAAACCTCTACAAAATAAGAAAAGGGAAATAACTATATAGATTAATCAAGTAAAATGGGAAGGACAACACAGAAGAAGAAATAAGAAAGGATACTGGATAACCAGGGAAAGGATCGTGAGATTGTCTTATATAATAACAGAAAATTTCTATAAAAATACCAAAATAATTGAAGTTACAGAAACGATCAAACCAATCAGGCCAGGTTCCCAAAAGAATGTCATCAGGCAATATAATTGAAAAGACGTGACTGCAAATAATTCTTAACCCACTATCCCACTACCTTAAAGTAAAGGAAATTGATTCGGGAACAATCAACCCCTAAATCTACTTAAAATGACATAAGCAGAATGGTAAATTCAAAATAAGCGAAGTTTTTATGCAGGGTAACAACCACAGTAATATGAGAGGAAACCTCTTTTACAAAGAACATAAAGCTTAACAATCAACCAACAGTGGCAATTGATAAGAAAAAAAAACGATACAATTTGACTAGCAAGCAAAAAAATTGTAACAATACTTACTAAGAGGCAAAACAATCATAAACACAAGAATCACTGGCACATCCGCACTCGGCGACCGTGCTGACTGGACTTGTATTGAATGCTATGTATCTAAAAACTGAAACTGAAACACAGATTGGTTTACGATAAATCATGATTACTGCTGGAATTTAATTAAAATAAGTTATGTAACTGAGCTAATTCCATAAGCAATATGTAAAAATGTCGGTACCTACTTCATTCGGCAATGGAGTATGGCCAGCAACATGGAAGGTTAGGACCATATATGCATACGGGGTATGTGGTAAGCACCATACCTTCGGCAATCACTTACCTTCCCTACTCCACCACTGTTATGGTTTACAATTATTTTCAGTAACTGGGTAGGCCACCCGTCTGAGCTATAGTCAGATGCCTTAACCACTTGGCTACTCCAGCAATCACATTAACAACACTATTTCAATTATAAAATCAGTAATTAATAAGAAACTTATGCTTTTGAATATATTAGATATATTTTTCCAGAAAAGTTAAATAACAATATTTACTTATTTTATAATAATATGTAATTCAAAAATGCAGTTACTTATTCTTATGGCATTAATTTAGTATATTCAACAAAAAAATTACTTTTCTTAACATGGTCCCACACTTTAGAACAATATACTAACCAATGCTTCTCGCTTGTATTATTTAATGGATATTTTGTCGCACCTAATATATTTGAGCGTAACTTTTTAATGAGATCTTCTAAGGGTGGATGACCTTTATATAAGTTTTCTGCAAGAATTAAAGTTAATTTAAACGTTTTCATAATATATAACGGGTGCACTAACCTATGTTCTTGTCATATTCAGGAATGAGAAATAAATTTATCGGATCTCCGCAGTTCTCGGGCGAAAGGCTGTTTATAATCCTACCAGAACCAATTCCCATACCTGATTCTATATGCATTTTTGTCTTGTTAAAAATTGATTTGTACATCTGAAAAAAAAACTTATTGCATAGGTACATTAAAAGATGTTCAACATTAGTATCTACCTGTTGCATTTGTTTAAACTTCAGTGGTGAAAAGTTTTCCATTTGTGCTTTATTATGAATTAAAATTAAATGTGGAAAGTGATCTATGAGTTCATCTTCAGGATTTGAAATCGTTGGTTTTAACATTTCAGCAGATTGGATAAACCTATTAAAATTAAAATTAAACACGATATAATATTAGACATCTATTAATATTACCGTAAAACATTACTATCAAAAAACCAGTCTTGAACTAAAATAAGAACGTGGCATATAGACATCAAAAATGCAGTCATTTGTAAACCTTGAATTTCTCCACTATTCTCCAATGGCAAAAATTCACTAACCATATTAGATACTTTAGTTTCGCTTCGAATAAAATCGTCTAAAACGGCTACTGATGTGAATGGCTGGCAGTCAAGAAACATAATCTGTTAAAAAAGGAAGATTTTGTTATTAATGTAGAGTAGTAAAGTTCCAGGTATTGTACCTACCCTATTATGAGTAACAAAAAAGTCAATCCCATTTGTACCATTTGAATTACTAGCAATATCAGACGTGCTCTGAGGTTTAAAAATTACATTATCTACTTTTGGTTTTTCCTCGTTTTCTGGTTCCTTTGTATTAGAATCAAACAATATTTTTATATTATCTACGTTATCCTTTTTTGACTCTGAATACTTAAAAATTGCCCTTTTTAAGTTATCAGTTATAATATTATGTGCCAGTAAATTTAATATCGTTGATTTTCCAACACCTTGCGTGCCAACAATACCAACGACAAGATAATCATCGTTTTCTTGTAAGTAGTCTTGTAAGTTTTCTGGACAAATGACGCCTTCGTCTAATAATTTGGCACATTTAGTCATTTCTTTTGGTCGATTTTGTGTTCCAGCTTCAAGAAATAAAAACTACACATAAGTTCATTGATACAAATTCCAAACTTACAATCGGGGTGAGTCGATGTCGCTATAGTTATAGCTGGAGATGATTCACCTTCCTTTAAATTACCCTTCGGTGAAACCGATCGATCTTCGGCATGATGCTCCCTCGCTAAAATAGTAGTTTTCTTAATGCTTTTAGGTTTGTTTTCTCCTTTCTCGGAATCTTTCAAGGGGGAACTTTTATTATTGAAGAATCGGCTACCAAAATTACTGGCTTCCTGCTGAAATACTATAAATTAGTATATATTCAACAATTTTTAAAAACCCTTACCCGAGGTGGAAATTTCTTCTTTCCATAGTATTTATTCCTATCGTAATCCGACATCTTTGTAAATAAATTCTTAACTCTTTCGGATTTTATTTAATGTATATTTTTCGAATTAAGGTGATTGAGGTTATGTTTGTAAAATTGGAAATGTCAAGTTTTATTCGTGACTCTTGAACCGCAGCCGGTAATTTTTGTGGCGAGCTTTGCATTTTAAGGTGTATTCAGACTCAGAAATTTTGTCCGGAAAGTTGACGGAGAAATTTAAACAAACCAGTCAGAAGGTGTGTAGAATTTGAATCGTAAGAAGCGGTAAATTCTATACACCTCCTGATTGGTTCGTTTAAATTTCTCCGTCAACTTTCCGGACAAAATTTCTGAGTCTGAATGCACCTTTACTTTTGAATTGTTTGAAAACGCAGATAGAGTTTTCTCCGAAACGTTACATGTTATTGTTGTTATATTTTCATTTTAGGAACTGGTGGCGTAAAAGCCAATAATAAAATATAATTTTGAAATTGTCATATTTTTTACTTTGACTTTAAATCACTGTTATACATAGATTTTCTTTAATGTACCATCGTGTTCAAAGAATACTGGTACAGCGAAATTTTGGCTGTTTAAATTTGGTTTGAAGCCACATAATCAATTGCGTTAGCAGGCTATGACCATGAAACATCAACGTGACAGTTCTATGAATGAAAAAAATCTAAAAAACTTGTCAGTTTGACAAATACTTAACCTCTATTTGACATATCCGATTTACACACAAAAGAAGTGTCTACATCAAATTTTGAGTTTTGGAAGTGTCTGCAGTAACACACTGTACCAGTATTCTTTGAACACGATGGTACACATACCTACATACTACATACCTAAACTCAGATATTTTAAATATTTGTATAATTTATTTAAAATGTAAAACCACCAATAAATAAAACTTAAGCAGTTAACAGTTAATAATTAAATACATACAACGCATAATTAAAAAAATTCATTAAAATTATTGTTATTCTACGATACGAGCTCTAAAAATGAATAAATATTTAACTCAAATTTCACGTTGTCGCAGTAATCACTACTTCAATATTTACCTATCAATGACCTAACATAACCTAAATAGTTGTTCGTCGTATGGAAATGCACGTAGCATGGTTGTAAATATTTACAACTTTAGATAAATCCATTCGAAAGTTACAGTCATCAGTCATCAGCTTTCACAATGTTAAGTGACAAAGCGCATGCCGATCTATACTCTGTGGAAATATAATTGTATAAAGAATTGGTAAAAACTATGTTTGGAAATAAACGTATTGCTTGTTGGATGTCTGAGAAAAAATTACAGAAAATCAAGTGGTTGGAATTCGAAAAAGTGTGTAACAGTTATGGTTATGAATTATTCAAGGTAAGTAGTATAACCCTTTATAAAAATAATATTAATTTATAACATTGTAGCTGGACTTGGAACATGGCCTCGAAGATCAAGGTAATTTTTCTATATTTCTCCATAAACTGACTGATATTATTGCCCTGGCCAATCAAGGTGATGCGAAGGTAATAATTTGAAACCGATTATTTTCACTGTGAAGTCTTAACATGTTAATTTCAGAGCATAAACATTATAAATTTGGTAGAAAATTACATATCGACACATCCGGAAATAATAGTGATCGATCCAATTTCCAATGTTCGTCAATTGTTGGATAGATGTAAGACTTATAGTATTATACATGCTACCGATTTACATAAGTATGGAATCTTTACACCAAATTTTTGCGAGATAACCACAAGTAATAACCAAAAGACTGAAGAACAGTTAAAAGCTGCTAATGTTACATACCCGTTTATTTGTAAACCTACACTGGGACATGGCTCAAAAAAGGCTCATGAAATGCTTATCATATTTAACAAGGAAAATTTGAAAGACTGTAAACCACCATGTGTTGCGCAGACGTTTATAAATCATAATGCTGTCTTATACAAGATTTTCATAGTGGGCCACCAATATTCATTTGTAGAAAGACCATCGCTTAAAAATTTTCATGCTAGCAACCACAACACAATTTTCTTCGATAGCAGTGATGTGTCTAAAGCTGACTCTCAGAGTAGTTTATCGGTTTTGGATGCGGAAGATGAAGCAATACCACGGATGACACCTGATCCGATTATCTTAGATAAAATCGCATCCACTTTACGGAAGTCATTTGGAATGGATTTGATAGGAGTAGACGTAGTTATTGAAAATTTTACTGGAAAATATGCTATCATAGACGTTAATGCTTATCCGGGATATGATGGTTTTCCAAACTTCTTTCATGCACTCTTGCATTGTATAACCAAAAAAGTTTGTTCAGACAACAAGAAAGAGAAGAAAATTAACATGAAAATGGATTGTTTGAATATTATCGAAGCAAGTTAATTGTCAGGTACTAATTATTGCTCAGGCTAT
Source organism: Melanotus villosus (assembly GCA_963082815.1). Lineage (NCBI taxonomy): Eukaryota > Metazoa > Arthropoda > Insecta > Coleoptera > Elateridae > Melanotus > Melanotus villosus. The sequence continues at coordinate 843,715 of OY720421.1, read as the reverse complement.
TATTCCAAAACTCCTGATTATTTCAAGTTAAAACTGTAAATTATTTAAGTATCTTTTTCCGCTTTAGATGTTACTATAGGTATAAGCAACAAAAAATAGTCATTTAAGTTTAAGAACGGGTTACATGCTAAAAGAGTTTAATGAGTGTATAGATTTAGAGTCTTGTAATGGTGCAATAAATTCACTGTCCATCAAGTATGTCCAAAGTGGGGTAGAATTTACTTTGCGAAATTCTTTAAAGTGCCAGTGCGATGCATTAATTTGAAAAAGAAAATGTCTCGACTTTAATTGATATAAGGCTGAATTTTACAAAGTTCATGACACATTTAAGTCTACTTGTCTACTTTCCTACTTTTATTATAACACGTATTGAATTTTTATATTGGAAACGTAGAAATATATGTACGTTAGTTATAATTTATATAAATATTTTGTAGCCATATAGAATGCAAATTAAGTACAAATAATAAATATAAAGCACTAGCGTAAAAAATAAATTCTTTGTGAATTTGTATTAATCTTATGAAATGACTTACTCAGTATATCAGCATCAGATTATAACTGAAAAGGGTCAAGTTTTTCTCAAGGTCTAGTTTTTATACCTCAGTATTTTTTTAAGTATTATTTTAAGTTTTTAAATTGTTTTAAAGAAAACTGATTGGAATTAAACTTACAAAACAATTTTTAAAATCTTAAAATACTTTATAACCAAAGGTATTATTTATTGTACTTATGATTTGTAAATAAAAGTAAATAACTTGAAATAGATATGTTAGACCTTTCAGCGTTTCATTTTGATTTTTAGATGAAAAATATAGTAAAAAGTGCTTGTCTTGAAAACTGTCGCAAGTGAGCAACACAGTTTTAAGTTAGAATTTAATTTGGTTGTTTTTTCAGTTTTTAAAATTAATTCAACATACTTTTGTTGAAATATAAGCCGAAAGTAGGCGACCCTGTTAGTTCAGCCATATATCTGCCAGTTAGTTGATCAACATGATGGATTTAATACCAATTGTAGCTTCTATTTGTCATCAAACCCCATTAACTTCCCAGGTAAGATATGATTGAAATATGGCTAATTATAATGCAAGTCAATTTACTTAGATTAAGGAATAATGGTCATAATTGAATAGTTGGTAGAGTTACTCTAATAAACACAATATGCACACATACGATCGTAAATCAAATCTAAATGTGACGTTAACTATTTGCTCCCTTAATTTATTATTTTAGACCAAAAGTGCAATTAAGTTTTTTGTAGAGAAAAAATACTGCAACCTTACTCAGTTACTCGGCGGCAGTACAGTCCATGCCGAGCCTTGGCTTCCTCTAGCGTCGCTTTCCAACTCTCCCTATCCTTCGCCAACCTTTTCCAATTTCTTATGTTTCTTGGATGTCCTCTTCTTGTACTCCCTTCAGGGATTTATTTTTTGATTTCCTTGCTACTGCCCCCTCCTCCATCCTGCTTACATGCCCCACCCCATCTTAATCCTCTGTGTCTGCTTGCTTATATTCTTCATAAAGTTCATGATTCCAGTATCTTCTCCATTTTTGATTGGTCCTAATATTCTTCTTAGCATCTTTCTTTCGAAGACACCTAATCTTTCCGCATTTACCAGGTCCAGGACTCGCTGACATATGTAGCAATCGTCTTATGAGGGTTTTATAGAGCATCATCTTAACATTTTTCTCAATCTTCCTGTCCTTCAGCACTTCTTTAAGTGAATCCAGCGCTCTATTGGCTTATGTTAGTCGTGTTATCGTCACTCCCAGATATTTAAATGTGTTGACTATTTCCAGGTTGAAATTCTCTATGGTCAGGTTCTGACTCGGTCTTTGTTGTTTCCTCTTGTTACCTAATAATCAGCACTTACGTTTTTTCCTCGTTTATTTCTAGACCTATTTCTTTGCTTTGCTGTACTATTTCCATCATTGGTTTTCCAATACTGGATATTGATCTTCCTATTACACTTACATCATCTGCATGTATCATTATTTGCGTTGATTTATTGGAAGTTATTTCATCGGGGTTTACATTTACACTCCTTATGACCTTCTCAAGTGCTATATTAAACAGTACATACCCATTTTTCTTCTTCAGCCAGTTTTTTATTTCTTCTAGTATCATCTTTTTTATGTTTGTTCATCGTCCTTTCACATCCTCTTCCTTTTGAAACTCTAGCTTTCCTGTTACTGCTCCTCTGAACTTTGCTGCTGTTTCTTCTTCTTCTAGTTTTGCTATATTCAATTTTTCCACCTTCTCACTAAGACTTATTAGGATTTTTCTGGTTCTTCAGTTTTTCGCTTAATTTAACTTTAACCAAGTATTGGCCTGAGTTACATTCCTCGCTTCTGTAACTTCTTACGTCCATGATACTTGTAAAGAATCTCGAATTAACTAGATTACAAGAACATGACCTATCTAATTGTGGGTTTCTCCATCTGGTGAAGTCCATGTCCTCCTTGTGTATTGCTTTATGTGGGAAGTACGTGCTGGCTATCACCATGTTCTGTGAGGTTGCGAAATTAATTAGTTTCTTTCCATTTTTGTTTGTCTCATTATGTAGGCTATACTTTCCTATGGTTGGTCGAAAAAACTGTTCTTTTGCTATCTTGCTGTTAAAGTCGCCTATTACTAACACGGTATTATGTTTGGGGATGTCATTATAAATCTTTTTTTCCTCATCATTTTTGTCTTCTGTTGGCGTGTAGGTATTTATTATGGATAGATTAAATTTCCTTATTTTCAATCTTATTTTACATAACCTTTCGTCTATTGCTTGGAAATTCATAATGTTTTTGCTTGTTGCTGTAGTTACAATAAACGCCATTCCTAATTCATGTTTTTTTTTCTATATTTTCGCTTTTAAATATCCCAAAATTACTCCAATCATCTATTTCTTTTCCTAGCCAGTTTGTCTCTTGTATTGCCATTATTTTTAAGTTGTAATTATTCATTACCTATCATTACTTTTGTTCTGCATCTATTGATGTTATTTTGCAGATTTTCCCATAACGGAAAAACTGGAAATTAATTCTTGGATTTTGGCAAGATCCTCTGTACCATTTATTTGTTTTCCTCCCAAGATTGTTCTTAGTAGCTTACTTTCCCAAGTACCTATTGTTTTCATCTCTGATTGCCCCATAGTCCACACCTCACTTGCATATACTGTGTGTCCAAGATAAGAATGAACAGCATGGGGAATCTTGAAAACGGAAAAAGATACAGGGTGGCTCAAATTAGAAAAAAGTTACGTAATTTCGAGCTCAATAAAATGCCGCCTCAAAATTTGAAAAATGCCGACTAATTCCGAAGATATCCGGAAAAATCCGAAATTTTGGAAAAACGTTTTTATTTTTTTCTGAGTTTATTTGAAGAGATATTTAAAATTAATTCGCACTTTATTTGTGCAACTTTTTCCCCTCTACAAGATGGCGTTATCAAATTTCATCAGCAACATTAGTTTTTTTTATTGTGTGATGCATTGTTAAATTCGCAGTAAAAAAATGCGGCCATAGATATACTGCTGGTAGACTGTTGTTTCCCCAACGAAACGCGCCTTATACAGGGTGTTCCAAAACGTACCGGAAATATTTCAAGGATGAATTCCAGAACTTATTTAGAGTCGAAAAGTTCTTATAAACATATGTCCTAAAACGCTTGTTTTTCGATATACGGGGTGCTAAAAATAAAATACAGAAATGCTAGTGATGCAATTGATGTTCGATATCAATTTAAGAATTGGTAGTAATTAAATGCCACAACTATTGATATGCAAAAAAAGTCTTCGGGAGGACGGTATGTAAATAAAAATTTGATTAACGATTTCTTCCAAACGGTAAGTTATACGACAAAAATGAAAGAGACCTTTTTTGTTTATGATTGATTGATAATTAAGAATAAACCATTTTGTTTTCTTTTAAATCAGTGGCGTAACATTTTTTTCGTTAAAATTGTATTGGGGTTTAGCCATAGCTACGCCACTGGTTAAAAAAAAATAAAAATATTTTATATTAAAAAGTGTGTTTCTATACCGAAATAACCTGTCCCAAAATTCAGTTTAATATCTTAAACCGCCTTCGAGATTTTTAAGAAAAACCGAAAGGAAAAAAAAAACTTTAGCACCCTGTATATCGAAAACCAAGCATTTTAGGACATATGTTTATATGGACTTTTCGACTCTAAATAAGTTCTGGAATTCATCCTTGAAATATTTCCGGTACGTTTTGGGACACCCTGTATACCAAACTGCGGCCTTCGAGTTCAATTCAGACCGCAACAGAAACGATGACGTGTATCGAATAGTCGAGAACATTTTTATTCTGTCGGCAGATGACGCATACGACTGAAATCATTCGCGCGTTTTGTTACATATTATCGATTCTACGAGTATGCTTTTACTTCATCCTTAAGTTGTTTTTTCACTCTTTATGGCCGATATTTGACCGATATATTGTTGATGCTCCTTTTTTAGTATTTTGTCTCCTCCATCATTTCTATTGATTGTTCCTGTTGCTTTTTTATTCTTTTTTCAATTTTTTTATATCCATTATCATCTCTTTCTTCATTTCTAACATTACATTCTTTTCTACTTTTGTTCTGCTTCCTTTTTTCCAGGTTTTATGGTTTTATCGACTTTTCTGGTGTTTTATTTACTTTTTAGTTTTCCTTCTCTTTTTTCTGATTCGAATATTATTTCATCATCCTTAAAATCCTGATCTTCCCTGCTAGTTTCCCTTTCTACCACGAGTTCAAAAAGAAATTACACAAGGCTTGGCCATGGAAAAATAAAACAATACCTACTGCAAGCTTAGAATTTATTACCAGTCATTATTATTGTGTCGCTGTTATAATACTGTCAGCAGCAAAACTAACCTAAAAATTAAATTCTAAAGCTTGTAGTAGACATTATTTTATTTTTCCATGGCCAAGCCTTATGTAATTTCTTTTTGAACTCATGGTATTATGCTTTCTTGGTGATCTTGCAGTTCTTTGCTCCTCTGAAAGATATCAGCTGTTTCTTTACTCTTCTTCTGTCGAAGAGCCATCAGTGTCATAATTGTTAACGTTTTCTGTTTTCTGCATGTTCACTGTAGTACAGCAACTTGTTGTACTCAGCTGTATTGTGTGTTGCCTATCCAGAAATGTGTATGGGGGATTGATTATCAGTTCTACAATGATTTAGGACATTTAGGTTATAACAGGAATTTGTAATTTATTGTTTAAACCTGTTTGTTTTGTTTGCTGTTTCCTCCTCTTCCAAAACTACTTGACAATCCTCTATGTGTCCTCCAATTAGGTGAAATTTACGAATTAGAAATGCTCCACAATTTGAGTTTGTTCCGTTGCAGTAAAACTACACTCATACCGTTCAATTTTAAAATTAACCGCTACAGTTGATTATTTAATGAATAATTATAAATTATAATTGCACTGATGTGCGATAGAGGTTTAAATGTTGTTAGAATGGCCACTTGACTTTAACAATCGGGGCCTTCAATCGAATTAGAAATAAAAATAAAGCCTAATAATGCACAACTTAGATTCGAAATGTATTATATGTATAGGATTGACTGTACCGTCACAGAGAAATATAAAAGAGTATAAGATTAGAAAACCTTTATTTTTCTTGGTGGTGCAATAAATTAACACACTGATTTTCAAGTAGCTTCTGCAGCAGGCTCGAATCATGAGGTGGCCTGGAAACTTTTCAATCTCACTTATTAGTTGCCTGTATGGCTTTAACGGTCTATGCTTTTATATTTTGCGTAAAACAAACCAATTTTGTGTCGGAAACTTGTAAACTAAGGCTTTGTTTAGTTATTATTCCTATTATTTTAAAAAAGATAATATTTTTAGCATAACATTAAATTTTGACACTTACAATAACAAAAACATACGAAAAGTAATTTTAATTCGAAGCTTTATTGTCCTTACAAGTTACAAGACTGATAACAGCTACTGCAGAAAAGAGAACATTAAATGAGTTTTTTTTATTAAAGTCAGCTCGGAACTTTGTAGTAAATAATACAAAGATCAGATAAACATAAGTCATTAATTATTTGGTTAATGGATCCCGATACTCGGGTATTACTAATTCATCTTTGGTAATGAGGTAATGACATACAATTTTAATTTGTAGATTTTTTCTACAGAAGACAACTTTAGCAGTATTTTTCAAAAAATTAAGTTATTTTTAATAATTTTATCTATAAATAAATAGGGTTTTGATTTTGATTAATTTTAGATACAAACTTTTATTAACTTTTGCCAAGGCCCGCTGAATTAATATTATACATATATAAGGCCTGCCCACTTAATTTAGCCAAGCCGCAATTTGAAAGGACGATGGCGCCATTTGAGATTTGAGGTGAACTATACATTTCTCCCTTAAAAAATGTATAGTTCACCTCAAATGGTACCATCGTCCTTTCAAATTGCGTCTTGGCTAAATAAAGCGGGCAGGCCTTATATGTAATATTAATTCAGCGGGCCTTGCTTTTGCCAGGTAGTACGTTTATCTAAAATATTAGATGGCGCCACGTATTCAACTTTGAAATTTTCAGCGGGTCTTGATTTAGGGATATCTACTTGTAAATATGTAAGTGTCAGTTTTATTGGCGTATCAGTTGAGTATCATTTCTTTGTATAAATTTAAAAAGGCACATAGATCATTAGAAAAAAACTGGATCGCACTACTCTAACTGGTTTTATTTATTTTATTAGTTATTTAAAAATACCTATCCTAAACTATTAATTATTTACAAGAATCAATAGTTTTAATTAACACCATTAAACCTATTAAACAATAAATAAAAGAAATTAACAATTACTTAATAAACAGTAATGTAATTAATTAATGAACAAATCAAATAATTGAATCATTGTATCGAAAGTTCTAAATAAATTCGATTGATCCAAAGCTTTATTTGGATGGTAGTAATTTTTTAAAATTCTTTTTAAATGAACCAATAAAGTAAATATCCGAAATGTACCGATAATAAATTCACGACGAAACACTGATGTTTCTGTTTTACTGGCATAAAAATTAAAATAATACTTCAATAAGTTCAGTGTTTTGTTCACTTAAACTTTCAGCATACGGACGGTTTTTTTGCATGACAAGACTATATTGATTGAATTGGGTGGCTCCGATCACGATTATTACGGTCATATTAGACAGCGTTGGACCTCTGTTCAGAACTAGTATAACATAATGACTTGTAATTTGTAATGAATCAAAACGTTTTAGTATTCAAAGACTTGTTAAAGTTTAATGGCGATTAACAGCTTTTCAAGTGGAGGATTTTGAAGTTAACATAAAAAAGTAAATCGTAATTTTTCCGTAAAATCTTTATTATTAGTACTAATATTAATTATTAAAGACGAATAACTGATTTTATTTTTATATTCGCCTAACACTATTTAATGTTAACACACGGTTGCATAGATTTTATTTAAGTACGTACAAATTAGAAAACAATTCGTAAAAACATCAAATTTAATTAAATAAAATGAGTTTGTTTAAACATAAAAACAGTTACAGAGATTTAAAATTGAATTTAAATGCAGCTTCCGTCAAACTAAACAATAACAATGAATAATAATAATAACAATAAGGAAGTACAATTTTCTATTGTTAGTTATAGTTATGTATTTATTTATTTATTCAACTACTTTATCTGCAAATAACAATAGGTCAATAAAAAATACAAGCAGAATTTTTATTTTTAATTCATTTAATTGTAGTTATACATAAAATTGAATTTCATATTTATCAATCTACAATAGTCTACGAATTTTTAGTTTATCAGTACAATATTTTAATCGTTCTTAATTAGTTTATAAAACCATAAAGCTCCAAATCAAAATTAATTAGCATTGCGAATGAATTGCACTAAAAGTAACGTTTTGGGAATTTAGATTTTTTAATGCTTGCATAAATAACAAAGAGTAGTTTACTTCAAACATTATAAAAAGTGCTTTAATTGTATTTTATTAATATATTCATATAAATCTGCATTTTTTTACTGCACAGTCTAGATCTAGAACTTCAAAAGGTAACATCTTAAAGTTTACACTGAAATTCTAAACTACAAGGTGGCGCAAAATCAAGTCCCTGATTTGTTTTTTGTATAACAGTAAGGTTAATTAAAAAACACTCATTTTGTGAACCATAAATATTTATTTGAACTTTGAAATGTTGTTATGCTACACACTAAAAATTGTATCAACCAAATGACTACCCCTAGCATTAATGCAAGAGTGAGCTCTTTTTAAAGCATTTTTCATTACGTTCTCCAACATTTCCGGTGGTATGTTGGTGATTTCTTCCCGTATGTTGGCTTTTAATTCTTCTAGATTTTCAGGATTATTCACAAAAACCCGATCTTTGAGATAGCCCCATAAAAAGAAGTCGGGCACCGTTAAATCGGGTGATCTTGGCGAATACACCACATCGCCGTTTTTGGAGATAATACGCCCAGGAAACATTCTCCTCAAAATTTTTACAATTTCTGCGCGTTCTTGAGGCGTATACCTATTCATAATGAATTTCCCAAGTGTCTACTTTTCAACTGCCAAAGAAAATCTGACATATGTCAAATAAAAATAAAATTATAGCGACTTCTCATAGGGGACTTGATTTTGCGCCACCTTGTATAAAAAAGAATTTTTTCCTTCATGTGAAATTTTTGAATTTCTGTAGGAAGTTGAATTTTTGTGGTGGTAAGTGTACTTAAGTTGTATCAAAAGGCATTATTTGGTTCAAATGATTTCTGAAATCAAATCAGTTAACTATTAACTATTATTTTAGCAACTCGTGGCGAAATATCCCAAAAAAGTTTAAAATCCTTTGGTTCGTTATACATATGTCAAGGCACTGAAAATGCGTTCTTGTTGCCTCGTTTTTACTTTTATAAAACTTGTGAAAAGTGCGAATTACTTAAATACTTTTACGCTTTTATACTTAAAGGTGTGTCTTCTGTAAACTTTTTCATGTATTTAGGCAGGAAAATTAAAGTTAATTTATAAGCCGATTTGGAGAAAATTGTACCAGCTTTTCAGTATCGAATTACTGATTCCCATTTAATTTTCTTGTATTGTTAGAACTTCAATATTTTGCAGGTTTGAAATTTTGATTAAGTTAGCCGCCCAACCTAAAATATCTTTTATTACCATTGCTTTACTATGGAAATTTTTAATTTAATCTTAAATCTTAAGTTTCGGTTTTATTTCAACCTTATAAAAAGTGAAGTTTTACGAAATAGCAATTAATAAGTCAGAATAAGAATTTACAAAGTTGGGGATTTTTGAGTTTCGCCTTAATCCCTTTTTAAATGAAAATTTTTTACTTTTCGGAATTTGGTATAAGCAACTTAGACTAGTAGAAATTCAATTTGTTTCTATACAAAGCTTGAGAAATTGATGATTTTAATAGTTCATGAGATCAATCTAAGTTTTAATTATTTTACAATTTTTCTCATTTTCGAACTTATAGACACAAACATTTTTTATGTAAACTTGAATTGATATAATGTGGGTTAGAGGCCCTGTCTGTGCTAAGCCGAAGTCTCGACCCCACAAAATGGGTGGTTGGTAACCTCAAACACAAGAAAGGCTGCCTCAATTTTTTTGCAAAATTACGTAAAGACTAGATAATCTTATGGACTTTGTGAAAATAATAATAAAGGAACTATTAAATATTTCTGATTTCTGTGCCTCTTTAATACTTGCAGAGGTGTTAGTTACGCCACTGAATAGTTACAAATTACTCTTTTATGTTTAAAAATGTAGTACCTAATGCCAAAGTGTAACGTGTGAACTTGAAAACAATATAAGTTTTAATGTAGTCACGACTACATTTGTGTAGCTGTAAAATTTTTAGAGAAATAACATTCAAAATTTTATGTGAAATTTTTATAGATTTTTCTTATGTGGACGAAAACCACCCTCTAAGTTTCAAAAATAGAATTTTCAAAATGAAATGGACTTTTTGAATTTTCGATAAAAAATTTTTGATCTTTAATTCGGAATTTCCGCTTTAAAGATCGAAATTTTGAGTTTCGGTGCAAGAATTTCAAATGGTACTTAAAATACATTCAAATGAAATTTGAAGTTAATTTATTTTTAAATGAAACTTGAAAGATTTTTCAGGGTCATATTTTAATTACCAAATGTTTAAAAGGTGGGGATTTTTAGTTTTATATTAAACAAATTGAATTTCTAAATTTTTTGTTTCAGATCAGCATATTCAAGAATCTAGAAGTTCATGATACTTTTGTAATTTCTAATTGCCTAGATGTAAACCGCCTTTCTGTGTTTCCAAATTAGAATATACAAAGTGGAATTTAAAAGTTTGAAAGATTTGGAGTTTTTGATTAAAAATATGACTTTTAAATTCAGATTGGTTGAATTTCATTTGATCAGTTTTAAACTTTGAGCTTTGGTGTAAGACTTTCAAATGATATTTGAAAGATTTTCGAATAAAATGCATTTTTTAAATAATATTTCAAATTCGATTTTAACAAGATTTCGACTTGAACTTAAAAGTCCCCAAGTTTTCAGCTTGTAGATAAAAATTTTAGGTTTTTAAGTTTAGAACTTAAAAGTATTGAAATATGGAAAGTCACAATAAAAACAGATTTTTTGTTTGGTTTTAAAATTTGTAGGGATATAACACTCAAAACTTTTATAACGTTGTATTACGTGAATGTAAACTTAGAAATTTCAAAACTAGAATTCACAAAATGAAATTTTTAATCCCAAAACCTACAAGAGTTGTTGAAGGTTTTTAAGTGAAATTTAAAATACTGTAACGTTTTTAAAACGTTTATTTAAAACTTCGGTCCGGGTGTGAATTATTTATTAACAAATTTAAACAACGTACTAATTAACGCGAAACAACAACTTAAACACTAAAAACACAACACTAATATTAACCCGAAACACTAACTAATTCATTTATACATTTATATATATATTTATATTCACGCACGTACGCGTTCGTCTTGGTTGCGACTTTGGTAGACTGGTTGCTCGCCAAACGAAACGTCCCTTATATACCAACTGCGACCTTCGACATATTTTCAGAACGCACCAGACTGGAATGATCCAGACGATGACGTAACTGAACAGTCCAGATCACGTCTGTCGGCGGATAACGCATACGATCGGGATCACGCGCGCGTCTCGTTACAATACCCTCCTATTTAAATGAAAAAATTGAGAATTTTCAAGGGTTTTTCGATTTTCCACTTAAATCTGCTTCGCTTTTATAAAATTGGGGTTCTACTTGTAACTTTAAAACCTACCTGAAAATTTTGGATTTAATAGGTGGGAAATTTTTAGTACAACATCGGGTTTTTCTAATTTTTTGTGTTTAGGTTTAGATTATTTTTAAGATATAAATAATCCAATTTTGTGAGAAATTTTTATAACGTTTTGTTGCCTGAATGTAAAACGGCCTTTCAAATTTTAAAATCATAACTGATTCAGCCGCGATCGTGCCTTAGTTGGTTCAGCGTGCATCTGACCACTCATATGGCCCGGGTTCGATTCCCAGGGCCTCATACACTGAAAACACCCGACCGCTTCCCTCGGAAGGCAATGGCAAACCACCGAGGTGTATTTTGCCTAGTAAAGTCCTCTCTGGAGTAGAAGTGCAAGCACTTCCGTGGTTTGGACCCCACGTTGGACTCCGCTTTGTCTGTAGACCACTGGGCACGCACACCACAGGCATGTGGAGTGAAGAGTGAAGGGCAACGTCCTGTAAGGGTATGCCACCCTAATAAAGAAGAAGAACTGATTCCAAAACTTACAAGATTTTCGGAATTTCTATGTGTCTGCTTTAAAGTTTCGGTGTAAGAATTTCAAATGACATTTAAAAGAGTTTTAAATAAAATTTGAAATATGTTTTTTAAAAGTACTTGAAAATCAAGATTTATTCAAGGTAAGTAAAGTAAAAACTAATTTTTGGAGTCTATATTAACAAGTTTGTGTGTAAACCAGAACACTTTCTTTAAGACTTCATATCTTAAGTTTTGCTGTTCGGATTTTAAGCAAACTTTTTTTTATTATTATTATTTATTATTATACAGGATGATGAGCAGAGAATAAACCTATAAAGCTCTAAATAAATACAAGATATTTAACCAACACAGTAAACATAAAATATATATATAAAAAAAGTCAATAAATTTTAACTAAACTTCAAACTAAAATTTTTATAAACCACTAGTTTGATTTTTTTTGTGAAATTCTAGAATATTCAAGTTCAAAACTTCGTAATTCCCATTTAATTTATAATTTTCAGGCATTTAAGCGCCATTGTTAAACCCCAAAAGACTGGTTTATATTCAGTTAAAGCTATTCGAGAATCAGCTTTATCTTAATTGAATAAATATTTATTCCTGTTTTATGAAAATGAGGCTGCATTAGTTAGTATTCTTCGTAGCTGAAACAATTGCCTTTTATTAAGAGGAACCGCATAAATCTAGCAACGTTTGTTAAAAATAATGCTGGTATTTTTCAAAATTCCAAATTTAATGAAGATGGCACGAAAGTATAAAAAAGTCCAACTTAACACGTTAACTAAAAGGAAATTAAGTACATATTTAAAGTCTTCACAAAGTGGCAATAAAAGTAATCTTTAAAATAAATTAAAAATTAGGGCTTGCGATTGCTGATTAGATTCTTGCGAATTATTTGGAAATATTCTTCGGAATTAGCAGAACCGTTTGATAAATTAGTACAGAGATGTTTAGGAAATAAAATGAAAAAACCAGGAGCTGTTTTAGGTAGTGACGTGAAGTTCTTGAATAGTTAATTAGAATATATAAATATCTACGCCAGAATCGTTTTAACAACTCTAAATAAACATCGACGAGAGTTTTAAATAAAGTTGTCGGACAATTAATTAAATCACAAATGAAGATGCATATTAAGTAGAATTCTTCTCCAGTTTTCGACACCACGTATCCCCATAAAATGGAAGCTATCTGTTTTTAGAAGTTTTGAATAGTTAGCAAACTTTACAGTTAACCCGTTGCCAATCTCAAACTGAAAGTTGTCTTTGGTTGTTGCAATCTTGATTTTAAGTATCGATATAAAGTTCAGTTTTACGTAAAGGTCAAAATTTGAAAAATCGAAAATTGCAAAAGGCCGATAGGTAAGTGTCGATGGTGGTAGTCTTGATCGGTGGGAATCAGAAGAAGAGTCAAATTAGAAACAGTCTCGAGACTCAGTCATGCCGCGGTCTCGCAGAAGGTTGGTTATGTAACACCGCGGCGAAGTTGATCACCGCGAAATTATATCCGACGAACATGTGAGCCCCCAATATTTTTATTGCGTTGCGTGCAAGTCGTGCGCCATCACAAGCTGTTTCGTTCAAAATCGTGCAATCAACATTCGCGCCGAAACACGAATTTGACTGAATGTGTTTATTCACGTGGTTGTCCGGCCTTGTGTTCTCGACGCGCATACAAATTGTAATGAATACGTACAAAGATTCGGAGTTTTGCACGTGGGTGTTGCTTTATCGGCAGTAAAGCCGTCCTTATGGTTCTAATGCATATTCTGCCTTTTTGGTTTAGTCCCTCTAATTGAATTGTGTTACGTACATTAGACCCGCGCTGTTCTTACGAAAAGAGGCGCGAAAAGTGTGTTCTTAGTGTGTCAGTGTTAAGTGTTGTCTTTGGCTTTGCGTTTGCGTCGCGACGCCCCTCTGTGTGCTTGTTTTCTTTCAGTGAATTTTGAGAAAAAATCGTGCAAGTGCTTTAGGTAGTGGATATGGTGAATTTTAACTTTACGTTACGTGGAAGGTGAGCTTATTTATGTATTGCTTTATTATTTAATAATTGGATCAGGAGGCACTGTTAAGGTTTGATGCGCTTTGCGCTTAAGACCTGCAAGTCATTTTCGGTTTTTATGATATCGTTTTAGGGTTGTAAACAAGACCGTATGAGTTTCTATTTACTGTTTTTATTTTCGGTTTGAATGCACTAAAAGTATATGGTCCATTGCGTGTTGTCTTTGATATTTATGAACGAAAACATTTCAAAAATTCGAACAAACTCTTTTAAAAAGATATTAGTAAGTCTGTTTAACGATGCACGCAAACGCCCACTACTAATTAAATTAATTTTACAGCCTCAGTGGGTGTAGGTATTTGTTGTTATCCGATTCAATTAGACTACGTGGAATACATGAAATATACGTCCAACACTAAAAAGCCTTAGCTACTAATTTCTTTTTACGACTTAGCTAGTTTTATTAATTCAAAAAAGTTTTAAATTTTTATTCGGAAAAGGAATTTGACTTTACTTATGCGTAAACTCAGATTGTTTTCTTAATTAATTCGTGGTTTTTCCTTTCGTAAGGCATGCAAGGCACCTTAACCTCAAAAAGGCTTATTCTCGTCTTAATTTTGAAGTCAAGTAGGCGCAAGTCTTTTACTTGATGTGAATCATCGTGTGAATCCAAATCCTTTGGCTCAATGGTTGGTTCCCGGAAGATGCTTCTTTAAATAAAAAAGAGAAACAATAATTTTACACGACTACGAAATCAAATTGTTAACCTTTTCTCGTCTTCATTTTGAAGTCGAACGCTGTTGTTTTGCTTCCGTTCAGCAGTTAGTGCAGGTCTTTTACTTGCTGTAAATCAAAATCCTTAGGTTCGATACTTGGTTACCCAAGGATGCTTCTTTAAATAAAAAAAGAATCAATTTTATCCTATTATGAAAAGTCAAATGGTTAACCTTTTTTAAACTTAGTTGGGTTAGGTAATGAATCGAGGGTTTTCCTTCCTAAGAGCACCTGAGAAACCCCTGCATAAAAGGCTTATTATACTCGCTTTAATTTTGAAGTCAAACTCAGTCATTTTGCTTCCTTGCAACAATAGTTGGAGATCTTTTACTTGGTATGTCAAAATCCTTCAGTTCGATTCTTTTTTAAACTAGGTAACGAATCGAGGGTTTCCTTTCTCAGGGCATTTGAGGTTCCTCTGCCCATAGGCTTATTAAGCTTGCGCCAATTTTTCATTTTTAGTCGATAATTTTGGTTTCTTGGAGCAGAATATGCAGGTCTTTTATTTGATGTGATTCAAAAAAATCTTTCGGTGGTTCGTCGCTTGATTACCCGAATGTCCTTCTTTAAATAGAAAAAGGAGCATTTTATCCGAGTACGAAAAGTCAAATGTCAAAACTTTTTAAACTTAGTTGGGTTAGGTAGCGAATCGAGGGTTTTAGCTTAAATGCTTGTTATGCTTGTCTTAATTTTGAAGTGAAGTCCTGTCAGTTATTTTGCTTCCCAGCAGGCAGTAGATGTGGATCTTTTACTTGATGTGAATCAAAATCCTTTGGTTCGATGCTTGCTTACCCCAAGATGCTTCTTTAAATAATAATAATAAATTTCCTTATTAACCATAATTGTAATTGTGTATAACAAATTAAACAGCAAACAAACAAAAATATGGTAAGAAGGTATTAATACCTAAAAAGGGAAACAACGAAAAGTCAAATGGTTAATCTTTTCCGTAGTTAGGCTAGGTAACAAATCTAGAGTTTTCCTTTCTCCGGGGCATCTGAGGCACCTCAGCCCAAAATGCCTATAAGATCACCTTAATTTTTCATTTTTTGTCGCATCCACTTAGTGATTTTGATTTTCTGAAGCAGGTGGTGCTTGATTGTAATCAAATTCTTTCGGTTCCATGGTTGCTTGCCCGAAGATGCGTCTTTTAATAAATAAAAAAATGGTTTCACCTGAATATGCAAAATTAATGGCCAACCTTTTCTAAACTTTGGGTGGGTTGCAAAAAACTTCTGTGAAGTTAATTGGTGCTCAAAGTTGCCAAAAAGGCATCGTTTTTGTTTATTGTGTGAATTTAAATTTTGTTTAGATTTGTTCATTTTGACGAATGATTAATTTGACTTTATTGTTAAGTTATGTCAGCGAATTGAGGGGTTGATTATGATTAAATCTCAAGGCCAAACGCCTCGAAATGTTCTGAAGACTACCCTGGAATCCCCTTATGAATGCCCCAACATTCTAAAGAATTATTTTTCTATTACATAGTTGCTGTTTGTTTATTTACCGAACGAAATCTAGGCTTGTGGGTGCCAAGAATTTCAACATGCGTCGATTACCAACGTTTTTTAATTTAACACTGCCTGATTCCCGATCAGAATTTTGCCGAACCAGGGAATTTCTACCCCTGGACGGGATTTTTATTATGCAAAAAATCGCTTTGGCACGGTGGCTACGATTTTACCTTGTATCCCAAAGAAGACAGATTTGTTCCACATTAAAACTCCCACGTGACCTGCATCGGGATTAAACCCGAGACCTTTGGTGTACAAGATTAACCTTGTACTCACTTACACTCTGAGATCAGCTGTTGTAGTTGTTATTACCAAATTTTGAAGTTCAAAAAGACGGAGATACCACTACAAACCATCTCATACTTTATTAATCTGTTGTTAATTACCTTAGAATACCTCACGCTGCCTACGAATGCCTGAAAGTACATTAGTTTTAGCATATACCTTATGTCTCAAAATGTTGCTTAAGAACTGCTGCTTTAGCTAAAGGTATTTTAGCGGGGGCTTAAGTTAAAACTTAACTATGTCTTAAACTAGTACTTAAGTGTAGCGAAACTTGGCTTAAGCTTTAATATTAGCGTACTTAAGTCAAGCTGCAACTTAATTGCCATATTAAGGACTGTCATTTCAATACAAGCTTAAGTTAAACCCTAGGGTAAGTACCTATATTTAAATGGGGCTTAAGCCAAATCTGACTACACATTAACTCCAGCCTAAGCTGCCTTAAATTAAGCTTTAGTCTAAACCTGAACTGGAATCCTAAGACACAAACAACATCATGTCAATCCCTAATAACGAACTCAAATAAGATATTAAGATACGTTATTTATATTTCCCTAAATGTAGCATTTAACAAAAATACCAAAAAATATGAATTTGCCTTTCTCCAACCTATTCAATTGGTCATGAAAACGAGTGAGTTGTCATCTATAGTATGATCAAAAAGTCTTTGGATCGCGGTTGCTGTGGAATTAAAAGTCATCTCTGAATTTGGTTACTTTTATTATTTTTATGTCATTGCTATTATTTACTTGAGATCTTTCAAAAGTGAACAGATTGTAACTAAAAATGTTTCAAAAGGATATTTATTTGTAATTTTTTGTGGTAAATCTCAACTAAACTTTGTTTAGTTATATATACCTAGTTGTTTTTTCCTTGAAAATTTACTTTTATTAGAGTTTTGGGAAATGGTCAATGACGTAGAAATAATAGAAGTAAATAATTTCAGAGATGATATGTAATTTCCACAGCACCTGCCATCTAAAGCGTTTACTCTATATTAAAAAATGTGCATCCAAGATTATGAGTTCGTAATATTACGAAAAATTGGAATTCTAAAATTGACATCATGAAGTACATATTTTATTCTTTTGATACTGAGTAATGTAAATAGTTTATCTTTAAGTAAGTAGTTCGAATACCCTGCTTATATTTTCCTTATCGTCAAAAACAAAGAACAAGCTATACATTTTATTTTTTAATTCTTTAGAAAAGTGGGAAAGTAAACCATTAAAATCTGACTTTAAAGATTAATAGCAGTTAACTCTAATTTTTACTGTGGTATAAAAAGTGTTCGATATAAAGATACAAATAAGTAACTAGAAATAAACAATAAGCATTCAAAAGAAACTTTAAAACGTTGAATTCAGAACCGACAAATTTATTAATTTGTGCAGTTTACCAACGAACAACATTGCAACAGTGTGTGAATTTAAAACACGAAAAACAGCCTAAATTCCAAAATCAAAAAATGCAAAGACAACTTTCCATTCCTCAAAGAAAATGTAAAAGTTTTTAATAACATATCAGTAGTTTTCTTAAATATTTTCTATTTTCTGTAAGTTTGTTGTGGCGACATTTTAAACTTCTTTCAGCAACTGATGGCGAAAAACTCCATAGAAGAAATATAAACAGTAGACGTTTTAAATAATTGGTATCTTGCTAGAAGGTGTAAAGTATTATTAAATGCAGAAAATTGGAGTTTGCTAGTTTTAAATGCAAAAATTCAAAATTAAAATGATTGTTGTGAGTTTGAAGACTCATTCAGAGGTAGTTTGAAGCACTCCTGTGAATATTTTATGGCTGAGACAGTTTAGGGCGTTATGAGGCGATTTGCGACACTTTAGAATATTTTCCGTCCTTAAGACATTCTGGTGCATATTTAGTAATAGAAATCGTATATTTCGGAACATCTAAGTATACAGAGGTTAAGCCAGTCTAAGAAAAAGGCAATCTTTTGTTACCAAAATTCAGCAGCGGCTAGCCCCTCGTAAAATCTTTCGATTTCTTGCAGTTTGTTCGAGACTAAAATCATCAGCCAAGTTTAACATTTAGCACAGCAAAATGCCAATTTTCAATTAAAATAGTAAATATTACGTTTTGAATTTTCTGTAAAATTACCTTAAATATGTTAATAAGTAGTTAGGTAAAATTTGTCTTAGTTTGAAAGGAAAGAGGGGTCCATGGTAGTTGTAAGTTTCCAAATTTAAGCCTTTTTTATTTTGTTACATTAGCAATTTTCCTCGCTTTTCATAAAAAATATAGAAAAAGCTTGCCATAGAAGAATTAACAAAGTAAATAATTAAATTTGCAAATTGTGCACTGAGAGTCACTGAGAGACTGAAACAGAAACTTACATATTAATAGCTGTATTTAGAATCTTGTTTTTTTAAAAGTAAAAAAGACACATTCTGTTGTTTTTGGCGAATAAAGTTAGAAAGCTGTTAAGATTAAATTTCGAAATAAAACAAGGCAGGCTGGATTTCCTGTAAAATTTAAAATAAAATCTAAATTTTCAGTTTGTGAATTCAAAAAGCTTCAAATATATGTATGATAATTATCTAATTGTAGGCGTGCAATTGTTTGAGGTTTTTAAAGATTAAAAACATGTTAGTTGGGCGTACAAAACTTTAATTTTAGTGTTAGTGAATGTTGATTTCTTACCACATAGGTAATTTGATTTTTTTAAAGCAGAGTTCATATGACTGTTTTATTACAGTTTTATTTCTATTTGTTTTAGCTATTCGAACATGGGCTTCTTTTATGAATCGTTAATGTAACAAGTTTTCAACTAATAATGTACGTGTGTAGGTATCTTATAAAAGTACAAATTGGGTTGAAACGTAGCCTAACCTCTGAATATTAAATTCAAAATCTTACCTTGTTGGTTAGGTTAATTTTACGTTTGTTAGAAAAAAATACCCACCAATGTTTCATTTGTATCAATTTCTTTTAATGTGATTAATTCTGCGGTACTAATTTTAACCTTTTATAGTCGGCGAGTGTAATACAGGTCATGACTCATAAGGAATAAAACCAATAAAAATTTATTACCTACACAAAGCGGCAAATTAACACGGACAAATTAATTGCCTAAAAAGGTTTTTAGCAGGATTGTATTTAAGATTTTTTCGTTGATTTTTGCATTTAAAAGCTTAATATTGAGCTTTTTTAAATATATTTTTTATCATTACAGATTGGAAAATTTAAGCTATGAAAATTAAAACTTTATACGAGGTGTGTTCAATTGAATCCTATCTTTTAGCCCATAAAAAATTTATTCAGAAATATATGTAATTACAAATAATTACCACCACAATTAAGGCGCCTATCCCATTGTTTCACCAACCGATGTATACCCTGCTCATAGAATTCTTTCTCAGCGTTTTGGTAAAAGAAAATATTCAACGGAAGAAATGGAGGATTTCAGAGCATCCACCCTACAGCCCAGATTTATCGCCCTGTGATTTCCATATTTTTGGGCCACTGAAAAAGGCGTTAAAAGGTAAACGTTTTCAGTCGCACGCAGAAGTACAAAACGTTGTGACAGAATTCTTCAGTCAGCAGCCACAAGAATTCTATGAGCAGGGTATATATCGGTTGGTGAAACAATGTGATGGGTGCCTTAATTGTGGTGGTAATTATTTGTAATTATATTTCTGAATAAATTTTTTATGGGCTAAAGATGGGTTTCAATTGAACACACCTCGTATATAAATATGAGGATTTTTACATTTATTTGTTTTTGAAATTTGAAATGACATTTTTGAGTTTGTTAGAAATTATTATTCTGATGCTGCGAGTTTTTATACATTTTTCGCAATCTTTATGGTTTTAATTTTAACAAAACTCAAATATTCTAGTTTAATTATATTTATTAATAACCGTTTGTGGGTCGCATTTTAAAATTTTTATATCATTAAACTACTGCCATTTGTTTTCGTTTTACATTATTAAAAAAAATCAACCGACGCCCTGATGGACACGAAGATTCCAAAAGAAGAAAAAACTAAATTAGATATCTCGGAATACGGACCTGGTCTCATACCAAATTTATTTCTTTATTAGTGACTACACCTACCTGAATATTTAGGTATTTACACATCAGCTGACTTTTACTACGAAAGGAGAGAGATGGGCAAAATACGGAGATTTCAGATACTCATTTAAATACTGAAGGGATACCTGCTTTGCTTCTTAATTGACTTATTACAGATTTTAAATTACCTACCTGCTTATTTATTTTATTTACGTATTCCTAACTTGTCAGCCACTATGTTATCTTATACATTTTTATAATGGCATTTAATTTTATACTTTATTATGTCGATATTTAGTTTCGTTAATAATTCATTATTGTTCTTTATTTAATTGAAAAGTCCTTGGAGATTTTAGTAATTCAGAACTGTAATACGGGCTGATTTTTTTGGATTATTTTTAGTTACATTTGTAGTTCTCTAGTTACTTTTAATTATTTATTTGTAATTTAATTTTTGATAATTTATTATTGAATAAGAAATTATGCTTGGAAATCAGGAATTTCCTCTTTGCTGTTTATTTATAATAAATAAGCTTTAAAAGTCAGCAGAAGTTTTAATAAATTTTTCAAAGATAAATTTTTTAAGTAAAATAATTCAGTTTTAAAGTGTATAAAGGACATTGTTTCATATGAGTTTTTTTGGTTTAAAAGGCATAAATGCGTAAAGTTTAACATTTTTATCAGATTAAAAAATGAAACGCCCCTCTAAATTAAAAATTCAGATGCCAAAAGTTAAACTAACGTTGTGTAAATAGATGCAAATTTCTTGCTAATTAAGGGAAAAAAAATTTGTACATATTAAAACATTTTTGTCACGGTTTACATGACATGTTGGCCCCTCTTTGTCATGTCATCTGCCGGAACGAAAAACGTTTTGCCCTTGAAATCAAATTCCGTGTGAATATTTTTCATGGTGTAAGTTGTTTTCGAAACCAAAAGGTTTTTAAATTTATTCTTTCGTTTTTAAGATACTTCTTACTTGTTTAGTTAGAAAGGAAACGACAAAATTCCAAAAAAGAAATAGCAATAGGCTAAGACTTAAACCTGCAAATGAGTTTGTGGTCTGTAATCCAGTGGAACGTTGTTGAACCCTGACAAACACAACCTTATAGTTGCAGTAGTTCCATATTTATTCGTCTTACCCATTAATCATCTTCTGAATACTTTTTTTCCCATATCTCAGCATTGCTATCTCCTTTTTATTTAATTTATTCACTACCATGAATTACTGTGGGTTTTATGATTGCTGTATATATTTTGACTTTCATATTTCTTGAAGCATTCTTCAATCTGTACACTTTTCTTAGACCACCTTGACATGCGAAACCCTTAGCTATTCTCTCTTATATTTCACATCTCCTCATTTTTGCTGGTTATTGTATGTATGTAATCGTTTAACCTCTTATACCTTTCGGTGTTGAGGCTGATGCGTTAGCGTATGTGGTCTTACGCGTGAAATGCACAATCCGGCTCTTGCGAGTTACGAGATTGGTGCGCCGTTTTTTGCCTACATACAGCACCATGTGTATAGTGTATGTGTGTGTACGTATAGAACTTTGTTACTCTACCAGTCTTACCAACTTAGGGGTTTTCCCCCCAAATTTAGGGGGTAAATAAGTGGGATGGGATTTTTTTACGGGTTTTATTTTTTTAGGGGTATTTTAGGGATTTTGCACAACCTTCAATCCATCCACTAAAATGTTAAGTTTATTCAATGTCAACATGTTTGATTTTAACAAATCTGAATCTCCGGAAGAGAACGAAATTATATTTGATGTATTAAATAATTTATAAATAAAGAGTATTAAAAAAATATTACAGCATATTATTTATTAATTATTATTTATTAATAATTATTTATTATTTTTACAGAGTATTATTTTTTTTAGGGGGATTTCTAAGTAATTGGGACGATTTTAGGGGTTTTTGACATTAGCTTTGGGGATAAATATTTTTTAGAGGTGTCAACACTGTACTCTACCTCGTAAGTCTGTATTCGGAGGAGAGCGTCGTTAATTAGGTGCCCAACGACGAATGGTCACCAGGGCTCGATACCGATCTCCGGGGAATCTGGCACCTAGCGAACCGGGGACTAGCGCAACGCTAGCCTGACGCTCTTACCACTGCGCCACCCTGGCCTCTTTTGCCGGTTATTATAATACATAAATATGTAATTAAATTAGCCAAGTTCTTCAAAACTGTAGTTTGGCTCATCTTCTGCCTTCATCTCCATTTTGTTATTTTGTGCCCCATCTTTCTTTTCTTTCAACACCATATATTTTGTTTTTACTTCATTAATTTCAGACTCTTTATTCACTTTAGTTTAAGCTCTTTTCACTGCAGGCGTTAAGTTGTTCTTAGTTCTGGCCAGGATGATTATGTTATCCGGATATGCCATAATCTGAGTTGGTTGATTATATCAAGTAGTCCAATTTAAACTCATCTTCAGTGACTCATGGAATTAAAAGTCATGTCTTAACTAGTAACAACTAATGAAAATTAAGGTATCTAGATTTATGTGATTATTATTTATTTCGTATTTTGTTAACATTTCCTGAACCATACTAAAACACAACTTTTCCATGGACCACTGAAGATATCTTTAAGTTAAATTGCTTGATATGTTGTACCGCTTGTTCTTATTCCACTTTCTTTAATCGCTTGGTCCAAAACTTTATTAAACAATGTCGTCGATAATTTTTCTGGTAAGTGCAATGGCTAATACCTTGTAATCGGTCTCCAACAGCGTTATTTTAAGTAACCCTGTGATCTTTTTCGAGATACCCATTTCTTTCGTGGCTGTGTACGACGATTCCCTTTTTAATATTTATAAATATTTAATTAAAAGCTTTAGTTCTTTCCAGATATCTAGGTATGTTATTTATTTATTTATTTATTTATACGGAATAAAACAGGCTTTAAGCCTAATTACATTATTCCTAACATATAAGAAATAAAATATGAAATTTAATTTAACTTGACGACACAACACAGAAACTTAACAATTAACTTATATGTATAATGTATATATGAAAGTTGCTACTGATAGTCACACAGATCTGGATGTTGTTCAACTGTATCTATTAATTTACCTTTAAATGCATCTTCATTAATTTCGAATATACCAAGAGATTCATTTTTTTGCAATTACTTTATCATAAAATACACACATTCTCATCATACGTGATTTTTTTCTTACGTTTGTTCTATAGTTTGTATAAAACAGTGTTCGTTTTCGCGATCTATAGGCAGGGACATAAAATAAAATTTTTGATAGGATATCAGTGCAATCTATTTTATTATTCAATAGTTTATACAGAAACATGACTGTTGTGATAACCCTTCTTTGACTTAATTTAAGTATATTAAATTCACGTCTAATACCCTGATACGAATCAAAATGCGGATATATTCCATGTTTTTTGATATATAAATGTTTTAAGAATTTATTTTGTACCTCTTAATCCCGTTTCTGTTAAAGCTATCAAATCATATTGTTCTGAGTAAAGATTGTTTGAGAAAGTACTGGTTTTAGTCCTGAGGCCTCTAAGATTCTGGTAATATAAGTTTAACAGTGTAGTATTCATTTTTGACAAAATCCAATTCGTGTGAATACAGTGCCAACAAATACACAAATCAAAATAATTTTACAAAACCAATTTAAAATAACAATTTCAAGTTTATTTCCGCATAGCGTACTTCACCTATTTTCACAGATACATCGCTTAGTTACTACATAATTTATCCAATTCTTGCATTGAATTTATAACATGCTTTTTTTTATCTTTGATTAGATAAATCGCACCATCCTTCGACCATACATTCTTGAACCCATATTTTTCAGCTGCACAATTTATCAAATCCACTCGATACCTGGTTAAATCTTCCTTGATAACAGTTTTGGTTCCTTTCAATTTCTTTTTATTTTGAAATACAGCACTACGATGACGATAACTGACCAACTTAACTATGATGGCACGCGGCTTTGCATTAGGTAGATCTATGACACCGGTCAATGTGTTCCGATTTTATCTGCACACCCAGCAGGTTATTAAATACCTCAAGTACACTTTCCTCAATATGTTCTTTCTTATCTTCTTTAATCCCAAATATTCTGAGGTTGTTACGTCTGGTGTACTGCTCCAACTTATCTACTTTTTTGGATAGCTCTTCATTATCTTTCTACAAGTCAGTTACCTTACCTTCCAAATCAGTGCACTTTTTAATTAATTTTTCTATATTATCCAGTTTAGGCTCCAACCTTTTAGCAACGGTATCAGCTATCTTCGACACTAATTCCTCTAGCACTCCACTACTCACAAGATGTTCCTCTACGAGGTTTTTTTGCACAGTTTTTAATATCACTGATCTGACTTTGGGTAAAAACCATGTTTTATTAATATCAACACTATTAGCAACTCAGCAAAATTCAACCATAATACGAAAGCTTTGCATTACTTGGGAACAAACGCACGCACGTCTACTCGTGTCGCCAGCCTTGTTATTGGGTAGTCATTTAAATTTCTATAGCCTGTCTGATGATTTCTAGTCTTCTACTTACATGGCTTGAACTACAACAAACATGTATTTCGGGTAAGTTGCCATCCTGAATGTAATCTTGACAAAGTTGGTTGGAGTCAGTCTCTGAAAATATTCTCCTCACCAAATTGTAAAGCTGGTAGAAACAGAAATCCCAAAGAAAATCAGGAAGAAAGGCCATAAGGGCTACTTTTATATTTGAATGATGCTAGAACTCTTTCAGTTTAAAATATTGTAATTTCAATTAACAGATTATTATTATTTATTGTGGTAGGTAAAAGGTAAAGGTAAAGATATCGGCGCTTGTAAACTATAAAAAAATGTAATAATGATTATTGGGCTTGGGCCGCACTTCACAGAAAGTCTGAAGGAACGGAGTTAATTTTTGGCCTGTCATTTGATATGACGTGTAGGACATGACCTATTTGTACTAGTGGCAAAAGCATCCCTGTGGTAATTTGCTGAAGGCCTGTTTTAAATCCAGAAATGCCATATAAAGAGTCTCTGTCATTTCTACAGGCTGAGTCAAGCTATACGACTTTTTTTTAAATGAGTTTATTATTAGGATATTGTTAACCATTTTTGGTATCCGTATGTTTAGAGGGGTGCTCTACAACCTGGCGTAGTAAGATGTTTGATTGGATGTCAAATGTCAAAGTAGCGATTTTCAATTGCTTATTTTTAAATGGAAAAGTACACTTTTTTTGGCTTAAACGAAACTGTAAGATGTTCTTAATATGACACTTGACATCCAACCAAAAAT
This sequence comes from Melanotus villosus, assembly GCA_963082815.1. Lineage (NCBI taxonomy): Eukaryota > Metazoa > Arthropoda > Insecta > Coleoptera > Elateridae > Melanotus > Melanotus villosus. Next base: position 817,998 of record OY720421.1, on the reverse strand, counting down.
CTGACTACGCCAGGTTGTAAAGCACCCTTCGAAACATACCGATACCAAAAATGGTTAACAATATCCTAATAATAAGCTCATTAAAAAAAAGTCGTATAGCTTGACTCAGCCTGCATAAATACCCAATATTTGTTTTCCAAAGAATTTTCAGTTTCTGATTTTAACCCGCATTCCAGAATCCCCTTGTAAACCTTCCTTAGTATAGTGTGTTTTTGGGGTAAACCGCTGACAGAATCTTGTGCACTGCATATCACAAATCACAGAAATTCCATGGCAAATCGTTGAAAATACAAGGAATGTCATTGCGTATAGGAACTCCCAAGAGAATTGCATGGGAATTCCAAGGGAATTCATTCAGTTGTACACGGTAGTTGCACTGCCATTTACCACTTGAGTATGTTTAAGAGATTCTTCTACAATTGTCAAAGCCCTTACAGCCCACTATAGCCGCGTTAGTTCTTAATACTTTATAAAGTAGGTACTTCCAGTAGGTTATCACTTGGTACGTTTCTTTTGACAAGCAAGTACTCTCTTATTTTTTCTATTGGTGCCCTTTGCCCTTTCCTACTTTTGCTGCTCTAAGTCTTTTTAAGATAAATTCCACAACTAGGCTTATTGACGCTTACCGCTTAAATGCCCTTTATCCTTTAGGACTGGAATTAAAAAATTCTGATACAATTCTACTTTCTTGTTGAAAATATATAACAGCAAAACTTGTGCGCCCTTGGCAAATGCCTCCTTTGGCAATGACTTTTGTAAAAAAATGATTTTGTATAAAATAATTACATAATATTACTGATTTTATCAGTGAAACTATCTTAAACAAGATGGCAAATTATTACACATTCCCCAGCTTTTTTCGTTGTTCTGAAGTATCTTAGAATGCATTGAACTATCAAAAAGCTTTAACCATTCGAAAAACTCCCTATGTTATGTAAATAACTATTATATTATGCAAGTCCTAATTCCCTGTTTCATGATGAAAATATAGTTAATAAGCAAATTAAACTTGTCGCAGAACAAATTTAAATTAGAAAACTACCGTATAATAATATTTTCATGTGCTCTTGCTCAGTTATTTGGGAGGATGATCCTTACTTAGGTTTGAGTCCAACTAAAGTGAATTCAGTGTCAAAAATTGCAATCTTGCGGTCCATAAAATAAATATCCGAAGCTAAAGTTTTATTGATTTTGTAAAATAAGGTGGTTATATTAAAAAAAAGTTGCAGTATGGTCGAGTTCATGGTTTGCCTTCAGCTATAGTTAGTTAAACCACATTGGAGCGTAGACTAGAAAATTTTTATTGCCTGTTATTTTATGTAATGTTAAACCCGACAAGAAATCAAGTAACGGTGATAAAACATGGAGTGTGAATATTTTATCTTGAAAGCTGTTTGTTTTAAAGACTCTTATCAATCACGTCCTTGAATTTTAATTTATAACCGTTCAAGTATCCTTTGCAGTTAGTTAATATGCATACTTAAGGTTAGTTATTAGAACAATCAAGTTTTTACGGTATGGAAAATCTTTTACACGACGCTTATTTCATACGTATTTTTTTGCAATTGTTAGTTTTCGTTTTACAAATGCTTCTATGTCTAGTAAAACCGAAGTAAAACAGATCATGATTTATGTAACAATCCAAATTTAACAGAAGTTTTTATGATGGAGCATCGATAAAATCGCTTGGTCTTGTTGTATGTCACTCTGACATGAACGATGAATTAGTTGGAACTTTAAAATGATAAAGAATTCTGCTAATGATGTCGAAATTAAAGTTTTTTCTAATCATTTTTGTTAAAAATTGGGATAATGTAACTGTGAATCGAGGTAATTTATAAGAATGACCGCGTGAAAATAGTACAGACGATAACATTTTCTTCTGTCGTTTAAAGTAACCATTGAAAAAAAAATAAAATGATAAATGAAAGGTGTTCTGGCGTGTAGTAAAAACTAATGTTCTTTCTTCTAGCTGTATAAATTGTAAATACTTGTAGCTACTGCCAAATTAGATTCTTAATGGACCAAACTAGCAGGTGTCAACGACACGGTTTTTGATGCCCAGATTAAAATTAGTGGAACGAATAACGTTACAATAAGCTTATATAGACTCAATTGTCGTTTAATTCATTCATAATTTAGTTAGCGTAGTTCTATTAAGGAATTTAAATTCTAACGATTGCTTCAGTTCTAGTTAACTAGTGTTGCTAGCGCTGAAACGTTTCATTTCCTTGTAATGAAAAAAATATTGCCCAACCTTCGCCGTGGAAAAAGAAAATTAGCTCGTTTTAATTATGTTTATATTCGTTATGCAAGGTATTAAAAATAATTAACCACCTGTTCAACGCATCATTACTAAGAACGGATGCGAACGTGCACAACAAGAAATTAACTAAGCAGCGATGATAAAAATACGGAACTTCTGATAAAATATGCAATTAAAATTACTGTACATTACACTAAAAGTAAAAAGTAAATGTGAGTTTGCCCAAAATATTCAACTTAATTTGGAGAAAGCATGCTGGAACAATTATCTTGTTTTGCTGCCTGAATTACTTAATTTCGGGTTACCGTACTTTAGAATTTTTAATGTTGAACGACCTTGGCATTTTTTAAGCTAAGCCTTTTTATAATTGTTCGATTTTTTTTAATAAGTGGCAGTATTGAAAATATATTCGTAATAAAAACAGGTGTAAAATAAGCCAAACGATTAAATAATAAAAATTAATTTATGCAGATATAAAGGTTTCATTCTAAAGTTTTATTGCAAGGTTGTTTATGCTTTGCAAAATTTTAGGTGCGAAATTTTGAGAATTAAATTAGCTGCCGGTTAATAACAGGTAAATATTACAATTGACAGAACTGATTTTTAATAATTAAAAGTAAATATTACCAGGTCTAAATTGGACGCATTTATTTACATTTAAATTAAAAAACAACAAAAGAAAAATTTTCATTGAATTATTTTTATCAAAGGGAACCGGCCGAAATTTTACTTTATTAAACCTTTTAAGATTTATCTGACTTTAATCCAGAATAATTATTATCTTTTTAAAATTAGATGAATTATAACAAATAAAAATATTCAGCGCCGCTTCAAATAATTGTATATGATTTTTAGATTGTACAGCATATGTTTAATACATATTCTCCTTAAGAAAATTGTAGTGTTTTAATATGCCGAGTTAATTATGTTTATCTGGGCCGAAACTCTATTCATGAGAACAGGCAGTTTTGACTGAAGAAACTAGGTCGAGTTCATAAATATGCAAGTTTCTTAAAACGGCCATAATTGCTTTATTTTATACCAAATAAATGTTTTGAAAACCTTTTAGGAAATACTGAAACGTTAATCCTAAGCGTGAATTGTGTCGTAAAATACAGGCTGCAATTATGTGATTTGAAATTGCACCTGTAATTTCAATAGAAATCTGTTTAATTATTTTTAAACGCTTAAATTCGATAGCTGGTTGTTGGTTACAAATAAACAGGCCATAATAAAAAGCTAGAAATATATTTGAAGCCCATTTTTGTTGTCGTGTTTTGTAGGTTAGATTTTATGGATTCGGGTTTTCCATGTTAGTTTGGGATTATTTAACACGGTTCCTATTTTTCAAACTACTTAAGCTTGTTGTTAGTTTTCCTGAGCTTTTGATAATACCATGCGACCAATAAAATTTTGAAAACATGTCATTGTGAATCACCCACATCGTTAAAAACAATCAAAATTTTGAGGCTATGTTATCACGTCTTCACAAACGTTTGTTCACGTTTTATACTTTCACATTTCACATCGAATCTTAGCGATTGAGATACTTAAAACTGGAATCTGAATGACAAATAACCGCTTTGATCACCAAACTTTGATGTAAAACCTAAAATAATAAATCAGTATTCATAAAAACTCGACAAATTAACCACAAAATGTCAGTTTGGCAGTTGCAGCTAGTCATGTGGGGCATTCACAATAACATATGCTTTTGAAAACATGGCCTAGTAGAGGTGAAATTTTATTGATCGCATAGTATCGTTAACTAGTTAATGACTTTCTAAATTAAAATTAAGTAGGTAATTTCTTATAGATTTTCCAAATTTCATTTCCTTTGGTTTGATATCCGCTTCTGCAGCAAGAAACTCGATCTTCTTACTACATATTCAATCTAGTCGAATTTAGATTTTGCCTAAACATATTGAATAATTAAATTAAAAAGTATAAAACTTAATAATTTGCTCGTCGTTACCTTCTGCTTCGATCTATTCTTTTTTTTTGATAACCCAATTCTCATTGAAACAGTTTTGGTAAAAGATACCCCAAACTTTTAAAGTCAAATTAAACTGTTTTTGAAAGTGGTTTAAAAATCAATTATCTCGTATTTCTTGTTTGTTGCGTATGATTCCCGTCTGATCTTGTTTTTGTACGAGTTATATGACATTTAAAATAATTTTATTGACGAAATTATCAGGTTTAATTATGGCTTTCAGTAGGAAACGTGTCACTTTGACAGGTTTTATTCTTCACAACACAACATTTGCACTTAAATCGTCAAATTTCCCTTTTATTAAAATAAATATTTTAGAATTTTAGGGGAATATTTAACATTTAATCGAATTGAATTAATTGATTAATATTTAATGGGCTCGATTTTTAAATAAATAAGACAGCTTAATGTGCATTACGTTTGGCTCAAGTTATTTTCTACTTTTCATTTGCGAAAATTCCTGTGGCTTATAAAATGACCAACAGCTGTTATAAGACGTTATAAAACACGTTGCTAAAATTCTGGCATTACAATTCTTTGTATAAATATTTACGGTATGTCTGCATCGTGAGCACTTAGTAATATTCATGCTCGCATACCTCATTTACATGAACTAATATTTGTTTTAAACTACACAGTATTTACTTTGCTTCTTTAATAAATAAAATTCGTGGACATTTTTTTGTAGGCACATAAAAGATCAAATGTAAGGTTGCGAAGCTTAGCAATTTCAAGGAGATTCTTTCGAAATTTATTGTGAAATTTTTTTACACGGCTAATTATGTACTACGTGCAAATTAAGCGTAGGAAAGCCCATGTACACTGTATTATTACGACTTTTAATTATTGTTGTTGAAGAAGATATTAGGGTGTTGTAAAAACAAAATAAATAACACTTTGGGTTTACTAACTCAAAAAATACAACCTGTAATATATGTAAGCCTGTTTTGAAATATGCTAATTAAAAATTTAACAATTTAACTAGAAAGATTGAAAATTATTTTTGGCAAGTACGTTGTGTAAAGTAATTGCTGTAAAACGGGAGCGGACAGAATTCGAAAAGTACTAAAGATTAGGCCCAGATGGCGTGGTGTTCTACATTCGTGCAAATTCAGGATTATTCCTTTCGAGTTTTGTTTTAAGTAATAATCGGTTGAAATTTAACTTGGCTAAGGACTACCTATCAATTCTTTCTTTTTATTATGTTATTTAAGATTACTAGGATTTCCACAACAATGTCATTTTCCAAAAATATCAAGCATTATTATTATTATTACCAAGCAAACTGCCTAAAATAAAAACAAAAACGAAAAATTGCTCCTTAAACTACGCTAATACGTAATGAACTCTCGAATTGCTTCAGTTTAAAAATGTCCCGAATTTTTTTAAACTCAGAAGGCCTCTGAACTTCACCGTTAAGGTGCGAAAAATTGCCTCAGTTTCCCCCTGGCTAAAAATTCGTAAAACATAGGAAACAAACGTATTTTTAATGTTTAACCGTTAGCAAGGGACTCCCCACGTTATCGTTGTTTTTTGAAGTTTAATTCTTTTTATTGCTTAATGAAATTTTGTATTTTGAATGTATTTTCCTGTGCATTAACTGACGGGCTATTCAAACGTTGGATTGCGAACTTTTGTTTTCTATAAACCGCTTTTCTTCGCAAAAATCAGCAGCTTAATCAAAAAACAAATTATGGACCTTACACTTTATCATTGTCTTTTAAAAGAATGTTTTCTATTAATATGCATAAATTTATTGTTTTCAGCTTTTCATCTAAATTTTGTCAGAATTTTATTGAAATAACATAGAATTTTGAACAAGCTTTTAGATTATTATTTTTAGAAATTTCTAATTTTCACTGAAACAAAAGCGTTTTATTTTTTAAAACTTTGTTTCTTTATCTTAGTTTTGTCTGTTTTTCCTTCTTTTTTATCAGAGCTTCAGACTTTCTTTTAGCTGCCAGGATTTTTCTAAACAATCTGCCTTAAAAAATTAAATACGAAATACCGAATTCGATTCTACTTTTCGTTTTAGAAATTAAAGAACAAAAGATCGCCCCAGCGGCCAATCCCTTGGGAATATAACTTTAAGCTGTAAGAAGTGTTCTTCCCCACCAAAATATAATAATTCATATTCAAATTGTTTATAAATAATAATATGTAAGAAACTGTTTTGGCTAAAAATTGTAATTTATGCGAAACAATATTTTCTAAAGGAACTATTGCTTGAAAAATTACAATTTATGAGAAATGCTGTTTTTTGATTCTGTAGTTTTTGAGAATTGCACACATGAGCCAAAAGTTTTCAAAGGTTTTTGTTTAATTTGGGTATGAAAATAAGACAGAAACAAACCCAAAAAATTTCTTTCGCAAGTCTATTGAACTTATTGAACATCTTATTAGTCATGCTTAGTCTGACATCTGAGTTGCTTTCCAGAAATATTTATATTTCTAAGAATTGTAATTTCCTGCAGATGTAAATAATATTTGTCCTAATATACAACTTCTTAAAAAAATATTGTCCTTAAAAATTTTTACATTTTTAAAAATGGTTTTCAAAATCCTTAAATAGGCCTAAATGACCTTCAAAGAAACTTAAATGACCTCCAAAAACAGGTTAACAATAAACATATAATTTAATAAAATTCTTCAAAAATGGACTGCAGCCCTTAAGAGGGTATGCTAACCTTTCAAGAAAATTAAAAAATAATTAAAGAACTATACAGAGTGCAATAAAAAAAGATTACAGGAATTTGAAAAATATTTTTGTTGTTTTCAAATTCAACAAATATGCGTTTTTAAAAACTTTAAAAGAAGTTGAAATGATCTTTAAAACACCTTAAAAACGACCTCCAAGTACAGCTAAAAAATAAACTTATTATTTAATAAAATTCTTTAAAATGGACTGCAGCCCTTAAGAGAGTGTACTAACCTTTCATGAAAATTCAAAAATCATTAAGGAAATATACAGAGTGCAATAAAAAAAGACAGACTATTACAGAACTTTCAAAAATATTTTTGTTGTTTTCAATTTCAACAAATATGCGTTTTTAAAGACTTTAAAAAGAAGCTGAATTGATCTTCAAAATAAAAAGATCTCAAAAATGACCTCCAAAAACTGTTTAAAAATAAACTTTTCAAAAATGGACTGCAACCTTTAAGAGGGTGCAATAACCTTTCAAGAAAATTCAGAAAACATTAAAGAATATACAGAGTGCATTGAGTTATATTTAATAAGTTTAGCTTATTTTATGTGGTAATTTACATCTCTAGTTTCTACTGATTTGTTTATGAGCTTTGCCGAGTTCGCCCTTTTGACTTTTTTCTGTTTAATAAAATTTTGACATCATAATGCTTATTTATAAAAACGACTCATTAAAAACGCCTTCACAAAAATACCTAAATTAAAAAAAAATTAAATTAAATAAAAAGGAATGAAATGACAAACTTAATTAAAAGGACATTAAAAACACAAGCATAAAAATCATGCCACGAATAAAAAGTTCTAAAAATCAATATTATAGACTTCAAAAGGGATTTTAAATTTTTAATTAATTATTGCAATTGTCATAAATTTAAATGTACTAAATTTCTAAAACAAAGGAGCCTGGGAATAAATAATTAATTACGTTTTAAAATGTCCAAATTAGATCTTAAAACTATCAAAAATAAGTTTCTTTCCTTGAAAGTTTTTTTTGTCAATTCCCTTAAAAGAGGCCTAAATGACCTTCAAAAGAGCTCAAAAATAACCTTCAAAATAGGCTAAATTTAATAAAAGGATTCTTCGGGAAACTATTTTAAATCTCCAGAAAAATTTGTAAGTTCTTTCTGTTTTTTGCATTAAGGAAGTCTGATTGTTTCAAACATGATTTGCAGGTTATACAGATTTATAGCTAGACAGGCATTTGCTTGCTGAGAGTGGAAATAAATTTGTAGTAATTATCATCAGGATTAGTGGTTTAAGCTTTGTATACGTTTAATTTAAATCTTAAACTGGTTGATTGTGATTGTAAATCCCCGCAGCTACCTCTGCTGTGTGTAATTTTTCCTTTGTAAAAAAATCTGTGGGTTGTTTTCTGATTAAAATTTAAGCTCCACTTAAACTGCAGGTTAACGCAAAAATACAGTGGTATATCCTAGCAAAATCTGCAATTAAAAATAGACAAGTTTTTAACCAAAGTTACCTACATTTGTAAAGCTGAAAGTCAGTGGTTCAAATCCGTGCGGAGATGATAATTTTCTAAATATGGAATTTTCATAATTTGTTAAAAATACATTAACTTTTCCGAAAAGTGTGAATCCTTGAAAAGTTTAATGTTTAAAACATATTCAAGGTTAAATTCGATCAAGGATTTTTTAAATTTGATTTGTCCAATTCGAAGTCATTTTAAATTTTTAGTTTTTGAAATAAAAACGCTTTGATGTTACGAACGTAACTATTTAAAATCCATATTGTTGTTATTGGAAATATATTGTGGGCATAAATAAAGAAAACATATACATTCTTCCTAGTTATTTCATTTTGGATATGAAAGCGACGAAAAGTAGTTTAAAAATCTTTAGCAAGTTTCAAGTTTTTGCAGTTACTACATCAGCGTTTCGAAGGTTCTAAAACTTAAAGCGATTCTTTGAAAATTAAACCATTTTGGTGGATATCAAAAGGTCCATCAACTGAATTTGAAGATTTGTGTAATTTTCTTGAATTATGGGCAGTGCAAAATAAAAGACGAAAGGTTTTATTTTAATAAATTATTTGTTATTTTGTATATATTTCGTAATTGCCAAAATTCTTCATCCAATTTTTTTATTTATTCCTATTTTGTTTGTGAATATTAGTTTCGGAGCAATTAAAAAAAAATTCAATGATGTGAAAGTACTTATGAAGAATGTTATTTAACAACTGCTGAAAAACAAGGTAAAGTTGTTTAAGATATCTGTAACAAAACAATTTTCGAGCTTCAGAAAGCGCAAATAAACAAAAAAGCAATTAATTTCAGCTAAAATCTGCAAATCTCATTCCTGAACTTCCTAATAAAAAGTTCGTTAATCGAACAAGAACTGCATTACAAAGCAGATCTAATGTTGTATACTAATTTTTAACAAACTTGGTTAGACAACATTCTAAAGATAGCCAACGCTTGCTTGTTTTGCTTTCAAATGATAGTTTTAAACTCAGCAGTGCTTATGTAAAAGTTGCAAGCAAGATATTTAACATAAACAAAATGTGAGCAAGTGACTTTAAGGCAAAACTGACCTTAACCTTAACCCCACTTGTGATGGTTTTAGCTTTAAAATGCATAAATATCGGTAGTTTATAGAAAATTAGATTGTAATTTCGCATGAGTGAACGTTTTACAATGTCATCTGTTGTTTCCCTAAGTTGCGAATTTAACAAGGTCGTTAGTTTACTGACGTTTCCGTTGTCGTAACAGTGTGATTTAGAAGACGCAAAAAGTTGTTGTTCCCGTAGTAACAATTGTTATTAAGCTACCGAGGAAGATAAAACTAATAATGTCCGTGTTACCTGTCATATTATCGTAATTCCTGTTTTTACATCTACAACTGGTTACACATTTCTTGAAGGAGGAAATTATAGAATAATAAAGAAGTGCTTATTTGTTCTTTTGTTAGAGGAACTGGTTTTATCTTCGATTTTATTTCCAGTAAATATATAAAGCTAATAAAAATGCATCCGTCGATTTTAGTGTTTAATTCGTTTTGTAAAAATCCTCGCCGTTAAGCATAACGGACTAATACAAAGTTAATAACTTAATCGGCATCTCCAGTTTTATCTTTTTACATATTTGTGTAAAGAACGATCGTTAAGGAAGCTTCCTCAATTTATGTTTTGCTCTTAATGTCTCGCTTAAATTACCATCCACAGATAGGTATTCTTTGATATCTTAAAATTATTACCAAAAGACATCGAGCTTGATTCTTCAATTTTACTCAAGAAAAGCAGTTTATTTCCGCAAGAAAAGGCGTTGTTAAGTCTGTAGGTGCTGTGCATTAGCAGTAATTGTTTAATTACTATAATCATCCAATTGAAGTACAAGGCCATAGTTATTAATTTAATTTTAATCGCTTTAGCCTTAACATTATTAAATGTAAATCGTAATTATTGCCCTTAAGGGACTGATCTAATTATTTAATTTAATGTTTTCATGTAAATTATAGCCGGTATTTGCAAAGGTGTAATCGTAATTGTTTTATAAAAATGTGAAACAGAATTACTGCTTTTAATTCTGAATGACTGCTATTAATTCAAATTAAGAAAAATGTTAATGATTTTCTTTTCCGAGAATTTTCTTGCGGTAAATAAAAAAACTATTTGGGGCTTACATTCACAATTTTGTGATTTTTTTGTCTCAATTTTTTCTTTTTCCTTGAGAAACTCTTAATTTCTCAATGAATTGTAATACATATTTAATAATTAAGGATTACAATATTCAATAATTTAGTAATAATTCATAAAAATACTAATAAAATAATAAACACAATTTGAAATGATAGAAATCCTTAAAAATATGTTTATTTTCAAATAGCAACTCAAAAATATGCGATCTTAATTTTAATTCGAGCTTTTTTAAACTTTAAGCAGCTTTAAACGTTGATTTAAATCGTGAATTTTAAAGCAATGAAAATTATTACTTTGTCATGATAGGTCTTTGTCCTAATATCTGATTTAGAAGCAGATGCTTTAGTTATATTCACCGCGAATCTGTTGGAGATTTTAATGCTTGAATAAGCAAGTAACCTCCAAATGTGATGAAATATCGATTACACACCTGATTTGGTTGTATTTATTTACATATTTATTTCGTATTTATGCAAGGCTTATTTTACTCTCATATTTTTAAGCAAGTGCTGGGTTTTACTGAAATAATCGTCCGCTAACAAAGTAATTGTCTTTTTTCATGATTCCTTAGTAGACTATTTATATGGCTATAATAAATTTTAATTAATTAAACAAATAAGAAAGGTTTTTAAATGAGCATTATTCCGCAAAGCAGAAAGAAGTAACAAAATTAATAAATTTCCGCAAAGGTCACTCAGGTTTTTAATTAACGATTTTTGTTTTAAAGATGAATTTATTAACGATTCAAACCAGTTTTTAAGTCTGCAGGTTAATATGACGTTTTGTGTGGTGCAAAAATAACTATCGAGTTGTTGCTGTGGCATTTTTCGATAAACCAAGGAACTCTTCATAAATGTCTTTAAGGAGACTGCGTATATTCGAAGCAGCATTTTTGCGAAACCTTGGTCCGATAAAAAAATTGTTTAATATTGATTTTACCGCATTTTTTGCGAGACTGGAATCTGGAAGCATCTTGATTATTGGGATATTGAAAATGCTGGCAGTTAATTTTATACCAATTTTGTAATCTAAAGCTGCGATAGGATTACTGTAAATGGAGATGACAAATTAATGGAAGTATCTGTGTTAATTGCGTCCATAAATTGTGGATTTACGATAGCTAAATTAATAACTTAATCCTTATACGATGAGGTTTGCCACAAAAAAAATAGTAAGTGGAGCAAAACATTTAGATAAAAATGAAATTTATAAGTGACACATTTTTTTGTTCTTTTTTGGCGGAATCGGAATGTTTTTAAATCTTGAAAAATTATGTAGAGACAGCAGGATCTTTTAAGAAGTAGACGGTTTACAAATTTATTTGAGAAATAAAATTATATTTCTAAATTTTTAGATTTTGGACAGTTTTTCCTTTATTTTAAGTTTTAAAGCACTCCTAAAGGTTCGTTTTCACGTGACATCAAAATCATGGCATTTGAAGTCGTGACGGTGTGACACTTTATGTCACGACTGTTTTCATATAAACTGGTCTCGTGGCATTTCTAGTTTCTAGTCAGTTTAAAATGGCGCCGAGTGAAGTGATTATGGCTGCTGGCTAACCTCAAACAACACTGTTTACACTTTACACCAACACACATGGTACACACTGTCGTGGCAATGCGGCACTATCGTTTTCACCAGGTAAAGCACGTGACACTGGCTTTAAAATGTCACCCAAAATCAAAGCGGGTTTTATTTCGTGACACTGATGTCGCGACAGTAATCCAATGTCATGTCAATATGACTTTTAATGTCACGAATTTCACGAATGAAAGTGTCGTGACATTAGTGTCATGACGATAAAAGTCATGACCTAAAGGTTCGTTTTCACGTGACATCGAAGTCATGGCATTTGAAGTCGTGACGGTGTGACGGTCTCAAGGCATTTCTAACACAATATCAAAAGAGACACTGGCTCCGTCTTCCATGTTTGTTTAATAATAACCTCAAAGAACACTGTTTACACCTACACACGTTGTATACACTGTCGTGGCAATGCCGCACCAAAATCAAAGCGGGTTTGATTTCGTGACACTGATGTCGCGGCAGTAATGCAAACATGACTTTTAAAGTTTTCACGAAGCAAAATGTCGTGACAATAGTGTCAGGACGATAAAAATAAAAGTCATGACTTTGAGGTCACGTGAAAACGAACCTTTAGAAGTACTCTTCCCTACCCAAATACATATAATTATGGATTATTCTAATTGTTTATAACGGAACATATGAAATTGTTTTGCATAAAAAGTTGTATGCAAAACCCTGTTTTCTAATTGTATGGTTGTTAATAATTCTACAAATGAGTCAAAATTCTTCAAAAGTTGTGTAATTAAAGCTAAACTTAAGACGAGGAATAATTGTTTTCACAAGTCTATGGGACAGTACAACCATGGTTTCGCAGTTTTTTGCTACTCATCAGGTATATCAGACGTATACTTAATTCGATATATTTATATTTTTACTATATACTACCAAAGAATATCAAATAAGGCTCGTTGATAAGACTATTCACAGTGACTTATGTCACCTTGGTAGATTTAGTTAGTCATTTTGAATCTTTGAATTTATAGGATTTTCAACACTACGTTTAAATTTTTTAGTTGTCTTTGCCTTTTTTGCAATTTTTAAAGTGTATAAAAGAGGCTGAAATGATCTTTAAAGGAGCTCAAAAACGACCTACAAAAACAGGTTAAAAATAAACTATTATTTAATAAAATTTCTCAAAAATGGGCTGCAGCCTTTAAGATAGTGCAGTAACCTTTGCGGAAAATCCAAAAATCATTTAAAAAGCTTTCCAAATGAGCGCAGAAAAATATCGAAAAATTATTGAAATTAAATAAAATGAAATGGAACGAAATAAAAAACTTGATTAAACATAAAAATTAGCATAAAAATTGTGCAACAAATAGAAAGTTCTTAAAATCAAAGTTAGACTTCAAAAGGGATTTTAGATTTAGTAATTATCATGTAGAAGTTCACTATGAATAAGATTGTAAAATTCAATATGGTTTCGAGAATTTACAAAATTTTCAAAAAAAGGAATCTGCGAATAAATAATTGGTTGTGTTTTAAAACCTTAGATCCTAAAAATATTAAAAATAAGTTTCTTTCCTTCAAAGTAGGATTTTGGAAATGGATAGAGACTGAAAATTATTTTAAAAAATCCTCAAAGAAGGTTTACAATTTAATGTTGATAAGATTCAAAAATAGACAAAAAACTAAAATAAAACGAAAATTTATTTAATAGAAATGTCAAAAAAGTCATTAAGAATTTATGAAAGACAAAATATTTCTGAAATCAATTACAGGTTTAAGTTTAAAAATTTATAAAATACGCTGCTATTGGTTTGTGTATGAAGCATATTCGATAAAACGATAAAATTTGAAATTTTCGTAGATAAAACAGTGAAACGAATCATTAAGTTATGTGTTTAGTTTAAGCAATAATTAGTAACAGTAATCGAAAAGGGGATAAAATAGTGTTTATTACTTTCTGAATGTTAATAATTTAGTTTGGACCATTAATTTGGTTACTCAGCAGAGCAGTTGCTTTGAAACTCCTATTATTTTTTTTAGAATTTATGACTTGGTATTTCTAGAGTTATTACGTCGTTATTTCAGGACAATTACGCCCATTTAGTTATTTAAAAGTTCGGTAATAATGCGTTCTTAAAAGTGCACTAAAATTGCTGCAAATTGCTTTAGATTGCGCGTATTAATTTTTCTAATTATTTACAGTTGCTTTAAATCGTTTACGTTTTATGTTCTAATTAATGTTGATTCATACAAGTACGTGAAACGGTTGTTAAGTTTGTATATTAATGTTTTCTGTGTTGCAGCGAAGGGTTTCGGAACAAAATTTGCAGTAGTCTTTTTTAAATTTTTTATTTATTTGATTAAACTGAACTAATCTCCAGAATTAATTAATTTCATTAACTGCTCGAATAAAGAATCTGTTTGTGATAGAAACGAACAACAGGAAATTAAATTCGGGTTGTTTATCAAATGGCGCTTTAATTGGTTTAGTGAATTAAATTAGAAACCGATATTATGTGGCCCCTCTGATCACAAAACACTTGTGGTTTATATCCTGCTGTTCAGAAATTAAATCCACTGGAGATTTTTACAGTTGACGGGGAACAATTCGGATGAAAGTAAATTTCAGCTCGTTAAGGTATCACGATTCGATTAAAAGAACGGAATGTTCCAATACGACGTTTTAGGAGCATATAATTTAAGGATACCATTAAAGGATCAAAAATATGTGGGTTTGTATTTGAGTGTTTGACATTTGTTTGAATAATATGTTTGTCTTATGAACGATTGATTAGGCAATAACTAATAACAATAATACTATTAAGTGTTGTCCACATGTCGGTTTAAATTATAAAAATTTGTTTTACGACGCTCAATCACGTTTCAATGGACACTTTCACATATTTCGCTTTCTATTGTCAGGCTGCCGTTAAAAAAAAATCATAATTATCAAAAAAACCGCATGCGAACACACCCAATACGAATTTTCACCAACGTGATAAATATTTTTTAAAGTATGTCGAGTATCTTTATTATTTATAGAACGCGGCGGCCATTCTATTTTGAAACACTGAACAAATTCGGTTTATTAATGTAATTATTGTTATTAACCATTGCTGGTTCTTAATTCATATTTATGACCTGTCAAATGAAGTACCAGAATCCATTTGTATTTAATCATTAATGTATAATTTTTGAGCCGCACTCGTTTTCGTAACACTTGGAACAATGTTACTTTTTATGGTTAGCGTGTTTTTTTTTTGTAATAATTAATGGCGCGTTAAGAACCGGTCAATGATACATTAAAAACCGGAAAATTTTTTATTCAAATAAAGAGTATCAATTTAAAATGCAGATTCGGTCTTTAAAATGGGCTTAGATTTTGTTTACACTTCCATATAAACAGTATCAAACTCTTAGATTTAAAAATGATTAATTTTATCTTGGATCGCATAAATTGCCTTCGGGCAATCGTTTAAATAACGTGCCATCAAATTTTGCTTGTTCCCTATAATGAAATATAATCTTCTGGAGATATTAGGTTTGAGACATGAAAAATTGTGTAATCGACTGAATAAAATTGATGGCATCTGTCGTTTTTGTGCAAATTTGGAAAATGCCTATATGGAAAACATGATCACATTTAATTTTGTGGGAAGTATTTTTGGAGTTTATGTAAAACGATAGAGCATCGATGCAATGGACTTTCTAAACTAATTTAGTAGATGTACTTATTTTAAAAACAATAATGGCCGAAGCATTTTTGATCTAACTTTATCTATAAATAAATGGTCTTACCAATAGAAAAATTGTTTCTTCCCTCTTTAAACCGAACAATACTTTGCAAAATTAAAATTAATATAGACTCAGCTACAGAGCCGCGTTCGTGGGCGTGCCGGGCGTGCAAAGCACGCGAGCGACAGAGTAAAAGGGCGGTCACCTATCTTTACTTTAACGAAAAAAATCATGAGAAGGATTCACCTGTTAAGTTAAATAAATAATATTTCTGCAGAAATATGCAGCATCACAATATTTATACAAATTTCGAAAATGATATGATATCAATTAGAGTGAGTAGTGTATTGTTTAAGAACCAAGCACATTATTATACCTACATTATACATATGTATTGAAATAATATTTAATTTGGATGCCTATAATTAAAGGTTATGTTATTTTTTGAGTTAATTAACGAAAGTATTATTTTGCAAAAATTGGTAATGCAGATTTTTTAAAATTATAAAAAAATATAATATAATTTTAAGATAGCTAGATTACATTTAAGTTATTATAGTGATCACTGTTAGTAAATAATTAGCTAAATTAATAGTCTTAGGGCCGGTTGCACAAAGCTTTTGTTAATTTAACGAATGATCAAAGTTGACAAAAGAGCATCATTTTTTGTTTACTAATGTTTTATTTGCCATTAGAATTCGAATTTTGATTCGATTTTGTTCACTTTGACGAATGATTAATTTAACCAAGCTGTTAAATCATGTTTGTGCAACCCGCCCTTAGAAACGTAGAATAAGTTACTTTAGAAACCTTGTAAATAGTCGTTATAGTGAAAAAACAAATGTGAGTTAAAAATCCAGGATACAGAAAACACAAATTTAGAATTCAGTTGATATTTTGAATTCGAAGGGGCAACAACAAAATTAAGTTGTTCGTCCCAAAAAGAGTAAATATTGAATAAATAATCAACTATAAATGCAATGAACAAGATTAAGAACCTGTATTAAATAAAAGAAACTGAGTTTGAAGAAAAATCAAGTGAAGACTGAACTTCAAGAAAAAGCAGGTCGATCAAAAGCAGTCCGAGCAAAAGCAGTTCAAGAAAAAGCAGTTCGATCAAAAGCAGTTCGAGCAAAAGCAGTTTAAGAAAAGCAGTTCGAGTAAAAGCAGTTCGAGCGGTGAAAATTTCAAGCAGGAGCGAGTTAAGCAGAGGCAGATTGGATTTTTGGTTTTGGGGATAAAGAATTTTTTTGGAAAAGAAGGGGAAGTTCAGAATAAATAGTGAGTGTAGAAAATAATATTAAGATAATTTTAAGTAGGGTTGATAGGGAAAACAAAATAAATAAAAAGAATCTGCATTATAAAATTTGAGCAAAGTTTTTATTTTGGTTAATTAAAAATTTGAACAAACAACGAACCTACCTAACGACCTTGAGGTAAGATCTCTGTAAGCCAGCGCCGGTTTAAGGCGCTGCCGGGCCTTAGGCGGCAATGGGGAGTCTGGCGGGCGCAATCCCTTGTAAATGGGGGGGGGGGGGGGTCTGGGGGCTCCAGAGTTGTTGGGTCAAAAATAAAACGAATGTGCTAGAAGTTGTGTGCAAAAAATACGAGGGTGGAGCGATAAGTATGGTAAAAATGAAACAAAAAATAATTTTTTTAGCCAGAATCACCTTTTAGGTCGATACACTTAGTCCAACGCTTTTCCAATTTTAACTGTAACTAGTGTAGTGTAACTTATTAACTTATTACGGCGCAGAGTTGCCGTGGTGTCGCCAAAATTTTGTTCAATAAATTTAGGGCCCCAGTGAGCTCCCGGGCCCTAGGCGGCCGCCTAGTCCGCCTAATGGTTAAATCGGTACTGCTGTAAGCAATTAAATTAAAGAGCAAAGCAAATTATATTTTTTTGAAAATTGTCGTATCCAACGTAAGTAATAACTAAATAGGGGTACAGTGCAATAATTGGCAGCCCAAATTGAGGCTCAGTACAGTATATTACTGGACGTCTAGTTTTTAAGATGGTACTTTTATCAATAGTTGCTATTATTACGCAACGTGATTTTTAAACAAAACGTTGGAGACAGATTTATTTACATATACCAATATGAAAATATCAACGAACGTAATTAAATCGAAATGTAACTATTTTGTATTTTCAGCAAAATTATGAATTTATTGGGCGTATGCTTAATGGTTACGAAGTAATAATATTAGTTTAATTGTTCATAAATTTAAGATGCACGTGCGAACAGCTAACTTTTTAGTTCCATCAAGAATGCCTAGAACACAATTGCTGTAACAAAAACAATTAATCCTAACTCTTTTTCGAGCTGTTTTTATATTAAAAATTTACTTTTATAACAAGTAAAATAATTGAACAATAGTAATTTACGATACAAGTAACGTTATGAAACCTTTTACATTACGAGAGAAAAGTTTGAAAGAACGAGCGACGAAGGAGCGAGTTCTTTTAAATTCTCGAGTAATGTAACCAGCAAATAACATTACGTGTGCCGTAACCCGGTTTATATCATCCTATAATAATTTTTTTGTGCAACCGGACGCGAAGTGGTCATTTCGCGTACGCAATACAGGACGCGAGATCCGATTTCGCGGCCTGTATTGCGTTACCCTTAGTAACGGCCACGAAACGCGTTTTATTTATGTTGTTTCCATAGAAACATTGTGACGTTCAAATAACTATTTTCAAAAAATTAAATATTATTTTCAATGACAGTTCATAAAGTGTAACGTAAATCTGACATATTGTGCTGTTATCTAAGCGAATTAAGCTTTACAGCACTAGTGCTGTTAAGGTATCTTAACACAACTCGTTGCTAAGGAGTTATTAGCATGATAACCTTATAGGATGATATAAAGAAATTAATGTATCAAAGAGAGATTGAAAAGTAAAGATTATTAAGTGCTTACAAAATTGAATTAAGATGCTACAAATATTAAAGCTAGATTAAATAATTAAAAACAAATTATTTAAACATGATGTAGCTCTTTTTAGATTAGATTATAAAAACCAGGGCGCTATAATCAGGATATATTAACATTAAAATCTTAACTCACCGTTAAAAGGAAAAAGGTATAAAACAATTTCACTGAGAAGAAGAAACAAAGTTTGAAAAACAGGAAAACAAACCGTAGGTAACAAAAAGACTCGTACAAAACATTCAATTATCAAAAAGTAAACCTCATTATATCAGATGATCAGATTCTTCTTTCTCTTTCAATGCATAAGCGTAGACTTCTTAATAATGTCAATTGGACACGATATAGAGTTTGGATAGGTATATAGGTATGTTAGCAAATACTTTTCTTATGCGATCTTCCATATCTTCAGTTGTAGTAGGTCGCTTTTGACAAACTTGGTTTTTTATACTCTCCCATAGAAAGAAATCTGTTGAACTCAAATCGGAGGAACGTTTAGGCCATGATAGAGGACCATTTCTGCCACTTCACTTTTGTAGTCGCAAATTACTTTAAAATTCTCGAACCCTCCATTAAATATGGGGTACATTTCTATCATGGTGAAATCAGTTCAATTGACGAGTTCCAGTTCAAGCAAAAATATGAAAAATAGCGAGACAACATAGGGAAAATGGTAAACACAAGTTACAAATTATAGACTATCAATCAATTATTGGAAAAATGTCCAGACTTTAACAAACCACTACATCTAGGTTTTGGGGACTTTTCTAAAGCTTTAGTTTAGAACATAACTCGATGATTCAGGCCCTAATTCAGAAGGAGTACCGATAAAATATGTTAGAATTGTTGAAAGAAGAAGACTTATAGAAAGGCGTTTGAGTAAAAGTAAGACTAAAGATAGATGGAGAGTATTTCAGAACCGAACTAGCTGGAACACAAGGAGATCATCTGTCCATAAACCTTTTTACAGCCACTTTAGACGGCATGAAAATAAGAGCTAAGTCTAATGAACTTGAGGTTTGCTGCTGATGTAATTTTATTATCGGAAAGTAGTGCAACACTGAAAGTAATGCTGGACGCGTTAAGCAAGGAGAGTGAAAGGCAGGTCTAAATATTAATTTTGGCAAAACCAATAACTTAATGTCGAGTAGATAGTCAAAGGACATAATGCTGGGTACTGAAAAAGTGAAATATGTGAAAGAAGTTACTTATTTGGGACAGACAATTTGATTTGCAAATAGAACTGAGCGTGAAATAAATATAGGTTAGAAGTACTTTTGGTATCTAAAGAACGTTCTAAAAAATAGTGACATTTCTGTAAACTTAAAAAGAAGTGTTTTTAACAACTGTGTGACTCCATCTATAACAAACAGCGCTCAAACTTGGACACTAAACAAAGAACTATGCCAAAAACTTAGTGTTACACAATCTAAAATGGAGAGATCCATGCTAAACATAAAATTAAGTGATAGAGAACTCAAAAAATAAGGAGTAACATGAGAATAAAAGAAATTGTGAACAACTGAAATGGGCAGGTCATGTAGGAAGAATGACAACAGATCGGGGGGCTCACAGGACTACTAAATGGATTCCAAGAGACCAAATCAAAGGTGGGAAGTAGAAATCTCCAATATAGCTGATTCTTCATGGTAAATGGAAACAAAAAATAGATCCTCATGGCAAGAAATAGGAGAGGCCTATGCCCTACAACGAGATCTAGATAGCTAATAATAATAATAATAATAATAATAATAATAATAATAATAATAATTTATTTAATTTAATTTTTTCTAATCAACCTGTTGTCAGAGATGTTTTGCTTTTAGTTTTTGGTTTCCTAAATAGGATTTTTATGCAGACGAATAAGTATTACAAAATTATAAAGACTTAAAAATAAAATTACACCGTGCCAAAAACCGGAATATGCAGGATATGATGAAGATGAAAACCAAAGCAGACATTAGTGGTATTATGAACTATCTAAACCTAATCAAAATGTATTCTGTAATATAATATTAGTTAACTAAATTAATGTGTAAAAGTGCGAAAAACCTATGTACAATGTACACATACAAGAAAGTACATTTTAAGAGTTCAGTAGAAATTAATTCCTAAACTATACTCCATTATATAATAGTTATTTATGTATCAAGGGCGTAAGGAAGCTTTTATGGCTTGAGATGTGATTTTGAGCCCAAGGCGTAAGCTGAGGACTAAAAATAATAAATAATAGCAATAAATAACCCCCCAGTTATATCGTTTTGTATTTCTTTGTGTTATATTAGTAAATAATAATTAGTGGAAAATAAAGGTGAATTTTATGATCTTCCACATGTGTTGCATATAAAATTTATTAAACATTCTATTTTGTTTGCCACAAGATTGTTTCAAACAAAAAATTGTATAGTTTAATTATGCGGGCGGCAAAAATAGTCCCGCACGCGGACTCCGAACACCTAAGCGCGGCGCAGCCCTGTTCAGATTTACGTTATTTTACTGCTGTTAATCTAGTTTATATAAACTTGTTTAAAAGTTATTCTATTACTCCAAAGTTAAACTGTTCGTTAAACATTTTTAAAGAATATTACTTTAGGAAAGTTGCATTTTAAACAATTTCGTTTTAAACTCAAGACGTCTATCCATATTTAGTTGTAAATCTGGTTAAGCAAATTGTAAATTTTTTGTGGAAAGAAAGCCGAAAGAGGTGTTTGATTTTTCTTTTGGTCGTTTCCAGAAATAATTTTATACTTATTTTAAAGTCTGTTTGTGAATACATTAAATATGTTTGAATGCTTGTAAAATCTTCTTCTATTAAAGTGGGACTTTATTCAGATTCGATGTTGCAAGTAGACTGAGGTGTGCTTTGATAATTTTGTAAATTTAATATTTATATTTGAATTGACTGACTTCTGTTTTGGTTAAGTTTATGTAGTACTAAAGCAAATAATGCTCTTTGGTAAGATTATTCACCATGCTGTTTGTGACTTAACTTAAGTCACCTTTGAGAATTTAGTCATTCCAAATC
Source organism: Melanotus villosus (assembly GCA_963082815.1). Lineage (NCBI taxonomy): Eukaryota > Metazoa > Arthropoda > Insecta > Coleoptera > Elateridae > Melanotus > Melanotus villosus. The sequence continues at coordinate 796,148 of OY720421.1, read as the reverse complement.
TTAGAATTTATAGAATTCTCAGCACTAATTTTAAATTCTTGTAACTATATTTTCTTTCTTTGTAATTGTTTAGAGCAGTAATTATTTTATTTCCTATTTAAATTTAGATATAACGCAATGATTGATTAAATATTATTTTTTTATTTATCTTGGCCTTGCCTTTACAATAAAATAATTTCGAAATCTGATAGGCGCACATAAATAATATAAACTAAAATAATTCTACGGAATCTTTTATTGACGTTTCCATCAGTGTTATCTTCAGAATAATTGCCATTAAAAAAAAAACTAGTTTATACTAAGTATAAATGTAAGACTGTAATAGGAAAGTTTTAATGTGTCTTTTGTAACTTTAATTTTAATTGACAAACTATCCGTGTTATCTTTTTACAATTTTTATGACCTAACCAAATTGTGATTAATGTTTTATTACTTTTAAACTAGTTTTTTTTAATACCAATTGTTTTGAAGATGATCAGTCAAATGCTGATGGAAACGTCAATAAAAGATTCCATAGAATTATTGTTTGTATTGTTTACATGGGCCTATAAACCAAGATTCTGAAATTATTTTTTTATAAAACATATTTCAATTAAATACTATTATAACTACGAAAACCGAAGTTACTATTGTTAATATAGTATTATGTATAAGCAGAGGATAAAAAAACAACTTCTTCAGATTTTACTATTGAACGCTTTACTTTATGTTAAAAGGAAACTGCGATGAGTCTTATAAGTACCCACAGAAATTTAATTCTTTTACGTTTATAGGGCTGAGGTTAGAAATAAAAATGTTTTAATCAGTACAGAAAAAGTTCATGAAATCATGGTTTACTAAGATTAACAAAAGCTAACGGTTCTATGTGGCTGGCTGATTCTATTGTGAGGACGCTGACAAACGGGATAATGTGACAGCAATTTTTATAGATTATGTAAGTTATCAAAGTTATTTATAACTGTGTGGGTGGGTTGTATAATTTTTAAGGCAGATTATCTTATAATCCTAACGATAAGTAAAAGTAAGTGTAAAATTTCAAATTATTGTATAGGCAAGGCCTGCTGAATTAATATTGCATATAAGGCCTTACCGCTTCATTTAGCCAAGACGCAATTAGCAAGGACGCAGGCGCCATTTGACGTGAACTATGCATTTGTGACAAATGTATAGTTCACGTCAAATGGCGCCTGCGTCCTTGCTAATTGCGTCTTGGCTAAACGAAGCGGTAAGGCCTTATATGCAATATTAATTCAGAGGGCCTTGGTATAGCGTATATGTAGTTCATTATATTATGTAACAAAACTGTTCATAGATGGTGCTTCATAACATCATAACTAAGAAAAAGTATATTAACCCAAGCATTATCAAAATAACTAACTTTAAACAGTTATATTACTACTTGTATTTCGAAGTTTGTTTTCTGAAGTTTGCTTATATTTTAACCTATAAAATAGGTTAGTTTTTAGCAAGTTTACTGTTTGCTTTGTTACAAAAGTCGTTAACAACGAAACTCTTTGAATAATGAAAATTTTTGCTGGGTTTTCATGGTAAATAAAGTTCCTCTGTAATTTTTAAAACATCAAGTTGGTTCATAATGAAAATCTAAAGACGTTAGATGCATAATGAAGTCACATAGTTAGCTTCTGTGTTTCACAGTAGATGAACCTTTAATTGGGACTACCACCTAATTATGCCTCTTTAATTATTATGGAAACTCGGTGACTGTAGTTATTACTATAAAAACATTACAATTATTACATTATTCTGATCTTTGTCTTCTTGTTATCCTAATTACCCGTTAAAAACAACCGTGCAGGTTTTCACGTGAGAGTGGCTATGAATTTATTTAATCTTTGTTGCGAAATGATGTTGGCCCTTTCGACTGTAGACAAATTTTTAAGTTTCAGTTTATTAGTTAATTTATGAACTATAAAATGCAAATGCAAAACATCTACCTACCTGTTTCTTTGAGACATGTTAGTTTCATAATTAAGCAAATAAATGTTTAATACAGTATTATTTGTTAATTAAGTCAATTAAAAATTTACTAGAATTTTTAATGTGCATATAAGACGCATGCCATTATTTATCTTATGTTTAATATGACAAATTTGTAAGCCTTCTTTAAACTGCTCAGGACGGGTTGCACAAACAAGATTCAATAGCTTGGTTAAATCATTCGTTAAAGTGAAGAAAATCGAATGCATATGGCAAATAACACATTAGTAAACAAAAAATGATGCTCTCTTGTTAACTTTGATTATTCGTTAATTTAACAAATAAAGCTTTGTGCAAGCGGCTCTTAGTCTCAAGAATGATGTTTTTACAAAACCAGACATTGTCTTATTATACTCTTATATTTATAAAATTGTAACAGGTATTTTGTTGGGAATTGGCATGGAACATCGTACTTTTATCGTTTTATCGTTCTTTTATCAGATCGTTAAATTTTCGTGACAATCTGGAGGGTCAGAAAAGTTGTAATTTTCTCTTTTAGTTAACGGTGACAATACTTTTGCCCTATAAGGAACGAATTTATTCAAAATACAGTTAATTAAGGCAACGATTTAGAAATTACCCTCACAATATTTTTGCTTTGTTATTGCAATTACTAATATGAGTTCATATGATTTTGAACTTTTTGTTTTCAGCAGGATATTTATGGGAATTTTCTTAAAACACTGTAGTAGATATTTACATAACAAGGGGGGGTAAGTTAGATATACTCTGTCGAGTGCTAAGCATATCGAATATCGATATGAAATTCGAAGAATATGAATTGATTTCATTGTGTGCGTTTAATCCCTATTTTGAGATGTCCACATTTTCTCATATACGGGATAATTCTATACAATTCATATTTCTCAGGAAAACTATCAGCTGAAAGTATTTTATCTACTTATTTAATTTTTTTTAAGGACGTATGGAGTATTCGATGAATTAATACATCAACTTATTTCACGTACGCAATCGTAATACGCATCGATTAATTCGATATTGTGGATAATATGTATTTTTTTCAATATGGTGCAGGTAGGGTTGCCAACATCGAGTCGATGCTGACCCGAAAAAATATTACTTCAAATAATTTTCATATCTAGCCGTCACGATATATATGATGTTGTCGCTTTGACTTTGTTGTTGTTGTGAATTGCAATAGAGGTCTATATAGAAAGTTAAGCAGAGACCTACTTGGTCAGAACTTGAATGGGTGACCATTCTGCGGCTAGGTGTGCTCGGCCCCCCGACACTGTAAAGGTATAAGAGTGTGAAAAGAAAAGAAAGAAATAATGGTTTTGATGCGTTAATTGGCCCTAAAAAATCCCTGATTATTTATCTACTCCCTGTATATTAGCTTTCAGATGTACAGAGAATTGTTATTTTTTTGCCAACTTTAATGATATGTTTTTAAATTTTGAAATTTGAATCAACTTTCAATCTTTAAAAATGCCATGGCTGTCGCATAGAAAGCCACTGCAAAGGATTAAAACAAAACACCTACGTTTTTGTAATGTGTTAAGTGATAAATCTTGTGTCAACGTTAAAAAAATACAGCTACGAACATTTTTATAAAAAGCGCATGCAAACTAAAGTGCATTTGGAAGTTTTAGACTTTCATTAATTTATCTGGTGTTAATATCAGCACCAAATTTCCAGCTTAATTAGAACCGGTGTTGTTTGTCAGGTATTAGTTGAACAAACATTAGTAGGCGTGCTTGTCACATGTGAAATACATGACAAGAAATAGGTAGGACAAATAAGATTTTTTCACAAATAAGCTACATGTTTGATAATTTTGTTTTTGTGTTTTATTTTTGTAGATTAAATGCTTGGGTTCGAAATGCCCTGGAGGGCAATTTATCGCCTTTAAATTTTAATCCTATTTGAATTTCGTAATTTATTCCCTTTGAGATTTTCTTTTCTTTGTATCTGCAGCTTTAAATTCCTGGTTGAATTTGTATTAGAGTATTTAGGTTTTGCCAGTGGAGTAAATTTTCTTCATATGAAAAACAAGCTTTATATATCAAAGGTGAACTACAAAATGATTGTCATTAGTGGGGTTTCTCTTTTCAGAACATCGCGTTCTCTTAACGTTTTAGCAAGAACAAAAGAAACGTTCTTAAACTGCTGTTAGAAAACCTAAAAAAAGGAAACAATACGTGAGAGTAATGATCCCGATTATGCGATACCATTTCCTTGATGGTTTTTGCCTGGCAATTCATGTATTAATTAAAGTTTTCTTTGTAAACCCCACGCAAAGTAAACTTCCTGCTTATACATTTATATTCTTTATTAAAAAAAAATGCTTTGTCGCCTTAGTTCAACACGCAAAGGTAACACTATAAACACCAACGTAATAGTTCATTTTAATATATCACCAATTCTGTATTAACATATGTTACTCTAAGAAAGTAGACCTGTTCAGTAGTTGACATTAAATCGAATATTAAAATTAGATTTTTTTTATTATTTAATTAATATTAGACATGATAAAACTGCAGGGCATAAACAAAGTTAAAAGTTGTTGAAAAATTAATTGCTAGTTTACATTTAAATGCTATCCTTGCTTGTCATTATAGATTACCCTTCAAATTTTGATGACTACGAACTTTTTTTATTTTTCATTTTACATACAATTAAAACCGTTCGCAGGACGTTAAGCAACGGCCCTTCTTCCTGTATGCTAATTGTTCGATTGTTCTAGTTTGGTTTACTGTTATACTTATTCTAATTAGTAATGTAAAAAAAAATTGGGATGATGATTATTAAATCATCGAAGTGATTTGTATTTATTTAAATTTGACGGTTGCCTTGTGTGGGCTTTAAATGTTCTGTATACTTTCCAAAATCATCATTAAAGGGAACGGTTTGAAATTATGAAACTAACTGCACACGAACAACAAATAATACATATGAATTTTAGCTTCAGCCGCTGAAAGAATTATTGTGAGGTAAAATGTTTAAAAGCTGCTAAAGTTTTGGAACTATTACCTAATTTAAATCTGATATGAGAAAAGTTTAAATAAAAAATAGTTTATGTCACATTAACAACAATAAAACCCAAACATTATGACAAAATCTGAAAGCTTTAAATTTAATATAATCTTAGAATTTAGTGATATTTTTTAATAATTCAATTCATAATATTTAATATTTAAACGACAACAATAAGTAGTACTTCCTTGCTTGTATAAAGTATGTTATAAGTTATAACAGAAGTGAACATGACTGTTAAATATATCGAACAGTAACTTAATACCTTGGTCACGTTTTAAATGTATAACTTGTTAGTTTTTTATGCGCTTTTATAATTATGAAATTAAGCCATTAAAAAGTGTAACTAAGCTACTGGTTTGCTGGATGGAAAAGTAAGATTTGAATTCTCATCAACGTATGTAGGTTGGGTTAGTCGAAGGTTATTCCTAGTATGGATAAAGTCGTGTACTGGATTTCAGATGTGTTCCAAATACTTGTACAGAAAACAGAAACTATGATATTTATGAGAGTAAAATATGGCAACTGATTTTTGGTTTCACAATTCTTTTACGTTTTCACTTTCAAATCTGTTTATTTGGCACATTTACATTTTTGACAATTTATTTTCTTTCTTTCTATCTTTCTTTTTTTTCTTCTTTCTCTTTTCGAATAATTATTAATAATAAATAAAAACGTTAAAAATATTTAAGAGAATAGTTTGATTTCCAAGGCGTCTTAATGTTTAGTTTAGGAGTGACCTAAAGGAAGAAATTACTAAAAACTTATAACAACACAAAAAATAAAGAGGTCTTATAGACATAGACAAAACAAAAGCCATGACCACGGAGTAGCCATGGCATAGTGCTTCACGATAGCGATAAGAAATTATTATAGAGATTTGTTTTTAGTTACCTGTTGTTACAATTCTTTATAGGTGTAAAAATATAACAATAGTTACGTTAAAATATTAGGTGATTATTGACCGTGTAGCCTAAACGAACTGTAATAATTTTATGTTATAATGATCTGTTGAAATTTCGAAAGTTTTAAACTTACACAAACGGCCGTTAAATAAACGGCCATAAAAATTAAAATAGTATCTGTGCCTTTCATGTTTAATTTTAGAAAATATAACTGTTTTTAATGTCCAGATTGCTTGTTAGACATTGACCTAACATTTTGATGTGCTGTTGCAATAAAAAAATTAAAAAGTTTTAATTAAATAACATTTCCGTCGGTTAGCAGAGTCAAGTAGCATTTATTTTGATTGATATGTTCACATTAAGTAATCAAGTACAACTGAGTAATAACTGACTTAATTAAAAATCTAGTCATTTAAGTTAATTTTAGTGCTCAGTATTAGACTTAAACGCAGCTAAATAAATAATATGATGTTATGTGAAGTCAGCTGCAACATAAATGTCAACGAAACGCCCAGAAGATCAGATAACTATATTAATAGTTATGATAAAAAGATGTGGAACTTCCTTTAAAAATAAAAAAAGGTGTAAGATTTTCTATTTTATAATTACTTAACATAAGTACAGTCTGCTTCCCTCTTGTATTGCATTGGAATTTGGAATGCTCTTAATACTGTATTGATTTCCCCGACAATCATCATTACCAAATCCGCCAGACTACCTCAAAAATAAAAATATTTCCTTAAATTGCCCCGAACTACCGTAGAAAACGTTGGACTATCCCTAAATGCCCTGAACCGTCTCACTCTTTGACTGCCTCAAATTATTGCTGGAAATTTTTTTCGGTATACCTATACACACGGAGCATTTAATGAATCAATACAATAATTTATTTCACGTATCGAACCAGGAGATAATACGAAGTTATTGGATATATCGAATAATTTTATACATGGTTGTATTCGATGAAGCGAAGTAATCTACTCGTATTAATTCTATGTATAGGTAGTATCGATATTTTCATTATCTTTCAATATTGCGAAGACCCACTTCAAATTTCTATTAAGAATGTGTGTAGGGTAACTCGTTAAGGATTGTTTGTATTATTATTGTTTGTATTATTGACCTGTGGTTGGCAACCTCGTGTGCACGAGCTACAATTGTTTCAATTGTCAGGTGCACTTGCGAGGCTCTGACGACCGGCGGAATAACCGTCGGATCTGAGATCAAGGAGATGTGATCTCCGCGAATACCTACCAACCCGCATTGGCCAGCATAGTATAGTATCGGCTAAAAACCCTAAACATGGATAGTTATTCAAGAAGAAGGTTCTTAGTTTCCTGCGGCCTGCTGATTCTCGACCATGGTAGCTGTTGGAAACATGGGCAGCAGGTACAGGGTACGAAATTCCCCGGGTTGCGGTAAGCTACCATTCTAAGATATAGCAACATATAATGCCAGAACTATGTCCACGGAATGGAAAGTAGTAGATGGAAACATATAAAGTGGGATGCCGTAGGAATTAGTGTGGTTAGAAAAAAAGATATGTTAAAATCCGGTAATGTGTTCCACTACAAATGAGATGATGACACGTCAGTAGGAGGAGTAGGTCTGCTCATTTATAGACGGCAAACTAGCAACAACAAGCGCATCTTCAAGAGTAATGTATGCAGTTTTGAAGTTAAACACGAAGCATAGTATAAAGATCATCCAAACGTATAGAACACCATGACGCGGAAGAAACAAAATGAGCAAAATATAGGAATTGGAAATTATGGGATTGGATCAAGGAATGAAAAAAGAGAAATGTTTTTAAATTGCCTTTTACAACATAGTTTGTATGCCATGAATACCTTTTCTAAAAGCAAGGATAATAGAAAATGGAGGTTGGCAAGTTCGGATGGACACACCAGAAATGAGAAACTGACGATACGAGTTTTTCATGTGAAACAGCTAATTTAAACAATGGTATTATTACATCGGGACTGACTGTCAGGTCTGATAATCAGTCGCCTATCAGTCGCATGTGAAACGGCTCTAAATGATGATGATGATTGGTCCGAAGTGTTGGTCGTTTGCCTCTGCATTGCGACTTTTATAAGACTTATTATTCTTCCTGTAGTTTGATTGGACTTACCAATTGGATAGCGCTTGTCTCTCTAAGAAGTCCAAGTTTCGTGCTCATTCTATTTTTTTATCTTAACGAAGTTCTTCGAATCTAAAAGTGCTCTCCAATGAACTGCTTTCTAAGTTAGATTATTACATTTTCAGCGTGTGGAGTATTTTTCCTGCCCCATTCTCACTCATTCTAGAAATGAGACCGTTTTGATCATCGGAGTATTTTCCACATGTACAAGGTGGTCCAAATTGGACACTTTTGATAGGAAACACCAATTTCTAGAGGAGATAGAAAAAAACTAACCTACATGTTACGAGCTCGATTTTTGTGAGAAAGTGAATGCCGAAAACCGCACATCGATATCTTGAACTGTTTAGAAGATATAGGGTGGTTTTCAATTTTGTGCATTTTTGACCCACCCCCGTAACTTATTTATTTATGAATATTTTTTGTTTCTGTAAAAACATTCTTAAGGCACTTTTTTTAAAGGAATCCAATGGTGTCCCAAGTTTTTTTGTAAAAAGAATGGTTTTGAAGATATGACATAAACTTGTATTTTTTCTTATGGAATATAAAATACTTGCTACTTTGCTTTTTAAACATGTATTTTATAACAGCTGTAAGTTTATTTCGTTTTATTGTTCAACATGGCACTCCAGATTAACAAAATTCATCTTAGTATTTTAGAAACAGCAATAAGAAAAAATACAAGTTTATGTCATAGCTTCAAAACCATTCTTTTTACAAAAAAACTTGGGACACCATTGGATTCCTTTAAAAAAAGTGCCTTAAGAATGTTTTTACAGAAACAAAAAATATTCATAAATAAATAAGTTACGGGGGTGGGTCAATAATGCACAAAATTGAAAACCACCCTATATCTTCTAAACAGTTCAAGATATCGATGTGCGGTTTTCGGCATTCACTTTCTCACAAAAATCGAGCTCGTAACATGTAGGTTAGTTTTTTTCTATCTCCTCTAGAAATTGGTGTTTCCTATCAAAAGTGTCCAATTTGGACCACCTTGTACATAGGTACATGTAGGTACATAGGAGAAACAATTAATAGAACTACTGTTGTGAAGGTTGTTGCCACAAAGGCCAGGCAGAGTAGCCTCTGTATTTTCCAATCCTGCTCTTATTCATAGTAATATTTGGTATAACATACAACCAGTGAAATCATAAATGGGGCTTGAGCTAACTACTAGGTTCTTTGAAACATTCTTCTACAGATCCAAAAGATGTTTATGGATTTGATGTTCAGGTGTTTAATATCTTATATGTAAGTTAGTTTGGTGCCTAGAATAACTCCCAAAAACTTATAATCGAAGGTTCCTCATATTTATAGTACTTTTTCAGGACCCATAGTTTTTAAGGTACCTATTTTGTATCATTTCATTAGCCTTGCATGGCCTAAAACAATATCTGATTAAATTTAAATGTCAGTTCAAGATATTTCTGGGCTACTAAACTTTACATTACTTATCATAATAAGTCCACACCGATAAGTTATACGACAGGAATGACAATCTTTTAAATTTTTATTTGTTACCAGTTATACAGTATGTCCACGGATTGAGTTCCAAAGAGGTATGATTGACAAAAAAATTTTAAATTTAAGTTGCATGTTTGGGGATTAAACCCTGCTTGGCTTGAAACTAATTTTAAGTATATTTTTGATTGTTTCAAATCAAGGAGGCCTTGGTGGTAGATAAAAAAGTATTTTGTATTTAGTTAAAGTAACTTTTTTGTACTAACTATGGCAAAACGTCATTAAGAAAACGTTTTCGCAATGTAAAATCATCGATCCATGCAAAATTTCAGAAATATCGGCTTTTTTTTATGAAATCGTGTCTGCTTATTGTTAGACTTAAGTAATCAGTTTACAAAACGTTTAATTTCAAATTTTATTTTGTAATAGCCACCTGCGTATTTTTTAATTTTCTATTTTTCAGGGATTATATTTTAATGTAATTGCTTTTATTTAAAGCATATCGCTAGGGTGTTTCTTGGGGGCAAGAATGTGGCAGAAAGTATCATGTATCAATTTCATGTGTAAACCAATAACAGAAATATCATAAATCTTTAGCGTAAAATCACGTTCCTTTTGGCAAATTAGTTCGCCGCATATATGTAAACAAGGGGACCCACACGTGGTCTGCTAAAAGTATCCAATTTCAGAGTAATTTAAAAATACCAGAGCATTGGGATTTTCACTCAACCATGGAATTCATGATATTAGAGAGCAAGGGTCACGCATGGGAACATTTGGATACTAATCTATTTATGAAAACACTCGTGAGAACATCTAAACACACTCCCCGCTACATGAGAATTTTTAGTATAAATATACAAGAAAATCTTATCAAAGGACCAGTCTTCATTATTCAGTTACGCTGTATAGTGGTCTGGGATCTCGATTAATACGCTGATCGAGTGTATCTACTTACTGTAAAGTATACAGTTAGTAGTGCTGCGTTCTGTTGCTTCGCATTAACTAGTAGAAATCTTTCATAAGGGGTCTCCCTGAGTAATCCAAATTAACCGAAAAATTAGCAATTTTAATATATTGCACGTATTCAAGATTAAACTTTATCTAAATTTACTGTCAGGTTGCCCTGATGTAAGTGTTGATCACATTTAATTACAACAAACGACAATTCTGACTACTGAGATATGTCTTGGGCATATTCTCAATCAACGATAGGGTGAAACATCCCTTACAATGTACGAGAATACCTAGTATCTCGTATATTCTCGTACATGAGAGGCAACGCTTCTCATGTACTAATTAAGAGTCTTGCATAGCGCATGTACTCTGTTCGAGGGCAATTGCACCCTCGTCAAAAAGATTGGTTGTACACCACATTTGGCTCCGGCCGCTTGGTTTTAATATCAATCACATAAAAGATCGATCTTGAATCGCACATATGACGGACACCGACTTCCAGCATAATTTCTTGTGATCAACCACGCACTCAGGCCACCTTAAGTACATCAAAGTCATAAAACAAAAGTCTGATAATTATTCACGCCACTGCCCTTAATTAACTTGCCTAGTCTGATGTTCATACACTATGCTTACTTATTTACTGTATTTGTAAATATCTGTACATAAATCTGACTTTATAATATAGGTATGTATTAAACTTGGTGGAGTATTTATTTCTTGTTTTATAAGGTGAGCTACTCTAGATCAACGAACCACAACAACATTAAGGGTCTTCTGACTACATAGTCAGTTATTTAAGTAGAGGGTAAGATTTTCACTTAACCAATAAGGGTTGAGGGTGAAGGAAATCTTAGTGAAAAACTAGACGATCACAGCGAAAAACTGTAAAGGGTAACACACCGGGGGTCGTAAAGTTACAATTTACAAAAAATTATAATGAAACAATTTATTCAAATAAACCACCTCCTAAATTAGCGATGATGTGAATTTGAAAATAAAATTCGCCTACTCAAGTTTTTCATGATTTTTAATAAAACATTTTCTAAGTCCAAAATTTCGAGATAAATGTGAATAAAAGAGGAACTGTAACAGTTAGCCCAAAAATGAAAACTGCTTTAGGGACCCGAAAACAAGCAGACAACTTTATCAAGAGTGACTTTTTCGGAAAAATTAAAAATAAAAATTTTTTTCCTCTTTGTAACTCAATCCGTGTACATACTTTATACATAATAAGGGAGGTAAGTGATATTTGCTGTGTCGACCATGGCATACAGATTAAATTATCTCATTTACTGTGATGTAAACCTTTGTGATTATTTATTAGCATAAATTTCTTTATTATGTTCATTTCAAATAAATAAAAAAATAAAATAAATAAATAGATAAAAAAAACCTGTGCAATATTTTTTCCTCCGATGATATAAACTGATATTAAAAATTTTAGCAATCCTTGATATATTGATTTGACATTAATTATCACTAAATTAATCACTTTATTTACTTCCCCAAGGGGGTAAATTGATAAACAAATGGCAAAAACCCAGTGTTATATGGTAAGTGCAACTTATTCATCAGCCATGGAGTAGCTACTTTATAGGATTATTCCAAATTTACCGTAATTTATGTACCTCGCCAGATTTGCAACTATGTCATGAAATTGAAAGTAACTAAAAAGCTTTAACAATTTGACTTTATTTGATCTTTGTTGTATCATTTGAAGAATAAACCGACTTAAACGTTGAATACGGTTTAATAACACAGCAAAGATGCAAATACTTCATTTGAATGCTACATGTAAAAAGGGAAACACCTAATTAACTCTTTTCCGTTAAGTATTCATTATTGTTTTGCATATATTCACCTGCGGCAGGTGTTTAAAAAGTGACTGTTGTTCCACATCTTTGCATTTAAATATTAAAAACCAAAATTTTACTTATTCTATCTTTTTACGTTAGTTGTCTTTTAACATCGCTGCCTTTTAACATTAATTTTTACACGAGAAACTATAAATTTCAAGCGCTTTAAATTTAAAACTATTTTCAAAACTGCCCATTTATCATATTTTTAGTATCAACGCATTTGTTGTTGTGACAGGCAATAAGTGCATTGTAAATTATTCCAAAAACATTTAAAGAGGACTAAGAAATACAACAGAATAATAGAACGTTTTCGCTATTTTATAGTTATTTAATAGCCTCGAATGTTATGTGTCGTTTTGTATTTCCCATTCCCTGGAATTATATTACAACTTAATACACATTTCTAATTTTATTTTATGGTTACATAGTAAAACAAACGCTGAGACACAATGAAATACTCATAAAACTGCTCGATTGCTCGGGTTGATTTGCTTAATCGTATTTCTGGAAATCAGTAGTTATTATTTTGCAAATTGCTACTAAAAGTTGCAGTGGCTTTATTGAATGCTTCTGTGTTTTGAAATTAAATTTTGTTTTCATCTGAAAGGTTTTTAATTAATAGTAAATTAATTGAAAAATTTACAAAGTTACCTACCAGTATTAAGAAATTGAAAAATTACAATTACTGTATGTAATGCACGTTCAAAGATGATCTACCTGTAATCTACATAGAGAAAGATCATTAATTTGCTGAAACGAAAATTGTAAGTTTGGTTCATAACCTGCAATTTCAAAACAATTAGTGTAAAGTGTATTTGGTTAAATATCTTATTATGTGTCAAAATTAGGGCCAAAGTAATTTAATTCCAGTAAAATTTTTCATGAGTCACCGTTTCAAAGTAACCATCCATTTTGGTCAGATTTGTAAAAATTTACAAAAAAAATATTGAGAGGTTAATTAAGCCTTTGCCGGAAATTGTGATGAAAAACTTTTCCAGGCCGCCCAGTAATACTTTCGCGTGTGTAAATATCCAGGAAATTTTATTTTTTGCCATTTCTATTAATTTGATGCGATTCAAAGTACAATTGTCTTTTAATGGTAAAACAAAATAGTATATGGAATTCAGTAAACTAATTTCCGCGAGTTAACCTTTCCATTGCTGGACTTTAAAAAATCCAATCCACTTTCTTGGCGGTTTTGGAGAAAAATAAAAGGTTAACCTAACATTTCATGCACACGTTTCAACTCTATAAACTGCACAGAACTGCAAAAAATAACGTACCAGAATCCGTAGTATTCAGTAATTTACTTTGAGGTGTAAAATTAGCACGAACTGCTTATATTTCTTACCTTACTTTCGAGCTTTGTACTTTTATTAGGGATACAATTTCGTAGAATAACCACAATTTGAGTTTGTGGTCTTTATTTAAATCTGCCTGGTTGATTTATGTCAGTATGTTTTACTGGTGCCCTTGATTTTGCCATTGAAAAATGTTTAATAACCGCATGACACCAACAAATCTCTGGTTGTAATAAACCCTATTAGAGTCTGTTAAAGCTGGTTGAAGTCTTCAATTTAATTAATTAATTCCTTTGCGTTTCAGTCAGACAAGTGTTTATCCGTAGCACCGTAGCGTTTTATAAACAATTAATTTTCACGAGTCCTTTCACCGCCACAGCATTTTAAATGCAAATCCGAAATACCAACATTTATTAAGTATTAATTTTACTTCAAACGTTTTTCTTTTTCGTTTTCCTTTAGCTTTTAGAAAGCCATTAAAGGAAAACTAATTTCGAAATCAGCAGGTTTCTACGGACGCCATTAATTTTAAAAGCTTTCGGTATTTCGTAAACTTTGTCAAAGGAAATTTTGCGAACGCGAATTAGAGTTTATAAGTATAATAAATCATTAAAACAGAAGATGACCTTCAAAACGGTAGTAAGCCAGTTTTTGGTGTATAGACCTCATCAAGCATTTGCGTTAGTTTTCAAGGTTAAGACGCTCTTACACAACAAATAAAGACAACAAGAACGAGTTAAAGTACAAATGTCAACCGCGACCTCGATTTAAAAACGTATTTCGAAACAAATTAGTTTTTTATCTTTACTTCTCCTACACCCACACATTCTGAAAATTACCTGTAATATTTGTTGTTTTAAGTTTCACTTCCATTCCTAATCTAAATCCTAATCTTCGATTTACTGCAAAAATGTAAAAATATGTTAACATTTAATCGAGTTAGAACGTAATTTAATGATTAGTGATTACTACTTGGAAGTAAAATTAAATCAGAACTGAAACCACTCGATCGTACGATCAAAAAAATAAGAAACGTAACACCGTGAAAGCGTTTACTCGTTTATAATTACGTTTTAAAATGTCAGAAGGCGTAGAAAATTAATTACGTTATTATTGAACACAAATATTTAATTTAGGAAGTTAACGTTAACGGTTGTTACAAGCAAATCGTAAATGTTAAACCCGATTTACCAATACCTTAATGAAGCGAAAACTCAGTTTCTCTGATAATAACTGAAATTTATATATCGAATATTCGATTTCAGATGCTTATCGTGGAAGACTACCCTTGAAATTACTTGGAAAAGGATAAAGTTTATATTGGAATCTATTAAGGTTTCAGAAAACTTGAAGGGCTTTCGAAGCTTTAGATTGGAACAATCAACATTTTTAGAAATGTAAATAACTTCAAAACTTTTTTTAATTAGGTATAGAGCGTTTTAAAAATTCGTTGTTGATTCACGATTTTATTGGAGATATTTGAAAATTTAATTGATAGGTATATTTGCAAAAGGCGTTGGAAATGAAGACTTTAAATCTGGGAAATTTTTTGAATATACAATTACTTTCAAATCAAAATAATAATACTAATATGTTTTACATCATCCTATAGCGTTATCATGCTAATAACTCCTTAGCAACGAGTTATGTTATGATACATTTAACAGCACTAGTGCTGTAATAGTAGTTATTTACGATATGAGTATCGTAACAACTCGTATTACGATATGAGACGGAAAGTTTGTCAAACGAGACCGCAGGTCGAGTTTGACAAATCCATTGAGGATCGTAATATGAGATTTCGATATGAATATAGTACAAAGTTTTATGTACTTTCATGAAATTACCAAAAAAATTAAATATTTGTCAATAATTAATTGCCTGATGCAAAAGTTGACTGTTCCAATTTTCATTGAAATCTAATACGTTAAGGCTTGATTTTTTGTTTAGTTATTTGGTGTTGGTTACTGTCAGTTTGAATGAAAATTGGAAGAGTCAACTTTTGCATCAGGCAATTAATTATTGGCAAATATTTAATTTTTTTTGCTAATTTCATGAAAGTAGATAAAGCTTTGTACTATATTCATATCGTAAAAATCGTAAAAAGTGCATAATAAATGTTTATAATAAATAAAATAACTATGAATTCTCTTGTCAATCTGTAATTTTTATGTCAAAAATCATTACGATACTAGTGCTGTAATATACAGTGAAAGCTCTCCTTGCGGACACCTCTAATAAGCGGACATCTCTCTTAACCGGACATTTTGCTTGGAACCAAATTTGGTCCTATAGTTTCCAATGTAAAATGCTTTCCGATAAGCGGACATTCTTGTTGGTCAGGTCGAGAAATAATAACTACGGGGTAACTTTAAATGCGAGGCTTTATTTTAAGAATACAGCTGACCGAATGACAGTCGGAATAGAACTTACAATGTAAGGTTATATGAGAAGGTCATACTAAATCGATAACGAAGCGCCATCTGGCGTGGTTAAGTTTAACACAGTTACATAGGTTATATAATGCAATGGCGGTAATAATTGAAATCTAACACCCCCCCTCAATTTTAACCGTGATAAAGTCAATTTCGCAAACCCAATCCGTGAACACAACTTTCGTGCTTGGCTCCTGGTAGAGGCTTCGTCAGGATGTCGGCAGTCATGAATTCCGTTGGTAGGTACTTGATTTCCAAAGGATGACTTTGAAGAGCTTGGCGTATGAAATGGTGTCGGATATCTATATGTTTAGAGCGAGAATGAAATACTGGATTTTGGGCAAGTTTCCCGGCAGACTGATTGTCGTTGAAGATGACAATTTGCGACAAGTTTTCGAAACCCAATTCCCGTACAAAATTGCATAGAAATACCGCTTCCTTTGCAGCTTCAGTGAGGCACATGTATTCAGCCTCAGTCGAAGAAAGTGCGACTGTTCTTTGCTTTCGAGAACACCAAGAAACAGCTGATCCGGACAGGATGAAAGAGTATCCCGAGTATGATCTCCGGTCGGTAATGCAGTTTCCCCAGTCAGCGTCTGCGAACCCGATAAAGTTTTCTTGGTCCCCGCTGTAGATCAATTTCATGTCGATGGTTCCTCGTAGATAACGCAGGATGCGTTTGGCGGCCTGCCAGTGGTCTTGTTTATGACTATTATTAAATTGGCTTAGCATGTTGACCGTGTAGGCAATGTCAGGACGAGTGCCAATAGCGATGTACATGAGTGCTCCGATGAGCTCCCTAAACGGGAAGCGCGGAGCGTCGTCGCTGGTGTCGGGGAGATCAAGCTTGGCCCCCGGCGCCATTGGAGTCTTCACCGCTTTGCAGTCTTGCATCTTGAATCTTCGTAGGACGTCCCCGATGTATCCGGTCTGACATAGGGTGATCTTGTCCTTTGTCTGCTTGACCTCGATACCGATGCAGTAGTTTATGTTTCCGAGGTCCTTTACATCGAATCTTCTCGTGAGCTCGTCCTTGATTTGTCTGGTCCGGTTCGCGTTTCCGGAGGCTATGACGATGTCATCGACGTAAACGAGCAGGAAAACGGGAGCTTTCCCTCCATCGTCTACATAAATGCACGGATCCGAGTTCGTGGGCCGTAATCCAACGGATTTCAGGACAGCACTCAGCTTGGAGTGCCATTGCCGACCCGCTTGTCGAAGTCCATAAATCGCCTTCCTTAGCTTGCAAGTGTTGTTCCCAGACTTCAGATCTCGGAGCATATCCTTTGCTTTTTGGATGAGGATTTTGTCATTTTCAGTCTCGATCATCTTCTGAAGAGTTTCCTCCAGTAGATCCGGCGGCGCCATGAAGATTGACGTGTCAATATCGCCGTTCAGGTATGCCGTGGTGACGTCGAGCTGTGAGACTTGTAAATTAAATTTGGCTGATAAAGCCATAAGTAATCGAAACGATTCGATTCGGGCCACTGGAGCGAAAGTTTCCATGAAGTCGATTCCCGGTCTTTGAGTGAATCCTCGCGCGACTATCCTGGCCTTTCTTCGAAGTAGCGTGCCGTCGGGATTGTATTTGTTCCTTAAGACGGTCCTGCAACCGACCAGTTTGGCGTCAGCGGGTCTTTTCACCATTTCCCAGGTATCATTGATAATCAGGCTTCTCATTTCCGAATAAATGGCGTCGAACCATTCCTCTTGATCCGGTCCGTTTATGGCGTCAGCAAGGGGGATCTCCGATGCGTTCATGGCGATATCGGCATCGTGAAACGAATCGTCATCTCCATCGCTTGGATCATCCATGTTGTCGGTCCGTTGCTGTAATGGGCCTGCCGCTGGAGGTTCAGAATCGCCGTCCTCGGAGGAAGAGCCGACGTCGAAAACGTTTGGATCGACGCGATCAGCTGTCGTGTTGTACAACTTTGTGGGTCGCCCCCTCTTTCCGGTCCTTACGATTTTGGGCCTGCCACGTCCTCGAGCCAGTGTATCATTGTTGTTCGGTTGCGCTTGTGGAATTTCGATGATTTCCGCAGGCGGATTGTTGACGTTTGCGTCGATTTTAGCTTCTTTTCCCGAAGAAGCCTTTCGGTTTAGCGTCTCTTCGTCCGGAGAAAAGTCCTCGTATGAGTTTTCAGGTCCGAATTCGTCTAGAAACTTTACGTCCCTGGAGGTGTGAATTTTCCGTTCGCTGGGTATCCATACCCGGTAAGCCTTGGAGCAATCCGAGTATCCAACGAAGACTCCTTGCAATCCTTTTGGTTCGAACTTCCCTTTGTTTGGAGACTTGTCGAGAATAAAGACCTTACTCCCGAATGTGCGTAGATGTGAGATATTCGGTTTGTTTCCGGTCCATTTCTCGTACGGAGTCCCACTGAGTATCACCTTTGTCGCGCATCGGTTTCGTACGTAGTTCGCCGAGACGACTGCTTCGGCCCAAAATGATGGTGGCATCCCCGAGTCGATTAGCATGCATCGTGCCGCCTCAACGAGTGTGCGATTTTTCCGTTCGGCGACTCCATTTTGTTGTGGGGTGTATGGCGTCGTCAAGCGCTGATGGATGCCTGCATCTTTAAGAAGTCGCTTCATCCTGTCGTTGCAGAATTCGCGGCCGTTGTCCGATTGAATGGATTTTATCTTGTGTCCAGTCTGGTTTTCGGCTAAATTCCTAAATTCGACAAACTTGTCCACGGCGTCTCCCTTGCTGCGGAGAAGGTAGACTTGGCACCACCGGCTGTAATCGTCGATGAAGGTTATAAAATACCGCGCGCCGCCTTGAGAAGTGGTCCTCATTGGTCCGCAAACATCGGTGTGGATTAATTCCAGTAGTTGCTTGGATGAGGTTTCTCGCTTGGTAAACGGAGCGCTTGATATTTTCCCGGCGAGGCACGTGTTACATTTGTTTAAATTTACCGAATCGTCGAATTTTAGACCAAAAACGTCTTCGTTTCGAAGCATATTGAACATGTCTTTCGAGTTGAGATGACCGAGTCGCGCATGCCATATTTCCGCGTCGCTTTTGGCGGTTCTCAATTCCGAAATAGCACATGCTTTTTGCTCGATTTCGCGTAAGTAAAATAGATCGCCTATTCTGTTCGCGACGATTTTCACTTCGCCGTTAAGGTCTTTTACGATTGCACGGTCCCTTTTAAATGTCACTTCGTGGTCACGATCGACGATTTTTGCGACGGAAATGAGGTTAGTACGTAATTCGGGCACGTATAAAGCGTCTTTAAGAGTAACGGTGTTTTTCGCGGTCGCGATCTGCACGTCACCTTTAGCGGTCACTCGTGTGGTAATGTCATTGGCGAGTTTCACCTTGCTATTCGCTTCAACCGTACGCGTGAAAGCCTTTTTGTCGTTGCACAAATGAGACGTACAGCCACTGTCGATGCACCACAGGTTGTTTTCACTGTTCGAGTTCAATGTCACTTTGTCCATGAAAAAACAACAGTGAGCTTCTTCAACTTGGTTGGCTTTTTGTTCACTAAGTTTCTTTTTGAAACGGCACTCGGATTCGTTGTGTCCGATTTTTTGACAAAAATCGCACTTCACATTTGATTTTGGTTTTCGCGCCTTTTGTTTTGAGTCGGATGACGCGCTGTTATTAGCACTGGCGCCACCTTTTGACTTGTTGAAGAACTGAGCCGACGCGCTGTTGTTAGCACTAGCGCCACCTTTTGACTTGTAAGAGAACTGTTTACCCGATTTCACAAACATGGCGGCACTCGCGGTATCACCATTTTTTGTCAAACGCGCACTATGTTCCTCGATGATTTTTACTTTCAAAGTTTCAGCGCTGGGCAATTCGTCGCGAGACTCGATCGCACAGCGAAAATTGTCAAAACTGGCAGGGAGACTGTAGAGCAGCATGATCGTTAAGAGCTCGGCATTAATACTCACGTTCATCGCCTCTAACTTGTCCACTGTATCAAAAAATCCCGCGAGATGTTCCGTAAGGTCGTCGCCATCTTGCATCTTGTGTTGCGTCAGACGTTTCAAAAGCGTGGCTTTACGGGCTGGTCCTTTGGAAGCGTAAATTGAATCCAATTTGTTCCATACCTCGCGCGAAGTCGTGCACCCACGAGTTTGTTTGAGTTCGGAGGGATTTATTGATAGGATTAAGTCCGCTTTTGCCTTGGCGTCCATCTTTTTCCATTCTTTGTGTGCAGCTTGCGCCGCGGCTAGTGACGCACCTTCGCCTTGCACTTCCGGTTCTTCGATTTCGCCGGAGACGTAACCCCATGTGTCGTGTTTCGTTAGTAGGGCTTCCGCCTGTATTACCCATGTGTCGTAATTATCACGAGATAACGTTTCGAGTCGCGTCGAATGATTCACAACCGCGTACGCCATTTTAAATACGGCACGTTGTTCGGTCGATTTTCGCGCTATTCTCGATTTCCGAGATTTTATTTAATATCCGGATTTTATTATATTATCGCGTTCCCGATCGCGTGGGTGTAGCGCACTCTGAGTCCATAACCTGTTGGTCAGGTCGAGAAATAATAACTACGGGGTAACTTTAAATGCGAGGCTTTATTTTAAGAATACAGCTGACCGAATGACAGTCGGAATAGAACTTACAATGTAAGGTTATATGAGAAGGTCATACTAAATCGATAACGAAGCGCCATCTGGCGTGGTTAAGTTTAACACAGTTACATAGGTTATATAATGCAATGGCGGTAATAATTGAAATCTAACAATTCTTATAACCGGACGCGGACATTATTTTATTGCCACAAACGGAAAAAAATCTCCCATAAACGGACGTGAAGCTCTAATGAGCGGACGACGAGCAATGTTTGTTAAAGAGGACAAAATCGTTTATTGAAATTTAAATCTGGGGAATCCCCAATCAATATTCGGTGAGTCCCCGTTCTAGACATTTCACTTGATTTTCCTTTGTTTAATGACTGTTAGTCATTGCAAAGTGCATATGAAGAAGAAACGTTCGATAATACATGATAATACTGATCTTTCCCTAAATGTTGAAGAGTCCGAGAATAGTGATGAGGTGATGAGTGATGATGAATCAGGATGAATGGTGGAAATATGTACCTTGCGCTGCTGAATCCATAAAATTCTATGATGAAGTCCTACGTACCATTTCCATGTTAAAAACATTTTCAGTACATGATTTTATTGCATTTGAGCATCTTAAAAACCTTGAAACGCATTTTCAAAACTGTATTATTCAACAAAAATTGGAAAAGACACGTCAAACAAGTATTTTACAGTTTGTTAAAAAGTCAACACAATGGTTTTTACCGTCTCTGTATGTATGTATTCAGAAGTAGTGTTATATACGTGTTTTTTTATACATATCTATTTTTGATGCTTTTGTTTTATAATTTCTTATATTTTGCACTTTTTTAAAAATAAATAATAAATAAATGGAAACACGTTGTAAATTTTTGTTTTATAATAGTTCCCTCTATTAAACGGACATCTCCCATAACCGGACAATTTTTTTGGAACCGTGACTGTCCGCTTATCAGAGCTTTCACTGTAGTTCATTACAAAACGATTTTTCATTTCGTAATATTGATATTACGAAATGAAAGTAGATGAAGCTTATAACAGCACGATATGGCTGATTTACGTTACTATTTATTTTATTTTTTTTTTTTTATATATCTTTAATTATATTTACAATCTGCTCTGGTGAGCAATAAGTAAATCAGGTGAATTTTACAAAAAGAGTACATGTTGGATGCCGTCCCAGTGGAAGGCTCCCCCAAAAATTACTTATTAACTATGTACAGATAATATTTGACACACAAGTCAGGCTAGTATCGATCCGGAAGATCCAGGGGGCTGAGTCTCCTCAGCCTATGGACTGCATTGCTATTATCCAGCAGATTCACGGCAAGATAGTTCGTATGATTTTCTAATCGTGAAATATATTTTGCACTCACGCACTTCACTTCTTCTTTCACTAGTTTCACTCGGAGATCCCGATGGATGACTTCGTTCCTAACGTACCACGGAGCATCTGCTATTGCCCTTAGGGTTTTAGACTGGAATCTCTGTAAAATCTCCAAGTTGGAGTTGCTTGTGGTACCCCATAGTTGCAGCCCGTATGTCCAGATAGGCTTTAGTATACTTTTGTAGAGTAGTACTTTGTTGTGTAAAGTTAGCTTGGATTTCTTTCCTAATAGCCAGTTTAACTTGGAGAACTTTAGGCCCAGTTGCTTTCGTTTAGTAAGTATATGTTTTTTCCAAGTTAGTCTCCGATCGAGGTGCATACCAAGGTATCGGACGTCTTCTGCTTGCGGAAGTGGTGTATTGTTAAGGGTAACTGGTGGGCATGTTTCTCTTCTGAGTGTGAAGGTGACTTGGGTGGACTTGTTTTCATTTGCTTTTATACGCCAAAGCCGGAGCCAGTCTTGCACTTGGTTGAGAGAGATTTGTAAAATTCTTGATGCAATAACAGGATTTTCGTGAGTTGCAAGAATTGCAGTATCATCTGCAAATGTAGCCGTCGTCGTAAGGCCGGTGGTAGATATATCTGCCGTGTACAGTAGGTAGAGCACGGGCCCTAGTACGCTTCCCTGCGGTACTCCGGAGTTAATAGGGTGTAGTTTTGTTAGTTCATCCCGAAACTTCACCTGGAAGTATCTGTTACTCAGATAGGATTTGAACAGATGAAAATAAGTGTGTGGCAGGTTTTTCTTAATCTTATACAATAGTCCCGCATGCCAGACCTTATCAAAGGCCTGGGTTATGTCGAGGAAGGCAGTGGAGCAATATTTCTTCTCTTCGAAGGCCTGGTTGATTTCGCTTACTACCCTGTGAACTTGTTCGATGGTGGCGTGGTTCTCTCTAAAGCCGAATTGGTGTGCTGGTATTAGATCGTGGTCTTCTAGAATTGGTTTAATTCTTCTGAGTAAGAGTTTTTCCAAAACTTTAGATATTATTGGTAGTAAGCTGATCGGACGATAAGATGTCAATTCTTCAGGAGGCTTTCCTGGTTTAGGTATTAGTATTATTTGGGCCACCTTCCACTGGGCCGGAAAGTGGTTCAAACTTAAAATACCATTAAATATAGCCGTTATTAGTTTGTATCCTTTCTGTGGCAATTGTTTTAGGACTTCGCCTGTAATCAGGTCATAGCCTGCTGCTTTCCTAGGATTTAGTTCGGACTTAATTAACGATCTTACTTCTGTTATCGTGATCTTTTTTATTGGTAGACTTAGTTGATCTGGTGTCTCCAAGTATAGTTGTATTTCGGCTTCTTCTTCTGGAGTTAGTGCAGAAGGAAAGGGTTGAAAAACATCTGTTAGATGTGCTGCAAATGTATTAGCCTTTTCTTGCTCACTCCTGGCCCAATTTCTATCAGGTTTCCGAATTGGGGGGATTGCTTGCTGTGGTTGTTTTAGTTTCCTCGTGGCTTTCCATAGGGAGTAATCTGTTGCTTCGGTAGCAGAGAGGGTTGATAAGTAATATTGTATAGCCTGATTTTTTTGATCTTGAAGCTTTGCTTTCAAATTTCGTGTAGCATTGTTGAGCCTATTTTTATCATTGGGGGATCTAGTGTTCTGCCAAATTCTGCGAAGCCTTCTTTTCTCAGCTATTGCTCGTTTGATTACCATAGGTAGAGTATTATGGACATCGCTCGCTTTCGATAAGGGGGTTGAGTCCCATGCCGCACTTTGTATAGTACGATGCAGGTGCTCAACTGCATCATCGACCTCATCGATGGTCTTGAGGGGTATGTCTAGATCTATTTTCTCGTTGACTATTACTCTAAATAAGTCCCAGTCGGTTTTCTTATTACTGAGTCTGATTGGTCTAGGCCTGTGACATATTTGCGTACTTAACGTAATTATGATTGGGGAATGATCTGATGTCATATCAAGGCATGGTTCAATTCTTAGGTAATTTTGTGCTATGTTTTTTGTAACACAAAAGTCGAGTAGATCCGGGATTTTATCCCTGTCCGTAGGCCAGTATGTAGGTTGCCTGGTGGTGAGATAGTTGAGATTATTGGTGACGAGCGATTTTAATAATTCCCTGCCTTTAGTGGTGGTTACTCTAGCACCCCATTCCTGGTGTTTGGCGTTGTAGTCACCGCCGGCAATGAAGCGTGTTCCAAGTGTGCTAAAGAATTGGGTGTATTGCTCTGTTTTTATGTTATGTCTCGGGGGACTATACAAAGCGGTGATTGTAATTGGTCCTGTCGAGTCTTCTACGACCACGCTGGTAGCTTGAATGTGCTCATGAGTGTAATTATCTGTTTGGTAATGCTTGATAGAACTTTTTATAAGTATTGCTGTTCCTCCGTGTGCAGCTCCGCTAGGGTGTTGTGTGTCATACATAATATAGTTAGGTATTGTAAAGTAACTTCTTTCTGTAAAATGGGTTTCAGATATTAAAACTATATCCAAATTGTGATTAGTAATAAACCCCCGTAATTCTAGGGTGTGGTTTGACAAGCCATTGGCATTCCATTCTGCAATCTTGAGTGTTTGTGCCATTACTTCAGTTTGGAGACGATGGCTGTGAGGAGGTTTAGCATTGTTTTTATATTGTCGGCTAGTTCTATCATCATTTTTTCTAGTTTCTCCATGTGGGACGTTTGTGGTACATTTAAATGGTGGGAAGATTGTTGTCCACTTGACACAATTTGGGCAAATGTTCCTTCATTTATGTTTGGCATTTGTATGGTGGTGGCAGTTGGTTGCGGTATAAGCCCTCTAGGACGTGGTGATGGAAATTTTCTCTGCTTCAGCTCCTGGTAAACTTGGCATCCTTTGTAGTTCGCAGGGTGTGAACCGTTACATAATACGCACTTTGGCTGGGTTTCCTTTGTTTTACTACAGGTGCTTGTTAGATGGTTTGCGCCACATTTCACACACCTAGGCTGGTGTGTGCAGAACCTCTTAGTGTGACCATATCTTTGGCAAGTTGCGCACTGTGGAATTTCTCTTTTGTGATGCGGAGGTTCTATTGTTATTTTTGTGTGTAATAAATATTTAATGTCATATATCTTCTTGTTAGATTCGCAGGGAGCTAGATCGAGAAAGAACATTGAGAGTGGCTGTTTGGTTGTTCTATGCTTCACATTGTATATGTTCAGAACTTTATGTCCTTGGGTTTCTATCTCAGTTTTTAATTCGTTTACATCGATAGAGTAGTGAATGTTCTTAATTACGACGCGAAAGCTACGCTCATCTTTCATCTGATAAGTATGGAATTGTACTTTTAGCTCTATTAATCTAGCTACTAATTTCCTGTAAATATCTGCGGTTTCCGCCATTATTTTCACTTGGTTTCTACCTATGACTTTTAAGGTGTACTTTTTTTCAGTTGTAGTATTCAGTTCTTCTGTCAGCGGGTTGATATTTAGCACGTCCGTAATAAATATTGGCGGTGGTTTTACTGTTTTTGTTACTGCGGGTGTATCTGCTTCCATTGTATTATCTAATACTGGGAGCGCTTGAAATCGATTTGTTAAGTTGAGTTGTGATGAATGTTCTGAGACCTTTTGCTTTACTATACGATTTTCGTCATCTTGCGTGCTACGTTTATTTTTCCTTGGGCTAACTGTGGACCATTCCGCATTTTGCTGATGTGACGTAGAAGGTTGATAACAAGGTTGTTGCCATATTGTAGCAGGTACCACATACTGTAGTCCTACATTTTGACCTACCTGCTGGTTGAATGCAGGTTGCATATAATGAGGTTATGTTGCTTGGAACTGGGGTTGCACCATGTTGCACGGAAGCTGGGGATACTGCGCTTGATACTGCATCATTGGAGGCTGTGCGTAAGGCACGGAGTATGGTTGATTAGTGCCAGCCATGATGGCTGACACTAAATCTGAATGTCGTCACTTCTAATCACTAATATAAATTGTTTACGAATCGTAACTATTATTAGGCATAAGTTAATATGCTTAAAATTGTAATAAATAAATAAATAAATGGAATAAATTTAAGTTAAGCTATCGCGGGAACGCTATCACTTGACCCGTCGCGCACTGAGAATAGCACTTCCTTACGCTACGAAAGCCAAATGTTACTATTTATGAATTGTCATTGAACTGTCATTGAACTGTCACTGAAAATAATTTTTTATTTTTTGAAAAATATTATTATAGGATGATATAAACCGTGTTACGACACGCGTAACGTTATTTGCTGGTTACATTACTCGAGAATTAAAAGAACTCGCTCCTTCGTCGCTCGTTCTTTCAAACTTTTCTCTCGTAATGTAAAATGCTTCATAACGTTACTAGTATCGTAAATTGCTATAATATCATTGCATTTACATAAGCATATTAAAATAAATTGATTGTATAAATTAGTGATTAGGCGAAGAACCCTACTAAGTAAATACCGCTTTTACCTAATACATGGTACTGTTTATATGGCCAATCTAGTCGAAGATTAGATTTCACTAACAACATTTATTCAGTGTGTCATCTTGTACGCAGTAAATACCTTTAAAATTCATTTCCTATGTTTGTATTCTTATTGTTATAATATACAATAAATACATGAGGAACCCATTGATAGATACAATTTTTATTCCTGATTCAGTAAAAGCCTTTTTATAATGGTTTCACAAACAGACTTTGAAGAAATATTTAATAGCTCACGTACATTTTCTGATTTGGCTTGAAATAGCCCATGAAGGGCCGCCATTTCCTAGATTAGTTAGTTACAGTGCGCGATATTTTATAGGGTGAATAGAAAATTGCTTTTCCATTCCTATTCCAAGGCTTCAAAAGCAGTTTTTCAAAATTGGCTGACATAATTAATCTTCTTTTTTCAAATATGGTTTCCCATATAGTAATAGTAGTAGTTTATTTAATTCCAAAGACTGTTCAAGAACAGTATAGGAAACGCCAAGAAAATATACTGATATGGTATTAACAACATTGCCAAATGCAAAATGTAAGATGTTTCACGTTTGCATGTGACAATTATTGTAATGGTCACTTCTAACAGTTCTAACCCTGCTTGGTTAGCTCAGTTATTGTTATGAAAACTCTTACGGGTCGTCGTGAAGGTTCGATAATTTTAATTTATTCTTATTCGAGATTTTAAATAAATTTACTCAAATTTTAATAATGTAGATTTATCACAATTTTATATTTTCCCTCTCTTCCCTTTTTAAAATTTGTTTTACATAACCTTTATATTCTAAGTTTTTGTTTTATCTTTCTTTGAACTTTATTTATTCCACAGTTAATTCATTCTTCATAACACATACATTAGCATACCGTTATACCTAATTCCAATTGATTTTGTTTTCAATTTCAATTTACTTAATCTTCAATTCCAATTTACTTCGCCTTCAATTCCAATTCAACTTTGTAGTATGTAATATGATTTATTTGTAATTTATTTTATTTAACTTCAATCCTTCTTTATTTGTTGCATTGGAAAATAAATATAAGTATTTAAACTTCAATTCGTATTAAACTTTTCAATAATTGATAATTATTTTACGAGAAAGATCTTTTTTACTTCCTATTTACTTGGAAAATTAATTTTTAATTTCATTTTGTTTCTGTTTCCTGGGTTTTTCAAAATATCCCCATCCAATTGAAAATTGCTTCCCATTCATGACAACAGTATTTACTAAATTTTTATTAGTAACTCTGTTTAGCTATTCGAATTTTATAATAATAATAATATTTAATTTTTTTTTAAATACTTAATAATTAACCTAGCTATCTAATTTATTTTTATTACATTTTTTAATACAACTAAATCCACATTAATAAAAATTAATTCTATTTTTATTAATAATAAACTCGTAAATACCAATTAAATATCATCTCAATACATATACAAACATATATACCTATATTGCATTATAACAAACATACAATTAAAAACTCCTATCTATAAATATTTATAAAGCAGGTGCTGCAATGGTATACAAAATATAAACGTTAAGTTTACTTAATCTTCTTTAAAAAATTCCTCCAAGGTATAAAATGTGCGTAGAAGAAGATAAGCTTTTAAAGTACTCTTACCTATCTTTAGACCATGCTCTTAAAGTACCCTACAGAAGTTTAAGAGTTAGGCGAATTAGGTAATAGAAATTTGATATCGATAAAATGGTATTCTAAGGTCCTCTTTGGATCTTGTGTTTACGCAGTGTACATCTGTACATAGTAGTTTTTCTTAAATTTGCTTATTTGTAAATACATAGACAGATAGTTCAAACATAAATAAATCTTTAAGAGTTAGGATTGAGTAGTTTTTACAACGATCTACATGAAAATATATTATGAACCCCCGCAATGCACCGTAAATTGTTTTTGCGTAACAAAATCATTATCTGCAGCACCCCAAAGAGTTATACCGTATCTTATACGAGAATCAACCAACGCATAATATACCATAATAAGTTACTCAGTTAAAAGAACGGTTTTTAGATTTCTAAACAAGAAAGACATATAATTTAATTTGCTAGTTAATTCATAACAATGTTTCGACCAACAAAGATTTTCGTCGAACCAAACACCCAAAAACTTAATACTATTCAAATTGGGTAAATGTAGAGAATTTACCATAACTTTAATATTACTATATAGTCCAGAGAAATTAGACAAAATAAAAGCCCATCTCCGGAAAAATTCCCGGAAAGCTGAATTTTGGTATGGACCTTGATATTGTGGTTCTAAACAAAATGTCAAAAGTCCCCATCGATCCGAGTGCCGCTAAAAATTTCACGCGTGGTCAAATGTCACTCAACATGGTTTTTCGTGAATATCTCGTTAACGGTCACTTTTACGGAAAAAGTATTTATTATCAAATTTGTAACTTAGGAAATGTTCTACAAAAAAGCTGTAACGACTTTTATCATAGAAGTCACTCGTTTGGAGATAATGCGATCTACAGAGTTTTAACATTTATTTTTCTTGCGAAACGTGCACTCCTTTCCACACCACCTTCGAGGTAGAGTACAAGGTGCGTTTTTTTTACGCGGTGTCACCGGTAAGCCTAATCCACGTTTTTTTGTTTGAAAAATGTTGATTTTAGAAAAAAATTATGAATTTTTTTAATTAATAAATTTTCTGGTTAAAGCAGGAAATTATTAATCTTAATAATTAATATTATTCTTCAGACTCTATTTCAATTTGCATGATTTTCTCTTCATCATCATCATCTTCTTCTTTTTCTTCTTCTTCTATTTCTTCTTTTTTTCCTTCTTCTGCTGTTTCCTGTATTTCCATAGATTCAGCCAGAAAACACGATGGATCTAAATCTTCAGGGGGGTCGCAATTACCGACGTCCTTTATATCGGGTACTACATTTAAGCAAGATTGCTCTTGGAAATTCCCACATACTCCTGAACAATATAAACCAACTTTTCTGCAGCCACAGTTTAAGCTACAGCCATTGGTGCAATTACAGAAAATAGTATTCAACAGTATGTCTGGAGCAGGTGGAAGCAGAGTATGAATTGGCTCTAAAGCGATATCCTTTAACGTCCATCCCCAGTCTTCAGGGCTAAGATCGTTGCCTAGCCATATTTGAACATGACTACCACTATTTACAATATGTTAAATCAATTTTGATGTGGGCCGCAGTAGTCCCCACATCAGCAATAAAAATTAATAAAAATATTGAGTAAGCACATCCGTTGACAAACAAGGATCGCTTGAGGAGTGCACACTGTTCGTTACAACTTTATAAATCCCATTTTCTCCATAATGGTTACTCCTATGAATAAAAATCATTGTATCTTTTTTGTAGGAAACTTTCTAAGTTACAAAGTTGATAATAACTATTTTTTCTATAAAAGTGACCGTTAACGAGATATTCACGAAAAACCATGTTGAGTGACATTTGACCACGCGTGAAACTTTTAGCGGCACTCGGATCGATGGGGACTTTTGACATTTTGTTTAGAACCACAATATCAAGGTCCATACCAAAATTCAGCTTTCCGGGAATTTTTCCGAAGCGCAATGTCTAATTTCACTGGACTAATATTCTTTTTGTCGATTATGAAATCGAATAACCGCACTTTTAGAGGTATTTAAGTATAATAAATCTGAAGAAAACCAGGAACTTAGTTTATTTGCTGCCTTGTTGCATTTCAAAGAGAGGTTTTCCTCGTCTTTATGCGATACGCATCTATATTATTCAAGTTGTTAATAAACATAATGAATAGAATAGGCCCCAAAATGGAGCCTTGCGGGACACCTAGATCAATATTCAAAGAATCTGAATTAACAGTATTGATAACACTGTTGTATAAATATCGTAGGCCGATTGTTGCCGATTTTTCAAAAATGACTCAATCCAATCAGGAGGTATTCCTTGAATACCACAATTATAGGTTGGCTAATTCCCTGTATTTTTTTCTAAGCCTCTTTTTCTGTTGATCTGTTGATTTTTGCAATTTCTACTAGTCTGTGGTCTTCCATTCTTTCAACGTGCTTGTTCCAGTGTTTTCTTCTCTGTCGATTTAATTGGACTGTATCCTGTATGTTACTCTTCTGTGGGTTAAAATTGGCTGTAAAGTAGTTTGTCTCATTCATAGGGTTGTGCATTTGACCGGTCAACAACTTTTAGGTCAATTGACCAGTCAATTGACCGGTCAATTGACCAGTCAATTGACCGCTCATTTGACCATTTTAATTTTTTAAATTCACCTTTTTTTCAATAAATTGTATTGATAGTTCTCTAAGTTTAAGCAAATCACAAGGTTAACAAGTACCATATTACCACCAACCCTTTTGTTTGGTGTTTATAAGTGCATATAATTAACAATTTTAACAATTATTTCATTTTATACTCTCGGTAACTAAAATAATACTAATACCACATTTATTGACATGAAATGCAGGCATTTTTTAAAAACCTTATTGTAATAGTTAAGTATTTTCTGCAAAAATAAAAAAAACCGATGATTGATAGTGTAATTTAATATAAACAATTTTAAGGCGAAAACAGCATTTGACAGTGAATTTGACCACACAGTTTTTGACCGTGGTCAAATTGACCAGTCAATTGACCGGTCAATTGACCAAGGCACAACCCTACTCATTCACTACCTTCGTTTACTTTTTTTTTCAGTTTCTTGCCGTTTTCTGCCAGTTCTTACGTCGGGGCTTCTGAAAGTTACTTTTCACGTTAACGGGCCATCTTCTTTGTGGCTTACCTCGTACCCTGCTTTCCGCTAATTTTCTTTCGGAGTTTATTTTTGCCCCTCCTCTTCCTATATAAATACCCTTCCCAACTTAACGTTCTGCTCTTACTTTCACCTATAATACTTTTATACTTTAACTTTTGAACATTTTTTAGATTCGTGGTTCAATTCTTATTTTCCATTGTTCGTTCTATTATACTGGAATATGTATTTCAAGCGCCGGGCATTCACACACTATGTGCATACTTGCATAGTAGTCTCAATTTCCTTACTGCGTAGCCTGTATGTGGTCCCCATTAAACATTTCCATCATCCTTCACGGACGCATGTCCTGTTAAAAGATCAGTGCTAGTTCTGAGCTGCGTCCTATTTAAAGACTTTGGTGCATATGTATACGAAATTTTATAAATAATTTCATATTCTACGTTTAATTATAACGAGAAAAAACTTGATTAATAATGAAAATAAAGAAGTTTATCTAGTAAGATACGGCGATGAAATTCTGTATATCGTTGGTCAATCAGTAGACTGCGTATAGTAATAATTGGTGATCTTCGAAGATAACTCATACAAATGGCACAAAAAAACAAAATCCCATTCTGGTTATAAAAGTACCGTTTGAAGAATGGTATGGTATCTTCGAGGTAATTAATAGAACCACGCTGTCTATTACCATGAATAAATCCGTAAAACCGAACCTGAACAGGCAAAGATTACCAAAGAATTTTTGACATTCAATACTTTACAGCCGCTTAAATCTGTCTGCTACTATTCTCTCTCTCTCTCTCTCTCTCTCTCTCTCTCTCTCTCTCTCTCTCTCTCTCTCTCTCTCTCTCTCTCTCTCTCTCTCTCTCTCTCTCTCTCTCTCGGCTTATGTTGTCTTAGAAATTTCTCTAATCTATAGAACCAAAATCACCTTAGGCACACATGTCACAATAAACTAAATACATTTAAAAAATATGGGGTTTCAAGTGTTGCCTATACGAACGAATGGTATGTCTCCCAAGCCCGTTCTGGATAGATGTAGTTTGTTATTGAGATATGGTTCAGCAGAAAAACGAAGGAAAGTTCAACGGTGGGAGGCAACAGTGATCCCATCAAGTGTTTGTTTATTACTGTATTAACTGACCCTTTAATAACAAAAAACTGCCTGTCCTTTGAACTTTTAAGACTGCCTTATTTTTCGCACGGGTGCCTTTTGGAAATGCAACGCAAAATTTGCAGTTTTATTTAAAATTCCAAACTTCAAACCCCAATAAAACATGCCTAAATAAAGACATTACCAATATTATTTGAACAAATATCACAAGATCCGTTTAGAAGAGTAGAAGAAAATAAAAAAATCCATATATTTTGTTGTCGTTTTCTTTCATATACCTATTAATTTATGTATTAACAATTTTAGGACAATTTTTATGTTCGTAATTTTTCTTTTTATGTTCTGAAATCGACTTTAATGTAAGTCCAACTTCCACTAACAGACTTGTTGATTATTAAAATTTTGCAGAATTACAAAGTATAAAAGGATAAAAATGACGTTAATGAGCTACATAGTCAAATAAATGATTAAATCAAAATGCTAAATCTAACATACTTAGCTAAAAGACGATAATGATGGTAATATTTTTTTATTAATTCGAACGAGGATTAAATTGATGTGGACATATTTTATATATTCAAAGCAAATTAAAGATAATTTGATTACTTGTGCCTTCGGGCTATGCATTCTGCATCATAAAAACGGGCACCAAATATGAGCACAGACTGAAGAGGCAGTTCTTATTTGAATAGCTGGCTTTATAACACTAATGCGCAAGATTGGAGTTTGAGCTCATAATTTGCGTGTTGAATTTTTTTGTTTAATTAGTCGATCACCAATTAGGAGTTTTATTACATTCATTATGTGAGTAGTATGCAGTTAACGCTGTTAGAAAGGATTCATTTTCTAATATTTAATGAGAATTCCGTTCATAAGGTGAGATGCACCAAGATAAAAGGACATTTCCGTTCATTATTTATGAGAATCTAAGAAATAGGAAAAGACAAAGGCTTGGTATCTTTTTAAAAGGCGTGACATATGGAATGAATAATTACAACGATCTTCTGCTTCTGCATTTCAAACGATTTTAGAAACGTTCTTTGTTTAATAACTAAATACATTCCGTTTGTCACAGGCTCGAAGCGAAGTTAATCACGGGATTCGATAGTAACTTCGGGAAACGGACTCTTGGTCAGTTTTGTTAGTGCAAACCAACCGAAACTACATCTATCTTGAATGTGCAAATATAAATGGGGTTAGGTTTAAGCTTCTAAGCCGATTAGTTTCCCAAACTCTTGATAAACGTGCCGGACAGTAGGTAAATTGGGGTGAAGGCGATTAATTAGAAAGGACCATGAGAAATATTTACACTTTTTTGTCTGTATTAAATTTAGTTGACGTGTTTGTATGTTACATGTTATAGCAACAAATTGGTTACGTATTTGCTTATTGGCAAGCAAAAATTCTGGCTCAGATAGTGTCAGCGAAAGAAAAGTAAACATTTAATTTGTGATAGATAAATGAAAAACTACGAATTTTATTTTAAATAAATTGTAATATTTATTATGATATACTGGTAACGGAATTAGACTGGCTTAAACGAATATTAGAAAGGTTTAGGCGGAAGAACACAGAGAAATGTGTGTTGATTTTTCGAATAATTTTATATTTATTTATCTCCAAGAATTCTTTTTGTTGCTACTTGGAAAGCAAAGGTTATTTTTTGTTACTGTTATTAAGTTATATCAATCGACCATCAAAGTCAATTTTTGTAAATTGGAGATAGTTTTCTAGGATGTTAAGAAAAATTCTAATCTCATTTCACCAGAAAATTTTTATTTAAGGTAATGTAATGTAAAAAATATGGAAGCATAGAACAACTGCTAAATTTTAAAAGGGCATTTAAATCCAACCTATATTGCTGGGAAATATGTATTAGCATCAATAATGCACTCCTTAATGTGGCGAATAATACAAAAGTAGCAAAATGTTGCTAACTAGAGAATTTTATTGAATTTTGAGCAAATTTACGTATACACGAGGGGAGTTTTTTATGTTATCTACCTAGCTATGAAAACAACGAGTTAGAGAACAAACAAAATTTTATTTTTCAACGTAAGAACCATTAACACTAACACACTTATTCCAACGTTTTTTTAATAACGCTATGCCTTCGAAAAAAAATTCTTTTGGTAATTCTGCAAAATACGACCCCACAGAGTTTTCCGAGTCGTCATTGGATTGAAAGCGACGCCCTCTCAAGTGTTTTTTGAGTTTTGGAAAGAGATAATAGTCACAGGGGGCGAGGTCGGACTGTAAGGTGGATGTTGTAATTCCTCGAAGCTGCATTCATTGACTACTGCTTGAACAATTTGTGTTTTATGCACTCTGCAATTGTCGTGCAGAAGCAGAGTTTTCTGAGCATTATTGTGTTGTGTCTTTTTTTCGCGTAGTAGCCGCTTTCAAGTTCTTAATTGTGTCTTTGTAGACATTCCCCGTTATTGTAGTCCCTTTTGGCATATACTCAATTAAGAGAATCCCCTCCGCGTCCCAGAAAACTGTGGCCATCACTTTTCCCGCAGAAAATTGCGTCTTTGCCTTCTTAGGTGGAGGAGAGCCCTTATGAACCCATTGCATGGACTCTTGTTTTATGGGAGGGTCCCAATGGTGTACCCAGGTCTCACCTCCAGTTACAATTCTGTAGAAGAAGTCTTCTTCTTGGGATAAAGCACTCAAATTCTCCTCGGAAATTTGTCGCCTGCAAAGTTTTTGTTCAGGACTGAGCAGCTTGGGAATCCATCGTGCCGACACTTTTCTCATTCCCAAATCTTAATAATAATGGACTTTATTGCCAAAAAAAATAAATAATAATAATAATACATTGCACAAATAAGAATAAATAAATAAGAATTAGTTTGACAAAAGGCGAAGTTCAGAAGCCACCAAACAAATGATGGCTCTGTTCTTCCACTTAACCTTTGCATAATTTATAATGTATAAAGTGAAGAACACTGTTGTAGAAAAAAAAACAACTACTATTTGCCGTTCGGGACTCATCCGCGCCGCGACAGTTTAACAGCACTGATGAATCGCTAACAGACAATGAATAATCAGTATGGAACAAAATTAACTAAATTAAAAACCACCCTGGTTATCATACAATAAACTGTTATAGTGCAGAATTTTAAAAACACTCGTTTCTGATATTCCTATTTCTCTAGTAATAGCTGAAACTTTTACTCGGCGATCAGTCAACACCAAATCTTCAACTTTGTTGATGATTTCTTCAGTTCGTGCTTCCAAAGATCTTCCACACTTTGGGTCATCATGAATGGATTCCTTGCCCCATTTGATCTGCTTGCACCAATATTTGCCTTGGAAATAGGATGGGCTATTTTCTCCATACACTGCCACCATTCTCTCATGAATATTCTGCGGGTCACTGCCTTCTTTCGATAGAAATTTTATGACGCTTCTGTGTTCAAGTTTCAAATCATTCATTTTCACTTCTTTAAATTGACATAAAAATGGCAAATGGTAAGCGATTGGAACCAAACTTTAAGATAACACTATAAAATGTCACAGAAACTTGACATAAGAAAATTGTCCCGATAGCATATTGTTTTCATAGCTAGGTAGATAACATAAAAAACTCCCCTCGTATGTATAGCAAAAATATTACTTATCTTTAAAAATGAAGCATTCAAAACTTGATTTGTAAAATATAGAAATAATTTTGTTAAAAAATGTAGCTAGGTAATTGGATTAATTTAAATTTAACACGGTTTCGCGATTATCATGGCTACATCACTATACCTTTCTGACTTCAAATCGAGACTAATCATTTTCAAACTGTGAATAAACGCATTCAGATTGAGAATAAGCATATTCCAATCGAAAATAATCAATTTCAAACTGACATTTATTATATAAAAATTGTTCATATATATTTTTTTGGCATTAATATTGATGAATTTTAATTTTAAGTTGTTATTTTCTAATTTGAAGTTATTTAGTCCAAATTTTAATGTGCTTTTATTTTCAATTTGAAAGTGTCTATTCTCATATCAATGTATTTAATCAATTCGAATATGTTTATTTTCAATCAATTTGAATGTGTTGTATCGATTTCAAATTGTTTTGTCTTATTGTATTATGCTTATTCTTAATTTGAAAATGATTAGTCTCAATTTGAAGTTAAAAAGGCGTAGTATTTACAGTTATTTCTAAAAGATAAGTGGTAGTTGATACTAATCCATTGCATGCTTTCTAGAATCAACATTTTATCTCAACTGAAACGGCCGTATAAAGCAAAGCTTTATTAAATATTAGACGGTCATTAGTAAGTTAGGTGCACTTAAAATTGGAATTAATTTAATTATTTTGTTTTTAATAATACGGCATTGGATGGAGTACATTCATTGTCAAAGTGAAATGTAAAGCTAGACTAGTTAGAACTTGAAATCTAGTCATTCTTTGCGCTTATGTAAAAACATTTACAAAAGGTCAAACTTAATTCAACAGAACTAAAAAAAATGAAAATTTATTTCAATATTAAACAAATTAAACCAGAAATAAGTGCCTATAAAACTCTACAATCTTTAAAAATTTACGGAATCGGTAAGAGGACGGTTTATAAATTATGGAAGTGTATAATGAATGAAGAAAAACGGGAATGGGAAAAACAAAGAGAAAGTTAAATTAATTAAATTCTAAAAATGTCAGGTTAAAATTGCAAAAAATTCTGTTTTAGCTAAAATAATTTCAAAAGTTTTGGAATAAAACAATAAAAAATGTTTTAGCAGAACAACAGGAACGTCAAATGTACTGTTTGAAAGCTTTAACTTTAGGACACATGAAACAAGCTGCGAAGAAAGATGTGGTATTAGACGACGAATCCTATTTTTTTTTTTTTTTGAAAATAATCAATTTACGTCAAGTAAGCAGAAAATGGAAATAATACTACTACATCCAACGTTAAATTCAAATTTAGAACAAAATGCGATGAAAAGCTATGAGTTTGGATCGCTGGTTAAAAGAAGGGTGTTTCAATGTCCTATTTTGTTCTAAATGCGAAAGAATGTTTAGAACGTCGACTAAAATGATTCATTGACGAAATTTATGAATTTGGAAAATGTTCTTCTAATATGGTGAAGCAAATTAATTGTTATTATGCAAAGTGAACACTTGGGAAACTTGAAGAATTATATATAAATTATATACGAAAAGGCGAAAATCTACCAAATGTACCTTAATTTCCCCCTACTGAATATTTCTAGGCCCACTTAAAGCAAAAAGTTGATACTGCTAACTGGTCAGCATCAACTTAGAGGCAACTGAAACAACATATAAAAAAAACTGCAAGAATTTGACACAGGATGTTTTCAACGCTTATTTCACAATTTTCAGAACAAAATTAGGAAAGCAGCTGAAATTAGGACTTTAAGTGTAGGTATTCAGTTAAATAAGTTAAAATAAGGAAGGGTTGCATAAGCATGATTTAACAACTTCGTCAAATTAATCATCCACCAAAATGAACAAAATCGTTTCCTTTGGGGAAACACTAATGTAGTTTTAACGAATTATGAAAATTCTATATGTATAATATACGAGGTAGAGTCAAAAATAAACCGAACTTTGCGGCCTGCGCATTAAATACGACAGCTATAAAATGCGCATGTATACACAATGTTGGGTAGACATTAGACATGTCGAGAAAAATCTAGCAAGCGACATCTGGTTTATCTGTCACAAATTAAAAACAACGCTACATTTAATAGAACACTGTTTTAGTGCACGCTGTCGGATCGCTGACTTGACGCATCGCGAGCAGCGTGTAAACATTAAATTTTGTACGAAACTCGGTAAAATATTGACTGAGACTTTGAAAGGTACAAGCACTTCAAAGAAGGACATGAATCAACGGATGATAATCCCCATCCAGACAGACCCGCTACCGCGAGAAATGCACAAAAAATGGTCAATCGAGTACGGGAAGAGATCAGACGAGGACGAGAGCGCCGCCAAACTATAGATTAACATGTTGGGAATCTCTCATGGTTCTGTACATGCAATTCTTCATAAAAGTTCGGTTTATTTTTGGCTCTACCTCGTACATACATATAGAAGGTCAGTGGTTCAAATGCTCCTTTTATCAACTTTGATCATTTGTTAATTTAATAAAGGTTTTGTGCAACCTACCCTTAGTTTTGAATAATTTCTTACATTGTTTCAATAATAAAAATTATAAAAATAGTGCCAATTCTAAGTTCGCCTACCTTACATCATGTTTATAAAGTGGTTAATTTCTTAAACAGGGGTGTTGTAGCCCCCTGACTTTTGCATTTGAAATTCCTTTGTACATACATGTCTTTTTTGTTAATCAAAATTTAAAATACGTATTCTTCAGATTATAAGTAACTAATTGCAAAAAATCAATTTTAACGATAACCATTCAAGGTGGGCGGGCCCTTGCATAAACTTATTAACTCCTGGAAAGCTCTTGGCAATCCGCCCCTGTTCTTAAACGTTTATTAAAAAAATGTGAAGATCTTGGAACATTCTGTGCATCGTCGTATTTCAAAAAATGGCCAAACTGCCTTTAGAAGCTTATTTTAGTAAAATTTCTTGTAGTAGAACTTTAGACTTAAGGCCAGTTTTCCATCTCCTGAAAAATTTGACTTCCATATATTTTCCTTTATAACCCTTGTTAAAACAATTGTTTCCATGGTAAATATCCGAAAATTCAATTTATAAGAAGATGAAAGGAACCGACCCTGAATATTTTTGTAAAGTTGGTTTTGATACTCAAATACCCGAGTTTTTTGTAATTGAAGATATGCACAAAGTAGAAGTA
Source organism: Melanotus villosus (assembly GCA_963082815.1). Taxonomy (NCBI): domain Eukaryota; kingdom Metazoa; phylum Arthropoda; class Insecta; order Coleoptera; family Elateridae; genus Melanotus; species Melanotus villosus. Next base: position 757,053 of record OY720421.1, on the reverse strand, counting down.
AAAATACATAGTATTCCCCTTCTTCTTTTTGAAATAACAGAACATCTACGTTTTATTATTTCTGTAGTAGTTTAGTTATTACCCGTTTTAAAAATTGCAGCTAATTACTTATTTAAGTGATAAATGTTTTATAAAATATACTACTACATCGTTTAATGACCAAGGATGTTATTAAAGCAAATTAAATTACTAGAATTTACGATCGTGGGTTAGTTCTGGTTATGGGAGCATCTAAAACTGTTAATTAATTTACTTGTATATAGCTTCTTGTTAACATGCAAATTTTTCACGTTTAGAAATAAACTCTATTTTAAAATAATTTTATGGCCACGTTTGTTACAAAAATTAATTAAACTTTTTAGATGTTATTTCCGAATATTTAGACAAAGAAATATGTTAAATAAAAGTGGTTTTTCAAAATTTAACAAGATTCATAGTTTAAAAGGCTAACTCAAAACCGTAGCTATTAAATTTAATGATTAATCAATATACTTACATTAAGCAGCGTAAGAAAATAATCGTCTTTTACGGTATGTATATTTTCCAAATTTTCTTTTTTTGGAGTTGTTAAGAGCAATAAGTAAGAATTTATTAGTTCTAATTGGTTTTTCTTTTTCTTTACTTTTTTTTATATACTTTGCTTTTCTTCTTTTGTGTGTTTTTTCTTTTTGCTTCTTCTTTTTTGCGCCTCTGTGCTTTTCTTCTTTGTCACTTTCTATTGGTTTTTCTCCTTCATCTTCTCCGTCCTTTCTCTCCGTCGTCCGTTTCTTTCTTCTCCTTAATCTTGTTATTCTTCTTCTTTCCCTAAGTCTTTTTCTTGTCCTTTTCTTTATGTTGCCGCTGCATCTTTTCTTGTTGTTCGTCTTTTTCTCCTTGTTGCTATCTTGTCGCCAGAAATGTTAGCAGGTTCGTGTTGGTTTTCCCCCATAATTACAGTGTTCTTTGCGATTTGCTTTTTTTGTAATTATGTATTTTTATATTCTAATTTGAACCAAGCGGTTGAAGGTGTTACTTCATTACGTTTAAATATTCTCTGAACGTTTGTTGTAGTGAGTTACTTGTTTAATTTTTTAACTTTTAGTAACTGTCTCAATACCTAAGAATAGTTGATTAAAACACAAGTTACGGAAGGCAACCTTTTCACGTACGAGTCCGAAATTCGGAGACGATCCACGTAGATTAAATTTGAACTGTCGTTCTAATTTCTAAAGTGAAAAAATTGAAACGGGCAAACTGTTATGATTTTTGTTTTGCTATCTAAATTTATAAATTTCCAATTTCCTTAAGTTGTTGCTTTAACCAATAACCAATTGGGCCACGTATGTTTTTCGTTGTAATTCGATTTTTTTTTATTGTGGTTAGGAAAATGTGGGCTCTATTTTTGTTTTTGGAATTAAATAAGAACTATTTAAATATGGCTTGAAATTGATTCTAGAATTGTTTGAAGCACTTTATGAAGCAATATAGCAGCGAAAAGGGTTTAATAAAAAATAAGCAAAATATTTTTCAGCGAATGATATTATATTGTTCAGAACCTTTGTTTAAGGGCTGGCCTTTCTACTACCTCTTAATAAAGTTTCTAAGGGTCCGTGCTTCAGTATAGGTATAAGTTGAAGTTTATTTGAAGTGGATTTAAATTAAATTGCTACGTTTGGGCCTTTTTTAAGTTTTTTAAGCTCATCTTTAGCTTAAACTGCGCTGAAATTCCTAATAAATCATTTATCAAATCTTTTATTTGGAACAAAACCAACTGGAAAATAAATTTACTAGGAAATGGAAAAACCAGACTGAAATGTAAAACTTTTTTATTTGGTATTTGCAACGTATGGCGTTCCATTCAGACACTTGTTTTTACAAATTAATAAAGAAAGCTGCTAATGCCTGAGGTTTAAGGTGTGGACCTATCTTGATAATTACACATTGTAGAAGTACATTCCAATTTATGATGTGATAAAAGCATACGTACTTATTAAACAAAAATCTTTTTTCTTTACATTGTATTTACTAAGGTATTTTTGTCAAAATTAAATTGTTTTGTTGTTATAAAATTAAGATCTTAAAATCCCAAGTCGTGTTCGCCTGAATTTGGAAGTATTTGAGTAATTGGCTCGAATTTTGGGGGTAAATGTAAAATGTAAAAGTACAAAATAGGTTCGATCCCTATGGCACTATCAAACTGAGAGTAGGTCGTACGGAATTTCATTTAAATTTAAATCGAATTAAATTATACTGTCGGCCTAATCCACAATGAGGAGTGTAATTGAGTTTGTATGGCAGATTGAATGAACGATTTAAAGTAGAATTAGCGGACGATAAATCCCTTCCCATTATTGTTCAAAATACAAAGGCCCGTAAAAATGAAATAAGTAGTTCCTGAGATTCCTTATTGAGGCCACTGGCTTAGTGGGTATTCGTACGTCTCAAGGTTGGTATGAACAGGTGCACTTTTAAACAACTGATTTTGCCACTAGCGTACATTCCTTCTTATTTATTTCTTTATTGTTTTGATGTTGTTCGTACCTACACCTGTAATTTTCCGTTCCTCGAATTATTTTGACAGCTCACCATTCAGAGATCTTCTGTGTCAACGATTTCCGGAAATTACTCTTTCTTAAGCTCAAGGTTGTTTTTTTACATTCTTAACTTGATTAGTAGCTAGTATCGTTCATCATAAGAGCATAATAATTCAACCAGAATATATTCTTGGCAACATTTAGCCTTGAAAACTACAGAAAAATACTCAAATTTCCGGGGCTTTCTGTAACATTGAAGCCTTCCACTAACCTTGAAACCTTTCAATCATATTCAGTTGCAAATGAAAATCTATTTCTAAATTTTACAAGGGCGGAGATGCGTATAAATTTAGTTTTCGTTTTACATACATATCAGGCATGGATGTGACATGGCACTTGGTTTCAAAAACCTTATTATCCCAAAGCATTGAAAAGGGCAGCTGAAAATTTAGTGAGCCCCAGGATGTTTTTGAAAGCCTGTAGATAACGCGGGTTTGTTAGAAATTACATTTCAAGGGCCACTGAAGTTATTTAGCAATGAATTTTAAATTTGGAACTTAAAATAGACGACAAGAGCAGTGACGTAGGTGCTTGTATGTTTTGGACTTGTAAATTTGTACTTGGGTTGTAGGTATTGTAGAAAATCTGAAATCTTTGGTGAATTATTTTATTGCCTGTTGAAATGCAGCAAAACAAATTGGACCATACCTAAATATTAAAAAATCACAACAAACTTATAAAAATCAAATGCAGCATATAAGTTCAAGGTACTTGAATTCTTGCAATTATAATGTGTTAATTATAGATAATTAATGCATTATCAATTCAACTGTAATTTATTGCCATTAATGAAACTAATTGCACATGATAAATCGCACATAGTTATTCCGAACAAGGAATGACTTTAACAAGAATTTGTAGAAATTAAACCACCTTGTATGTAACGTACTGAAAGTTGGAAGCAATTCGTTCTTGCTTTAGGCTGAGTAACTACGAGTGTGTCAATATCACCACGGGTTTAGGAAACTGCCGAAGTTTGTTCAAACAGAGATATATTAGATGTATATTACATAGTTGGTAGAGTTACGGCAGTAAATGTAAGATATGGTACTTTGTAGGTGTCATAATGGGTTTACAGGATTTCCATAGGGTGCTGTAGATTTTATTTTAGGTGAAAGAATATCTTAGGATTCAAAATCATTAGTTCATTTGCAAACTGAAATTGACATTTTTTGTCATTAATCTTGAAATATTATTATTCGGAACAGGATTAAGATGAAAATTTTGTAGATTTTAAGTCGAATACGTTTTAATTCTTAAAGATTAGAGTATTTTGTCGCCTGAAAACTAAAAAATATAGAACTGTTAATAAAAACTTCAAACCAGCACCAATTTGCTCTGAAAAGCTTTAACTTGGGAGTTTAAATACTTGCCCAAAGTGTGTGAAATAATGGAATCATTCCAGTTTTCTTCATATATTTATTTTCTGTTCCTGAAAAAAGCAAGAATAATTTCCATTCAGTTCTACTGAAATCCGTTAATGCATACAAATACAAATGAGAAAATAATGTCTATTTGTAATTAAATAAAGAAGTGTACTAAAGCTTTCGACAGAATAGTCTCGAAAGAATTTAATTAAAACCCTTTTTATAGAAAACTAAACAAACAACACTTTTAACGAAGTTCGCGAAACTTTTATAATACGCTTCGTTGGTATCACTGGAGATTGTCTCGTTTTTCAAAAGAAGTACCAACCGAGCATTTCTTTTCAAAAGGAACAAATTTAATATAAACTCGAATAAAATAGAAGAGGTCTGTAAGTACTTTCTTTTATATAGGTGTTTATTACAGCAAGAACGGGGATTTTTTCAATTCAGAAATGTTTGGCGCAGTAAATACAGCATGGTTGATTACCGTAAGGTTAATCGATCTTTTACTAAATTGCTTTCCTTGCACGTATGTTATATCGTGTTATAAATTATCCTGTCTAGGATAGTGATTGCATTTTAAAATCCCATCTTCGCTCCTTTGTAAGAATTCCTCGATTATATCGCATCGTTTATAAAATCGAAATTTTCTGTATTTCGCCTTTAATAAACGCTAGGTTTTATTAGAATCTTAAAACAAGAAGTCAAGGGTAGCTGGTCTCGTTATAAACGCCGAAAAGTCGTTCGATAGTTACTCTAAAGAAACTTTTCCTTTGATGTTAACTCTATTTTGTTGATATAAAGAAATGTTTTTCCTAAACTCGTAAATAACTCTTTCCCATCTCCGATAAATACTTTTGGAGTTTGTCAGAATCAAACGAGCTAAACCTGCTGTTTAATATCTTCATTAAGATGTAGTATGTATGTAACAAATCGGTTTACACTTTCAACGTCTTTGCTGTACTATGACGATTTCCAGATAATCCAAGTTGCTGGGTAAATAGTAAATAGATTGATTACTGTAATATTAATGAGGAATGCAGTTGGTTTTCCTCTATGAATTTTCTTGAATTAACCAAATAGTTTTAAATTTTGCCTTGAACTATTGCATTTAAAATTAGTATCCGTTAAGAGTAAGACTTTAAAATAGTCCTTTAAATAATTTTGGAAAATACTACTACACTCTACTACTGTAGAAATATAGATCTTCATCTGATTTACTAAATCATTACAGAAATTCTACTTCTCCTTAACTTTCACTCGTGTATTGTTGAAAATTTTTGTCTTTAAATAATAAATCTGTACGTATGGTTGGTTACTTTAGAGTTCAACTGAATTCTGGTATCACAACAGAAATATTAATAAATGCGGAGTCCGATTAAGTTTATTCCCAACTAACTTAGTTTAGTTGTTTCTCAAAAAAAAAAACACTTGAAAGTAATTAAAATTTAATAATGAAGTTAAATTTATGATTTCAGAAATTCGGCTTCCTTTCAACTTTCAGTCGTGTATTATTAAAAATTTCGCTCTTCAAATAACAATTTTTAGTGTATTTTTGGTTACTTTAGTGTTTAAGTGTTTGAATTGTAGTATCGAAACAAGGATTCATAAATGTAGAATTCGATTAAGTTTCATCTCAACTAAATTAATTTAATTGTTTCTTAAAAAATATTAAAAAATAATTAAAATTGAATAACTAATAATTTAAAGTATCGTCTCGTTTAAGTGTCGTACAACAGACTTCTTCGTTTAGTGTATTAATAAAATTATATTACATCAGGCGTATCGTTTTACGTTTACTTTGTGTGAACGTTAAACATGATACTTTAACGTGGCCTGGTAAATTCAATCTTTAAGAGCAAACCTTGTTAAGGAGAGCTCGGGGCAGCTTGCTTAATTAAAGTGGCTTTGTATGAAATAATAGTTTAAAACCCGATGAAACTAAATTAATAAATTAATATCTTGTCTGTTAATTCCAAAGAGAATTAGCTTATGTGGTCTGAAAATCCAATATAGGAACTTAATGTTCAAAATTGAAGTAACGAACGACGATGTTTATAATAATTAAAACAATTTTTCTAATGATACGACGCCTTTTACAGAAGGGTGTTGCGCGCTTTACACAATCCGGAAAGTCTTTAATTTTCAAAATTCTTGAAAATCCTGAATCCAGATCAATTAACAAATTGTTTCAGAATAATCCGGTTTCACAAATTTGGGATTTAAAAGAATGAAGTTGTCGTCTTTAATTCTTTTGAAAAACGGCTTATATCCCCGCTAAGTCTTAATTTAACAGTTTCTATTTCCTAACATTTGAAGCCGCATGGAAATAAATTGCAAAAACAAGAAAAATCATACGGCGAAGAACAAAATTTTCAGTCGTGTATACCACCCCGTGGTTAATTTCTTTAAATTAACTTGGACAATACTTGTTTTGTAGTAATTTACCTGTCCAAGTTCTAAAACGTTCAGAAGACACCATAAGTGCTTCTGTCTGTAAAAATGTTTTAAATTTCTGTGCACAGGACGAAACAGGCATGCACAATTATCCAAACCATTGATTACGGTAATTATTGATCATCATTGTGTCTGATTTATAGAGCAGCAGAAGGTTGAAATAAGTTCTTCGTGATTCTCATGCAAAAGACGCGGAGCTTAATTTTTATTCGTTTTGAACTTGTACAAAAAAAAACTTTAGATAACAATTGTGTACGTATAATTATAAAATTGAGTATATACATATAATTTTTTGTATTACACTTATTCGTTCAATTTCTGTCTGAATAATTTCCGTTTACTTCGCGTCGCACTTTTCGCTTCTTTCGCAGCTTCGGCGGCTTTTTCGGCGTTACGTTTCGTTTCTGCTAAATCGCTCTGATCTGCGATCAACTTCTTCTCTAACTGATTTGCACGATTTTTAGCACAAGCCACCAGTTTTTCTTTTTCGGCTAATTCTAACTGAACTCCGTTTGCAGCTTGTGCTGCGTTTGCTGCGTTCGTTTGAGCTAATTGGCTCGCTTGTTGTAATACTTTACATTCGGCTTGGGATTCTTGGGCAGCCTTCATGGCTGCATTAACCGTTGCTTTTGCTTGCTGTAAGGAAGCGGCTTCTTCATTGGCCACATCTAGGACTTCTTTAATTTGCTGTGCTAATTGTTCCACTAAAGCTTCCTTACCTATATAGGCAGCTTCCGCCGCTTCCGCAGCTTCTTCCGCTTTGTCCGCTAATTGAGTCTTAACCTGATGAGATGCTTGTCTGCCAGCAGCAGCTTGTGCTTGTTGTGCTGCTTTAGCTTCCAACGCTGCAGTTTGTGCTATATTTGAGGATATTTGTTTAGTTTTAATAGGGTTTAAAGACGCTACTTGGGCACTATCAATTATTTGTACACCTTTTTTGGGCTTGTCCTGTGTAATAACATACTGTACAATTAAGATCAGAAGTATTAAGACACTCATGTTCATAATTTAACTGTTATCTAACCACGACATTTGTCAGGTACATAAAAACCAGAAAAACTTGACGTGACAGCGCACAAAATCATGACATCTAATGTCAAATTACCGACCAGTTATTTGCCCCACGACCGCTTGGATATTTCGTGAAGAAGTTTTCCAAGGTCAGGTTTTTCATTACCATGGTGACTCAGTGTGTGGTTTGTTCAACTACCGAATGTAGCGCCGGTTTTTGTTGTTTTATAAAACTATACCGCCCAAAGGCACAAATCGTTCACATGCTAAACTGTTGTGTAACCTTCTTGTTTTTTGATTTTGTGGATTGGATTTACCACGGAACAATTTATGTTCTGGTATTTTCACAGATCATTTATGTTTTATGTCATTATATCAACATTATTAATTACATAATATAATCTAAACCTATAAAATGGGCTTCACTAAAAAATATGCAAAAATTCGAGGTATATTTAGGATCGTTGTTCCGATAAAACTTAGAAGTATCTCCTAATCCCATTTTTTCAGCACTGCTTTTTAAATGTTGTTTTAAAATGTCCAAATGCATGTGCTTGTTCATATTTCCCTCGACGCAGTGGAAAGCTCCAACCCCATTCCAAGATACGAGGGCGTATTGTTATGTTATCTACCGAGCAATGAAAGAAAAAGGGGCCATGTCAAACCAATTATAAAAAAATAGCTGTGGCATTTAGAAGTATATGTGCCAAGTTGTGCTTAATTTGTACGGTTTATAAAGATTTGGGAAGGTTTACTTCTTGATGAAATGAATGAAATTAAGGTGGAACATCGCAGTGTCATGAAGTCAAAGTCCAGCAGATAATCAATGACTGTGGGTTCATAGAGTTAAGGCATCCGCCTTATAGGCTTGACCTAGCTCCGTCAGAATTCTTTCTATTCACAAACTTAAAAAGGCATCTCAGGGGAACGCGTTTTGCATCTGATGAAGTACTCAAAGAACTGTTAAACAATATTTTGCAGAGTTGCAGAAGGATTTTTTTCTGAGGGTATGGGACAATTGGAAAAAGATTGAATAAGTGTATCAGTGTTGAAGGGAGTTAGGTAGAAAAATAGAGGGTTGTTAATGTGATACGTGTTTTTTTCATGGCTAGGTAGATAAAAATACGCTCTCGTACAAACCCTCACACCATAAAATGTTTTATAGTTATCTGCAAGCTTTTTTGTTCAACTCTTCGTTAGATTTTCGCCAGACATTTACTCGTTCATCAGATGCCATTAAGTTGTACTTACTCTCCTCACTACATATTACGAATTTTCAGAATTTCATGTCCTTATGCAAGTGTGTAATACGTAACTGTTTATTCTTTTTTCTTACGAAAGGTGCCTTCCTCGCAATTTTTCCATGAAAATTTAAGAATTTTTGATCTACAAATGCCTTCTTGAACTATACAATTAAGTATTTCCATCATAAAATAAATAATTAATTTTAAAAGTTGTAGATTTTTACTTCACAAGATACTTATTATAATTTAAGAGAATTAGGCCGATAAACGAAATTCTAAAAAAGTTTAGAAAAGGAAAAGGCAGGCTTAGGATAGTATGTAATAAACTAATAAATCACATCTTAGGGAAAGAGTGATGTATAGGTAGTTTCTGATTTTAATTGAATATTCCTAAGGAAATGCAATAATGTCTAACATACATGTTTCTTAAAAGAGTAAATCTATGTGTTTGTAAATGAATTATTGAATGATAGCAGATCAAACCCTGAAGCGTTACCAGTGGCGTGGTGACCATGGAAGCTAGGGAAGCACAGCTTCCCCTACGTAAACTAAATACCTACAACCTACAGCGTATAATTAAATTATTTAATATACCTTAAAAATGTAATATTATATATTATCCTGTTGACCCGAATATGTATAATTATTTTCAATATTTTTCAATACTAATCGAAGCTCGAACCTGATTCAACTGCCCGCTGCCGCATAAATACGAACGACGAAAAACACGACATAACCCGAAACGGCTTTATAAGCTACGAGCTCACAGCTTACCGTTAGTATACTGTTTTATTCGTTAAGATCGATAGCAAGAGCGTGTGCAAGAATATTAAGTAATAAAACAAATACTGTTTTACTGTGGAATTAAAAAGTATATGAACGTGAAATTAGTTACATATTAATATATAAACAATACAAATATCGTATCAATGCAAAAATCTTTCGTTTTTACGCATAATTTCGTTTTAAAATCGAACTAAAAATAGTCTTGTGTAAGCTGTTAACCCGGCAGATTACATTCACTATCCCAGCCACAAGTGCATCTACAGAACGTTCCTTTTCCGCGCTTAAACGAATCAAAAGTTTTGTTAGGAATTCTACAGGACAAGAAAGACTTTCTGCTTTGGGATTAATATCAATTTAAAAGGAATTAGTGCAAGAATATTCTCGTGAAAAAAGTTTTTATGATGACGTTATAGATGAGTTTGCAAAAGAAAATAGACGTATGGCACTTCTTTTTAAGTAAGGTAAGATTTTTGTGGTTTGTAAAACAATGTCTTTTTTGCATTAAAAAATGTTTGTCTGCGGCTTTATTTTTCCCTTCAGCCTTCAACTTCCCCTTTTGTGAGGCTCTAGACACCACTGAGGGTCAGTTTCATCGACCTAAGTTAATTTAACCTAGGATTAAGAAAAAATAATTACGCATAACAGTTCTCATAATTAATGCGTAAATGAATAAAATTAAATCTTATAAGACATAATAGAGTGGTAGTTTTTATATAATGACATACTCATTCTTAAAAATGTCTTTAGTAAGTTTAATTTATGGATTTTCATTTTCTTTAATTTCAGGTAAAATTAACTTAGGTCGGTGCAATTGTCCCTTGTGAGTGTTACCAAAAGTTGTTTTTAGCCTGACTAAAATAGGTTGGATTACAATACACTGTTGCAGATTATGGGCAAGGTTTAGAAAGCTTCTTCTAAGTAAATCATTTGCAACCGAAAGCTGACAAGATGTCTATCAAAATGGCAGTAAACCGTATAATGTTTGTACAATGTTATATTTTATGGCATGTATAACGACTCACTGTTTTCTCCTTGGTAAACAATCTATCGATTTAATATCTCAACCAATTCGATTTGTGTCGACATAATTTATGAGGTTTTGGGATAATGTTAGGAGTGCCGATTTGTGGTTATGCAAACATTCTTTGAGGTTTATATGTATAAAAAGAAAAACAAACAAATTCGAAATACCAAAACAATTTTGCTTTGCTGGGATATTTCAGCATCTGCGAGTTCCAGAGCACGCGACAAAATAAAACTTAACTAAAAGGTACGTTATTTCTGGTGTATTTTATATCGATTCACTGGGTAAGTGTACCGTATTGCTTTTGCTGCCACTTTGCTCAAGAAAAAGCAATATAACCGCGTTTGATAAAAATTAAGCAAGAAAGTCAAGTTTGAAACGTGCAACGTGCAGGAATTTACTTGCGTTTATGGAATAGTCTACGGATTAAATTGATTCCTGAAGATAATTTTACGGTGTTTTGACTGTAAGAATTTTTGTTGCCGAGTAATTTTATATAGTTAAGTCGACGGTAAATTAAATACATTACATTTGTTATCACTTACGTTAAGCTTAATTCATAGATCGGATTTAATTTTTACATTAATCAAAACTTACGGAAAAATCCCGTTTAATTATGTCCGAACTCGCTTTTTAATTTTTTAATTTAGCTAAATTGGTATCTATGCTTTAAAGGCCTTAAAGATTTTTAATATATTATTTTGTTAACGTTAAATTACAAGAAATTCAGAATGGAAAAGCTGTTTAAGAAGTGTCGTCATTCATGAGATAAAAATTTCAGCTTGGTTTTTCATAAATCTAAAAAGTGGGTCGTTACTTAAATCTCTCTAATACAGTCGTGCCATCAGTTTTACATAGCTACGAAATGCATTTGCACTAATGCAACTTTTGTTATCAACCCTTAAGTGTAAACCATGTGCAATTGTGCATGTACGTAAGAACGTAACTCGTGAGTTGTGTGCAGGACAACCATTATGTTGAAGGTTTAGATGAACTGATTTACTTGAAACTTCCTGTTATAGTATCTACACCCATTTTGTCCTTTTAGAAAGTATGACTCCTGGAAATTCGTTCTGGGTGGAAAGTTACGGAGAAAAGCATTTTCAGTCGTAATTGCATATTATTATTATACTAAGTTTTCTTTTAAATAAACCGTTAAAAATGTTGTGTGAATAAATAAGTTCATCATTTAGTTACACGTTATTTAAATAAGCCTTTTCAATTTCAATGAGTAAAAATAAAATAAATATATCCCCCGTAATACATTTCTTGTAACGTCTATTTTGTAGCGTCTTCAGGAGGTCGTTATTCATCTCTTGCATTACGTACGTCGTGTTTCGTATGAAAGGCGTTCTTAATTCTTTCATTTCCTTGGCTTCCCGTTTCATAACGTTTGCATTAGCCCGTAACAGCAAATGCAAGTAATAACTACATTGAATAAGAAATAAAAACGGGCTATTTAAACTCGTTTAAGACTACTTTGTAGCTACAGTTGCGGGAATGAATTTTATTCTTGAACGTCGTAAAACACGTCTGTGTTGACGTGAACATGTCTGACGGCACATCCGTCTTGCGTCTTGCGACCTGTTAATTCTGCATTCTTTACACACCTGCTCGAAAATGGACGCAAAATAGCGGATTTTATGTCATTTAGAATGGATATTACGAGGAAGAATGGCCCCTGAAAACTGTAACGTATATTTTTATTTCGTAGTTGAACGATGTTCAACGCTCCCTTGGGAGTTTAGGGTTTCTTCTCTCGAACTTCAAAATTTTACTTACAACTTCTTAACGAATGCTGACGTTGTAATCCAGGTTAGTAAAATTTTTCGTAAGCCTTTTGAATCCTCATTAAACCTCTCTAAACCCCATTAGAACTTTAGCTTAATTCCTCTTTTAATTGTAAATCTTTACACTCCTTTGCATTCAAATTTTAATGATTAACCATTTCTCATCCTGGTACTTTACAGAAAATTTTATCTAAAGTTCTCTTTTAAGCTAAATTTAACTCCTTGAAGGATAATTATTCGTTTAAATTCAAATTAACTTCTCTGCATTCGATCAAAAGGTGCAAATCTGTTGAAATGATCTCAATAACTGCAATTATCGAAGTTCCTCTCCTTCTCGTTTAAATTTTCTTGGTGATTACTGCAGCGAGATAATTTTGTTAACATTACATACACTTTTTAATTCTTAATTCTGGGTCACAATGTTGACAATGATTTTTCAACAAGAAGTCAAAAGTTTTTTGGACTAACAATAGCAAAGAAACATGTTTATTGTATTTCCATCAACATTAGAAACAAATCCTGTAAAAATATGAAAGTACTGAAAGTAGTGGTGTATAAGCTCAATCAGTGGTAGTAAGTATCGTCACCTTTAGGAAATCGATAGGTTCCCAATAATACAAGTGCAATCGTGTGTACGATAGGATCAAACCGTTGCGGAAATTAATTCAGTACAAACCTTATCCACGACAGAGAACCGAATCAGCACATTAGGAAACGCATCATTAGCAATTGAAATGTGCATATATAGGTATCACATCCATCAGGCGTGATACTCTCCGATGTTGGGTAATGGTAATCACCATAAACATACACTAAATATAGTGTCTATAAACCGCAGCGAATATTCCAATTTCATTTAGTTAAACGTAACATCATAAACGCATGTTGTTGAAACCACACATATACACACACGTTTCTACGTATTCATAACCATCAGGTAATTATAGTAACAACTCCGTGTTATGCTTAGTCGCGTGCTGTGTGTAATTTGTTGTCATTTACATATGGATAGTTAGATATTATTTTCAAGTGATCTATCAATCACGTGTTCTTGAACCCGATTTATATTCGCATATGTGATGTCGTAATTGTTGTGTTCAACTCTAATTTTTATGTTTGGCTAATCTTCGGGTTATTCATGAACTCAGAAATTATTGTGCTAAATTTGTTGAAGATTTCCCGTGTCTTGGTAGAGATTATTATTTAAGTGCTTTATATACAAACATAATCAATTCTTTTATAAATATTCTTTTATTCAACATTACTTACAACATTTTAATACTTTGTATGGCCCCTTACATTTTAAATAGTATCTATTCAATGGCAATCCTCTACACTTCCCTAATGGCTTCCTCATTTTATGCCATACATCTAGGACATAGTTTATTAAACGTTGCTTGGTTGTAGGATTTTGTTTTTTACTTTCTTTCTGAGTACGCTCCATAACGACTCTTTGGGGTTCATGCCTGAACTGTTTTATGGCTAATGTAGTACTCTGACGCCATTTTCTTCTAGCTTTTTGTTTCAATTTTTGCTTTATGGCAAGGATTACCATCTTCCTTGAAAATTCCATCTCCACTTGGAAACCACTGAGTTATGATGGGGACTACACAGTTGTCGACAACTTCCCCATACTGTCTAACATTCATAGTTCCTTTTACAACATGCACTTTTCTTATTCCATGCACATCTTGACATTAAAATGTTTTACATGTTACAGAACACATTCCTTCTTCAATACGTATCAAGGCCCTGTCTTGACATATTGAGGGTTTTCTTCAACAACGGAGATGATTGTCGTTCTCTGAATATCACCATGTACAAATAAATTAAAATATATGAATTAAAAGGGTTACTGGCATTGCGTATTTGTAACACCAATTTAATCATATACACACCTCCGACCATTTCTCGGACGTCCATTCTTTTTGTCTAAGTAAACCACATTTTCCTTAGTGCAGAAAAGTCTTCTTCATACGATTCTTGAAGCTATTTCCGTACCATGTCTCTGGCAATGGCTTGCAGCTCTGTTGATGATAATTTTCTGTTTGTCGTACTTTTCGTAATAGAAAAGTATCCATCCTGGGCGAAGTTTTTCATTTTCTTCCGCATTTAGCAGGTACCGTTTATTTTTGTTCTCTTAATTTTTTGACGAACGTCGGACTAACACCCATGAATCGGCTGATTTTGACTTTTGTTTTATTGTGCTTTCGGTCAAAAGCACGCTTATCCTTACCCATATTGATTCTCAACTGTAAATTCAAAGACGCCCTTACCGAGAGTAACACTTATCTGTTTGTACGATTATAAGCAATAATTTCAAGAATTTCTTTTGCAAGGAGAGTATGACTAGAAGTATTGTACAAAACCGCTTTATAATAGATACCAAATACAAAATAATTAAATGTAACTTAATAAACATTTAACTTACAAGACTATTCAGCAAACTTCAAAAACTACGAAATTGTCAATAATTGAAACTTCTGTTACTTTCAAAAACTACGAAATTGTCAATGTCGTGTTTGTATACCTCACTTCATATTTTGTCGGGTGTTGTTTTTTCTTCATTTTTATTTTAAGAAACTGCGTTTCTATGTTCCTTTGTTGATCTATGGTTCGTAACACGTCCAGATTTGGACGCGAAACGTCTGTGTCCGGCCTGATCAAATGCCAGTTTCAGATGTTCTCCACAAAGAGCCATATACCGAAGAAAACAATTATTATCATTGAAATACTGATCATGTGGATTAAATGATGTGTAGATATGGAGGGAGTATTCCCATAAAAGCCTACGTCGTTTCTCGTTCCAATTTAAGAATAACTATTATAGTTTTAGAGAACTGTTTCCTTCTTACAATAAGGTTCTGATATATCATCATCTCGGTCACAGCCAACGTTTATGCATACCTGATACGCACATACATTTATGGATTAGTTTAAATTTTAAATGTCACATGTCGAACACCAAAAATTAAAAAAAGAATTATTAAGTGTGGCAATATACAAAAAAAGGCACTCTCCATTTATTTCATCGGCGCGGAATTATAAGGATATATTGTCAGCAAACCTCCAAATGCGAAATAAAGTAATAAAACTTGAAATAGTAATTTGTAATACAAGTGTTGAAAGCTTGTGTTTGCCACACGAATGTGAAGTTTGCAGCACGAACGATAGTGAGTGCTGCAGTCACATGAGAAATTTACGGAAAATGTACTTCTGGCTTATTTCGCCGAAAATTCCAAGAAAATGAAGTCATCCACTCTTTGGTCTTCGTACTCCATGCTGAAAACTTGTTTGATGGTTGAGGATAATGTAGACATTTCGAAGTTTACAAAATTAATTGGTTTCCTGAAAAGAAAATCTGTGGGCTATAGAGCAAAAAAATCCCGTATTTTTACTAGAACTGAAATCAGTAGATTTCTTCTTGAAGCACCAGATGAATCATTTTTGATGATGAAGGTAAACATGACTGTTGGTTTATAGTTTATATTTTCCAATTAATACTAAAATTTATTGTAGGTTGCATTAATATTGGGAGTAGCAGGAGCTTGCCGAAGAGACGAGCTCATGAAATTAACCATAGACAATTTTCAAGAGAAAGATGCTGTGTTAATTGTTAATATATCCGATACTAAGACACATGTACCTCGGAGTTTTACAGTAACTAGTGGACAAGAAGATTGGTTGACAATTTTTAGAAAGTACGCTGCTCTTCGTCCGTCAACTGTCGAGAATAGACGATTTTTTATGACATATAGAAATGGAAAGTGTTTTAGTCAACCAGTAGGTGTCAACACTCTTGGAAAAATCCCTCCAAAAATTGCCGAATTTTTGAAATTACCCAACTCTTCTGCATATACCGGTCACTGCTTCCGGAGAACATCCGCAACGTTACTTGCTAATGCTGGAGCAGACATTCTTTGTTTGAAGAGACATGGAGGATGGAAATCCTCCTCAGTTGCAGAAGGCTATATAGATGATTGCGTCCAAAATAAAGTAAAGAATGCCCAAAACATCATTGGAAAACCGAGCGGTTCAACTAGTAAATCACTTGAGATTTCAGCACTTCCTCAAATTCAACTAATGACAGATGCTATTACGACAACAAATCACAATTTGTTAAATTCCAAGCCGAACTGTCACAATTTGGCCAATTCCTTGCCGTCAGGAATTAATATTAACAATTGTGTATCATGTACATTTAATTTTAATGTTAATTAGCCCGTAACTACTTGTATTCTTAAAATAAAAGTTTTCCATGATTTTGCTTTAGCATGTTGAACGATTTTTATTTGTGTGTGGAAAGTTTACTTTCCGCACCGAAAATCATGCATGTGCGTGCGGAAAGTACTTTCCGCACGCTAATTTTCACTTGTTCGGCAAACACTCATTTTCAATACTCGTATCTATGGAGACGAAGTCTTAAAATCCCACTTTCCATGGTGGTTGTAGAAAAAAACTTTTTGTATTGTTTGAACTTTTCATTTTCTTCAAATTGTCATCAGTTTAATATAATAACTAAAATAAAAATAATGCATCACATTTACCTAAATTTTAAGCTTTCCTTTCAGTGCTTAGTGGTTAAGGCATTCGGGTACATCGTTAACGGTATCGGTGGGTGGCCTACCCAGTTACTGAAAATAATTGAGAACCGAAACACACTGATGTAGTAGCAGGGCCGTAGCCAAGGGGGGGCCAGGGGGGGCTCAGCGCCCTCTGTGACTGTTATTGACTCGAATTATTGAATTAAATTTGATAAAATTTTCAAGGGTAATATAACAAGTGGTGGGAAATTTTTGATATTGCCACCACATCGTATTGTATTCATATTCGTATGCGAAGTATGACTCTTCAATTCCCAACTGAATATTTAGATCTACTTTTTTTTAAACTCGATGCTGAGATCTCTCAATTCAAAACTGAATTTCCAGTCATTAACTATAAGAAATATCTGCTACTTCATAATTAATGATATGAAGAACACGCTTTCGGCAGTGAGGCACGGAGGTACTTGCCTCCAGGCCCATGAATGTTAAGGGACCTACAACGAAGACTTAACACTAAGTATTATTATTAAGTCGAGCTAGGGAAACGTTTCTTGCCTTGGAACTTCAAAAGTGAAGTAACTCCACGGGTTTTAAGTGTTCCTCTGTTTCAAATTCAGTATTCAAAAATAATATTTCCGGTTTGAGATTTCAAGTTCATAAGATTAGGAATTCGAATATGGGTTGGAAAATTCCAAGGTCGAATCCGAACGAGACTGAAAATTGAGATTCGGATTTTGAATTCGAATCTTCTCCACAATAAATTTGATTTAGATGGCGATTTCACTGATCTAAACTTTTAGTAATATGTGTTATAATTTATAATAAAAAGGTGTGGCTCGCCAGAATTGTAATTCGGATATAAAGTTTAAAGCAGATTAGTGGTTCAAATGGCATCAGATTGAATGGTTGGCGCAGCAATAATTATTTAATATTTGAGTTGATTGTAAACTCCCCGGGGATTTTCACATCCATATTTTACCTACGATTTTTTTTAAATTGTTTATGGGTATTTCACTACCAGTTGCTAAATTTAAAAAAATGCCAAGAAATTTTGCCACAACAAACATTTTGTAATTTTCCAACTGCCTTCGCCTTATTTTATTAAGTAAAAAACATTTTTCGAAAACTGTAACTGGAACCGAAATTGCAAATGGTTTGTCGCCGATAATCGAAACAGCAACAATTAATTTTGCTCTGTACGTCCTTGATTCTAAGTAAAAATTCAATCAAGCGATAAGAAACTTCCATTTCTGATTTGTTATTTCACACTCCCACCAATAAATATTTCAAACAAATTAAGAAAGCCACATATACAACAAATATCATTCAAACCAAGACCTCCTACTACGTCTTTATATTCGGAACAATTTAACAACATAGAAAGATTTACTTATTTAAATAAATTCAGTCTGCAAAAAACGAAGGCGGTTAGATGACTCAGGCATACAAGGGCAGAAGATAATTGTAACAGTGTATTCATATGTGACTGTTAATGTACTGCATTTTAAGTACAATAACAATAGGTCTATTGTATGAATCGTAACCAAGCCTATTCAGTTTTACATGACGATTGCACTTGGTATTCAGAGCGAAGGCGTAGATCCGCATCAATAAAATGGGGGAGGTAATGTAAAACATGTCACTTTAAAATTAATAGCGTGGATTTTAAGTCGAAACTTTACTGCTGAATGCATTGAAATACGAATTCGAAGTGTAATTATAAAAATTAACAAATGAATGAAAACTCTTTCTAATTTAACGAACTCAGTAAAAACTTGTGTTTCTGAGCGTATTAAAATAAGCTTTTACTTATTGTTGGTTTTGTGTGTATTTCACCAGCTGTTACTGCAAATTAAAGGCCAAACAATTTACCTGACAAAACTATCCCAGCTTTTTAAATGTTTTAATACGTTTGAAAACCGAAATAGAGTTGTTTTGTAAACTTACGGTATTTCTATTAGTTAGGTACCTTTACTTTTTAGATTTTAGTATTTTTGGCGAAATACTCAAAAATAGATAATCGCCACAATAACACTAAAATAATTTCCAACGCAAGTTATGACCAACTATGGTCCAAATAAGAAATTTATAACAGGATACGTATATGTAAGTTTGAACACATCGTTGAAAATCGGTTTTACAGACTAATTTGTTAAAGATCTTTGTAAATTCTTCTCAAAAAACGAGTATTAAATTTATTCTACAGTTGGAAAAGTCAGTTGGAATAAACTTTCGTTGTTTATTTTTAATATTTAATAGCAAACAAGCAATATTTTTGTAAAATCTTGGTTTGATAATCACATCCAACCGATTCTCATAGTTTGTTCTGTAAAGCGCGAACATCCCTTTTACTCAGACCTCGGTAGTCTACTCTAAACCTAACTAAACAAAGATTAATGAATGTACTTCGAGTTATGCAATAATAATTTGTAATACAAGTGTTCAAAATTCTTGCATACGTCTAGTGTATGGATTACGAAAATTCGACCACGTTTCTGATAAATTGCATAATATTCACTGGTTAAATATGAAAAATCGTCGACTTTTACATATTTCTTGTTTAACTCATAAAGTTTTGATTAGTAAAACTCCAAGCTATCTTAGTGAAAGACTACGTTTCAGAACTGATGTTCATAATGTAAATATTCGAAATAAAGGACTTCTGACAATACCGCCTCATAAATCTGCAATGTTTGAACGGTCGTTTTCATATATTTCTTCAAAACTTTATAATTCTATTCCAGTTCATTTTAAAGATCTACCACTTTCAGCATTCAAACGTAATTTAGCAAAACAACTCTTTCTGCATCAGAACGGTGTCTAACTATTCTTTTTCCTTTTATTTTCAGTATAGGTTTTTTTCCCCCTTCTTTCTTGTTCTTTTTTTTCCTTTCCGTTTGTTTATACTTTATGTTATTTGAAAAATTATATTGTGTTTATTATTAATGTTTAAATAATATTTATTTTAGGTTGAGTGGAAGAACAGATGTTTTATTTAAAAACATCTGAACTCCGCCTTTGTCAAATTTATCTTTTTGTATAATCATTTTATAATACCTATTTTGTTTTTTTTTGGCAATAAAGACCATTATTATTATTATTATTATTATTAAGTGTTGACAGCTTGCGTTTGCCACACGAATGTGAAGTTTGCAGCACGAACGATAGTGAGTGCTGCAGTCACATGAGGGTGGCAAATACAAGCTTTTAACACATGTATTACACACTATTTTTTCTACAACCACATTTCCATAAAAAAATTTAAATGTTTCTGCAAAATCAAATCTGACATTCATCAAATGTCATTATGACATTTGGATTTCGGTGCGGCAAAATTATACTTTGCCGCACCGAAAATCATGCATGTGCGTGCGGAATAGTATATTAAAATACAAGTTGCAGAAGGCATCTATTCAAGCACGAATTTGAAATTCCGAAACGAGCCGCATAGCGGCGAGTTGAGGAACAAATGACTGCTTGAAGGACCTTCTGCAACGAGTGTTTTATACTATTTTTTCTATTTTGCCGTTTTATACCATTTTATAAATTAAAAAATTAAAATTTTAAATCTAGGGAATTTTGCGGTGGTTGGTGACGTTTATGTGGCGCAATTTTAGGCGGCTGTGAAAAAAAATTAATTTGAAATGTCAGTTTTTTTACTTTCGCGTTTAATGTTTGAAAATGAATGCAGAAGAAAGTTTATCACTAACACCGCCGAAAATTAGGCAAATTGCACAAAAAACGTTAGAAAATTTATTGCCGGACAAGTCCAAATCCCAGTATGAAAAATAATTTCAAAAATTTGAAGAGTGGCGCCAGCAGAATAACGCACAAGGAATTTCCGAAAATATTTTACTTGCTTATTAAGTGGCACAAATGCTTGGGTGTAAGCAAGCTGATTCAGCCTTACCTGGATGTTCCACCATTTCACAACAACGGTCTGATTATGGCACAAATAGAAACATTTCTGTTATAGGCAACACTAAATGTTCATCAAAATATTTTGTTGGATGAGAATTTACATGGCGTCACATCACATGTAACTGTTAATGTGTATAATAATTGTACTTTTCACGGTAATAATTTAAATTAAACTTCTTTTTCATTGTTATTTATTAATTGGGTGTGTTCTTCGTGAGATTTATTTTTTGACGTATGTCAGCTGATAGTTCAACGCTACCAACATCAATACAGTAAATTTTACTAGTCTATTTCAGCACACCAACGACTTATTCTAACACTCAAATGACGTCATTTGGGTGCTAGAATGGAGTTATTCTAGCACCCAAATAGAAAAAGTAAATTTTCCGCACGCACATGCATGATTTTCGGTGCGGCAAAGTATAATTTTGCCGCACCGAAATCAAAATGTCAAATCTGACATTTGATGAATGTCAGATTTGATTTTGCAGAAATATTTAAATTTTTTTATGGAAATGTGGTTGTAGAAAAAATAGTGTGTAATACATGTGTTAAAAGCTTGTATTTGCCACTCTCATGTGACTGCAGCACTCACTATCGTTCGTGCTGCAAACTTCACATTCGTGTGGCAAACGCAAGCTTTCAACACTTGTATTACAAATTACTATTGTAGATACAGACTTTGGTTATAAGAAAGACTTTCACGACTAAACATTTTTTACTATGCCTTTTATTAGTTTTTGGTTTGTAAGATCAAATTTGTATTTAAGGTACAGTATTTTTCATCTAGCATTTGGGTTGTGACGTCAACAAGCTCCGCCCAAAAACGGTATGGGTATAGACAGGCGTTTGTGCGCAGTAAGTAATGAAACCCTAGTTTAGAAAGAGGTGAAGTATAGTTGGATTGTGAATTTGTAAGCAGCGCGTTGACGTCACAACCCAAATCCTAGGTGAAAAATACTGTAGGTACTTGCCGATTTTAAATGAACTTCAGTATTTATGTTGATTTTGTAATTTTTTGGAATTTGAAGTCTACATTTTTACTAAACAAATCTGAAATACTTCGAGAACTTTACTAAATATGGGAACTAAAAGTTTTAGGTTTTCAGACATGAAATTAACTTATTAAATTGGCTTAAAACTCATTGCATTTAAATTAATAGTTATTTATTATACATGCGGATTAAATTAATGTTTAATGAGCGGTACGTTTAAACGCGCGAGCGGCGATAGCCGCAAGCGCGTTAATACCGCGAGTTAATACATTAATTTTAATCCGCAAGTGTAATACAACTGTTTATTCAATTTTGCAGTAATAAACTTTTTCTAATGTAAATGTAAGATTTTTATAAA
The DNA here is from genome assembly GCA_963082815.1 of Melanotus villosus. NCBI lineage: Eukaryota > Metazoa > Arthropoda > Insecta > Coleoptera > Elateridae > Melanotus > Melanotus villosus. The sequence continues at coordinate 734,980 of OY720421.1, read as the reverse complement.
TGCTAAAAGCTTAAAATGTCACTAATCCCTTGTAGTTATCGAGTTGCCAAGTGTGAGTTGTTTTGATGCGTTGTCATGGATTGAACTGTTTACGGGAAAAAAATTCGAACGTAAATTGTGAATGACAGCGAATTCTTTGTAACAAAGTTTATTATAAACTGTATTATTCTGTGTATCTACAAGGTGAGAATTGTAATGGAGAATGAAAATACGATTATGGAGCAATTGCTCCCTAAAAAATCGAAACAAACGTACAAAAAAATTTATCAAAAATTTAGCTCCTGGAAAATAGAAAAAGGTGCAATGGAAGTTACTGAAGCTCTCGTTTTAAATTATATTGTCGAACATTCCAAGAGCTTGAAGCCATCTTCGCTCTGGAGTTATTGCTCCATGCTAAAAGCCTGCCTCATTATTTTTGAGAACGTGGATATTGGAAAGTAAGTAGAAAAAAGTGTGTTTCTATAGATCAAACTGTAAATATTTATATTACTTTTATAGATTCTCTAAAGTGAAAGCGCTATTGAAACAAAATTCAAAAGGGTTTAGGAGCAAAAAATCTAAAGTACTGAACCGTGATGATATGTTAAGATTTTTCAGTGAGGCACCGGACGAAATTTTTCTACTGGTTAAGGTAAGTTAATTTTTTAAATGAAAACGTAACAAATGAAAAAATGTCTTCGTTCGTTGTAGACAATACTTGTCATGGGTATAGCTGGTGGATGCCGCATTGGCGAACTCGTAAACATGAAAATCGACGATGTGGATGATCGAGGAAATGTTTTGGTTGTAACTCTACCAGACACAAAAACTAGCAAACCTCGCGTGTTCACTATAATTAATGAAGTAGCCATAAATGCTGTCGATATCTACAGAACCTACGTAAAATTACGACCTCAAGCGGTGACCCATAGACGCCTTTTTTTAAATTATCAACATGGCAAATGTACTGTCCAGCCGGTAGGAGAGAACAAAATACGTAAAATGCCTAGCGTCATTGCGACCTTTTTGGGTCTTGCTGAGCCTGCGTTGTATACAGGTCATGCTTTTCGAAGGAGCTCCGCCTCGCTTTTGGTGGATGGAGGTGCGAATCTTCTTGAACTTAAGAGACATGGCGGATGGAGTTCAAGTACAGTCGCTGAAAATTATATCGAAGACTCTATTACGAAGAAGATAGAGACCTGCGAAAAGATTTTTGGAAAACAAAATTTTTCTTTGATACCTGTAGAGAAACCTAGTACCGCAGTTGATGTTTCAGAGGAAAAAACTCCTGTTCTGATTGATGATGCAGTTCATTTGCATAAAGTTGTGAATAACGAATTAGTTAGTGCTACAAGAAATATAACTTTTGAAACTGGTAGTGTTCAAAATTGCAACCTTTTTTTTATCGGCGAACCGTTGAAGGACCTGGCTTCCTTAATGAGGAAATAATATGTAGTTACTTTTGTTTTCGTTTTGTTAATTTATTGTAATGTACTTATGTATAATTTTTTGATAAATTATTGATTTATTTTGATTGACATTTATTTGACATTTTTAAAGCGCTAGCGGAATAAAAATTTTAAATCGCTAGCGGAATAAAAATTTTAAACGATTGTTTATAAAACATCAACTTTTATGGGCAGGCCAGAAACAAATAAACGTCAGTTTATACGGCAAAATTGAATAAATATAGTTAATAGCTAACTGAAAAATCAAATTAAAGTAAAAAAATGCACAGAAATCTTTAAGTAGTTCAATTTTAAATAATAATTGTTATAGTTTATTCTTTTAAAGCTTGAATATTGCTGAAACATCCTATTTTTACTTCTTTGCGTTTTTAACATTTTCAAATGGCAATTATTCTTCAAAGAGACGCAACAAAGGACTAAAAGGTAATAAACAGCCACTGAAAAATAACAAAAACTCATAAAAGTTAACAAAAAAGCAAATGAATGAGTGTTAGAATTAATAATATACAGTGCGCACATAAAGGTTTATAATCTAAATTTAATACATAGAGAGAGCTAAGAAGTTCTGTTGTTACTTAAAATTAAAACGCTCTTGAATTCTACCATTATTTATGATAATGAATACTTCGAACAAAAATTGTCCTTGAATGGTATTAAAAATAATCAACATTCCATACCCATACCATACCATTTAGGTATGTTTATTTTGTACTGCTTGTGTTTTCTTGTAATTTGAAGTCCCAATGTTGCATAGAAACGTTCAAATATATCGGTTGCTTCCCTCAATCAAGTTGTAGCTTTAAGGAGATTTTCAGTAATTACATTAAGTATTCCTGCGGTAAACAACTGCATTAGTCGTCTGAAAGGAATTGTCACAAAAATTTCATATTTCTTATTTCTATATCTTCATTACACGGCATATACAGTGTGCGCCATTAAGTGTGCAACAAATGGGACTTTTTTTTTTATTGTTTGGAAATAAAAAAATTGGATGCCACCGAAAGTGGGTGCATGCTCCATAACTACATTAGGTGTACTTAGAATGGCCCCAAGTCAAACAGTATACAGGGTAGGGCAAAAAATAAAAAAAATGTTCAAGAGTAAAGTGGTCTTATTTTCAAAAACACATCAAAACCTTATAAAGAAAAGTTGTTTAGATTTACAAGATATGTCCAAATACAAAGTCATGGCCTCCTATTCGAAAAAAAATCTACTCTGAGTGAATTTCATGATCGGACAATTACATGCATCGAACGAGAAGGTGGACATACAGAAACGCTTCGTTAATGTTTTTTTTATTATTTAGTAAAGTGTCTGCTTTGTTAAAAAAATATTTGCGAAATTTTAAAGTTATGTTAAATATGGTCGCAACATGAAGTTTATGGTTACCTACGAAAATAATAAATTTGAATACATTTTACAATTTCGCTCAAATTTGAAAAGAATTATTCGAATGTGATTTGGCTGTGGTTAATAATACTATTGTAACGGTTTTAAAACGTTTATTTAAAACTTCGGTTCATGGTGTGAATTTATTAACAAATATTAAAATTATTAAGCAACGAAGAAACACGAAATAACAACTTAATACTAAAACGCAACACTTATATTAATTCTAATACAAAACACTAATATTAACCCGTAACACTAATTAATTTATTTGTACAGTTTGTTTATTTATAACTATTCACGTATATTTATATTAACTTTACCGACGCACATATTCGCGATCGTTTTCGTAGGCTGGATTAGACTAAAGTTCGCTAACAGAATGCGTCTTATATATACGCAAGCTTCTAATCTAGAACTATCCAATTCCCGATAAGCCTAGTTTATTCTACGGGCGCCTAGAATTATCGATCGCGCCAAGAAACTTCTAGTGGCGGATGACGCATGTGATCTCGCACCTGCTCTCCGCCGCTGCTGATGCAATTCGTTACAGTATATTTGAATTCTGAACATTAAATAAAATCTTTATACGGGGTCAATTCATAATTTTCCGGTTGTTTTTTGTTTTTCGAATAGGAGGCCATGACTTTGTATTTGGACATACCTATCTTGTAAATCTAAACCACTTTTCTTTATAAGGTTTTGATGTGTTGTTGCAAATAAGACCACTTTACTCTTGAAAATTTTTTCTATTTTTTGCCCTACCCTGTATACTGTTTGACTTGGCGCCATTCTAAGGTCACCTAATATAGTTATGGAACATGCACCCACTTTTGGGGGATTCAAATTTTTTATTTCCAACGAATAAAAAAAAATCCCATTTGTTGCACACTTAATGGCGCACATTCGTGTGGCAAACGCAAGCTTTCAACACTTGTATTACAAATTACTATTTCTTGTTCTTTTAAACTACTTGCTAAGCGAAAAAAATATAATAAGCAACACGGAATGTATGGACTATTAACATTTTCGGAAGGCGACGAGCCTTGGCTTCGCCTCGGCTCGTATTCGCCTACCTCAAATGTTAATCTTATACCTTAAATAACTATTGGTTCTCTATTCGTACATTTACTTTCTGTTTTGTATAGCTACAATTTTCCTGAGGCTTCGGTGATGTGGTAGATTGAGAGCCTCCTGCGACCTAAACAGGATGTAGGTTCAAATTCTACAGTGGCCAAGAAATTTCAACCAACTGTTGGATATTTACTCTTATTAGGTAGGAAGGCTGGAACAAAATTCTATCGTTAATGTTCAGTTTCTTCGTATAACAATTGCCGATAACTTACCGGGTCAAACGCCCTTTTAAAATTGACAATTTACCCAAAATTATCACAGTTCCCGGCTTTTTTTTTTAATTTAAGCTCTGAATAGTAATGCTTCTCTGCACAAATCTTCTCCTAAAGCCAAATTTATGCAGACTGACATCTTTACCTAACTTACCTTAAATCATTTTCAAAAATATTTCAAAAATATAATTAGTGAGGCGTATGGTTCTGTAGTTTTTACATCTCTTTGTGTTTGCTTGTTTGGGTCTTAAGATAAAGGTTTATATCACCTAGTCCTCTCGTAATGGCCCTGCTTCGCATATTTCCTTAAATAGGTCTAAAATATGAGGGCGTTTTTTTAAGTTATCTACCTAGCCGTAAAAAATGAGACGTATCACATTAACAACCCTTTATTTTTCTACGTAACTCCCTTCAATACTTATACACTTATTCCATCTTTTTTCCAGTTGTCCCATAGCCTCGGCAAAAATTCTTTCGGTAATTCTGCAAAATATTATTTAACAGCTTCTTTGAGTGCTTTATCAGATGCAAAATGCTTTCCCCTGAGATGATTTTTTAAGTTTTTGAATAGAAAGAAGTCTGACGAGGCTATAAGGTGGATGCCTTAACTCTATGAAGCCACAGTCATTGTTTATCAACTGGACTTTGTTTGCCTTATGACCTGACAATTTATTATCGTGCAGCAACAAGTTTTTTGTTTTTCCTCCAGAGTAGTTTTTAAATTTTGAACTGTCTGAATTTATGGCAGACCTCAAAAGCAAGACTCCTTCAGCATCCCAGAAAACTGTTGCCATCAGTGTTTTTTTTCAGAGAATTGTGTTTGGCTTTTGTTGGTGGTGGAAAATCCTTATGAACCTACTGCATGGATTTCTGTTTAGTGATGTACCCAAGTGTCATTCCCGGTGATAATTCAAAAGATTTCTATTCCTCCCCAACGTGGCCAAATTTTATGACACTGCGATGTTCCACCTTAATTTCACTCATTTTATCAAGAAGTACCTAAACCTTCCCAAATCTCTATAAACCGAGTTTTAAGTTTAATTACTAAATAAACGGATTTTGTTGAATTTGTGTTGAGACATCCACAACCCTAGATCTCACCCTATAAATAAGTAAACATTAACAAACAGTAGGGAAAATAACATTTACATTTAGTTAAAAAAATATAATAATAAATATTGGCCCTCCTGTGCCCCGTCCTATTATTACCATTAGGCACAATTTTGATACTGCTACAGACTTTCGAAGGGATATTGTTTATCTCTGTCTTGTAAGTTTCCATCAAAAATGAAATCCGTCTGTACTAATGTTAAATACGCGGCATTTATTACGTGGTATTGCAACAATCCTATTTTGCCATTCAGGCTCGTAAACAATTACGAGTTTATTCTGAATGACTAATTATTATTTATAGTTATTTAGTACATTCAAACATTTTATGCTGCTTGCAATATGCGAATGAAAAATTAAAATACTAACGCAATAAACTGTAGACGTGCGTCTTTGAAATGCGTTAATTACTCATTAAAATTCCCTATTTATACCTTAACATTAAACAATAATTAATCAAAACGGTAGTCGAGTATTAAGAGAAAGTATGTTGTAATGTTGTGTAAATACTAAACTTGCAAATGTCTTTTAAATAGTGACGCAATATTGACGAAATAAAGTTTTTTGTATCGGCGAATATTACTCCGATAATTTGCTATGGTGAAAGTAACGTAATAAACTACTAAACATCTTTTTGCATTTTTAAAGCTACCTTAAATGCCGTACTGCTAGGATGTTAACCTAACAATTAGAGAAGGTTAAAAGTACTTCCATGAAGCCACACATGAGGGAACACGTGCAGAATATGAAATAAAACACCTTCATGGAGTGTGCCCAGCACCCTAAAGTCATACAGATAACAGATAATATTAGGTTACATTGCATATAAAATTACACTGTAAACCAAGAACCTGTGCGATTTGTAAAGAAAAGAATATTAAATTTAACACTCTCACGGTTTCTGCGACTCGTTTTTCTTTTAGTTTTAGGTTTCTTTTGCTCTAATTGGCTTCCGTTTTGAGAGGGAAAGGGTTGTTACCTTTACTGTTTCTGTTACCACTTTGTGGTTTTTATAAAACCGAAGATTAAAATTTAAATTCAATTATAAGGTTGCGTAAATTTGTAATGGATTTTCTTTATTGTTCCAGATGAGTGATAATTATTATGGCCTTGGATGCAGTAAAAAAACTCCAGGACGTTATACAGAACGAGAATGATGACCATACCTCGCATTTGCCGGTATGTTCTTAGTTATTACTATTGTTTTAATGTTTATTTAGGTTCGCTACCTCTATAATTAACTAATTTAAACAGCTTGAAGCGAATTGAAAATGTTAAGTACGCACAATTTTTTTTCGCGAATGTTCGAGTGTTTTTTGTCGAGAGGCTTATTCAAAAGTTTAATGGATGTTTATGCGTACATTTCGTGAGTCATTAGGTAATTTTAATTCAATGTCAGGTTTTGAATGTGTTGGCCATTTGTACTTACGAGTATGAAATAAAGGCTGAGTCAACATGATCAACATTTATGTTCTGTCAGCCGAGCTAAGTCTAGGTAACAAAGATTAAACTTGAACATTTGTTTGGTTACATTTCAATGCAAAAAAGTACAACAAACTCAAGGTAATCATAGGTGTGTGGTAAGCTTCTTCAGTTTGAAGAATTAGAAGGTGAATTGGCAAACTAATGGGAAAATTTTTACGAGGTGTTACCTATTTAGGTTTTCTGTTCTTTGCTGTTTTATTAATAGGGAACCGGAGACTACTTTTTGATTTTTTCGGGGATTTTTTTATTAAAACAGTATTTGTAACTGACAGAAATGAATATACAGAAATTTGATAAAAATAAGAGTGGCGCTTAGGTGTGTGGCAGGTATTTTTTTAAATTTAAGCGGTTACATCAAAGGTTAAATTAGTAAAGTTGCGCATAATCTAGAAACTAAAAAGTTAGATTTTTGCCACTTGACCTTTTCTATAGTATAGAATATTCGGTATACTCAGCAAAACATTTCCAAAAACTAGTTGCTTACAAAAATTCAAAAACATTAAATTTTGTGGGTTTATGCATACATTCATCCTCATCATCAATTGACATACATTTTCAAGAAAAAATAAAGTTTCCTTTTATTATGTCTAAAATTTAAAAAGTATTTAAATAATGACCTTTTACCTATCAACTCCAACCTAAGTAGATTTTATAGCATATCGTAACAAAACAAATTACTTTTAATGTAGAATAATTTTATTACAAATGTTCTTATAACAGTATTAGTGCAAAGTTCATTTGTTTTTAATTATTGAGCCAGGCGTTAATAAAAATTCATATTAATCAATGGAAAATACTCCTTAAAAATTCTTCTTAAAATAATCTGTAATTCTGTACAAAAAAATGTTGAGAACGATGATTTTTATGAAAGCCCTGTCTTTTTCCAGTCATGGAAACATTGGCATTTACAAATAAAGAATTTGTCCTTTTTTTGGGGGTATTTTTTTTTATTGAATAATATTAAAATATTAAACTTTACAAAACAGTAATAGTAATTTGTACAAAATTAAAAGCAGTTATAAAAATAATAAAATAATCTGTTTTGTTGCAATATTAAGTTCTGTATTTTAGAGAGAAAATGGAAAAATTTATTTTTAATTTTTAATAAAGTAGCCCATACCTATTCAGTGATTTTTTTGTTAAGTAAATGAAATTTCCTGTATAACATAAATTACATGAGAAATCCAAACAGCTTCTCCTTAATCCATCTTTAAGGAAGCAAACACCACCGCTCTAATTTATTTTTTATTAAATAAAATAATAAATAATGATCTACATAATGTGGGCTTTTTGGCACACATTGTATGTATGTATAATATGTATGCTTTATTGTTATTTGTATTTGTACGCTTAGTAGAAACAATAGGTGGAGGTGGAGATTTCAAAAATGATAGAAAGTTCAGTTAACTGTTGCATGTGCCTATGAAGTCAGAATGAATTTCATTTTTAATATGTCAATGGCATTTTCAAGCCTGTGTATGTAAACTATCTATATTTTGCAAACTAATGTTAAAATCGCATCGTGTATAATAGCGACTATTGATAAAAGCACCGTATTTAAAAGTCAACGTTCAGCAAGAGGCTTATTGAGTACAATAAATTATTTGGTTCTTGGGCAATATACACAACTTGCCTGCCCACTCTAATTGGTATCATGTTTCTTTAGCAATTTGTATAATTATCGTGATGCTAGGCCTTAATTTCTGTAGAAATATTATTTTATTTACTTAATAAGCGAATTTTGTGTTTGATATTTTTCATCTAAATACGGAGCAGGTGACCGCCCCCTTTGCTTTGCCGCCCGCGTACATTGCACGCCTTGTACGCCCTCTAGCGTGGCCTCGGTAAAAAATCGTTAACTGTAGATTTCAGCGAAGTTCTTGATTTCTGGAAATTATCTTATGCTTTCCTGCTTGTGAAATTTTGTTTAAAAAAATCCTGCGAGTTGCCTCATTTACCTCAGTCTTTTCAAAATAAATGGCTCCTTTGGATAAGAATCGATATTTTCTAAGACTTCCAGAACCTTACTAAAAACATGAGGAAATAGGTTTTAGTTTTTTAAACATTAATTTTACCGTAACACTGCGTTACGATTAAATTAAGTATAGCGAATTGAAAAATTAAATTAAAGCAAATTAAAAAAATATGTACGGAAACCTTTGAGTAATTAAACCGTAAATAATCAATTTTATAGTTTATTCTGTTAAAATTTGCATACTTATTACTCCATACATACATTACTCAAACATCCCTTTTATTTATTTACGTTCATAACATTATCAAACAGCAAATATTCTTGAATGAGACACAAATGTATTGAAAAGTTAAGTATCGGATTAAAAGGTATTAAACAGCTGCTGAAAATTAACAAAATGGGAATGATAGGGGGCGTTAGACTTAATAATAAATAAATCCTAAATCTTAATTTAATACCCAGAGAAAGCTGAAAATGTTCTGTTATTAATTAAAGTTAAAACAACGAAAGGTCAACTTTTTATTGAATTCTTCCATTATTCATCATAATGAATACTTCAACCAAGCCTAAGCCTAAGAGTAGAATAAAAATAAACAAAATTCAAACTTAAATCTGGCAGTCGTGTATAAAAAAATAATTGGGAAAAAGAAGAGAAAAGAACAGAAGAAGAAAAACTATAATATGGCAAGCAGAAGTGAACTAGCTATAGAAACCTAGGATTTAAAAAGCTTCTCGCACTTAGTAGGTATAGGTACCTACGTATAAAATATTTTCAGAATATTTTATTTATTTATTGGTTGACATCTAGGCTGTCAACGTGTGTCGACTACTTCAGAATAGTTAATCTCTTTCTTTGCCCTTTACCTTCTTATACCTTTACAGCGGCGAGGGGGGCGAACTTTCTAACATGAGATCGAAAAAATTTCACCTCAAAGTTTGCCATGAAAAATATACCTAAACCGTGTCTTTGCTAAAGTCATACAACTTAAGCCATTAGAACTACTAAATCTAAAACCACGCCTAACTGATAAAAATTACAGCAGATTAAATTAGTCTAAAAACTAAAATGAAATACAAATTGAACAGAAAAATGTTATTAACGGAAAATTATTTTACAGTAGATGAGTTATGTGACCTCCATTTTCTTGGTGGCAGATTTGAATTCTGTGTTTAATAGAATTAGTGACATTTTATATGCCTGACAGCAAAACAGACATAACCTCACACACCTTACATAACCTATAAAACAACAGTTGACATTTGAATGACTTAAAAGTCGACATGCCTAATTTTGTGTTTGCATGTTTCATAGCCAACTTGAGGTGAAATTTTTTCGATCGCATGTTATATAGCAATACTACGTGCGCTCCCATTCTGCTGTACTGCCGGCCCCAGAATAGGTAATAAAAAAATTAAAATACGGACGAAGGGGGAAAAAAGCAAACAAGGTGGCGTCAAGGCCGTGCTAAGCTGGTGTGCGAGGTGTGTAAAATAACGGGCGGCCGAAAAATAGGGGCGCCCGTCTACTCTGTATTTAAACGATCAAAAATTACATACTAAATAGTATTTCTATAGATATGAACAGTATCATAATTCGAAGGAAAAATAATAACAATTAGAGTGAGTTGGCCAGTTTAATAATCAAGTAATTTATTATTCTCAACAAGACGGCGCTTTTCTCCGAAGTTCTTTTATCTTTTACGTGCTTAAACGTGAAAGTACCAATGTAATAAAGAATTAAATTCATTTTGACATCTTAAATCCCTCAAAACAGGATAAAAAGGATTTGAGAATTTACAGTTGTCAAACTGACAATTTACAATATTTTATTTAAAGCACACTTACTTAATGCAAAATGTAAAATTAAATAGTTAAAAAAAGTGTTGCTTTCTTTACGATTTTTTAATAAAAAAAGTCAACTTGTTTTGTCAAAATGCAAAAAAGGTATAAGATATTAGATTTATGTAGGTATGATCGTTTGTACATTAGTTTAATTTAATTGATTTTGTATCATACATTATCCGTAAAACTTGTAATTAGGCTTAGTGCCTGTAAGTTTTTTTTAGAAATAAAGAAAGAAAGAAAGAAAGATGTTACAAGAGAAAGAAAAGAGAAATAAAAAATGTATAAAATTATAAATTTTGATTATCTACAGTTGTATAAGTATTTATTTTACTGGTTTGTATGCTATTACTTATTACATTAATGTATTATGAGAATTAATTAAATCGTAATAACTGGTTTAAAATGAAACTATTATTATTTAAAAAAAAATATTGAACTATTATTTTATTACATGATCAACAGTAAAAAATACGTTAAATGCACATGTGTGCTAACTTTGTATTATTTGATTTAATAAAAAGTAAATTGAAGGAGGCGTGAGTGTTTGTCTAAAGACTATTTCAATTTGTCACTAGATATTCGACACACTTAACAGAAAGAAATCACCGAAAACAGGCTTCCTTGAAAAAATTCGAATTTATACAGGGAGGTCATGAAAGTTGGAGACATACTTTACCAGTAGTAACTACATAAAAAATAGAGAAGATTTTTCAAATAAAGTTTTTTTCTAATTTGACCAGTGGCGTAGTTAAGGGGGTTAGGAAGGTTTTTTAATTAAGAAAAAATATGAAAGCCACGTTTTTTTCAACAGCCTGTGCCGTACTATGAAAGAAAAATTAATTTTACGTAAAAAAGGTCTCTGGAAATTTTTATCTCAGCAAAGTTCTTAATTGAAAATGTCCTTAATCCCCCCCAACTACGCCACTGATCAAATTACAGCTTTCTTATTACTATCAAATTATCGCCTTGGTAGGTCCTGATTTGTCTAGTAAAAATTAAAAAAAATCTCCGATGGTTTTTAACATATTCAAAAAAATCAATTTTTTTATTTCAACTTTACAGAGCCGTAACTATTTAATTTGACCTTTTAGGAAAAAATGTTGTTTAAAAAATCTTCACTGTTTTTTATGTAGTTACTACAAACTGGTAAAGTATGTCCTAAACTTTCACGACCACCCTGTATAAAAGTATTGATGTACGTACTGAATTATTTTTGTGTTTTAGTTAGAAAAGGAAAAATTTATTTTTCGAATTCTTTTCTGAAAATTGTAACATAGATTAAAATAAAATATTGCCAAACAAATCTCAGGAAAGCAATTCCGTCAAACCATCTTCTTTTCGAAGTAGCGTGCCGTGTACAGCACGTTCCCGATCTCCCTCCCTCCATATATCTGTGGTGTGCGTGTCAATACCAACCATGGTTTTTTTTAAATGAAAATAAAAACAAATTATTTATTTTCGACAATAAATACAAAAGTATATTCAGATTGTGTGCAGAATTAAGGAACTTATTCTTTAAATATTATTTCTTATTACTCCCCCAAATTCTCCCAACGTCCTGTTAGAGTCAGAAGAAAACTAAATATATATTTTTTAAAGAACACACGTGTGAGACTGATTTACATTCTAAATTACTTTATAGATATCAAAAAAAAATTGTAACGATTCTCTTACTTGGTATTTTTACTTCTTAAATTAAGGAAACTGAACCGTAGATTTCGCCGATAAAATGCGAAAATTTCCGAAATTTAACGAGAACTGCTTAATTTTGAGCAAATTTTAATGAAATTAATTGTAATTTATTATAAGAAAAGCGGCCGCAATGAAATCCTGATTTTTTGATAGTTTGCATTAGTCTTCTTTCAAAAGTTATTTATAATAAATTTACAAAAACTAGCGGCATAAGCATTAAATCTTAAATTCCACTCAAATGAAGTTGAAGTGCTTTAATTTAAATACCACTGTAAACTATTTTGTATCACAAACAAGAACATCTGTATATTCGTAAATGCATGTTTATGTAATTACCGAATGTCTTAGAAATGAAATTTATACATACAATAAACATTTAATAGTTATATAGTGTATTTTCTCCAAATTTCTCTTAGCGTTAACGATCGTGAATGTTTATTTAAGTTTTGAAGAGTTTATGGAGAGTTAGTTATACCGCCTCCATTTACAGCCATACTTATAAACAACTACTGTTTAATGACTGTTTGCGCCACCTATATTCAGTTTTAAGAAACCCTTAAAATCTGAAATTCATTACATCTTAAGTGCGCCTTAAATTAAACTCGGGATGTTTAATGTTTAGTGGAATTCTACAGACTTACTTTTGCCAAGGAAACTCGTTAATTTCTACTCTAAACTCTGTAGATCATAATGTATAATGTGCTATCTTGATGTTAAACCAATTTTTGATTATTTAACCTAAATACCCCTCCGTAAGATTCTACACTTTAGTGTATTATTTTAAAGGCAAAGATGAAAGGGTGTCATTACTGTGTTAATTAAGATAACAGGCCCCCCAAACACTGTCGTTCTAATTTACCAGAAATAAATTGCCCAACGTCAAGTGAGTTGGGTAGGTGTTAATAAGATTATCAGGTGTATTTTATAGGAAGTTTGTGGATTAGGGTTCGAACACGTAAAATTTCAAAGTAAAATCACAACAAGAAAACCTTGGGCATTAAATTATACGCGTCAGTTGTGCTTGGTACGAATTTAAGACATCAAACATGAACATTAATCCATATCTGGGATTATTTTTTTTAAAGATTTTTTGTCGATACTTAAATCAAATAAATGCCGCCCGGCAGTCGAAGTTCATTCAAAGAGAATTTGTCTTAGAAACACGCTAACTAGGCGCGCCTTCGGAAGATGTGGGTCGAAGTATAATCAGATCACATTTCAAAAGCAGAGACCATGAATAAGCAAGGATTTTGTCAAGTGGAAATTCTGAAGTAAAACAGAACGAGCCACTGAACTGAATACGTATCATGTTAAACGTGAGGTATTAAATGAATAAGTAATATCCTCTATCCAGTTTCATGAAGTAATCTACTACGACTTATAAATGGTATGAGAAGAAATGACTTTCAGCCTGTAAATGACTTCAGGCCATATTATAACAATTGATTTCTCTGCTTTGCGAAATTCCGACTTCTGAACTGGAGGGAGCAATTTCAGTAATTAAAGATTCCGAAGCAGTAATATTAAATTAAATATCTTGTCATAAACGTATTATTAAAAATGCCGAGAGAAGAGAAAATACTCAAAATCCCTTTTAAGGTGATTTTTCAGGAATTGAAAATTTCAAGCTGAATTTATTATTTTTGTTTCACTTTTATAAAATTTGGGTTTGGTTTCCAAGTTCAGCCCTTAATAAAACCCAAGCAGGCTTACTGAAACGTTTTACAAGTACGCCACTGTATTTTAGCCTTTCACATCCTTTTACGATCTTCGTTTGCTGCATTTCGTTTTTAAATTTGATCCTTTTAAAGCCTGTCCATGAATTATTACTGTTTGAAAGCTACTGTAAACGATAAAGCTTAATTAAAATCGAGAATAATTTGATAAAATGCAAATTTTAAATAAAGATAAATAAACAATAAAATTTCTTATTTATGTTTTATTAGTCCAAAGGAATTTTTTACGTGTATTTAATTTAATTTTCAATTAGTTAAACTTAACATTTAATTAAAACGATCTCTTACGGTTAGTTTTAATTAATTTTATGCTCTAAAACGTAGTGGAAAAATCTATTTCCTCAAATTACATGCCTTAGATGTTACAGTTGTTTAATTATTGCACAGTAATGGATGTTTACTGCGTTTAAATTTCGACTACTTGCCCTAATTCGATTTGGTATGGCTGTAATTAAGTAAAACATGGTACTTCAGTTTTACAGTTGGGCAAACATCCTGTTTTGATGGTTAATAAACTAATTTTAATCGCTCTTATTTTCCGTTAATGATACGAGGTGTGTTCAATTGAAACCCACCTTTAGTCCATAAAAGATTTATTCAGAAATATAATTACAAATAATTACCACCACAATTAAGGCACCTATCTCATTGTTTCACCAACCGATGTATACCCTGCTCATAGAATTCTTGTGGCTGCTGACTGAAGAATTCTTTCACAGCGTTTTCTACTTCTGCGGTTCTACGTCCGACTGAAAACGTTTACCTTTTAACGCCTTTTTCAGTGGCCCAAAAATATGGAAATCACAAGGCGATAAATCTGGACTGTAGGGTGGATGCTCTAAAATTCTCAATTTCTTCCGTTGAATATTTTCTTTTCTGTGAAAGAATTCTGCAGTCAGCAGCCACGAGAATTCTATGAGCAGGGTAGGTATACATCGGTTGGTGAAACAATGGGATAGGTGCCTTAATTGTGGTGGTAATTATTTGTAATTATATTCCTGAATAATTTTTTTATGGACTAAAGATGGGTTTCAATTGAACACACCTTGTATTTACGTTTTGAAGCACTCACTAAAATAAATATTGAAAACTCCAATCCATGTTCTACTTATTGATTTAATTTAATTAAACTCATCGCAATTAAAAATTCAAGATTCGAACCTTTTGTGAAAGTAATATTTATATCTTCCAACTTCGGATTCAAATTTAAAATTCAAATCTCGCCAATTCCGAAATTTTACAAAAATCATAATTCAACCTTATAATTTGTACTCCTATTAGATTTTCTATTTTCGAATTAAAATTTAAAATTCTAATCTCTAGGAGTGAGCTTAAGATTCTATTATTTTTATAAAATAAGATTCAAACTACAAAATCTGCATTTCTTTTTATATTTTTGAATCTTAATCTAAAATTTAAATTTATGCAAAGGAAATTCAAATCGAACCACTTTTACTAATACTTAAATCTATAATTTGTTTCACTTTTATTTTTGATTTTATTAAAGTTAAAATTCGATTCTCTGCCAAAATTCAAAATTAGATTTATTTCTTACGTTAGTATGATCCAAGACTTAAACGATTAAAAGTCGAATCTGTGGATTTGAAATTTATAATTCGAGCCTTTTACAAACATACAGTTCAAACTTCGAATTCGCGTAACATTGTAGAAGTAAAATTGAAAAATTGAATGTCTGGGATTAAAATAAAAGATATGAGGACTTTGATTTAAACCTCAAATTAAGTTTCCCATTTTCGAATACAAATTTCAAGCCCAAATATCTGCTATTGAATTGCATTTCAAGGATCGAATCCAAAAGTTCAAATTATTTTTTTAGAGTCTAAATATAGATTCGAAACTGTGCGAATGAGATTCAAGATTTGAACCCTTCGCAAAAATTCCGACTTGTTATTTTAGAATTTAAATTTACACTGAAACGATTCAAAAATTCGAGTAAAAATATATGTCGATACCGCATTTCATTTCCCGTGTTTGATGTCAGTTCTAGGTCCAAATATCTGCTATTGAATTGCATTTCCAGAATTGAATCAGAAAATTCGATTTATTCTATTTTCAGATCCAAATATAAATTCGAATCTGTGCAACTAAGATTCAAGATTCGAACCTTTCATTAAAATTCAGACTGAAATCTAAAATCTGTATTACACTTTTTATTTTTGAATTTAAATGTGCTCTGAAATGATCAAAACTTCGAGTCAAATAAAAGAAACTTCGAATAAAATAAAAGTAAGATTCATGTTTCATCGATACTATCTTTCGTTTCTGCTTTTGGTATCAGTTCTCAAACTTATTTTATAAATGACATTCGAGCTTTTTACTAGATTAACGGTCAAATCTTAAATCTACAGTGTTTTTTTCAATTTTCGTATTCAAATTTGAAGTTGGAATCTGCATAATTAAGTTTCCAATTTGAATTTTGAATTTAAAATTCGAATCTTTGCAACTAGAATCCATGATTCGAACCTTTCCATTTTAGCTTCCAAATGTAAGATTTGAATGTATGCAACTATGATTCAAGACCTTTTACTATTTACTATGAATAAACTTAACTCGTATTTCCATTTAAAACACAAATTAGTGCAGGTAAATTCTAAAACTGAACCCTTTAGTAAATTACGATTTTTAATTGAAGTTTTTCTATTTACAAATCCACATGTGGATTTGAATCTGCGCAATTTAGCATTTCATTTTAAATTTTCCAAACCAAATCTAATTCTTATTTAACTCTAAAAGTGGGATTTGAGAGTTACAATAAAATAGGATTTAACCCTCGAAACAGCATTTCCTTTTCCTATTTCGAAATTTAAACCAAAAATTCTCGATTCGAACCTTTTGTCAAAAGAACAAAATAAGATTCAAATTAGTGTTCTAATCTTTCCATTGCAAATCCACACTTAAAACTCGAACCTTTACCATTAAGATTCATTATGCGAACCTTTTACTAAGAGACGATTGAAATCACAAATCTTTACTCTATTTCCCAGTCTTAATTTTGTCAATATCAAATCCAGAATTGAACTCTGAATGTCTGAAACAGTTTGGAATTTTAAATCTCGAGCGAAGAAATTCAGTTTTGAATATTAACTTGAAATTACAATCCGTATTAGATATGTATATTACATGTTTGAAAGGGTTTGAGTGTTTGACGTTGAAAATCCTAGGAATTTGTTCATGGAATCTTAAAGGGTAAGTTTAGTAGTTCAATATGATATCAAAGACTGGTATTTCATTTATAATTACGAAATACGTACCAGGTAATAGCAAATTTGAAATTCCTGTAGATCAGGATTTAATTTTAAGCTCTAATTTTAAAATTTACGTTCAAAATTGAAAGTATGAGCTCAGACATGAAGATTTGAATTTCAATCCCGAATTAGATTTTTTCCATCAAAATAAGTGTGCTGTAAGTATTTTGATTTCTTGAACATTTTCGTAGCCGGTTAACTAAAAATTATTTGATGCACTTAGTTGACTTAGTTATTCGCATGTTTTGAGTGTTATTCGCATGTTTTGAGTATAAAATTTTATTTATGTAATTTTATAAACTAACTTTTGAGTTTGAATTGAAGTTACTTTAAAAATTTGTATGCAATTTAAAATAATCACTTACAATACCACGAGTGGTCAAAGAATTGTCGATTATTTTTTTGCTGTAACTTCACGAATGTGCTTGCATATGAATATCCCGAGTGCGCAATCACAAGGAACATGAGTGATTTTACAGCAAAAATAATCTACAATTCTTTGGCCACGAATGGTATTTGAGGGACTATTCAACGAAAAAAAATCATTTTCATCGAATCATTTTTCATAAATTAGTCCACATTCAAGTTTGTTTACCTGAAAATTGTTCTCTGTGGGATATAACTAGCAATAAACTGTTTTCAAAAAATTGTCGCTTCGTATTTCGTACCACTAGTGAAATTTTATCGACAATTTTTTCTAGTGAAAATTGTCGACACAATTCGTTTTGATTGGCTCAAAAACGTCAAATCTTGCATTTTGATTGGTAGATTTTTGACAGATGACATATTAGTTAAATAGTCCCATAATTTATTTAGTGAGTATTGAGATAACTCATCGAACGACGCGAAATAAAAAAGGTCTGGAAACTAAAATGAATTGTGCGAAAAATAGGAGGAACTGTGACAAATATTGGAAGATTACGGAAATTAAAATTTGGGGATCAGATGGAATGAATATCTGGCACCTGATATATTTTACTACGCAGTAACTCCATTCACTCGGATGCAATAAAGTACGAAATTACAAAAAACCCTCGTTCAGTTTTTTGTATCGCCAAATCCAATTTTACGATTCGTATTTCAGCACGGTTTCATAATTCAGGTAAAATAATTTCGCAAAAAAGAAAAGCCCTCTATTTGACATTTCGGAAGCATTCTTTGCTCTTGTAATAAACTCGAGTTGAAACTCATTATCATTAAAAATTGAATTATTGCAGTAATATCGATTTGAAGCGGTTTTATCAGAATTGGCTTAATTGAAATCAGATGAGTTAAAATGAGAAGGTGAATTTAATTTTCACTTCATTTCCCTTGCTTGCTCCACATAATTACACTTGTTCTAAAAGTCAGTTTAAATTTCGATTTAAATGGGCTTTATTGCAGATTACATCGCAACTCGATCATTAAAGTACGACCTTGTGGTTTCAAGAACGTGCTCTCTTCTTTTATAGATGGGTTACAAAGAACACGCGGTTTGTCTTCTAATTATGCTTGTCGATAATACCAGACGGTTACTTAAATATGTTGTTATAAATAAATGATATGGTTGGCAATGAATAGAATTCCTTTTTCTTCCGCGACTTTAGTAGATTTCCTATTTGCAGCAAATATACATAGAAACGTAATTGAAAACCAATAACTGGAAAAATTTTAAAATTACTTTGTATATTAATCGGATACAAAATCGAAATTACACATCTTTAACTGTAAAATTAAAGCCATAAAGATGCTGAACTGTATCCTTAAATATTTGTGAAAACCATTGCCGTAGCCCTGATCTGTGAATTCCTTCAAAAAACCAATCTGTAGAACCTTAAAAATCGCAAATTATTTAGTACACTTATATTGATCTAAAAATATCGGGATTGAAATTCAAATCTCCGTACCGTAGACATTTTCAATTCGATACGAAAATTAAGATTAAATCTTAAAATCCTAATCTATTATTCTTCGTAAACGTAATAGCAATATTTGATATCACATCGAACTTCTAATCTTACCGTTTTAAATTCGACGATTAAATTCCTAGAATTTTCAACATTCAAACTAAATGAAACCTGTGATATTTCCAATACGAATTTTAATTTCAAGTTAACATTCAAAACTTAATTTCCTCTTGAGATTTGATATTTGAGCCTGTTTCAGATATTCGGAGTTCAAATCTCGATTTGATATTGAAACCCCCTATCCAAATTAAGACTAAAAGTAAAGTAATCACGTATTCAATCTTATCTTAGTAAAAGGTTCAAATCATGAATCTTAACGATAAAGGTTCGAATTTTATGTGTGGGTTCGAAATGGAAAGATGAGAACACTTGAATCTTATTTGGTTCTTTTGGTAAAAGGTTCGAATCGTGAATCTTACAAGCAACCTTATTTATTTTAAAATCTCGATCCGTGAAACCCATTTTCAGAGATATAAGTTTAGATTTGATTTCGAAAATGAACAAAAAGCTAAATTGAAGTTTTTATCTTAATTTAACGAATTCGAATTTGAAAATGGAAAAGAAGTCGGGATTCAAGGTCTGCAATGTATTTTACTAAAATCTTCGAGTTATGAATTTCAATTGCACAGATTCGAAATTAGAAAATATTTAACTCTCCAAACAGGTTCATGAATTTTTAATTTAAGTTTCAAATTCGAGTACGAAAATGGGAAAATAATTCCGGTTCCAGGTTTAACTTATACATCCAAATCTTATTATAGTGCATAACTATATTCGAATTTTACATTTGGAATTAAAAATGGAAAGCCTGGCATCACGAATCCCTACTGCAAAGATTCGCATCGAATCGAAATTGAATCTTAACATTGAATTGTACAGATTCGAATTGCAATTTTAAATTAGAAAATGAGAAAAAATTAGATTCGATATTTAAATATTAATCTAGTAAAAAGCTGGGATCTAGAATCTAATTTACAAAAATTCATATGTTAGAATTGACATCAAAAACGAAAACAAATTGGGAATCTTACTTTAATTTTAATAGAATTTTTAAATATTTGGAAGGGATTCAGAGTTTAAATTTAAAATCACAGGTAAAAAGTATACTACAAACTGAAGCTTTCAGTCTGTATTTTAGTGGAAGTTTCGAATCTTGAATCGCAACGGCATAGATTCGAAACCATATTTGAATTCGAAAACAGAATAATTCGAACTTTGAATCGCGCTGGGTTCTTAAAATGCTAGTCAAGTGTTTTAAGTTTGAATTTAAAAGTGAAAAAAACTAAATTCTAGGTTTGAATCACAATAAAAACTTCGTAGCTTGAATTTTAGTTGCAGACATTCAACTTTTAAATTTAAATTCTAAAATGCTATTCCAGACTTGAACTCTATTTTTGTAAAATGTGCGAATTGTGAATTTCAAATTCACAGAGACGCTTTTAAAATTTTTAAGTCATGAATCTCGAAGGAAGCTATCGACTTTTTAATTTCAATTGCGGAAATTTGAATTTTAACTTTAAAAGCAAAAATAAAAGTAAAACACAGATTTGAGATTATAGTTTTTGTGTCAGTCACAATGTTTCAGTTTGAATTTCCTTTGCACGCATTTAAATTTTAGATTAAGATTCAAAAATATAAAAACGATATACAAATTTCGTGGTTTGAATCTTATTTTATAAAAATGTTAGAATCTTGGTCTAAATTACACAGATTAGAATTTGAGGTTTGGATTCGAAAATAGAAAATCGAATACTGATTATAAGGTTTGTATATAACTAAAAAGTTCAAATTGCTGAGTTTCGAGTTTTACTTCCATAAAGGCTCGAATCTCGAATTTCAGTTGGAATGATTCGAAGTTTAATTTGAAATCAATAAGTAGAATACAGGTTGGAGTAGTATTTTATTTATGCTTAAATCTCGTTTGCAGAGACTTGAATTTTAGACGCTGATTCAAAAATATAAAACGAAATGCTGATTTCGAGGTTCGGGTCTTAAATACTTTATTAAAAAGCTTGAATCTTCATTCAAATGGCAAAAATTGGAATTATAAGTTTAGATCCAAATAATAAAATATTTAATGCTCTTTCTAGGCTTGATGTTCTTTCAGTATTGGAATCTTAGATTTGAATTTTAATCTTTGCAATTGATTTATAGATATAAAAAATCGAATTATGTGAATTTTTTGAGTATTATTTTCAGCGAGGCCTCTAGGTAGTAATATTAAATACTTAAATTCTTCGTATTTTGATCTCAGTTGCAAATATTCGAATATCGAGTTTAGATTCTAAAGTAAAAAATCAAATGCTGATTCTAAGCCTGGATCTTATTTTAGTTTAGAATTTTAAATTCCTATTTTACAGATTTGATTTTAGGTCATGATTTGGATCTTACTTTATGAAATGACTTGAGTTTCCAATCTCATTTGCAGCGAATTGAATCTTAGATTTCAATTCCGATCCTTGCAAATAAGATTAAGATTGAAAAATTAAAATCTTAGTAAAAGGTTCTAATACGTTGAATTGTGATTGCAGAGGTTCGAATTTTAGATATGAACTGATAACGTTCAATTACAGACAGTTAGCATTTTGATTTTTAATAATATTTCAATTTAACTAAATGAGCAAGTTTTTTGGCGACAGATATTTGCTAAGAAAACTATTATATTAATAATAAATATTACTTAGAAAATAGAAAACTATCTGGAAGGAAACTACCATCCCTTCAAATTTCCTGAAAAATTCAATTAACAACGAATTAACCGTAACGTTCCGCTTCTTGAAATATTTCATAAGGCAAAAATGTAGCCTTAGATTGTGTTGAAAACATGTGTTAAAGAGTTAAATTTGGCCAACCTAAGATTTTAGATTTCAATTAATCGCCCTTCTTGTTTCGGAGTTCGTCAGTAAACTCAAACATGATTTAGAATCTATATAGTTAGACGTATATAAATAGACTTCACTAGACTTAATTATATTAAATGGGTGGGTTGATAAACTTTTACATAAATACCCGATATATTATCATTGAAATTGTATCAAATCGGCTGTAAAATTACGCACATGACAGATTTGCTTATTATCGTGATTTAGCCGTCCGCATATTAAATCGATCGGAATGTAATAAAGACATCGAGTATATAATTAATTTATTGGCCTCGAGATAGATCGCAAGAAAGTGTTTGAATTTATAATTTAAAATTTAATTTGCGCTTCTTGTTTCTAAGTGGAAACTTAATTTTTATCGTCCTTGATATATAAGCTTCTTATCTTAAAACAAAAGTTATGTTTGTTTGCAATCCGCTTAGAGAACGTCGGCCATTTAAAATTCCTTATACTTTCGGATTATTATTTTTACAAAGGAGGTTAGCGAAATAATAAGAATAATATAAAAGCTTGCCGGGATGACGATGAAATACCTACGTGCTTTATGGTATTGTTATTGCAGACGGAGAATGCACTGGGTGAAACAAAAACGATTGCGAGATATTACTTTTATTATTTCTAACAGTATATTCCGTGCCTTTTACTCTTTCTAACTGTTTAAGGTTGGTTTTAAAAACTTGTGCACTGCAATAGAGCAAATGATTGTTTCTCGTGCAACTTTTTCGAATTTATTCTGATAATGACCCTGTTCGTTCTCCGTGCTTTAGTTTCGACATGGGAACGAGAAACAATCAAGTTCCTGTATTGTGCTCCACAAAACAACCAAGTAAAAGTAGTTACGATCTTTTATCATTATTAGTTTGTTACTCTATGCTTCTTTTAGGAGCACTTTTATTCTTTTCCTACATGCAACGTTAAGCAACTCTAATTAATTTGTATTGCGATAATATTCGACCGTAATATGACAATTCATTGCCTTCATTTATATCCCGAAGGATTTTTTCTTGCGTTGCACCGTCATTTTAATAAGCAAAAAAGCTATTTTAGAATAAACGGTTCAACGGTTGCAACACTTTGGTTTTTATCACGTGTGAGGTGTAATTTCTTTTAAGATTACTTACAATAATAACGATTAGAAGCGTTCTTTTGGGTGGCATTAACGATAATTACTCGTACACTGTGTGTGATGGTCACGAATAGATGTCCCAAAATGACTTTTAATACCGTTGCATTAGGTTTATTTTTCGTTTGTAACAGTATGTCATAAAAGTATAAACGTTGATGCAAGATATAAGAAATGGCTACGCATATTATCGAAAAAAAGACCTTCTTGGTTCATGCTTGGCATGTATTTAACAGTTAATAATTAATTGTATATAATTTCAAAAAATTATCCGTTGTTTTTAGTGATGCTAAAAGAGATTATTATCACGTTCTTCTTACATTTTAACACTTTCTTTAAGTGGAATTCTATGTTAAAACAGGCGGATTCAGATTGGTTGTTTCTACAACGTGATCCCGAAATAATTGCTATAAATTAAGGATTAAATTAGGCTCTTCATAAGGATAAAAATTAAGCGGCCTTCCGAACACTAAACAAAAATAGTCCTATTGTTCTAAGTTAGATATATGTATGTAAGTATGCAGTGCGCGTCTAAAGTATGGAATATATTACTCCAAATTAAAACCGAAACAACCCAGTTTTCGAACAAATCCTCGAACGCGTCGATTTTATTATATAAAAATGCACATTTTTCCATTAAACTCGATTTCGATGTTCATTTGTTTTCGAGTAATGACGTAAACGGCATTTTTTTTTTAAATAGAACCGCCTTATTTTTTTCGTGATTTCGATAAGTAGATCTTTTAATTGTCAAAACGTTAACAAAAAATTTTGACCTTACGTAAAAAAAATTGAGCACAAGACAATTAAAATGCGCAGAATGGGCCCACAAGTTATCGGCAATGTATAGTCCAATTGGCGATCCAGGTAATGCGCGTCATCAATCACATGATCAACGGTCGGCGTTACCAATAATGCGCGATAAAAAAATACAAAATGTAATTGCTAAATATAAATTATTTTTGTAGTTTTCTAAGATTAGGCAGCCGTGTTTAATCACAAGGTCTATACATTTTTGAAAATAAGAAAGAGATCGGGTTTTTATTCTCTAATTTAGCTCATACTTATTTTTTGTAAAGTTAGTATTATTTTTGGCATGTTTATATTACCAATTTCCAATTTCACTTGCAAATTTTTGACAGATCGTGTTGTGTGTCATTAACGTTTGTTTGACATTTGACGTTTTTTAGGTTATAAAATTTGTAAATCGTTTGGAACTTCATGTAGACGTACCAAGTTATGATGTCATAAAATTTATTGATGACGTGCATTACCCGGCTCGAAAATTGGACCATATAAGAAAATTTGTAAGATGGCTCATTTATTGTCAAGAAACCGAGGGATGGCAGTTCCAACACTTAATATGATGTTTTAATTTGCGTAGCAACAGATTTTGTTTTTGTTTCCTTATTAATAAAATATGTTTTCTAATTTTCATTTGTCTTTTGTTCGAAAATTTTCTTATGTAAGGTGTCAACATTTTATGCTACCGTTTTCAGAATTAAAGGATCTATCGAAATCACGAAAAAAAGTAAGGCGGTGCTATTTAAAAAAAATGCCGCTTACGTCATTACTCGAAAACAAATGACGATCGAAAATCGAATTTAATGGAAAAATGTGCATTTTCATAAAATAAAATCGACGTGTTCGAGGATTTGTTCGAAAACTGGGTTGTTTCAGTTTTAATTAATATATTCCATACTTTAGACGCGCACTGTATGTCGTAACTCCTGAGGGTTGCGTTTTTGGACAAACGTTTTCAGGAACTTTTTCATTTCCATGATGAGCACATTCTAATCCTGATTTTGACCACCCTGTATAATATAATTTCTATTCCTTTGCTTATAATTTCAATGTTAGTCTTGTTTTCCCAGAAAACTTTTGCGTTTTAGTGTTGAAATGGCAATTTCTGAAAATATTTAAAATTTTTAATATCTTAGCAATTCCAAATACAGTAAAATCTCTATTAAGCAGTACTCACGGTGCAGCTAATTTTATCCGTATATTAAGGTATCTGTTTAAGGGAAAAGCGTACTCAAAATGTTAATGATTATTTGTAAACCAAAGGTGAAGAGTTCGATTCCCTGTTTAGGTCAATGAAATTTTTCATACGGAAAATTATGTTAGATCTTTAAGATGCTAGCTAAAAGAGATAAGCTTCGTTGCTCATGCACAAGAAAAATGCCTACCAAGAGTAGAAGCCCTATGAAGTTTCAAATTCTAGTCGAGTAATAAACAGGAAGTGACAGAAACTTATGTTCAACGTCAAATAATGCAGCTTTACCAGCATATTACATATACCAAATTTCATTTTAATATCTTCAAATATCGAATCGTATCATATCGTAATCGTTGACCTCTGTACCTTTCGGTGTTGAGGCTGGTGCGTTAGCGTATGTGGTCTTACGCGTGAAATGCACAATCGGGCCCGCTTGCGAGTTACGCGATTAGTGCGCCGTTTTTTGCCTACATACAGCACCATGTGTATAGTGCAAGTGTGTGTACAGGGTGGCCCATTTTCGATGTTTTTAAATGGGAAGTACCCATAATAGCGGAGATAGACAAAAACTGATGTCGGAGTCCAGGGCTCTTTTTTGATGCAAGTTCAAGTCCCGAAAACAAAATTCCGCTATCTTTTGTTATTTTTTAGTTATAGCCCAAAATTCAAAATTTGGCCATATCGAAAGCTTCAAATAACTCTCTTGGTTTTGAAGATATCCAAAAACGTTTAAAACATTCTACAGGCACTTTTTCGAGTACAATACGATAGTCAATTCAGGTATCTTCTAATTTTCATGTTTTAAGAATTATGTCATAAAGTTGGTATTTTTTAAATATAAGTCGTAGTTAGCCATAATACCATTAAATTGCATATTTTTTCTGCTTTCCGAAAATATATAGTTTATAGGGATTAAATGCAGTAACAATAACTTTTTTAAACAAAATCAGATTATATGATGTTGTTAGCAATTAGTATTCCATGGTTCATGATAGCAATAAACAAAAGCTTATAGAGCGGGTGCATGTGACGTCACCAGGCACACAATAACGCGCCCGACTGAAAATGAACGACAGTTTTGAAAGTACACAAAACTAAATAATTAATTTAATATTTTGTAGAAAATTTCGCGTTATCTTTAACAGCTTTTAATTATCTTGACATATGGAGATTCTACAAGTTTCAACGTATAACCTGGCAACATTTTTAGTTCCTTGTTTTCCAAGCTTTTCTCTAACTGCTTTCTCTGGGAAATATCACGTTCCCCAATCCTCTTTTTAATTCACGACAAAATTTTCAATTACTTTCGTATCAACTGACAGCGGGGGAAATTTTAAGTAACTGAAAATTTCTTAATTATGTAGGCTAAACCATCCCTCATCTGGTTAAACACATCTTTATTCGATTTGATATTGTAATATTTCCTTTTTGGTAAAATTAGTAGGTATATCCGTGGTGACGTCACACGAAACCGCTCTATTACTTTTTGTTTTGCTATCATGAACCATGGCCTACTAATTGCTAACAACATCATATAATCTGATTTTGTTCAAAAATGGTATTGTTACTGCATTTAACCCCTATAAACTATATATTTTCGGAAAGCAGAAAAAATATGCAAATTGATGGTTTCATGGCCAACTACGACTTATGTTTAAAAAATACCAACTTTATGTCCTAATTCTTAAAACATAAAAATTAGAAGATATCTGAATTGACTATCGTATTCTACTTGAAAAAGTGCCTGTAGAATGTTTTTACCGTTTTTGGATATAACTTCAAAATCAAGAGAGTTATTTGAAGTTTTCGATATGGCCAAATTTTGAATTTTGGACTATAACTAAAAAATAACAAAAAGTAGCGGAATTTTGTTTTCGGGACTTGAACCTGCATCAAAAAAGAGCCCTGGACTCCGACATCAGTTTTTGTCTATCTCCGATATTAAGGGTACTTCCCATTTAAAAACATCGAAAATGGGCCACCCTGTACGTATAACTAACGGGTGTCTATAAACTGTCAACATCCCAGTAGGTTATGATTTCAGAAACATATTTCGTAATTTGATTCAGAACACAAAACCAAATGTCAAGATTTGCAAAATGTCATTGTCTATGACTTAATCTAAGACTTGTAATTTGTTTTTCAAAGCAACTGAGATGACAACTGTTTATGGACACACGTTAGAACCTTGTTACTCTACCACAGATGACGCACCCGTTTATCGGCAATTTGATGTTGCTGTCCGAACTTTTAAACTCGTTGCATATCTCTCACACGCCCCTGATATGCTCATGGTTCACGAACCAACATCTCACCAACACATTAGTTCAGCGAACCAACACGGACATGCGCAATGAAAACTCGGGACAGCAAACAGCAAACCAAGGGAAGTGCATCATCTATGTAGTAAGTAATCTGTGACTCTACCTCGTAGGCCTGTATTCGGAGGAGAGCGTCGTTAATTAGCTGCCCAACGACGAATGGTCACCAGGGCTCGATACCGATCTCCGGGGAATCTTGCACCCAGTGAGATTCGAACCGGGGACTAGCGCAACGCTAGCCTGACGCTCTTACACCACTGCGCCACCCTTGATCCTATCTTAAAATATAATTTACAAAATAGGGGTGCCCCAGGTTAAGCTTCTATACAAAATCGATGAGGTTAAACTGAAGGAAATCTTTTTAACTTAGAAAGCTTAGATCAAAAACAACGAAAAAGAAAGGCAGAGGTAATTGGACTGCTTGTGGCAGTTATTTTATTTTTTGAGCTTTTTCAAAGCCTTCTAAGTTATAGATTTCCTTTAGCTGTTTGATAATATAAAGTACATTATCTTTTCGTTCTCGGGTTTAATCTGCAAAACCTACTTAACAGATTTTCAAGATTTTAATATCGTTGGATTGGTAAAAACATAATTTATTTGAATAACTCAGTAAGCCACTATTATTGTACATATTTCAAAAACTATGAGTGTCAGTATTTCATACCTTAATTTAACTTAATTTAATTTACACATTTTTAAGTTTTTAAAAAAAGTCGTGAAAATTAGATATTCAGATTCTGAATTTTCCCTGCAAAAATGTAAAAACATATATTTAAAAATCCAAAGTTGAAGATGGCAGAACCGGAAGTGCTTTTTGGCAAAAAAAAAAATACATTTTTCTTCAACCATGTAAGTTTCATTTTTCAACTCCAACAAAACTCTTCACAACTGAGTGCAATTCAAAGTGATCTCCCGAAAATGTGCGGTTTCAAGATTAAAGGTCTAATTTCTGACCTAATTTTCTTCTTTATGTTTATCTTCTTCTAATATAGTAGTTTATTCTGTTTTTTTTCTATTATTTATTTCATATACTAATCTAACTTTTCTACATTTTTAATTATTGAAATCGCCAGATAATATAATGCATCGCTATTATTTTATTAAAACAGAATATTTTTACTTACCTTATCGTCTTCTATTAAAATTGACATATTTCAAAGTATATATCATATTATCATATATGTAAGTGCCTGACAAGAGTTTCATTAAAGATCTAACTGGATAAGTGCTACTTGCTTTCATGAATCTTCCTACGGGTTGTTAATTTAGAAAACGTAATTAGAATATTTGTCGGAATCACTAATTAAAATGAAAAAGCATTCGATGTAAAGAAAGTATGCAACGGTAAAAAATAAATTAGTTGCTTAGGTTTAATTAACTTATTGATTTGCTGTAGTTTTCTGCATATCTCTTTGATGTTTATTACGGTTGTGTGATATAACGTGCACTTTTCATTTTATTAATAAAAACTGGTAAAGCTTCTACCGCATTGAAATATGTAGTTAGGTGCTCTTGATTACCATCGCTGATTATTATTACCGACCGTTATTATTATACAGTATTATGCAATATTTAATAGCATACTCTATGTATGCATACTTGCATATGGGAAAAAATTATCGCATATTATTAAGTGCACGGTTATTCTAACCAAAATAGGTAAAATCAGATTATATTAAATGAAGCTCTGGTATTGAGTATTTAAAATAGGTTCAGATTTTTTAAATGGTTAAATTATAGTTTTGTACTCTTCTTGAATTGTAAGTTGTTTCCTATACAGGGGGTCAACGAAAATAGGCTCATCCCCCTTCGGTTTTTGAAGATGAAAAATGCAACTTACAGAGTGGAATCTCTTTCTGTCAGTGAGTCTTGCGACTTGTTTGTTTTATACTTCTGCTGAGTTTGCGACTGCATGACCGTGTATTAAGTGTATAGTGTATGTGTCTTGTTACTATTTGAAGTCGACCACACCGCAGACAGAATCATTAATTGTAACCAAGCGATTAAATTCACTCGCCTCGCACAGTTGGGAATTCGTTGTAAAAATCCTTGCCACTGCGTGAGATTCGAACACAAGACTCTCCTAGCTAGAAGCCCAGCGCTCTTTCCACTGCGCCAACAGAGTGGAATATAAATGGAAAAATATGATTTTCTGAAGGTTAAAATAAAGATACAAATGTTCCGGTTTTACAGAACTGACCTCAACTTGTACTTGTACTTTGGAATTTGGGGGAAATTTTAATTTTCTTGATTACTAAATTGTGTTCCGGTTCTTCAGAAATCCACATTTTTCCGATAGGTTTCATTTTAACATAAAAAATAATAACAAAAAAGTGAAGCCTGTGTTATAAAAAACACCCTGTATATTACATTGTTAAACCTTTCTTCTTAAATCACTTTGATTTTCT
The DNA here is from genome assembly GCA_963082815.1 of Melanotus villosus. Taxonomy (NCBI): domain Eukaryota; kingdom Metazoa; phylum Arthropoda; class Insecta; order Coleoptera; family Elateridae; genus Melanotus; species Melanotus villosus. Next base: position 705,009 of record OY720421.1, on the reverse strand, counting down.
AGCCGATTCGGAATGCCCAAATGAAAAATGGTACTCAAAGTTTTTGTGTAAATTGTTGGTGTCTTAAAAGATTAGTGTGGCTTACATTAAAATTTGTTTTAATCGCATCAGATAGAATTATCAATTAATTTGTCAAATTATGTAACGGTTAGCATGGTTAGCTTAAAGTTCATTCAATGTTTAAACTTGATTTTAGTGAAAATCGATGATTTTTTGCGTACTGAAGAATGGATAAAATTAAAACCACTTCCTTTGGAACTAAAACAGTCGATGCGGTGCTATGCAATTAGTATCGTAATAAATCCCTACCGGCAGTAGATACGTTCTGGCTCTTTATTAACATTTAAGTAATTCTAAATTGAGTAAATTTCAAATAAGTTTTTAGAAATTATTTTTTTTAGAATTCACTCCTATGGGGAAATGCTCTTATTGTGATATTTTTTTATGTATAGAATTATCATAATTCGCCAAAACAGTTCTTGATTTCACGTAGAGAACAAGTAACTTTATATCTATCTTTATATTTTTTACTCGAATAATCAAATTCTGAAAAAAATTAATACAGTAACAGTTTCGTGTGCATATAAGAAATTCTATTTGAAATATTAGGATTGGTCTATTTTATCTTCTTATTCGAATATTGAAATGCGGAAAGAAATTACAACGCCAGAAAACAAAACTAGCACTTTCGTGTGCATTTTTCCCTTTCGAAAAATTAGATAAAAGTTCCTTTACAAGAATATCCTTTTTAGGAGTAGAAATCGTTTATACATTTATTTTTTTATATCAATTTAATTTTACAAACGTTCTTAAATTGGAATTTCGACGCATCCCATTAAGTTGAAAAAATTTTCTTGGCGAGGAGGATTTTATAATAATTTATAGAAAGTCACATCTAATTTCGTAAGGAATTTATTGTAATCAAGTTTAACCTTTTCGTTAAACTAGCATTTCACTGTAAATTTTGTTAAATAATGACTGTGTATTAATCAATGTTTAACATTATTTAATAATTCAAATTAATTCTCATACAGAAACTAAGTTTTGTTTGATTTAAATTTAGCTTTGTTATACGGATATCATAATATTACTACATGTTTATTTTACAGTTAAACAAATATTTATATTATTTCGGAAATAGGTACATTCTTAATTTAAAAAATGCAGTCTGAAGCTGATAAAATGTATTTTTCAATAAAAAAATTAGTCATTTTATATATTTTTTTGCTAAACGCTATGGTGAAAGAGCTAAAATATTTTTAGAGGTGTCCTTAACGTAAGTTATATACGTAGTATGTATACTTTTAGGATGAAGAAGTCTTATGGTGCTAATATTAATTTCAGTTTTTATACAGAAGAGTAACACCGGTCAGGTCAACTCAAAGTTAATATCAGAAATTAAAATATTAAGATCTTTTTTAAGTATAGAAGAATAAAGAAATGGTGATCAGAATCATCATTCTTTTTGTTATAATTTTTACAGTATGCGTGGATCAGATATCCTACTTTTATAAACATTTTTATTTTTGAATTTTAGCAAATGTAATTAATTCTTTAAGTTTCAGCTATCTTGAAATGAAATGGAATGAAATTAATGCATCTTAAAATTTAGATAAGTCTTCAACATTTTTAAAAATACTTAATTGTATAACGATTTGTAACAATTTATTTAATAATTCCTGATAAGATTTTGTTTTGTTACACTGGAATTAAAAATTCAAACATTTAAATTGAAGTTAAGGGATTCAAATCTGCATTTCCTCAATTGTCCTTCCAACGAGATTTTCAAATTCAATTCAATTTTTGAAACTGACTTTAAAAATTTAATTCCGACGTTTATAGATTTAAAATAATCTGGTTTTGAGATCATATTTGAGTAGAAGGGGAAACCATCTTTCAAGTTTTGGATTAAAAAATTTTAATTTCATTGTTATTGGTCTAAATTAAAATGTTGAAAAAAATACAAATTTTTTCTAGCTTTGATAAGTATTGAAAGCTGAATGTGAATGTCGACTGATTGGCGCTGAACATTTTAACGAGCGTCTTTTACAAACAACTGTACATTGAAAGAAATATGGAGCTTTAATCTAAAGCAAATTTATCATTATTTATGCAACCTTTAGGCTTATTATAATAGATTATAATAATTGTACGACAAGATTCAGATTTCAATTTGTCCTCATTAACAAGAAAAACCTTTTAACTTTTTTTTGACAATTTTAAAACGAAACAAAGGCCAGTCTTCAAATTTTAGATTCGAATGTGAATCCTACTGTAGCTGGAGTTGACCTTCTTAAGTACTTTAGATATTTTATAATTTCGAGAAGAGAAGTCAGTTTCATGTTTCAAATTCAAATTTTAGTCCATCTGGGGATTTACAATTTATTTTAAAGTTTTGAGTTCGACTAGCGATCTGGCTTACCTATAATTAAAGTCTTTTAAAATTCGTCGGTTTCTTATAATTTTGCGAGTGAAACTCAGCTTTTAATTACTTGAATCTGGACGAAAATGTAGAAAAAGATTTTTTTGTTATTAAGAAATGGTGAACCTAAAACGAAGTTTGTAGTCTGATCCAGTGGAATCAAATAAGCAACTCGGAAAACTCATGTTCAAATTTCAGTAACCAAATACGTATTTCGGTAACTGTGGTCGCGCTTTGAATGGACACTTTGGTGAAAAGTGTGTCTCTCGGCGTTTTTTCACTGTGTTGTACTTCTATTTTCAGCTGCAATACAAAGTAAAGACCACATACCCTAAAGTACCAGCCTCGACACCCAAAGGTAAAAGAGGTTGGATACACACACAGACAGACTAACGTCGAACACTTTTTCCATTAAGACGCCCGCTGAAGCACTTTTTTGGTTTTTAAATTTTTTAAATAGGTACCTAGTCTTTAAGACGTATTTGTCTTCTTTGAAGAATTTAAACGCTCTTAAAACGTTGCAAAATCTTACAAATTTTAAATATATTTTTAAAATTAAATTTTGAGGACCAATTTTTTGGTTAAATTTAGATTTAGAGTGGTGCCCTTGAATTCATTTCATATTTTAAATGTATTAAATTTCGATCTTTTATTCATTGTAGTTTAAGTTCAAAGGGAACTTCAGTTAATTTATACAAATTTAGACATAAAAATATGAAAATGTTTATATTTAGCAAAATTGTACAAATCTATTGCGGCACCTTTTTTTGCTGAAGTAGGAACTATTTTGTTTCTATATTTGAACAATTTTTAATGTTAAATTGTAAAATATCATGTTTGAATTGTGCAACATGCAACGAAAGTTGTTAAATATTAAAATTATAACCAACAAATTATAAGTGTGGGAAGTACTTCACCTTATTGTTGACTTAACCTTTAATGAACTTATTTTTCCATTATGTTATTGTGCAGTTTTTTGTTGTTATTTAATTATAGACGTTAAAAACTCAAATAATGGTTAATTAATTTGTTTTTGTGAAGTTTATAAAGTTATTCAAAAAATTCCCAGGTTATTTATTACCGGCAACGCTTCTGTTTCATTGTTTTAAAATTGCAAAGTATTCTTATCCTCTTTTATGAAGGATTGTCTCCATGGTTTTGGAAAGTCAGCAGTTATTATTGATAAACTACACTACAATATTTGTGTTGTATGTGTAAACTTATCAGAAAGTGAAACAAACACTTAATTTGATTTTGCTTATGTTTTCACGAAATAATTTCCAACTTTTTGGTATTTTTTGATCCTTTGTAGTTTAATGTTTTGAAACCATGAAGAAAGAACATTAAGAATCGTTCAGTGCATTATTTCACTTTTCGTAATTCACGTAATTGTAACAAAATGGTATTTTATTAAATCCAAGTTAAACCGAGCGATTCAGAATTCTAATAGGAAGGATGTTGAGTTTAAATCGTTTTTTGATGTGCGTAGACCGCGAGATATACACGAGTGAGCCACGTTTCGTAATGGTTGTTTCATCTCTCATAATCAGTTTTCAATTTTTACTTTTTACAAGTGAAAGCGGCTTGCCTCCTATTGTTTTAAAGATTCAGAGACGAGGCGAGACCAGAATCAATCAGATGTGACTTGTTCAGGTCTTCCGCATTGCTCCGATGTTACATGCCGTCACGCTTGTTATTCATTTTGTAATATTTTTAGAAACCGTTTGTTTGTACTAAAAGCTATAAAATCGCAGATTCACGGAATGTTCAGCTACATCTAATCGTACGCGTTTTATATCGCCACACGACCGTTTGTGCAGTTATTCTTGTGGTTCTGGCCTGAAAAAAGTTACGTTCATGAGTGTAGACGACCATCTGTTACTTGTCTTCATGCAATAATTGCAACAATATTTATCAGTTCCGACTACTAACTGAACCATCGAATCGTTTGTAACTGTTTTCTCTGGTTTTATCGACAGTTTATGGTCTTGTCCTCTACTATTATTTAATAGTAATTCACTGGTTTGATTTGTTACGGTTTCAGAATACATCGTACTTGCTCTATTCAGACAGCTTTATTGCCTGAGGAACGGTATAATTATCAAATGAAAATAGCAACATCATTGCTTGATCTACTCGTACAATTAAATCTCGTACCGATTATTACCATTTCGGCTTATGTTTACCTGCTTTTTATTCGTTTAAAAAATTGGCGAAAGTAAATCATAGCATTCTTAACTTAAACGTTTGTTTATAAACAAGAAATCTTTTTTCGGGAAATTTCTAAGAATGATGTTATGTGATAACTACATTTAAATATAATTAGAATTTCAAGAGCATGCTCAAAATTCAACACGAGCGCCGACTTAACAAGTCGCTAGAGATTTCATAAAGTTATTAGCTGAAGTAGTTGTTAGTAGTGTAACTTGAATAGCTTGAAATTCAAATCACTGCTATAAGAGAATTTCCAGGATTTGAGCCATGCTTCGCTACCGTGTTTTAGTTCTGAAACTTTGCTGAATAGGTCAGTAGGTCACTTTTATCATGAAAATATTTAAATTAATTGCTTTTCCAAATTTAGGATTTAAAAATCCCCTTAAAATCATTTTTAAATTCTATTTTTGAGATTATCGTGTTCTATTTATCAAAATTAGGTAGATTTATAAAAAATAATTGTTAATTGTTTACCTTTAAAAACTAAAAAGGCAATTAAAGAATACTTTGCTGTTATTAACTCAAGCCTTTTGGATGATTTTTATGGTAATTGGAACCCGAAGTCACTTTTTGTAATCACCCCAACAAACCTGCAAAGTTCATTCTTAAAAAAAGGAAAATAAAGGAAAATTTCTGTAAAAATCACAAGAAAATTGGTTTTACTTTAATAAATATATTTTCCACAATTTTCATCAGGTGGCGCAGCATCTGTCAAAATTAATTATAGCCTTAGTAGCATACCTTTTAAATATAAAAATGCAGCCGACTTTAATTTTGAAGAACGAAGTTGAAATATTAAATTTTTATCTCAAGAGAGTTTCTCATTTTGCCATTTGATATACTAGATTGTAACCTTTGCAACTCGAGAAAGGAATTTTAATTAAATACATTTTAGTAGTTGAGATTTAGTTGAGGAAAGCAATGAACAGAATAATAACTCGTCATTACCTCATATTCTTAGATAATGAGATTTGTTCTTTTCACCTTCATAGTCTGGTGGGTAGGTTCATGGTTAATATAAACCGAAAGATTAAGTTCATGGTAAATTGAAACTGGTAAGATAACTGAAGTGGAATATGGGCTGTAAATTGAGTGTTTTGTTCGTGCAGGTTGTGGAGCAGAATAAACGTTTGTAGACAAGGATGGAAAATAGCCGCTAATTATAAATAAATCATCAGTATCTTTTAATAAGTTTTATTATTTATCCTTTTATTTAATTGAACTCCCCTTTTCTGGTGGAATTCGTTTAAATCGGCATTAATTTGTCTGTGGTATTTGTATCTCAATCCCGGCTAATTTAATTACGCAGCAGAATTTATAAAAAATTAGTAAATAAGTAAGTAAAAAGTTAATTGTTGCTGAAAACTCAGGACAACCTAAAGCGGCATTGTTAAATTTAAATTAAGGGGTAACCTTAAAAATCTATATTTTGGAATTTGGCTCTTCTATTTGGGCCAATTAAATAACTCGTAATTTTTTTAAAAGCGGTAATAAAATTGCAGGGTTGCAACTTAGAACACAAAAGATTTGTTTTAATGGTTTGGTAATTGCTGTTAACAGTTTTTTAAAGTCTTTTTTCCAAATGGATTTTTAAGTTTGGTTTTTTACTGATTTGCAGTGCCTTAATTTTGGCATTAGTTTAAAAGCGGATTAAGCTTTTATGATTTAATTGCAGATCGGTTAACCATACTCACAATTAACCGTTTCTGTAATTAAGGTAATTACTACAGAAATATCAAGTACAAGAGCTCTTAATTTTTGAATGATATTGGTTGTAGAACGAGGAAAAATTATTTTGTGACCTTTTATTACGATTTTACACTTTTTTTGATTTTTTAACCATTAGTTTGTTGTAAAAATGCAAAGATTTAATATAAGCTGATATTAAGATATATTGGGAGAAAAAAAGAAAGAGTCCATTAACCAAAATTATTTAGGACTTTTGAATACATTTGGTGGAGGTGCCAGTAATCGGAGATTTATATTTAAAAGTAATTTTTAAACGTGTAAGAAGTAATTTTTACTTACATTTTTTGTGACCAAGAAGCACCTCGCGTATATCTATTTCTCAAATTCCCACAACAATGCCTTCTTTAAGACCGATGTTATTTATACTTTTATCTTTATTGGGTGTTAATGTTTTGTGACTTTGTCTTATCTTTCTAATTTGTTTATCAGAAACGTAACAAAGTTTATTTTCAACCATATATGTAATGACGTTATTATTAACTGTTTTGTAAGTTGGAAAATTGGCCTTTAGGTACTGACTGTTACTTTCTACCCGGGTTGAAAGTTGTTACCACCCGGGTGGAAAGTGATCAGCTGATTACTTTCCATCCGGCCACGCCCACTGTCATTAAATGACAGCTTGTTTGTTTAAAATATTAATTATTATTATAAATGATTCATATCAATTTATATGTATGGTTGAAAATAAAATAGTATATAAACCTTGGTGAAAAGTTTCATTACTGTCTCGAGATATAGCAAACCTCGACGCTTCGCGTGACGGTTAACTACAATTATCTCTCGACAGTAATGAACTACTTTCCACCTCGGTATGTAATATACTATTAATTACTAAGCATAATTACTTATTTGCTTATCCCATGAAGTTTGGTGTGGAGATGATAACCCTTCACCCTTTTATATCTTTGGCCCCTTTTTTCGTTTGGGTCCTTTTATCTTAAGTTGTTTCACGTCAATTTTAATCTTCCGGGTTTTCTTTTGCTGCCTGTTTCCATTTACCACATCACTTGCACTGATCTATCTCCACTCATTCTCGCAATGTGACCGAACCATCTTCGTTTTCTCAAGTACACTTTCACTCCTCAAATTTTCTTTATTCACTTCTTATTGTATCAATTTTTCTCACTTATTATTTTCCTTAGTGTTTTCATTTTACTTGCCCCTATTGTACTCTTTCTATTAGTTGATAAAACCCATGACTCCCTTCATATAATATGTAAACATCGGTACTAAAATTGAGTAATGTATTTTGATTTTAGTAGCTTTTGACACTTCAGTTATTTAGAAGTGTGTAGTATAGGTTTCCATACTTTACGAATTCAGTTTGTTATTTCCGCTTCAATTCTGCCCAATTTTCTCATTATTTCCCCAAAAGATTTGAGTTATTTTGTTATTGATATACTTTATGCTTTTACATTTTAACTTCTAACTGTTTCGGGTATATTTGCTATAGTTATTATTTCCATCTTAGGTTTGTCTTTAAGTTAAACTGTGCAATTTTTCCTTGTAGTTTTTTCTTGTTGTTAGTAAAACGGTATTTTTAGTTAGTATTACAATTTAAGATTCGAATTTTCATTATCATCTTGTTGCTGACCTCTCTTTCTATATTTGTCTCCACATTTCCTCTATCTGTATGTTAGCAGACGCCTTTTCTGAATTTATTGCGTAACAGTAGTTTCTCTTTTTTATTTGTGGCTAAAATTTTTTCAGATATTTTTCTGATACCAAAAATCCGATCCTACGTAGATCTTTGTGATCTGAAATCAACCTTCCGAATCTTTTCTATTGTGGATTTGAGTAATTTTTGAATAATTCTCTGTGTTAGATAGACAACTCCGATAAGAGGACCCATGTTGGGGGACTTCTGGCTTGATATGGCCAGAATTCACAGCATACCTCCTGCAGACATCCTCAGATACACCGAAAGGATAGGATGGCTTGAGTAATGCGGGCAGGAAGGGTGTTGTGACGGAGGTAGCACAATGGGCCCGCTTTGTGGCCTAAGTGCATGTAAACTTAGGTTTACCATTCACATTGAATCCCTAAGAAACTAAAACAAAATGATATATAAAAAAATGAAACATATAAAGTACTGTAATAATTAATATAGATATTTTCCAAATAAACAAACACCTTTATGTACTTTTATTTCACTTGTCTGCTACATATTTAGCGCAAGATATCCTAAAAGCATAATGAATTTCCTTTCCTCGACGTGTCAATGTCAATAGAAAATCCACTTCAAATTTTAAGAACATCCATTGCAAGTCCATATACCACTGGTTTGGGCATCCATTGTACATCTATTAAACATTACTTATGGATATTTATAAGCTATCTAGATTTGCTAATCTGGATGTGCATAATATGCCAACAAAATGTTCTAAACTGGCACTTTAGAAATAAATGCTGTTTCTAATGAAACAATAAATTTTAATTTTTTCTTTAAAATTAAAAATGTATATACGAGTATACAAACGAACACAATATAAAAACAATTCTTTTATTCCATAATATAGTATGGGGAAAATTAGATAATAAAAAATAATAACAACTGAAATCATCAATCATTTAGTACGTCATATCTCACCCTTTACGCAAAATTTGTATGAATATTAGCTTTGGTGAGTCAACAATAGCTTGGTACAATGTGATTCTTTAAAAATTCAATTGCAGCAGGCCGAATTCTGCCTTAATAACCTTAGAACTGTCTGTATTAAGTCAGAATACGGCATGCTGCAATTGAGTTTTTAAAAAATCACATCGTACTTCTCTAGTATATTAATGAATGTTGATATACTGGAACCATGTGCTTTCAAATGTCACGTCATACAAGATATCAAAAGTGTATGATTTTTTGGCGTTGACACAAACTAGCCCCCCTTTGTTAACGGCCGCTGTGTTCAAATTGGCTAGCTCAGTAATTAATGGGTAAATCGATAATAGTGAAAACAAGGCGCCACGGCGTTGCGAGCGGCGATGGTGGTGGACCTAGACCAGCGTTTCAGCTTCGGCGACGACGAAGGCGGCAGCGAAGGTGAAGGCGGCGGCGACAGCAACGCCGAAGGTGGCGGGGCGTCGACGATGGGGGACGGTGCGACGAGGGCGCACAGCGTCAGTGGGAGGGTGACATTGGAGAACCTTGACGGCGTCAGGCAACGTGGATGACGATGGGAACAAGCAGCGACCGGCGACAGATCCAGCGGGAGGTTAAGGCGGCGATGTCAATCAAACATGCAGAGATAGCGATCTTGATCAAGCGCACCGAGACGCTGATTATGAGGTGAATTTTTCAAGCGTATTGGTTGGCGAGTGGTGGTAGAAGTGGTAAAATCTGACAGAATCTCATTTTAATTTTTTTTGAAAATAACTTTTTTAAATGTAATAGCTGATGCATTTAGTGGTTATGATCGTTCTGCGAGCGTCAAAATGTAGAATCTTTTTGCTAGTTTTAGATAACGGTAATTGCTTATTGCAATTAGAAAGCCTTTTAGAAGTAATTGTCCTAATTAATTATAAGTTTCGCCGAACTAAGGGATGAAATTTTGATAACTGCACCGTGGGTGGGTATGTCGAGGCGGTTGGTCCAGGGTGTGTATATGCTAATTCAAGTGTATCGCCGGTGCCGGCAAGTGGAGGGATGTGTCCATTTGCGTGAGAGTTCTAACGGTCTTTCTTCTTTTTCGCCAAGGCGAAGACATATTATCGTTTCCAGGCAGATCCTTTAGAACTTGCTGGACATTTTCCGACTTCCTATTTATCTACACTTTTTCTCTTTCACTTCGCCCTGAAGGACGTTTTATAACTCTTCTGTTTCTTGGCTTTTCATTTCTTGGGTTGGTTCCTAGATTATTAAAAAGTTGTAATTTTCACCTTTATTTCTAACTAAGGCTTCTACCTGTTGTCTTAATCCATTCTTTGATACCGTTGACATTATCGTTATTTTGCTATTTTGCTGTATACCATCTAGTTACCTTCATCCTCTCCTTTGATTTAGTCTCGGTTATTACTTTTTTAAAAGCGATATTATTTATATTTTCGTCTTTAGTTGATGTTGATATTTTGTATTCATCTCTTTTATAAAGCATGTCCGGGAAGTCGGGAGACATACCTCTTTGTAGGAAATGTGGATAACTAACTGGAGTTACTTATAATTTAGTAGGTGGTTTTGATAGGCATTTTTATCTAGTAACCATGGGTAAAAGCAAATTTAATATATTATGTCAAACTGAAAAATGCCGCGTAAAGAAAACGAGTGTTTTGCAAAGTGCGTTATTCAATATTTTGAAAATCATTGCAATGGTGATGTTAAAACTGCATCGACGATTAAACCTATATAGCCTTAAACCCTTCTGAGCAATGTGGACGTACGTTTCTACATGCAACAAATCATAAACAACTGGCATACGTACATAAATTAAAAAAAGTATCCAAATTTCCGTATAATACTTGATTTGGCAGGCTGTTGATGGAAATGGTCAATTTCAAACCCTGCACTTCTACTAGAACTCTCACAGGAAAAATTTATATTGAAGAATGTATAAAGAAGAGATTGATTCCTTTTATCCTTAAACATCACAATCACGGCGAAATTTTATTCTGACCGGATTTGGGCAACCTGCCATTATTCAAAAATTGTTACCGACTGCCTGACCAGTGAAGGCATTGAATTTGGACCTAAAACAGAAAACTCACGCAATTTTCCTCAGGCAAGAGGAATTAAAATTTTTTTGGCATTGTGTAAACAAAGGTATTCAAAGCGATCCAAGACACCCAAAAATCTTAGATCTTTTAAACTTGTTTGGAAGAAAATAGCCTAGGAGATTTCTAGGGAATCGGGAAAAGCTGTCATGGACCATGCATATAAAGTTATTCGTGAAATTGGATACAAAGGAGTTCAGGGGGCCATGTGTGACATAACTGACAAGAGGAAATGTTAGACTATTTAAAATGTTAGTTTAAGAGTTTTATGTTCTAACACAATAAAATACAGTTTGAATTCATTTTGTCTCTCTATTTCCCGGACATGCTTTATTTATATTTATAAAAAGAGCAAAGCAAGTGTAACTGCTAAGCATCTAAATATTAATCTGTAAAAGATGTAATAACAAATGTATATTTAATGCAAATACTGCATTTATGTATACGTCAAATGTAACAATTCTTTGAATTCCCATTTTTAATTGATTTACTTTAGTCAGAATTAATTTTTCGAAAGATTTGCATATTGTGTAAATTTTCTAAATGTATAAACTTCAAAATAAATAAATTCAGTCTCAATAAACGAATTTGCATTTGTTTTAAGCCAAAGAGAAGCCGACAATTAACGGATTATGTATGTCAGTGACCGAGTTTCAAAGTTAGAACTGAATTTAATTTCCCAGTAAAACTTTATAACCCTCGATTACTGCCCGAGATAAAAAAACCGAATGACGAACGGACGACGTGAATGCTATTTTTCTTTTTACTATACCACCATTATTCGTATTAAAGGCACGCATAAAGGGTTTCAAGAAATTATGGGTAGTTACTTTAACTAGACAATTCCATTCCAGCAGAAACAGTAGTGGCTGGCACTATTAACTTTATGGTCAGTTAGGCAAACAGTTACAAAACCACAGTTTCAACGAGATTCAATGGTTTCCGTGTGTGTGACCAGACTATGTACTATTATCTGTAATTATTCTAATGTTTTTTAGTCACGTATGTCCTACTTTGGTCCACAAAATTGTCTCTTTTGTTCCAAGTAATACGGAAATGCATGGCTTTACAGTGAAACTATACAAATTCGAATTCTTAAACTTGTTTCCGACAATTATAAATTAAAACCAAACAATAAGCTGAACTTTTCAGTTTAGTGCCGTTTCCAGAAAAGCATGCAAATATTTTTCCGCGCATATCTTATTTCCTAAACTTTCAATTCGATAGAAAACCGACACGTAATGCATTTCAAAACTAACTTTATTTCAGCCTGGAAATTGAAAGATGTCTCATCGCGATATTCCAAACACCACAAAGCGCCCAACCCAATTCTTTCAATTTTTTCAAACTTAAAATTTAGTAAATTAATAGAATGAAGTGTTGAGTATGCTAAAACGGTCTTAACAAACACAGAAGAACAATGAAAGCAAACGGGAGAAAATAAAAGGACGATTCAAACTCTTCAGAAAACTTTTCAAACTTTCTAGTGATTAATAAAGTTTACATCTGAGCTTTCATTAATTGCGGCGTTTCTTTGCCGTTTGTGATATGCTTTAGCTTATGAAAGTGGTGGTTTTGTAATTAAACGCTTTGATTCATCCGCTAGTTATAGAAATTTAAATAGATTTGAATTAAATCTTACAAGGAAACCGCATATTTGTCCCGTTTATCTTATTTTGAAATTAATTTCATAAATGGGAATCTTTAGAAACTCGCTCCAATTTTCTTAGCTTTGAGATTAACTAAAGATAGCGTTTTTTACAAAGTTAATATTTAAATGGAAGAAGTCTTTTTTAATAATCCTTAAGGAATATTTGTATTTTGGCTCATTTTAATTAATACAGAAAAAAGTGAGCACAGAAAGAAGTAATGAGGTTGTTTTTTTTAAACTTGATATGATGAGAAATAAGTTGCGTATTTTATACGAAAATATCAAATGGTATGCTCATTAAGTCATTACTATTTGTTGGGGTTCAACCACGATCAGTGGCGGTTGCTCCATAAGGCCGCGCGGCCGCGCGCCCCTCCTAAGAAATGCTAAGGAACACACAATTTTTTTCTAAATTATTAATATTTATTTTACATACATTCTATGACTAAGTTCAAATTTCAACAAAAAATTCAACTCTATCCAAACATCCGCTCCCATCTCTAATTGTCCGTCCTCGTTGAGATCTCTAATTATCCGCGTCCTCAACCAACGGCCGCGGAAAATCTGCGGCCTTTAACAAACATTATACATTGCCGCCGAACGACTCCGGAGACTAGCCGATAATAGCCGATTGTATAAGTTACAGCAGGCCGCGATTTTAGCGCGGCCTGCTGTAACTTATTGTTGGAGCAATGAATCTTCTTTCATTTAATCGGAGCATCGCAAAGATTCGTACTCGTCTACTCGTAGCTATTCAAATCCTGTTATTTTATTAAGAAACGTTTTACAGAATTATTTCATAATAAATGCAATTTGTAGATATATTTTTTACTGCAAGAAATAAAAAATAACTAGTGAGCCTTTTAGAACTTTAAATTTGTAACAAAAAGATGGTTTTCTTTCAGTTACATGAAATTGTTTGTTTCAATTTGTATATCATTACAATATTCGGTGTTCAAGAACATTTAAAGAAAAATATATTATGAAAATATAGGTATTTTAAAAAAAACAAACTAAAATATGTACGATTGCTTAGATAACTAAAAATATTTACAATTTTATTTACAGTCGATTTAAAATATCTAAAAAAGTGGGTAAAGAAGGATATATTCAAATCTAAATATTGTTTGGGTTTCAGCTTCGATAGCTTCATAAATTACGCAATAACCGTCATGCAGTCTAATATTTGTTATGACTGAGAATGAAGTAATCGATACCTAATTATTTTGAAAGCAATTATTAGAACTCGTGAAAGGCCGAGTAAAACTACCTAGAATGATAATAGTAACTAATCACTAGAAGTACCGAATACATTTATTTGCGGTTATAATATTTACTTAAATGTGCCAATTTTCAGATTTGTATTTATGTAAATTGGTTCGGAAAATAAAGAGACAAATTTTCCCGTAACTTTTGGTAGGTTATTTGGTGTTTGACTTCTGGTGCGCCCCTCCAAACTCAAACCCCACGACACGCCACTGACCACGATGCTGGATTTCGATGTAACGCAATAATTAGAGATTCGGTTTTAAGACTGTTTAATTTATATTACTATTAACACTTATATACACAAAATAAAATAAAGTTGCAAAAATTAAATGAGGTTACAAAAAATGTCGCCACGTGCTACACGATTTTCTAACTGTTGATGTTTCTTCGTTGACTGCTGGTAGTGCTGGTACACGACAAAGTTGTTGGTGGCGGTTGCTCCCGCAGGTTACGATCGAGTATTACCAACGTACAAACTACCCCTAACTGCAAACATAAATGTTCCTAAGACTAAACACTATTAAATAAATTACTTCTGTTACGATTTATCGTCTATTTTTTTATATTTTATAGAGTTTAAGAGTGCTTGTTTAAATTCGCGCCGTCGTCTTTGAACTTAAACTAGTTTACAATTTTTCTGAAGATTTAAATAAACACGTTTAAATGTAGAAATAACCTAAAAATTTAAATCGTAACATACTCGCACAAACAAAGGAAGAAAAATAGCGTACTAAAGGTAGTTTAAATACATAATAATTCCAAGAAACTTCAATTTTAATAAAAGTACAATTGGAAATGAGATCAACTCTCAAAATATCGAAAAATGTTCGAATTTTCAGAAAAATTAATCGCAAATTTGAGGCAAAATGCTGATTTCAAAGCAAATTCAAATTCACATCAAAATACTGCTGCAAATTTATAGATAAACTTACAAACTGAATCTAAATTACATAAAAAAAAGTGAATTTACAAAGGAAAACCCTAAGTTTAAATTTCTCCACTGTAATTTAAATACAAAGAAAATTGGGTTGACTGTAAATTACAAAAAAGTCAGATTTTAATAAAAAATTGAAATAAATATTATTCAGAAAGACTTACCTTGCTCGAGTAATTTTTACAAAATAGTTTGATTTTTGGAAGTGATTTTTAGCCAGAGTAGTTTAAACTTACAGGAAATACGAAATGTTTGCCTTGAGTTTCATAAAAACTAGAGTGTAAGGGAAAAATGTTTTAATTTTTAAAGACCTAAATAGGAAAAGTTGACTTTATCAAAAAATCGAATTCATATAAAATCTCAGTTAATTTAAAGAAGGAAGCGTAACATCATAAGGAATGTTTGAATTCGTAGAAAAAAAAACTGAGTTTAAACAACAGTTTTAATTTAGAAAACAAAGTCAAAAGCTTCAGTTTAGGTAACTTTAAGGATTATTAAATCAAAAGGATTCATCATGCAGAATGGAATAAATATTTTAGAATTTAAAGAAGAAAGCATAAATTCTGAAAGAAAAGCTAATACATTTTTGAATACTAAAACTTTACTTTTATCCAAGAAACGGAGAAGCATTTTAAATTATGTAATTTTTTTATATAAAATAGAAATCACAGATAATAATTCATTAAGGGTTTTAATAATAATAATAATAATAATAATAATAATATATTGTTCAGTTTACATAATGTTTAATTGATAAGGTCAAATTCCCATAGTGAACAGACGCTAAGAAATTTACTAGTGTGAACGTATTAATATTCAGTTAATTTATCGTATCATAAATTCTACTCTATGCTGGGTGGTCATAATAAATTAAATTAATTAGAAGACGCCGCTGTTAAATAAAATTCGAGTGTTAGTTTCACAGTAAATAAACGAACTGATGTGATATCCTTATGCACATATTCATCTTCAGTATATAAAAAATATAGGTTTAATTTCTTAAATCATATTTTTTGTTTTTATAAGCCCTAATTATTATTTTTTATAGGATGCGATTTTTTAAATTATGAATCGAGTCACCATCGATATACGAGTATATTCAGTCCCATTTAAAAACCATTAGAGCTTTTGCTAATAAAGGTTCAGATTCAGAATTTAAAAAAAATCACTATTAATGATTTTTGTTTATCATTTCGATTATTGATTGGTTAAAATCGCTAAAGATATCTTAAATTTTTTTTATCAGCAGATATTAGATAGTCAGAGCATGTGGAGGGTTTTATTTAGAATTAAAATTTGGAATTGCGTAACACAGAATTTCTTAAAGGAATTTCGTTCCAATTGCAAATGTTTCCGAAAAATCCGTACGTTTGCAGCGTTTCTACTCACAAAATGTATACACAGCTTCCTGAATTAACCAAAGATTAAAATTAATTTCAATAGGTTAATATAAAAGCGTCAAATTAGCTAGAAATTAAAGAGTAATAGAAATATGTTTTTGTCGAAAGTACTCGTTGGAAAAACTTTATCTAGCTATTAAATTTCAAGTTATCTTCACATTCCGATTTATAATACAGGCAAATCTTTTAAAATCTCCATTATGGAGGGAGCTCCCTGAATTTAACTAAGATAAAAAAGACATCGTTTTAACAGGCGATGAATATTGAATAGATAAAATTTCGATTAGGAAACTGGAAATCAGGTGTTTTATAAAGTTGTCGAAAGCCGGTAGCACACACCATTTATTTAAATCATGCTAATGGGGTGTGGTTTGGAGTAGCGATAACACTGATAATGAATTCCGGTAGACATATCACTTTGATGCACGAACGCTCATTAGAATTCGTTTACGCAATCGTTATTTTAACAGGAACGCTGCCATTTTATTATCTTATAAGAAAATTAATGCCCGTTCCTAGTATAATTACGTTGCTTTGCCACGCGAAATCTTGTTTACACTTATATCCTGTAATTGTGGGATATGATCATCCTGTGAAGATCCTGTGATTAAATAAAGGACACCACAAGGCACGATGACGGTAAATTACGTACTGGGGACTAGGAAAATACGCGACGTGCCTCGTGTTAACTGGGTTGCCTAATACGATGTTGGCTTATTCCTCATTTTTGAAATACCCAGCGTGATTATATTCCGTTTTCACCGTAATGAAATATTTTGCCGTATTTAAAAGAACGCAGGCTGATCACTGTTTTGAGTTTCTTTCACTCTGTATGAAGAAGCTTATAAATTATAAATAATGTTTGTGGTTTCCTCGTGCCAGTTGGGTCGACTCCACTCGAAATTCAGCTTTACTTCAAATCTGTGTTATTTACTAATTTATTGCAAAACGATTTTCGAACCGAAAAAAATTGAGCGCATTCTAGAAAGATTGCTTTAGGTCGGTACTTTACAAATGTTTGTATAAAATTAACCAATTGGCAAAAAAAAATTGGTAGGACTGGAAAACATTCTGGCAAAACTATTTTGTAAATTTTGAATCGGTTATTAATTAATTTGGAAACTGTAAATTATTAAATAAAAAATCGTAGCTAAAAGATGTATTTCTACTCTATAAACGTATATTGAAACATTTTATAAATATGCCTCGATTTTGTCAAAAAAAAAATTCGAAGTCACCCTATTTTTTCAAAAAATTAGATAGTTTGTAATTTTTTTTTGCCGATTGGTTAATTTTATACGAAAATTTGCAAAGTAGCGACCTAAAGCAATCTTTCTAGAATGCGCTCAATTTTTTCGGTTCGAAAATCGTTAAAAGTTTAAATTTTCTAACAAACTTTTAACATCCTGTAGCTTGAAAACAAAAGGCGATCGGACATTAGCGTATAAGAACTTTTTTTATTATTTTATGGTCCTCTATCGCATGGTACTATGCATTGTAGTTTAAAAAAAAAAAATTAAATTTTCTAACAAACTTTTAACATCCTGTATCTTGAAAACAAAAGGCGATCGGACATTAGCGTATAAGAACTTTTTTTATTATTTTATGGTCCTCTATCGCGTGGTACTATGCATTGTAGTTTTAAAAAAAAAAATTAAATTTTCTAACAAACTTTTAACATCCTGTATCTTGAAAACAAAAGGCGATCGGACATTAGCGTATAAGAACTTTTTTTATTATTTTATGGTCCTCTATCGCGTGGTACTATGCATGGCAGTTTTTTCAATGTCACCCTGTATATATATATATTTAGTTAGTGCCGGCTCGTCAGTTTTTAGGGGTAAGGGCTAAGGGCTGCAGAAAAAATAACTCTAAATTAATGAGAAAATCTTACCTTAATTTTATTAATGGTGGAAAATAAAGTCCATGCGACGATGGCTGCGATATAGTTAACTTTCTGTATAAAAAAGGAAAATCCAACGTCGTAAGAAAATGTTTAATGCATGCAGGAGATAAAAATCTACTTTTACTAGATTATCCTCAATATGACATCAACGATTTAATTCCTATTCTAAATTCGACAAGATATTTTGCCAAAATATTGTATGGTCGGCCATCATTTACAGGAAATTTAAATAAATTACGTGCGTATTTGTTTCACGTCTGTAAATCTGATATAAGATATTTACCACCTACTGTAATGTAACTTACGAAAGTAAGCAAAGCTGGATTGGAATGTATAATAGGTTTGCTATTGTGAGTGTCAATGTATTAGCTATTAAACACTTGTAAATTGTTACAATTAAACAATTTGTGTAGCATTTGTTAACAACAATTTCGAGATAATTTTGGCAGCATCCGAATCTAGAAAGAATAAGTTTTCCAACGGTTTCAAAACCATTGAGAAATATTAAAAAATAAGCTTGTAAATGCGATGTAGACGTAAATTATTCAATTTTTAGAATTAAAAAAAATTTGAAAAATATTTTTTTGGGCTTTTTTCAATCGCGGACAGATTGGCACCCTCCACATTTAGATCCGGAAGGTCATTCCGGACACGGTACATATTTTTTTAAAACTATAATCTTCGAGTGCACCCCCTATGAACGAACATACGGGCCCTAATTCCTGACTGTATAGGGGGCTACACGAGCGTCAGTTTGGGCCGCTCCCGGTGCCAATTTAAATCTGAACGCTAAACCGTAATCTTGCACCCAGCGAGATTCGAACCGGGGACTAGCACAGCACTAGCCTGGCGCTCTTACCGCTGCGCCAACCTGGCCGTAATGCTGTTTTAATTAATACATAAACGAAATTTAAATAAAAAGTAATTTCGGAAATTACTTTTTATTATTGATTACTGCTAATAACTTTTGTAGAATTTAGGTCAGAACTGCAGCCCGGCAGCCCTTATAATATACCAGCCGCCACTGGTTTTAGTATAAATAATCCCCCAAAAAATTAATAATAAATTATTGTTAATTTATGAAACTTATAAATTTGAAAATTATAGGTCTAATTTTCTAAATGTTAACATAATTTACTATTAAAATAATAATAATAATCTTTGTATTAATGTAGCTGAACTTAAGACACTTGCTATGTTATCAGTTTTAAACAAATTTTAAGCAAATCAAAATGGAGAAGGGTTTTTAACCATGTTTTTACTTAGGTTGCCAATTTTACTTAGTCATAACACTCATAACCTCATAACTCATAACTCTTTAGTTGTTTTATGTAGGCAACCTTCCAGACTGCTGGTTAAGGCTTACCAGTTTTAATTAAATGCCAATATACTGTAAGGCGTGTTGCCCATTAAAAAAAGGAAAGGGGTTTTGAGATAAAATTGGCAATCAATTTCAAAAACAAAATTCGTAAAAAAATGTTATGCATAGAATTCTAAAACTAGCTACCTACTAATAATAATTATAATAATTGCACTTTTATATTACCTATCTAAAATCTTTAACTAAAATCGTGAATTCTCTCCTTTCTTTTACAGTAAATTACTGGGAAAAATTTAAACAAGCGAAATTTAGCAAAAGATTTCGTAGATAAATTTAGTTGCTTTCAAAGAACTTTTCAAATTGGATTACAGGCTTTTCTGATTATCCAGCTCGACTATCATTTCTGTTTTGTGTGCTTTGTTTCCTTTATAAATTTATCGTACCGTAAAAGAGACGTTGGTACTCGTGAACGTACTGGCTGGTTTAACTGTAATGAATTTACTGTTCCAAAGTAAATTCTCTTTTGTCTTCCGAATTTTCTCGTATTTTTGACATTTCTTCATATTTACGATATAATCTTGAAACCCGAAAATTATATTTTCATTAAAATTAATTATTTGCGTATGTGAAAATGTTATCAGGTTTAGCAAACAAGTTTGTAAGATTGTGGAAAGCTGGTATTTTATGGAACAAAAGAGGAAGACTTGTTTATCTTAATTAAGTCCCATCACTAATTCGACCCACATGTTACACAACAAAATATGAGATCTGTTAATGAACAAGGCAACAGGAAGATACAAACTTCAACGTTAACGTTACTACATGAAAACTAAAACTACAATCTTATTTTAGTGATGTTAACACGATATGTAAAATAATTTCTCTTTAAAATATGCAATAAATAAATAAATAAATTCCTTTATTGCCATAAATTCCTTACAGGACAAAGGCTAGTGTCAAAGTACATAATAAAATAAGACTAATAAAACATGTAAGTTGTACATAAATATTACAGCAAAAATATAGTAGTTAATCATTTAAGAATTCCCCAAAGGTATAATATGCTTTTTCCACCAGAAAGGATTTCAATGCAATTTTGAATTTAGTAATCTTGTTTATGCATTTAATGTGTTCAGGTAAAGTATTAAATGCTTTTATACTCCGATATTTGGCACCCTTTTCAAACAGGCTTGAATGATGATTTGGTATGCTTAAGTTATTGCTATAGCGAAGATGTATATTATTATGTGCGTTAATAGTACAATTTTTTGTAAACGAGTCGTCTTTAGTTCTTGCAAACATAACTAGTTTGTAAATATACAAAGACGGTACCGTTAAGATTCTTAGTTTTTTAAAATATGGCCTGCAATGCTCTGTAGGTAACAAGTATAACATGGTCCTTATTATTCTCTTTTGGGTAATGAATGTTTTTTGGCTGTATGACGATGAGAACCAAAAGATTATCCCATAAGAAAGTATACTCTGAATGTATGCATAATAAAATACTTTTTTCTACAACCACCATGGAAAGTGGGATTTTCAGACTTCGTCTCCATAGATACGAGTATTGAAAATGAGTGTTTGCCGAACAAGTGAAAATTAGCGTGCGGAAAGTTTACTTTCCGCACGCAAATCTGGATTAAGCTGGATTTGCGTGCGGAAAGTAAACTTTCCACACTCAAATTTTGATTTGCGTGCGGAAAGTAAACTTTCCACACGCTAATTTGTTTACTTTCCGCACGCAAATCAAAATGTCATAAATGACATTTGATGAATGTCAGATTTGATTTTGCAGAAATATTTAAATTTTTTGTGGTTGTAGAAAAAATAGTGTGTAATACATGTGTTGAAAGCCTGTATTTGCCACTCTCATGTGACTGCAGCACTCACTATCGTTCGTGCTGCAAACTTCACATTCGTGTGGCAAACGCAAGCTTTCAACACTTGTATTACAAATAACTATTAGGCATTCTACTGACAAATGAGATCTTAGTGATCTAATAACAAAACAAGCAGTATTTAGTTTTGACATGACATGGGTGACATGGTTCGTCCAATCCAGATTTCCATCATATGTAACTCCTAAAAATTTTATAACGTTACTTTGGTTTACATCGTTTCCGTCAAAATGCACCCGAACATCTTGTATCGGATTTTTGAATATTAAAAAAATGATTTTGTCAATATTTAATTGAAAATTATTAGAGTTGCACCAATGGCTCATTTCAGATATTACTTTATGTATATCTTGCGACAAGATTTCTAAATTTTGTCTAACCAATACACACGACGTGTCATCAGCAAATTGAAAAAGTTCGTTAATCGAGCTAAGGTGTTCACTAAGGTCATTTACGCTTAAAAGAAAGAGGAGCGGACCCAATATTGAGCCTTGCGGGACTCCTTGTTTCAATTCAACTGCATTTGAATATTTGGTTTGTACTTCACCATTAATATTCGATGTTATACACACGATCTGCTTTCTGTTTTCTAAGTATGATTCTATTAGCCTGAGTGCGAGGCCGCGTATACCGTAAGTATTCATTTTTCCTAAAATGATTTTGTGATTCAGCTTATCAAACGCCTTTGATAAGTCAAAATATATTCCACTAACATAGTGTTTCTTATCTAAGTTTTCTAAAATGTACGTTATTGATTTAAAAATAGCTTCTTCAGTTGATTTTCCGGGCACAAATCCAAATTGACTATTTTTAATTATTTTGTGTTTGATTAAGTGATCCATAATACGAACATAAATAATTTTTTCAAAAATTTTTGAAAAGCAGGTAGCAACGACACAGGTCTATAATTAGAAATGTCATTCTGATTCCCCTTTTTAAAAATTGGTATTGTTTTTGCTATTTTTAATTTGCTTGGAAAAATTCCACACATGAGCATGTAGTTTATTATATTTGATAAGGGATGTATTACTTGCTTTATTACTTTTTTTATAATTGGTACCGGTATATCATCAATTCCAGTAGAATATTTAAAGTTTAGTCCTCTAATAATATCGGCTACTTCATTTGGGTCTGTCGGTCTAAGAAAAAGTGAGTTAGGGATCTGAAAGAAACTTTTTGTGTAATTATCCGTATCTTGTAGGGGGCAATTTATAGACTGATAATAGTCGCTAAATAAATT
The DNA here is from genome assembly GCA_963082815.1 of Melanotus villosus. NCBI lineage: Eukaryota > Metazoa > Arthropoda > Insecta > Coleoptera > Elateridae > Melanotus > Melanotus villosus. The sequence continues at coordinate 682,304 of OY720421.1, read as the reverse complement.
AGCTAGTTGTTCAGCATCAGTTATTTTGGTATTATTATCTTGTATTACTATGTTCTTAACGCTTTTTTCTTTGTTTATTAACTTACTAAACATGTTGAAGACTGTTTTTGTTTTATTATTAGATGCTTTTACTATATTCTCATTATGTAATTTTCTTGTATGATCAATATGCAATCTAAGAAGTTTTCTTTGAGATTTGAATTCACTTAAGATAGTACTGTCTGCTGTTTCTTTATACAATTTATAGAGATCATTAACTCTCGTGGACCATTTCTTAGTATCCAGGGTAATCCATTTATTAGTATCACCCAAAGAATGAAAAACCCGTCTATGTTTAACAGGAAATGCCAAATCGAAATAATAATAAAATATTTTGAAAAACGCGTCATATTTATTATTTACGTCATTATTGTCGTATACATCCGCCCAATTTTCGAGTGCCATTTGACTACAGAAGAAGTCAATATTATGTTGATTATACTTTCTACAGTACCGGAAAACTGGGTAAACATTCTTATTTGCATTCATATTTATTTCACAACTTATAACTGAATGATCAGACAGATAGAATTCGTCCACCTTAGTACACATATTTTCGGTCTTAATATTACTAAAAACATTATCTATTTGCGTTCTTGTATTTACAGTTATTCTTGTATAATCCTAACTCGTGGAAAAAGAGCAAAAGATTGAGCAACTGCGTTAACATGTAACAATGTAAAAATAGCCTTTACGTAAAATACGAAGGGTTAAAGCGTAACTCTAGAGCTGGAAGGGTCGTTAAAAATACAGTCATAATCTCATTACGTCGGTTTCAAAGGTCACATATTAAAATTCTTATAATTTAATATGACGCAAAGGTAGTCATCCCTTGAAAATCCTTATTAAGTTACTGTCTGTCCCGCGAATATGAATTTCAAGATTAACACGTGCAAGACGCTTGAAGAATTAAAAAAATTTTATCGTTAAAGTAGAGTTTAAAGTTAGTTAGTAGTAAAGCGACGTGTTTTATAAATTCTCCTTTGTCCTGCTTGATGCAATTATAGAGGAGCTTTTGGTCGAGTTTCTCGTTTAGATAACGCCCGTCCTTCTATTGTGAAAGTTTTCCCAATAACCAATAACTCAAAGTTCGGCAAGTCTCATTTTACATTTTCAAGTCCCCTTTAGTAACTTCCCTCGTATTATACCTCCTTAAATCAGTGCGCCAGATAATTTAGAAGAGAATTGAAAGTTCTTAATAGCTGTACATCGTGTATCTTCTATTGTAAAGACTGGGTATTAAATTAAAACTTGTTCTATTAAGGATGATCAGATTAATTTTCAACAACGGTGAGATTATATCTTCCTTCATAAAACTTTGGGATAATGTTTCATTTTTACCCAAAATTACATTTTTATATTTTGAGTTTTACGAGAAATCAAAGTTGTGCACACAAGGATTTAAAGTTAACGCTTACCTAGTAAACTGAAAATTTAATTTCTAAAAAATTTATTTTTGTAAGCCCTATTTAAAATATTATTTAACACAGAAACTCTGAAAACCCAGATCTTGTAGATTGATTTAGGTGAATTCAATAGCTTGAAATTGCTATTAATATTTAGTACTAAAGTTCATGATTATTAACATCAATTATTGACATGACCCTGTGGATCAATGCTAAATTACGCCAGGCCCATCGCATGTCAATAAGATGTGAAGGAAGTTTTTTTATGATACATAGGCGAGGATTGCACAGACATGCCTGCCATGTTACATGTTACTTTATAATAGCCTAGTCTAATCATTATCATTATCATTATTAATATTCTTATTTTCATTTTACTCCACAGGTATATTCCTTGTTGCCTCATTTTTGTTGTTGTTATTGTTATTATTATTATTATATTTGTTTCTTCGCTGTTCTTCTGCATTATTCTTCGATATTGAGCCATACATGCGGTTTATTTTCCTCTTCATCGTTATTTTGTTTCTTGCCCATTCTTCCCAAGTTTGTTGTGGTATACCCGATCGCTCTATATCTTGTTCCACTGCTGTTTTCCACGTGTAGCAAGGCCTTCCCACCGTCATTATGTCTGCTGTTAGATTATATGCCATCTTCAATATGTGATCTTCTTCTCGCATTAATATGTGTGCCCAATATTTTAGCCATGCTGCTGTTAAGTTTTTAGTTATTGTTTTCCCCTGTGGTACTTCATGTGTGGTTGCCCATTCGTCTTCGTTATAGACCATATTCTGAAAAGTTTTAGAATTTTGTTCTCCATTCTTCGCAGTGCCACTCTATTTCCCTTTGTAATTGCGCTGGTTTTTAGACCGTATAGGACTGTTGTTTCAATTATTGTTGTGTAGATTATCTTCTTCAGTCTCATAAGTAATTTATACTGATATAGTGATGGCCTGATGGTAGTATAGCGCGAGCAGCTTGGTGAACCTTCGTGATTCGTTGATTTACCGTTGTTGTTCTTTCAAGTGTGTTGCTTGTATATGCTCCTAGGTACTTCATTCTTCTTACTTGTTTCATTTTAAAATGCCCGAAGTTTAGGTTTCCATCCATTGCATCTCGATTGTAGTCCTGGTTGTCTTATCATGCTTCGTATTTGTGGATATTTATTTCTAGTCCCATTACACGTCGTTCAGAATTTCTGTGATTATTATAAGGGCTGCGTTTGAGACTGTGCCGACTGCTTTAGCGAGGTCCCGGGTTAGTAGTACAGTTCATTCTCCTGCTCTCTATCGTTCATCCAAAATTCTTCTGGCGACAAACAAATGATCTTTCGCTGAGAAACGCCGTTTGATATGGTGGCATTTCTTGGATCGTGTTGTCGTGTTGTCTAGGCATTATGTTAAACTTAAATGTTAACATCGATCAATAAGCCTTTCTTATTAACTTATACATATACAGATACCCGTATAAAAGTTGTATGTCCATATTGCTTTTATTCTAAAATTATTAGCCTTACAATTATTATTTACTTCTATTTGCGATTTGTTAACTTTAACCATGTAGATTTAATATTAATTAATTAGGTATCGTTGAGTTCCCTCATTGTGTCAACCGACTCTGTAAATAAATTTATTTCCTTTGAGACTGAATCGACCGGGTCATATCCGTTATACCCTCTTTACAAAAGAGAAAGTTCTGGGTTTTTTAGCCTTGAAGCCTTTGTCCTCTGGTTCCTTCGGTCACCAACAAGTACCTGCTTAACAGCTAGTGACGCTAGTCAAGGGAAAATGAACCCTAATGGTGACGCTACCTATTGCATTTATATCTGGTCTGTGTTATAATTACTACATATACCTGACTTGAATGCAAATAGAAGATGCAGTATTATTATTATCCGATTCAAGTTCAATCTACGCTAACCTAAACAACCTACATATTCTTAAACTACGACTTAGCTGTGCGTTAGGTGCATGTTTTGATTCCACGTTCTTGCAGTAAATTACAGGTGTGCCAGGTATCGCCATTCTAATTTTCTCCTCATCATGAATGCAGTTGGATCTTTTCGTGTTTGTTTTAACTTTTCCTTCGGGGTTTCTTCTTCTTACTTGCAGTAGCACGCTTTTATGCAGAATTAGCGCCAATCTGTTATTATTTTGGTACTTGGGCATACTGATGTCGCCCTGTAATTATAAGTTTTAAGAAATCGCGTTTTCTGAAAAAAACTTAAAATTAGTGAAATAGTCGGAGCTTGCTCGAAAACGATGTTTACTCGACCAGCGACGGAAGTATACTAACAGTTAGTACTAACGTTTAAATCAAAATGTACAGGGTTTATTGCTACAGAATATGTACCCCCTGATCACAAGCCAAATAAGAATTATCATTACATTGTAAATGTCTATAACTTTTAGAAAAGAAAAACAGATGAGAGGGTGGAGGTAATACTCCTTCTAAATTTTAGCGTAAAACGTCTTTATCCATCGTGATGTGCCACTTGGATGTTCTTTACATGGATCCATTTACCGATGGAAACAATAAATTGTCATTGGACGAAATAATGATTACCTGAATTAATATCTGCCAATTATTGCAGCTAAATTTTAAACTTTAGGCTGCCACTAGCACTGGCGGATTTAAAATATAATCAGGCTGGATATTAACGTTTTACATCAAAAGCTGATGCCCGCAAGCCTACGTTTCGCTTAGTTAACAAACAAACAAATTGTTATATACAGGGTGTCCGCAAAAAGGAGGTCAATCCGTTAACCACATATTCCTTGACTTTTATAATGCCATTTTGCATTTTAGATGAACACGTGCGATGTACAGGGCGTCAAAGTTTGAAATTTAAAACTGATTATTTTTAATAAATGAAGTATTTAATAAGCTATCAATTTCAAATTTGGTACAGAGCTTCAACATAAATAGTCACATCTTTTGAGAAAAGCAAAACGAAAACAACGGTCAAATAATCAAAATACGGGGGGTGCAGTACCCACTGACCTCCCCTGTTTTTTAGTACCTACGCCAGTGACTTCTAAGCTATTGTTTTTGAGATAATCATGCATTTTGGATTATTTTTTGTCTCTTATCAAATTTTGATAAAATCGTTCGTTTTAGAGAGAACTTGAAAAGTACTGGTCCTTGATACGCGGTTTACGGCAATCTCATACGTATCTAATACTAGAATAAAAAAATTTAAAAAAAAAATGGCATTATAAAAGTCATATTATTTTTTCTCAAGGAATATGTGCCGTAAACCGCGTATCAAGGACCAGTACTTTTCAAGTTCTCTCTAAAACGAACGATTTTATCAAAATTTGATAAGAGACAAAAAATAATCCAAAATGCATGATTATCTCAAAAAAAATAGCTTGAAAGTCACTGGCGTAGGTACTAAAAAACAGGGGAGGTCAGTGGGTACTGCACCCCCCGTATTTTGATTATTTGACCATTGTTTTCGTTTTGCTTTTCTCAAAAGATGTGACTATTTATGTTGAAGCTCTGTACCCAATTTGAAATTGATAGCTTATTAAATACTTCATTTATTAAAAATAATCAGTTTTAAATTTCAAACTTTGACGCCCTGTACAACGCACGTGTTCACCTAAAATGAAAAATGGCATTATAAAAGTCATATTATTTTTGGTCAAGGAGTATGTGGTTAACGGATTGACCTCCTTTTTGCGGACACCCTGTATGTATTATTTTGATAATTTAGTGATTTTGAAGCTAGTTATTCCAAATGTAAAATGATGTTTATACCGAAATAGTGAGAAAAAAGCTATCATAAAAGGTTTACTAAATGCGATTTGAAAGCTAAAAAGGTATTAAGAACCGAATAATAAACGCATGTATATCTATTTCGCCGGATATTTTGTCTAGGGTTAGAATATCATTTTTCTATTTGGGTGCTAAAATAACTCCATTCTAGCACCCAAATGACGTCATTGGAGTGTTAAAATAAGTCTTTGGAGTGCTAAAATATACTAGTAAAATTTACTGTATTGATGTTGGTAGCGTTGAACTGTCAACTGACATACGTCAAAAATTCTTTTTCATACTGGGATCTGGACTTGTCCGGCAATAAATTTTCTAACCTAAAATTACGCCAACATAAACGTCACCAACCACCGCAAAATTCCCTAGATTTAAAATTTTTATTTTTTAATTTATAAAATGGTATAAAGCGGCAAAATAGAAAAAATAGTATAAAATACTCGTTGCAGAAGGTCTTTCAAGCACTCATTTGTTCCTCAACTCACCGCTATGCGGCTCGTTTCGGAATTTCAAATTCGTGCTTGAATACATGCCTTCTGCAACTTGTATTTTAATATACTATTATTAAGTATGTGTATTTTGCCATACCGAGTTAATTGTTTGGCAGGTTTAATATAGCAGTATACAAATTGGTTTACATAAACTAAAAATTTCTTTTTCCTACAAATTGAGTGCGGGAAGTGAATAATCAGAAAATGGAGGTAGTATTCAAATTTAATTTTTATTATATACATTGATACAATAACAGTTATTTAAATTATGAAACAAAGTTTAGGACGATTCCTAAACATTGTAGGAAAAACGTTGTTCATAACAAGTGCGGGAAGAGCGATTCCGAAACTCGCTTCTTGTTATGAAAATAACTATTTCTGGCATTTATAAGATTATTAATAATGCCACCTAAATATATTGATGCATATTTGTAATTTGGTTAGCAAGACTGCGAGGTCTCCCTTGGCTAGTAGTTACCCTTAGCTAGTTTTTTCTTACTGAATCACCTCTTCACGTTTACCATCGTCACTGACAAAGTAACAGATAATAGGAATGCTATGTAAACTTCCGAAAAAATCGCTTTCCATAAAGCCATATTTGTTTATTATTATTTATTGTTAAACAAACGATATATTTTTTCGAGATTATCTTTAATCAAAATTTGCTATTTGAACGAATCAATTGGCTTGTGTTTTTGTCTCAAATAAATTTTTTTGTGAAGATTGTCGCAACATTGTTAATTTTTCCAGGACGATTTTGGTTCCAAAAATTCTAAAATTTTTCTGTCTCCAGAAAATTTTTGCGTAGAGCAATATAAACATGTTCTTTCTTCTCTTTTACCTTTCGATCAACGGGCCCCTTGAGTTCGAAGGCCTTTGTGCATCGCACCCAGCTGCATTCCCATAACTTCGCCACTGGCCACAGTGGAATTTAATAAAATTTTATTTGATGTGAAAAAATTCAACAATATCCACCAAAACATAACAACATATTCTCAATATATTCCCATCAGTTTTGTATTTACCGATGTGTGGTATTTATAATATTATAATAAGGGATGGTCCTTTCAGATTTCTACGAAAAAAGTATGGTTAACATTCACCATTAAAATGAGCCCAGGTTAGTTTTGGTTAATGGCTCCTTTTGTAGAAGCTAATTCAGAATCACGTAAAATTTTGCTGCAAATTAAGTTGTTAAAAATTGTATAACATGCATTGGAAAAATTTTAGGAAATGTAAACAGCAAATTTAATTTTTACAGACCCCTAGCTCCTTTAACTTTTGTTGTCTAATAGATGATCTGCTTCTGCTAACATCCAAATTGTGTTTCGTTCCAGATGATAGTGCGCGTTTTCGGGGACGGAGCACCAACAGATGTACCTGTAACGCCCGATACTACTTGTTCGGACGTAATTGAGTGCTGTCGCGATCCAGGAGAAGAATCTTGTAATCTCGTTGCAATATGCCCTCAACGCGGAGGTAAGTGAAATTTTAATTAAAATGTAACAGTCGGACAAGCTAGTTGTAAGTTTTTAATTTACTTTTGTTTGTTCGGCAACTTCAAACAGTACTTATTAACCGAGCAAATTGAATTTAAATTATAAAAATTTAACCAGCTTAAACTCGGTAAATTTTTAAGCCCCTAAAAAGATTAAGCGTTCAACCTTTTGAATTAATCTTACGGATCCACTTCGAGAGTGGATTAAAATGGGCATGCAAAAACTATACCCTTATTCATCAGACTACTTCGAATGAAAAACTGTGACCCTAACGTCGCAATTTTCCTTTCGCGATTTGTAAAAACATTCCAGAGGGGATGAAATTGTCAAAGCGGGGTCGACCAGGTTTGCGAGATCGTACAAGGAAAAATGATTATAAATCCACCGTCAAAGTATGCAGATATAATTTAGCAGGAAATTTAAGAAATTGTGTTGAAAAACTTTTACCTTGTTTGAGGTTTCATCGGCGGGAGTTTTCTATATTAGGTTTTACTTTTTTAATATAGGGAAATTATTTAAGATTCGGCAACGATAAATTCGGTTTAAATTTTGTAGGCCATCAAGAGCTTGTGTGCAAATTGTTATTAATCATGAAACGGATGAAGAACGCGCTAAGGGACAAACACACAATTAATCTCTAAACCTTAAAACCAGTCTTTTACTTTTTGTTCCTTTAATCCAAAGTAAATCATAACAAATTAATTTAAATGCGGAAAGTTTAACGGAATTAAAATCGGATAAAAACTGAATTACAAGTGGGGAATTAAAATAGCTTGGATGAAGGAATAAAATATGCATGAATTGTCAAAAGCTTTTCCTCGCTCTTATTCAGTTTTTTCTTAACAAGTCTGAAAAGTGAAGCTTTGTAGTAATTTTTGTGATAGGTACCGTGTAAATGGAGTTTGAAAGAAGATTGGATAGAAATTTAGGATGTTAAAAACTTTTTTCTTTTGTGCAACGATTTTCTGTTCTACCGAACTTTCATTTATCATTAACAGTTACGTTATTTTAAGGATGTTCTACGGTTGTTTGTATTCTTTAATTTCGTTCCCGCGTTTTCATTCTGTTGGGAATTAAAGGTGTTATGTGAAGTGTGAAAAAACGTACTAAAAGAAATGTTTGTGGAATGTTGCTTGAAAAGGTTTTGTTACTGTTTAACAGCTTATTTTATTTCCTTTGAATGTGAAACGTAAAATTAGTCTTTTAGATTAATTTTTAAAGGGAAGTTTATTAACAATAATTACCTTTAATTTTCAAGTAACAATTTTTATATTTAAATTTATTTGAATTTGTGAAAGTATTTAAAACGTAGAAGATGAGAAATTAAAAAATAAATAAAAATATACGCTTTTACTATGAAGAGCATTGCATTTTATGCGGCTATAAATCTTCATTGCAAAGTAAATTTGCATATATTTTATATACCTATCCGACTATTAACAATAGCCTATGACAGGAAATAAACCTGAGAGTAATATATAGCAGCCAAGTGAGAATGTATGCGCAAACATTTTCGGTACATCATATCCTCCCAGAAATGTTTACTATAAACTGCAGCAATTTAGTCTTGCAGGTGGTTATTAATAAACCCGAAACGTATGTGAATGGATAGGATGTCTGTGCAGTCTTTTATAACACTCTGAATGATAAAGCCCCATACAATCTGATGAGTTTTCAAGTGAAGTATGAGTTACACGTAAGCCAAGTGTAATATTCTACCTGGAAACACATCTGAGAATAGCTTTTACTATATCAATATCTTTCGCAGAGGTACTCTCAGATCTAGGATATCATTTTAAGAAGTAATGACGAATCTGAGAGAGGGGTGTGTGAATACAAAAATAAATTTGTAATTTTCAATATGAAAAATTTGAGCTTTTTAATTTTGGTTGACTATACTTAAAGCAGAAATATTTAAAAATAAAACAACATTATTGTGCCGGCAGTCTGCTTTCCAGAGACTAGCAATTTTCAAGGAAGCATATTTAAAATTCGTATACAGAAATGTATTTTTTTACTAGTAACTACTTAGTAACCGAAATAATTTGTAAAAGCAGAATATAAGACCCATAAAGTTTGACTTGAATTTTATCGAAAGTAATATCACAAGACCTCCTGATTTTATCGATAAATTTTTATTTTGCAGGATTTTTTTTGCGTAGCAACAAACACGAAAGCAAACTGCAGGATAAATCCCGACTCCGAAGGAGGAGGGGTTTTACCTAATGTCAGTTTGCTTGAGTGACTTTGCTTAAAAGCAAAAAAATGAGTGCTTAAAAATAAAAGTTTATCTGAGAAAATCCGAGAGGTCGTGTGGTATTTGGTGAGATAAATTCCAAAGACAACGCAAAAGGAAACAATTTAATTATTATTATTTTACGATTTTAGAACATTAAAAATATAACTATTCGAAATTATTTTTAAACTTGAAATATTAATTAACTGTCACACTGACAGTTATAAACAATAACAACTGTTTATTTACTTGGTAGCGGAAATTTATCGGGGCAACGAATTTTATCAGTATAATACTGTTCCCATTGGTTGAATTTTCAAGTATTTTGCATCATGACTGGTTAAATAAAAACTAGTCGTTGAAATTTATCAATTAAAACCGCGTGTTCAGCAGAATGGTGTTAAGGTGTTCCTATTTTTTTCGGGTTACGAAGTAGTGGTAGTTGATGGCTTAATTTTTATTATTTAAACAGCTTATTGGTTAATTTTAAAAAATAGTTTAGTTTATTTATATATGTAAGTATATGTATAAAGTTCCTTATCTGTTATCATGTACGTACGGAATATCACATTGAATACGTTTTAGTTCTTATAGAGTATAGAGCATCATAGTAAATTTTGGTGATAATTTCATTTTACCCTTGTAATAATTATTATTATTACTTATGTCTGTAGTACCTTAGTTTCACTCATTTAATTATCGTGTTTAAAATGGCTCATTCAAAATATTCGTGCTGATTTCTTAATTGTAAAAATTCATCTTCGAAAATACAGATATGATGCTTTCTTTTTATCCGAAACATGGTTAGACAAGTTAGTTGGTAGCTGAATGTTATCAATTATTGGTGGCTATACATTGATTTGCAAAGACCGTAAATGGTGGTGTGAAAGCGTTTCCTTATATACTTAAATGATTTATCAGAATTTCGGCATATAATGAAATTGAGCAGTGATGCATTTCGATGGGTAATAATTCTGATTGTTTCATTATGGGCGTAGTGTAACGATCGCCTAAATTTGTCATAAAACCATTTTTTGGAGAGTTCAATTTTACTAGGCGAGTTACTAAAAATTAATAGTCCTTCTTCGATCCTGTTTAATATACTTTGATGGAGACTTTGAGTCTTTTTCAGTTAATAAACGAGCTTCGTAGAATTTATAAATTTTGTAGAACATTTGGTTATTGATCTTCAATTCTGCTGTGCGTAATATAGACGTTTCTGATCATAATCTTATAGTTATTCTGTGAAATTAACTTTACTGAAACCTTAAAATAAAGTAAGTTTTATTAAGTATCGAAATTTTAACAACATTAATAAGGCAAATTTTGAAAGGGATCTGTAATTATTACCTTGGAATACCATTTATTATAATCCTAACATTAATAGGGAATTACAAATAACTAATATATATACAGGGTGTGTCACGACGACCGTCGATTAGACGTTTCTTGAGAGAAACGTATAGTACATAAAAGAAAATTTGCAAAATGGGGTTTTGGGATATTACAAATTGATTGAAAATACATTTAAGATTATACAACTTCCGGTTATACCGGAAGTAGAAACTAACTTCGTTATTTCAAATGGAATACCCTGTATATCTTTAGATATTCAGAACCGCCTTTTAACGGTGATTGCAATGATATAACACTATAGGGGTCTATCGCTAACAGTTCAGCAGTTAGTCAACTGTTTTTAAAAAATCTAACCTCACTTTGGACGAATGCCACTGTAAAATCAGTTCGAAGTAAGCGTTCTTTTTCAGGGTTTAATTTAAAGACTTTGTCACCCATGGAATGGCTACGATAACTCGACACTAGTGTTTACCAGTATACAGGGTGATCGAAAAATGCCGACCTCGATTTTTTTCAAAATTTTTAAATGGGCATATTCGATATGACAGTTAGGTAGCCACTATTATAAGCTTTCATAAAATACCCAACTTGATAAGTCTATAATTAATACGTACGAAGTTATTAAAATTCAAATTTCAATATTTCAAATTTTTGATGTTATCGGCTCATATGTCAGTTTTTTCGACTGTGAAGGCAATAAAACACGAAAAACTCAATTTTTCAAAAAGAAACTCATTTCATAATCTTTTTGAAGATTACATAATAGTTTTTCTAATGTAGAAAAAGATGTTCTATGCAATAGAAAAGCTGAGGTATGAGCCGATAACATCAACATTTTGAAATTCAGTATAACTTGTTGCTTATTAATTCTAGACCTATTAAGTTGGGTATTTTATAAAAGCTTATGACCGTGGCTATCTAACTGTCGTATCGAATATGGGACGTTCCATTTAAAAATTTTGAGGAAAACCGAGATCGGCAGTTTTCGATCACCCTGTATATTGGTAAACGCTAGAGTCGAATTGTTCTAGCTATTCCATCGGTGATAGACTCCTTAAATTAAATCCTGAGAAAGAACGCTTGTTTCTAATTAATGTCGCAGTGGCGTTCGTCCAAAGTGACGTTAGATTTTTGAAAAACAATTGAATAACTGCTGAACTGTTAGCGATAGATCCCTATAGTGCTATATCATTGTACTCGCCGTTGAAAGGCGGTTCTGAATATCTAAAGATATACAGGGTATTCTATTTGAAATAACGAAGTTAGTATGTACTTCTGGTATAACCGGAAGCTGTACAATCTTAAAAATACTTTCAATCAATTTCTAATATCCCAAAACCTTATTTTACAAATTTTCATTTATGTACTATAAGTTTTTTTCAAGAAACGTCTAATCGACGGTCGTCGTGACATACCCTGTATATTTAGCGGGTATCTACGAAACATCTTCACTTCACTACACTTTACTTTAAATTATTTTTCAGAAGGCGTTCGCCTCTGACTTGGTTTACAAGTTGAGTTACCGTGATCCTTTAGTTTTTACTGCTGGTGAAGCCCTTTAGTAGGCGAAACGTTGAGTTCTTCTTTCTCAACAATAACACGGTCCCAACCCAGGAGACGTTCTTTTAACACTGACACAGACCGTGGAAGTCGTTGAACTCATTTCAATAGTATCTTTAATTTAGATATTAAAATCGACAATACCTATATTCCGTTACGCAATCTACAATTTATGTACAAAAATTTTAAGACCGATTACAGATAATGACTGGGTTTAGAAGTCACATATCTAAAATTATTCAAAACCCTTATTCAAATTTACGAATTCGATATCGTCATAGATATTGTAACAAGATGCGTCATCAGTCACGTAAAGCAGGTGCGAGATCACATGCATCATCCGCTGCCAGACTTTTCTACTGCTCCCCCGAGTGATCTAGAAGCCCGTAGAGCTTACGAGACTGAAAGCTGATCTATATAAAAGGCGCACTCGCTTACGAGAATTTAGTCTAATCCAGTCTACAAAACGGTCGCGAATATGTACGTCGGAAGTTAATATAAATGTACGTGAATAGTTATAAATAAACAAACTGTACAAATAAATTAATTACTGTTACGGGTTAATATTAGTGTTTTGTATTAGAATTCATATTAGTGTTGTGTTTTAGTGTTAAGTTGTTATTTGGAGTTTCTTCGTTGTTTAATAATAATTTTAATATTTATTAATAAATAATTCACACCACGAACCGAAGTTTTAAATAAACGTTTTTAAAACCGTTACAATATTATCTTTCTTCCGATGTTACTCTGTGAAGAGCTTGTCCTATCACAGTTTGGTTACTGTTGCCCAGTTTACAGCCCTTGTTTTAATTCTGAAAATAGAAATCGAGTCGTTCACAAATATAACATTTCTCATAAATTCCCAAAAAATTCTTGGTTAAATATGAATAATAGATTTTGATAGAGATTCTCCGTTCTGAACTTCGCCTCGTGGTTTCCTTTTTTTTTAATTTTTTTCTTCCATTCTTTTTAGTTTTATATTATTGTAATTTTTTTCTGCTTTAATTTAATTTATTTATAATACCTATGAACTACAATCTTTAATATACGTATATTATTTATATCAAATTTTTCTTTTTCCTTTCTGTTGTTTGTAAAAAAAGGAGAAAGATATAAAGTTTATTGTTTATTATTATTTTGCAAAATTACGACGATGTTATGCATACAATTTTCAGGGTTTTCATTTTCTCCCACCTTTATTTGAAAGCACGTTATATGGAATATGTATCAACGGTTTCTTTGTCAATAATTCAGGATTTTATATGTATATGCGAAGATCTGTATAAGGGAAAATCAGTGATAAATTAAAAACAATTATTCTAGAAGGTATGCCTGACGAGAGTTTAAAGTTTGTGTAAAGATTCACTTTTCTATATGGAAGTAAATTATTTTTCCTGGAAAACTGTGTGGACGGACATAAATCCTGAAAATCCAAACATTTTCACCTTGACCTCTTATTTCTCCGTCCTCATCAATCTAAAGCGAAGACAATCGCAGCTTCCGCTTTCATTGGTGTAATACGATATGAAAAAAATACAACAAAAATTTACTACTGTTTTTCGATACGTTCAGAAGGCCAATATCCTAACATATCACAAATGCTTCTTAAATAAAGTAATAAAGCACTCAATTTATCTAATAACAAATGATACCTACATCTGCCAAGTTGATACGTCCTAAATAGCCATCTGGTAAATCGAAACTCGAGAAACTACTTCAGAGCTGATTAATGATGTTCTTTACTTTGATACATTTCATTTGCTATAAGTGCTCCAGCCCTCCGCGTGAAAGAAAACAGTAAATCGGTCAGCCTCAACCCCTAACCTGCTTAAGTTGTCCACAACACCGGAAACATTTTTAGATTTCTTTTTTAAGAAATTTTCACGCCTTTTTTTTTATTTGTTACCATTGACTTCCTATATGTCACGTAAGATTCTGAACTAAATATTAGTCGAAATTGAACTCGTTAAAGAAGCATAGTCGTGATTATTATACAATTTTGCAGACCACGAGAATCTCTTGGAATCCCTAAATTGTTCATTGCGTTTAATATTAGAAACTTCCTGCCAACCATTTACGGCTTCTGAAACCCTTAACTATCAGATACGCCTCCTAATCAGTGACATAGGGTGTGATGCTATCGTGTTTCCTATCGATATCCGGCGCCTCCGCCAAAATTTCAGGCAATTTCTAACGTACTAAACCAGATAAAGTAAATTAGTAAAGCTAGTTTTCGGTTTCGGGCTCATCCATCGGGAAAACGCGTTACGAATACAAAACCAATTCGCGCTTATAAATGTTCATTATAACGAATCAATGTTGGTGGTTTTCCTATAAATTCGGAAATATGAATTGGGAACATTTGGTCAATATTAGTTTTATGCAATGCGGTGCTGATCTGCGATCACGAATGGAAGTTGATCCGAGTTAATGGAATGGTTGGAGCTTCACAAAAGCCGCATAATGGGGCGAATACGCCTGTATTGCAATATTGCGAATCAGCCTCACGTAGGGAAAGATGACGCTTCACGCATATCAATTATTTCATTCTTGCCTCTTCGTATCCACTTATGCTTCCTACTCATTACGTCTGGGAAGTTTTAACACCCTAAAGTTTAATGGTGGGACGTTTTCAATTATTGGACACCGAGCTGCCTTGAAAAATTTAATGGAACTTGTTTAATTATTTTATTTCGTTTAGCTTTAAGTGAAGCGAATTGAATTTGTTTGTAAGTCGTTTGTGGTGATTGTAGTGACATTTTAATGTAATTTCCTGCAGCTGGTGGTGAGAAATCCGCACAAAACTAAAAATGCAATTTGTAACAAATTATAAGTATGTATAAAAAATTATATTTTAAACAAACGTGGGATTCTGCTGTAATTCGCATTATAAGTTTGTAATGGAAGTTAATTTTTGTCTTTTATACTTATAATGCTTAATTTTCTTGCTATTCTTCAAATAACGTTAGAAACCTGCTTGCTTTATATTTAAATTTTGTAGTACATACTGAATTTTTCTCCTTATAAAAAAGCTTTTCTAAATATTGTAACCTTATGTAAACCGCATGTGATATTCAGACCCCTGAAAGATTCTAAACAACCGTAGCAATTTATTTCGTGAATTATTTTCATACTTTTTATTACTTTCGCATCAATTGCAAAATATTACAATTTTAATTTCATTTAAAAACTTAGTAAATTTGGGCCAGATGTTTTGCATTTAAAAGATTCTTAGAAATAATTGATCTTCAATAAAATATCCAAGAGTTGTAAAGTATAGGACAAATCATTTTGAATATTTACTGTAATTAATGGCAATTATTTAAATTTCTTTAAATATTAGTTTTAGTCCTTTTATAAAAGTCTTGGACGTTGGTGAAGATCTTACTCGAAAACTTGAATTTTTTCTTGAATTATAAATGAAAAGAATTAATTTTATGTTTTTTTAAAACTCCAGGATGCAGTCAATAACGCTTTTTAAAATGTTGATAAGTTTCTATGACAAATACAAGAAGTTGAAACAATTCAAATTTAAATCTCCGAATTCTAAATTTATATCTTTAAATGGAGATTGCAGATTCGAATTTGGAAGATCGATTCGAATGTTGAGATTCTGATATCAATCGAGATACAGGGTTTGGGCTCAACTATATAAGAAAGCTGTATGTTTAATTTTTAATTATAACTTATACTTATCTTCTATTGTAGATTCTCCGTTTTATAAAACGTAATGCAGTGATGTGCTAACACTTTAATTGTAATGATTTTAACAGCAAATTCATTATGCTTCGTATGCTTGACGTTTAAATTGTGTTAATAAATTATGACGAGGTAGTTTATACCCATTCTTAATTCCGCTTAAAAATTAAATCCCCATTTATAATATACAGATTCGAAAATTAAAGATTTCACTATAAATTAGAATTATTTTCAATAGATGATTGAAAAATTTGGATATAGCAAAAATTCGAAGGGATATGAACCACTGGTCTTCGACTTTATACATTAATGCCTTACAAATTAAAAGTAAAATTTGAATTATTTTCTTTAATTAAAAATTGAAATTAAGAATTTGGTTCCAATTTCGTAATAGCCTTCGAATCTGAGAATTTTAAATTCGAGCCACATATCTAGAATTCAAGAATCAAAGTTCCAGTCCAAACTTAGGAAGTAGGATCCCCTTTTGAACTTGGATTCGAGAGTCGACTGATGGTATTAGTAGAATTATTCAAACCTTCATCCGAATTTGTGCTAAATTGACAACCCTAATTTTGAAGAACTAAAGCTAATAATAAACTTCAGTGTCGAAAGCAATATATTATTTCAGAAATTAATTTTCTGAGGCTTTACTTCTTTAAGGAAAAATTGATCGTCACAAAATTCTAACAGTGTAAATCAGAAAACAACATTAAGTTAGTTTTTAATACCTGATGGTTATGAGATTTTAAAAAGTTAAAAACTTCACAGTTTTATTATTTTGTGGTTTTTACCAGAAGCCTTCATTTATATAATTTTCTCAACATTGTCAAAATACGCAGCTATTGTAACATAAATCAAACTACCTAATTTTTAAGGCTTATTGCTTATAGTAAATACATAATTTTTTAATTTCAGTTTGTAACTTCTGATAGGTACATAAAAATTATAAAGAAATATTTTAGCAAAAGGTTAGATAAATTACATTTTTTTATCAATTTGTTGGAAGTCTCCATTGTACGTAGTTTACTATAAAGACCTAGACACCGGGAAATGAAAACGAAAGTTAAATATTAAATACGTAGATACATACAAAAAACTGAATTTTATAATAATTTTAATTCTTCCGTATTTTTGGAGTCAGCTTCAAGCAGTTCATAATTCTATTTAAACTTAATCTCTTTTAAAATGTTTAATCTGGATGCAGGTGCTGTAGAGATTTTGAATGTTAACTAAATGTACAATGTGATTTTTTAAAAACTTAATTGCAGCAGGCCGTATTCTGTCTTAATAACCTTAGAACTGTCTGTATTAAGTCAGAATCCGGCCTGCTGCAATTGAGCTTTTAAAAAATCACACTGTACCTACCAATAGGCCCTATTTTTCGTTGTCACAAATTTGAATTATCTTATTATTTTACGGCGTTGATTGCAGAGGTCATTAGATATTTTACATAATCTAACATGGTTCACATTTTGATCATTGCAAATTTAAAAATCCGGCCACAACTGAGGTTTGAATCTACAATGTGTCTACGGATAGGTGATACAAGAGGTATAAATGACCAAAATTTTTTAGATATCAATACGTTGTTTGGCAGTCTATCCCTGCTTGTTCTTAAATTCATTTTATGCAGACTTTCGATTTTTTAAAATCAAGGCATCTGTGGTAGCACAGATAAAACGAAGGTGAGGTTTAGTATTTTAACAAATACCGCAAAATTGTATTAGAGTAAAGTTGTTCAGAACACAAAATTACGCTTGTAGGTATGTAAAATTTGAAGTTGTTCAGACAGAATTGTTTTTTATTAGTTTAAGGCTTTTGTTGTGCTCGTAGACGCTTCAAAAACACAAAATTAGGATATGTTATTTCGAAAACTTTATTTTAAATTGAAAGTTTCGAGAATAAAGGAAACACAAATATCAAAATTATTCAAAAGTATAACCTCCCACTTCTACACAGAATTTCAGAAATTTTTTCAAAGTCCAAAACTGAGGAAAATTGTGAATTTAAGTCTTAAGTGATCACCTGCAGGAAAAGTAACATGAGAAAGAAGACTATTAAACACAGCAAAAATTATTATCAAGAATAAAATTTTCTGAGAAATCAATAATAAAAAAGTTTTTCCTCTTGTATCACCTATCCGTGGACACATTGTATATCCTTTTGGTTGTAAAGCAGACATTTAATCAGTTACCTTTTTCAAGTTAATAATATTTTTTATTCCAATTTGAAAGATATGATGGATTGATAGATTTGAGCGATTTCGATGCCTTTAATTTTTTGGAAAATTTTATTCTATTTAATAGTCATCGATTCATTTTGAATGTACTTTCGCACCTAAACTTGCATAAATATAAAGAAATATATTTCGTGTTTTCCTATCTTTGAATTATATGGATAGATCCTAATTGTTAGTTTAGCGTTACGTAAAATTGACTTAGCAAAAATTTATGTTTTCTTGATGTTTTCTAATACATTAGGTTGATAGAGTCTGGAACGTCGGGTTTTGTATGAGTTATTGACTTAAAGTCAACTTGTAAAGTAACTTTTAACGCAATTCTTGTGTATTTTTACAGTTTGATTTAAAGGGAACGTAATTGTAATCGGAATAGCAGGCTTATTCGCTTAAAGTTTAAACTAAACTCGAAAGTAAGGGAAGTTTTAATGTTTAAATACTCGTAGTTATATTCATTATTCTCTACAACATTTTGACGTTTTTCTTGTTGGAATTTGAATTGAAGGTAATTTCCTAATGCAGATTAGGATTCTAGCTAATCCCAATCATACGCGAATTGTTAATAAATCAAAACAAGGAATATCGTAATACTGTTAGGTTGAGTTATAAGGCTGGTGGTTTACAACGACATTTCAGTATATAAATCTAAGCAGAAGCTTTGCTTAAGTTAACTATAACTGCAAATTAAGTGTAGTGGATTTAAACTAAGATTTAAGCCAGCTTAACTTAAGTTTCTGCTAACGAGCTTTAAGTAGGGCGGTATTTTAGTACAGGTTTAAACAGGAGCTTAGCTTAAGATAAGTTCAATTAGAGCTGGAGCTTGAGGTATTTCAGTCTATGTGTCTAGCTGAAGCTTTGCGTAAGTTTTGATTTAAGTTGGCGTAGCTTAACCTGCTGTTGAAACTTTTACCAAAAGACCCACGCTTAAGCTTTGACTATAAACAATCTGTTAAATTTTTATATTAAATATAGCTAACTTCATTCGTATTTGAATGTTTAAAATTAGCCCATTTAAATATCAGGTTAACACCTTAACGCAGCTATAATCGTAAATATTAAGTAAAATTTTCCACTTTTGTATACGAAAAGAAAGATTATTATCTGCTAAACTTGGAACTGCGAGCAATTAGTTTTGATGGCGAATTGTGGATAACTCCATAAACACGAAAAAGCCCCAAATAAAAAATTACGGCAAGGATCTGCGTTTTTTTGTCTGGCCTTTTTTTCTACTTTTCCTGCTGCATTTATATTATAACCCTGTTCTAAGCGTTTCCTGTGTCCAGGAATCCAGGGCCATAAACTATAATTTAGTGGGATGAAATTCTAGTGTGCAGGTCATAGCGCCACTGACTGGCTGTGAGGCGTGAAAATCGAGTTACTGAGTGGCACGAGCGGTAATGTGATTTGCCGCAGAGCAGTGTTAATGTGACCTATTGTCCTCCAGAGATTCCTGATTTTGTGTTTCCTTGCACTCTCGCCGACCGTAAATGTCTAAGAATACTAAAATGTTCCCGTTAATCTCGGTAAATAAAAGTTTACCTTAACTTCAGTTTCTTCATTACGGCGAGTTTCAGTTGTTTTAGGGAGAGGGAAAGCTATATTTTAGAAGATTTGTTTTTTTTGCACTGGCGAAATCAAGATTTATTATCACACCTAAAAATAAAGGAATAAATCACGGGGATAACAGCTACTCTGTACATAATACGTGTCCATCAGGATGATAAAATAAGAATGGAACTGTGGACTTGGGAAATCCGTCGGTTCCGAAACAAAAAGTAAAATAAACGCGAGGAGGCTAAATTTACAAATTTAATATGAGTGGTCGTATTACCAATTCGAAGCAGCTGTGATACGAAACTCGGTCTAATATTGGATTTATGGGGGAATTATTCATTTTTACAAACCTGTAGCATCGTAAATTCAAAAACAATGACAAATTTTCAGTACATTCTAAAGGAAGGCTTATGTAATTGATTTTTTAAAAGTATCTCCAAAGTTTTACTTTATTTAGTTACATGCAGGTGACAATTCTTCATCTTACTTATAAAATTTCAAATATTTATTTAAAAGAATACGAATTCCATTCCTATAAAGTATGTATGTATTTAACCCGTTTATACTCATAAAAATTAAAAGCCTTTTGTAATTGTTATTTTTTTGTAATTACTGGTAATCGAATTTGTGTTCCCTTGGTTGCAAGGCAGACCCCTAATCCATTAGGTTACCCACCTGATCTTGTAAACACTTGTTAAGCTAGCTGGAATCTGTGTAAAGAAGTGTAACAATTTTCTTAGATTTTAATCGATAGCTTACAATTAATATGATTTTGGACCTTTTTGTTTTGTTTGTTCAGATTTCAAATCTGTCAAAACGAATTGGAAAAATGTGCGGTTATAAAAGAGAGAAATACAAGTGATTTATGTTTGAGATTAAGGATATTGAAAGAGTTTAAAAAGTTCACACCAAGAATCATCATTCACATTAAACTTGGTAATACAAACATTTCACGTCTTTTTATGTCTACTTGGCTTCGTATTACTTTAGCCCTTTATTTATGGCTACGAATACGAATTCGTTTTATAAAAGTGTCAGAGAATATTGCTGGCAATCAGACTTTTAGATAGATTTTTTCTAACTTTAAATATTTCGAGATAAGATAATCATTTTTGATTTCTAAGTTAGAAAACAGGTTTTCTGGGTTAAAAATTTAGAATTTTAGGACTGTAGTACTTCTCCTATAAATGAGGCGTTTTACTTATCCTTATAATATATGTATAATAAGGCGTTTTAGAACTCAAGCTCCAGTTGAACTTATCGTAAACTAAGCTTCTGCTTAAATCTGTACTGAAATACTGGGCTACTTAGAACCGGTATTTCAATACAGGTATAAGCAAAAACTTAAGCTTAAGTCAAATTTCACTGAAGTTAAATCTTAAGTTAATTTAGGCTAAGCTTCTGCTTAGCGTTTTATTGAAATATCAGTGTAAAGCATTACGATAGCCCTTATTTTGGATTTATTAAAAATTCAAGTATGGATGGGATTGGAATCTATATTCCCCTAAATTAAAACAATGTGAAACTGTCATTAAACGTTTTCCTGTTCCTTTTCCAATAATGCCAATACCATTTTACATTAGGAGATTACCTTTGGTTCAGATTTCAACAAGAAAAGATATAAAAAGGTGATACTCAACCATTACTATTATTTAAACATTAAAATGGCTCTTATTTTTCGAACTGAAAGTTGCTTTGCAAGTTGAGCTCTGAGAAATTTAAGTCAATTACTCATATACAACCCGATGTTTCCCACTTTAACAATCTAAAGTATTAAATTAATACAAAATATTAGTAATTTTTGCCAAGTTAGTTCTACGTTAGGTTAAATTGCATTTAGGAACTGATAATCCAAAGTTAGAAAAATACAAAACTTATTTTGATACTCAACCATTACTATTATTTAAACATTAAAATGGCTCTTATTTTTCGAACTGAAAGTTGCTTTGCAAGTTGAGCTCTGAGAAATTTAAGTCAATTACTCATATACAACCCGATGTTTCCAACTTTAACAATCTAAAGTATTAAATTAATACAAAATATTAGTAATTTTTGCCAAGTTAGTTCTACGTTAGGTTAAATTGCATTTAGGAACTGATAATCCAAAGTTAGAAAAATACAAAACTTATTTTGTCATATGTATGCAAGTTGAGGTGCGAAAATTTTTTAATATAGGTCCAAAGGTATTCGGTGGATATCAAACAAAAATTTTCCAAAAAAATTGCAGGCTCAGAAATTGCTCAAATCTATCGCATCACCATAACTTCTAAACTGGAATAAAAATTTAAAATTTTTAATTATAATTAATTATTATTAACCTTTTGGTAGCTTAGTGGATTAAATGTCTACTTTACAACCAAAAGGACCTAGATTCGAATCTCAGTCGTGGCTGCATTTCTAAGGTTAGATTATATAGGTTAAATCCAGAACGATTAAGATAGAATTCCTGTTAGATGAAGTAAAACAGTTAATGACCTCTGCAGTCAATGCAGTAAAATAAAGCGAGTCAAATAAATAAACGAATTTACAGAGTTAAACGGAAAACAACCCTGCAAGGTTTTTTGCTAAACTGATGAACAGCATCAAACTGAGATTAATAGCAAGATCGCAAAGGGTGTTCAGTAATTTATTTGACCTCACTTAAAGTGCATGCAAATTGTTTCCTGTAATTTTGTATTAATAAAGTAATAGATGTTAAATGCATACAAATAATGGCACCAAAATGCTCGTACATTTACATTTACATTCGAAACCTATAATACCGCACCAGTCTTTGCGGTTTCTTCTTCTTCTTTCTCCACTCCTTGTGCAATTAAGCGTCGGAAATCTCTTTAGTCTTTAGTTTAAACTCTTTAAAACAGAATAAGTTTAAATATAATTAAAGCTGTTTAAAGCTGATTCCAAAAATACGAAGAAATTATTCCAAAATTAAATTTTTCGTAGGTATTTATTTAACATCAAATATTGCTTGTTAGTTTTCGATGTTTAGATCTTTAGAGCAAATTATGTAAGATGCAAACTTCCAGCAAAAATTAATAAAAGAAACTGCAATTTGTCTAAACTTTTGCTGGATATTTTTAAAGATTTTTTCGTACCAATCAGAGCTTACAAAATGAAAATTAAAAAAAATGTATTTATTATAAGTAGAGAGCGGATTTTATGTAAAATGCATACTATCCCTTATTTTTTATAGTTCATTGATATCCTTTTGTTTTTGGGCGAATTGCACCACTTGGATTTATTTGGCATTAGTTAAGTTTTGCATATGCACTAGATACAGGGTGAGTTACTAAGGCGTACTCGGAAGATACCGTCAACCGGGGTAACAAAGTGCCATATTTTGAGGTTTTTATGTGGCATCTCCTTTAATGTTAAATGGATTGAGCTGAATATTTAATACAACATAGATATATATCTCAGCTTTCAGTTTATAGGTTTAAAAAAAAAATCTAAGTTGACATGTAAGGGTGGGGGGAATTTTTTTCTGTGGCACTTAGTCGCCCCATCGGTCGGGGTGACTAAGTGCCACACCTGTTTTCTCCTTGAAAACAGGTTAGAAACGCATCGTGGCAACTTGTCACCGTGCAGAATTAAACTCTACACATGTCCTATGCTTGAAAATGTATATTCAAATATTTGTGAATATTGTTGTTGTGCGTCTTTATAAATTTTTGTTTTAACGATCTTAACCCTCGTACTACCGACACAAATTTGTAACACGGACTACCGTGTGGGGTACAAAGTTACCCCAACTTTGTTAACAATACTCCTGAATTGTCAGTGACAAAATCATCATCATCATCATCAATTGACATGGAGCAGATCCTCGTGGATCAATCCTGGATTACGCCAGGCCCACCGCATGCCAACAGGGAACACTGTATGACGTTAACATGCCTGTGACGCTAGCCGCTAGACACCGCTTCTACAGTGCAAGGTAGTTAGTAGATCACATATTCAATGGGAGTCGAATATATGACCGAGATGGTTAATCAAGTTTTTTTTTTTTTTTTTCATTTTATACTAACACTATTTCTAGTATTACCGCTAGTTTTCTAGGTCTATGGTATGAAACGCCTTAGCGCAGACATGCCTGCCCTGTTATATGTTACTTAACTCTAACTAAGTCTAACCGTTATTTTTACAGGTACGTATTCCGTGCGTACTTCATGGTGCCATGATGCTTGTACATATATGTGATAGAATTTGGTCTGCTTCCCTCTTTCCCTAGAAACTAATCCAATTGTGCTTGATGTTCTCCCTTTTCCCATGTTTTTCTGACGGAGTTCGATTTACTCCAGGTGTTTTGAATATGAAGTCGGAAGAGGTGTGCAAAGTCTTTCAATACGATACCGTTTGCGATGCATTTCCTGTGCCTCAGTTTTGGTCCTATTGTTGTCGCGTTTCTATTTTCGTTTGTAAGACCTCTGTCACTGCGAGAATGGATTCGTATCCACTCCAGAATCCTTCTGTTCCCCAATCTTTTATGTAGGCGTTGATTTGTATGGCTAGGCCGAAGGAGTGATCAGATGTTCGTATTTGTAGGCCAGATCTTTGATATTTTCTTCCAGCTGCAGCTGCATTTTCCTTGGTTTTCCCTCACATACCTTGCGATTTTTCTTCTTAAGTCCAGAGCTTCCTTCTTGAGTGGACCCTTCCCCAATCTTTTATGTAGGCGTTGATTTGCATGGCTAGGCCGAAGGGGTGATCAGATGATCGTATTTGTAGGCCAGATCTTTGATATTTTCTTCCAGCTGCAGTTGCATTTTTCTTGGTTTTCCCTCACATACCTTGCGATTTTTCTTCTTAAGTCCAGAGCTTCCTTCTTGAGTGGACCCTACTTTTGGTTTGTGTACACATATGTACCATTCGCAGGCCCCTATTGCCTATTAGTCTTTGTAATACTAGGTGTTATTATTTGATTTCTATTTCCTATTTACCTAAGTACTACCCTGTAAACATATTTCAAATGTTCTAATCCCTACCCTGCACGCTAGCGGTCCTCGTTTTTGTGACCGTTCGGGTGGGTGCTCTGTGACCGTTCATTAAATAGGGTTTTCCTACCTGAAACGGCACCAGCTTCCTGGCCCCCGCCGCCTTCCCGATTGTGGTATCCATGGCGTTTTTTGCTGTTAAGAGGCGCGAACACAATTTAAATCTTGGGTACTATTAATTATTGTAATGTAATGTTATTGTTATTTTGCAGCAATATAGAATACACTTTTAACTTATAACGAGTGTTAGAAGAACTCGTCCTATCGGAGTAATCCTATGAAAAAGAATTAAGTATGTCTTAGATTAATTCTTAAATATCCACTATTTATTAAAACTGCTGACAGCTGCTGTCATTTAACTAATTGTGATTAAGTCTATTTGAAGATTAACTTAGGTACCAATACCGGACATACATTTTAATAAGCACAGGTGACCCTGATAAGGCGAGTCTTCTGGTATACCCTCTTTACAAAAGAGAGGCCTTGAAATTTATTATTTTTTTTAATCTAAAATTATTAGCTTTACAATTATTACTACATACATATTTACTTCTATTCGCAATTTATTAATTTTAACTTTAACCACGTATACTTTCAATATAATATTAATTAATTATATGTTGTTTTTCCCTCGTCATGTCGGCAGTCGACTTTGTAAATAGATTTATTGCTTTTGGGACTGATCACTGGTCACATCTGGTTTACATTTTACCAAAGGGACAGCTTTAGTTCGGCTAGTTAGAACGACGCCGTCAAACCGAAAATGGACCCTAATGAACCGTGCACATCTCTGCACAATATCTATCTTATTTGTGTTCTAATTATTACATATACCCACTGACTTAAATGTAAATAGAAGATGTGCAATCAGTATCATCCGATTCTAGTTCAATCTACACCTATCCAAATGACCTAGATAATGCTTAAATTACGACTTATCTTATGCGGCAGGTGTTTTGATTGCACATATGCTCCTGCATTATATTTCAGGTGAACGAGATCCATATTCAGCTCCTCTTCCGCGTGAATGTGGTTAGGTCTCTTCCCGTCTGTTTCCACCTTTCTCGCGGGCATTCTTCACTCTTGCAGCAAGCAGCACGCCTCCATGTAGTTCACTTATTCACCCATTCCACCAGTTTTATTATGATTCGCGCCAATCTATTATTACTTTGATACTCAAGTAGGAGCATTATATCACTTTGTAATTATAACCCTTAGCAAATCGCGTTTTCTGAGAAAAACTCTTTGAAATTAACCTAAACAGCAAGAGCCGCTCGAAACACGTGTTCCCTTGTCCGCGTCACGCACAGAACCCCCCTGAATTGTCAGTGACAAAATTGAATAAAAAATTCGGAAATTTACTTAGACATCAAACGATTTTCGCAGATTGTCGGAAATTCGGAAATGTTTTTTACATTTTGACACTGGCAATTCAGAAGTTTCGTGAACAGCTTATAGATTTCGTTACTCAGTACATAACAATGAATTTCATAAAATATAACCCACTTTTTGATGAAAATTTATGAAAAAAATGCCACATACCTATATAATTGTTAACTAACAACAATTACAATAAATTAAAGCTGTAAAATTCGGGAATAGTTACATTGCAAAAAGGCAATATGTAACAAAAGTGTCTTCAAGTACCAGCAATAAATTCGGCAATCACGGACTACCGTGAGGGATAACATTGTACCCTAGCGCACCTTAATGTATGATAACTTTCATAAACAAATTATTTTAAAAAATCTAATAATGACATAATGTGTGCAAAACTATAACTGACACACTTAGAAAATTTCAATTTGCTAAGGCTAAAATTAATAAAGACATTAATTAAAATCTGACGCTGGGGTACAAAGTAACCCCACACGGTAGTACGAGGGTTAAACATATGTATGTATGTAAAAAAGAGATACAATATATTATTATTATATTATTATTATTATTACAGGGTGTCTCAGTTATTCAGGGTGATGCATGACTTTCTAATTTTAAATGGAAATCTTATGCGGAATTTTTTTTTAATAGATTAAGAATGTAATTGTGAATATTTTTTGTTAATAGGTACTTCCCTATACCCAACTTCAACCGTTTTCGAGAAAAAAAAATAATTTTACGAAATTTTGATGAAAAAAGCTACTTCCAAAAAAATCAATAACTTTTAAGCTTGACTAAGTAAAGGAGCAAAAGTTGGGGACAAGAAAGAACGGAAAGTATAGTTTTCATTTGTGTACTAAATTAAATAAAATTTGTTTCGGTAAAGTCCAAAATATTTTTTTTGCAGGCTCGGAAAAACATTAAAAAGTCAATTTTTTTAAATAGAACACCCTATATTTAATCAAACAGTTAAATAGAGATTTTTTTTCTCTACAAATTCTGTTCAGCAAAGACTATACCTAAAATGTAAGGTAAGCGAGAAAAACTTATTTTAGTGACTTTTAGTCGCTCTATTTTTTACTTACTTCTATGGATACCAATTAAAGTCGGTATTTGCCGCAGAAAAAAGTAAAGACAAGTAATAAATTGTTATCTACGGTTTTTAATATAAGAAAAGGATCGGCTCACGTTTGACAATGTTTTTAGACAACCTTTTCCATTTAAAAAGTGGAATCCAAGATACCATTGAAATTTAAATTTGAAACAATTGCGTTAGTAAACTGTCAATTTATTTGTTATTCTTCTTAGTAGCTGAAAGTTTTTTTTTTTGTAAACCTGGCGAAAAAAAGTTATCAATGGAGATTTCAACACAAGAAAAAATAAAAATGGTTTATTGTCTTGGCGAAAGCGAAGGAAATTGTTTCCTGGCCTCAAGAATATACGCCCAAAAATATCCTGAAGGTAGGCATCCACATCAAACAGCATTTCAGAGACTAAAAAATAATTCTGACGAAAGCGGAATTGTAAATGAAGACAAAAGACAGCGTATGAGGCCAGTTAATAATGAGGAAAATGCTTTTTCAGTATACCTCTCTGAACAGTTGCTTTCCTGACGGTTTATGGGTTGCGAAAGGGCATCTTTCCCGTGCGCTTAATTACAAAAGCTACTCAACCACAACACCAGACACGCCCATCAAGAGCGTTATTGGTCAATTCAAAATATACTAAAGCCCAACATTTTTCTGAAAAATGTACTACATTGCAACACATCTCCGTAAGCTACTACATGTCTTCCAAAATATACTGGAACATAACGCTACCTCCCAAAATCTACGCAGTTGCAACACACTCTACTGCGCTGCACAATCGCAACAATCGCAGTCACGAAACTATCATTTAAGCCGTTCAACTTAACGTTAAAACTACAGCCTTCTTCTTTCATTCTTTCCTAGTTTGTCAATAATCGATAATTTAAAATTACTGTTACTTAGTGTTGTGGGTGAGCACGGAAAAGTAGAAATACTGGATTTTATTAGTGAAATAGTTATTTGTACAACTAGTAATGAAAGCAATACTTTTTTTCATGAGTTTGAAGTTTGATGCACGACGGCGAAGCCGGAGTGCATCAATCAAACGAGTGAAAAAAAGATGCTTTCATACGAGTTGTACACAATATTTTTTTGCATTTTGACATCTTAAATCCCTCAAAACAGGATAAAAAGGATTTGAGAATTTACAGTTGTCAAACTGACAATTTACAAT
Organism: Melanotus villosus; assembly: GCA_963082815.1. Taxonomy (NCBI): domain Eukaryota; kingdom Metazoa; phylum Arthropoda; class Insecta; order Coleoptera; family Elateridae; genus Melanotus; species Melanotus villosus. The sequence continues at coordinate 653,815 of OY720421.1, read as the reverse complement.
ATTTTATTTAAAGCACACTTACTTAATGCTAAATGTAAAATTAAATAGTTAAAAAAAGTGTTGCTTTCTTTACAATTTTTTAATAAAAGAAGTCCACTTTTTTTGTCAAAATGCAAAAAACAATTATAAAGCACGTTTGCGCTTACAGTTTGGAGGAAGACCAAGTGGGTTGTTAGAAATACGTGGCCACATCTAAAGAAAATGGAATTTATAAAATTCCATGTTTGTCATCATACTAACGTTAATAAAGTGACAGAAGAATCTCGTAAAAGACAAACCGTTAGGCAAAAAGGGCGAGATTGTCATTTATGCATCTGCTTAGAGGCCGTAGGAATTGACCCATATTCAAAATATTAAAAAAAAGCTGCTTAGTTCCTTCAGACATTTTCAAAAAGCTGTACGCTTCAGCAACGCGAGTACGATGACTTATGACTAAAAGATATCTACAAAATAATTACCTAAATAACCTATATGTTATTTTATATGTGATTGTGCAGCGCAGTAGGGCGTGTTGCAACTGCGTAGATTTTGGGAGGCAGCGTTGTGCTCCAGTATATTTTGGAAGGCATGTAGTAGCTTACGGAGATGTGTTGAAATGCAGTACATTTTGCAGAAAAATGTTGGGCTTCAGTATATTTTGAATTGACCAATATCGCTCTTGATGGGCGTGTCTGGTGTTGTGGTTAAGTAGCTTTTGTAATTAAGCTTCCCGTGCACTGCACGGGAAATTTTTTTCCGGTCTATTCCACCTCCATCTGTCAAATAAACACTCGATAAACAATTCCAAATAAGCGTTGCTATGGAAATCTCAAAAGCATTCTAAATGGCGTTTGCTATGAGTAACAACGCATATTTTAATTTACGTGTTCTATTGCCGTTTTTCAGAGAGGTATACTGAAACATATCGTTCATTACACGGCAGACTTCCTGTGTTCGGCTTCGCCTCACACGAGAATTGCCACGCTCGAACGGGAAAAGCCTTGTTTCTCGCCTCCTAATGAAATATACTATTTCTGTGTTATTAAGTATAACGGAAAATCCACGCGTTAGTACTCGCAAGTTAAGCCGACAGTTAGACATAAGTCAAAGCACCGTTTCAAAAATTATTCCGACCAACAAATTTCATCCATATCATATCAACAAGAGCTGAATGAAGCAGATTTTGCCAGAAGGAGTCGTTTTTGCAATTTGGCACTAAACAAAATTACCGAACAGCATGACCTTTTTGAGAATGTTCTTTTTTCCGACGAAGCCACATTCCATAATAATGGTAACATCAACAAGCATAATTTACATTACTACGCCACCGAAAATCCTCCATTCCACCGAGCCGTCCAAAATCAAAATAGATGGTCTTTAAACGTATGGGGAGGCATCGTCCGAGGACATGTTGTGGGGCCACATTTTTTTGGAAATCGGGAAGCCTTTCAATGCATTAATCATCAAACGTTGTCAAACGTAAGCCGATCCTTCACCAACCGCCTACGCCTATGCTTGCAGCAAAATGGTGGACATTTTGAACATCTTTTTCTCCTTGGCTTAGTCAAGCTTAAAAGTTATTGATTTTTTTGGAAGTATGTAGCTTTTTTCATCAAAATTTCGTAAAATTATTTTTTTCTCGAAAACGGTTAAAGTTGGGTATAGGGAAGTATTAACAAAAAATATTCAGAATTACATTCTTAATCTATACAAAAATTTCCACATAAGATTTCCATTTAAAATTAAAAAGTTATGCATCACCCTGAATAACTGAGACTATATTCAAAAATATTTTTATTATGTGACCCGCGTAATATTCTATATTTTATATAAAATATTTTTTCTAAAATTAATAGTTAAGGAGCTATCTTCCGAGTACGCCTTAGTAACTCACCCTGTATGTATTGCATATTTTGGAATTTTTTGCATAATTTGAAATTAAAAATTTTTTTTTATTACATTTCTTACATCTTCTGTATCTTATCCAAAGTACCAAAATGGCGCCCTTTCAAATGGACTAAAAAGAAGAATTCGGCGAATAGGGGGGCTGGGGAACCAGACGAATGTTTTTCCTGCCAAAAATTCGATGATGGAGACTGCTGTGTGACCTGGGATGTTGTCGTGGTACAGCGTGCATTACATGGTTGCACATGTGCCACTCTCTTCTCTGGCCTTTCAAGAATTTACCGATAAAAAGTTTGATTGAGAGTTTAACTTGGGGGCATAAATTCCTTGTGAACGATCCCTCGACTGTCAAAAATGCTCATTTTCGCTTTCTTGGGACTGGGAGGGCTTGCAGTGTGCCACTCTCGACTTTGGCGTTTTGTCTCGGAGCCGTACTCAAAAATTCATGATTCCTGTGGTCCCGTGACTGAAGAATTCTGGCTCCCTATCCTGTATTAAAATCTGATGGACGGTAAACCGGTTTACATTGAACTCACTACTAATTATTCTCAATGTCAATCGACGGTCTGATATCACAAGAGTCCTCACTCTTTCTATATCGAAAGTCTTCTCGCACGAAGTTCGACTTCCACTTCTTCTCGGCCCACTAAAAAGGCCTTGTGCCATCTGAACACTTGTGTCCTGAATAGGGAATGTTTTCCATAAGCCCTTTGCCCTTTGTAACTTTTCATATGTCACAGTAGCGGATTCACCAAGCTTTAAACAAAATTTGATAGCACTATGTTGCTCAAACTTTTGCCGGTCTATTTTCGTAACGCACCTCGCAAACACAACTTCACTTCAGACCCTCTCAACAATCGCGTAGCAACTATAACAAGTTCAAATTTGTACTGAATCTACAACAAGGGTTATTCTAACTGCAGTGTGAAGGGTGAGGTAGCAGTTCGCATACAGTGTTGTCAGTCTCATTATTTTTGTGCCAAACCTCGTAGTATTAGCAACCATATAACACCATATAATACAGAAGCCAACTGCTGGCGGTTTCTTTAATGTCGAGTGTAGTTATAGTTTTGAGTGATCTTCAGATATTCTTCATATTGGTGACATTTTGCAGAAAATTCAAAATGTTAAAATCGTACGAAGTGAAAGTCGTAAAACCGAATTTATTAAATTAAAGGGGACATTTATTAGTTAAATCTATAGATATACTTTATTAATAATTTTACTTACATTTTTAAAACAAAAAAGTCTATGGCATGTTTTGCTAAATAAGAAAATATTGCAAAATTTTAACTTCATATCAACAAGTTATTTAGCAGGCACCTGATTGAGAAAAAAAATTAATAACAATTCAAAGCAACCGACATCGTACAATAAAATACAAATAGATAAATAGTCACGATAGTTTTATTTTAAAATAATACAGGTTGAGGCTTTGCACAACTTCTACCATAAAATATAGAAAGACATTTAATTATTATAAATTCTTACGCTGCAATTTGGTAAGTAATACCATATTTTATGCAATGCCAATCTATGATATTTAGTAATGTCTTAGATATAATAATATAAGTAGTTCTAATTTTGAATTGTTTAGCGTGATGTGAAAATTTTAAAATTATCTTCTACTTAATTAATGTTTTCTATTAAAAATATAACACATACAGTGTGTCCGCGTGGTAATGTATAAAATCGATAAAATTGTTAAAAAAGAGTTTCCGAAAAATCCGCCGGACATGTCGAGCGATTTGTATTAAATTCTATATTTTGACAGGATTTCCTGATTTTTCCCGCCATTTTTCTAATAGCTATGACGTCATCGATATTTTTTTTAAATGGCAACCCCTATTTTTTATTACGTCATTCGAAAGAGCGCATTTTTTTACAAATAGTAAGTTAAAATTTATAGTAGGTTGTATTATAAACTTCTTCAGCAAAAATTATTTTATAGTAAAAAAAATTATTTCTTAGAAAGTAACACGTGTAACATGAAAATAAAATTAAACTAAATCAGGTGCTCAAATTGTGCTCCGTTTACAGCTTGACAGTGTGCAAGGCGTGTGATAAATTCTTGCTGCACGTTGTCGATGCCGTCCGGGGTTATAAGACGGATTTCTTGTCGAATTCGTTCTTTCAAGTCCTCTAAGTTTACGGGCTTAGTTTTGTAAACCTTACTTTTCAAGTAACCCCACAGAAAATAGTCGAGAGGAGCTAAATCTAGCAATCCACCTGTCAGGGAAAATTTGATCCAAATATTCTCGTACATGCGCGGCGTAATGGGGTGGTGCCCCGTCCTGAATATCAGGGTCTGCTTGGTTTAGAAATAAGACTGCCAGGGCTGGAGTCAGTTCATTCTGGAGAAATTCCAGATATCTCTCCCCATTCGGCGTTTGTTCAAAGAAGTAAGGACCCAAAATTCTATCGCCAACTATCCCACACCACACATTAATTTTCTGAGGATATTGGGTATGCACCTCCATCATCCAATGCGGATTTTCTTGGGCCCAGTACCGACAGTTTTGTCTATTAACTGCACCATTCAGACAAAAAGTTGATTCATCAGAAAAAATAATTTTCTTTACGAAATCTGGGTTGGTATTACAAATTTCCATTAACTGTTCACAAAATTGAATTCGACGATCAAAATCGTCTTCAACCATCTCATGCATCAGATGAACTTTATAAGCATGATATTTGTGTCTACGAAATATTTTGTGGATTGTAGATTTCCCCATTTCAAACCTAATAGCCACTTCTCTAAGTGTCGAATGTGGATTCTCTTGTGCAGCCAGTAATACGTTGAGCTGTCGATCTTCACTTGTTGACCGACCAGGTTTGGGTAGAGCCCTAACATGTCCATGTTCATTAAATTTGGCTTCAATTCTGCTTACCATCGTTTGAGAAATAGGGGTACGATCAGGATGAATTTCATTAAATAAACGGGCTACCTCCTGTTGTGTCCGAACTCTGTCACCAAAACCAATCATGGTGAGTATTTCGATTCGTTCCCTCTCGGATAATCGCACCATTCTTCTTACTTATTTCAGAACGGAAGTTGACAGCGAACTGCTTGACTAAGTGTTCTTTTATTTTTTTAATTTAAGTAATGTGTGTGGATTACAACAGCTATAGTGTATTGAACAAAAATTTGAACACCTGATCACACGCCTTGCACACTGTCAAGCTGTAAACGGAGCCCAATTTGAGCACCTGATTTAGTTTAATTTTATTTTAATGTTACGCGTGTTACTTTCTAAGAAATAAATTTTTTTTTCCTATAAAATAATTTTTGCTGAAGAAGTTTATAATGCAACCTACTATAAATTTTAACTTATCATTTGTAAAAAAATACGCTCTTTCGAATGACGTAATAAAAAATAGGGGTTGCCATTTAAAAAAAATATCGATGACGTCATAGCTATTAGATAAATGGCGGGAAAAATCAGGAAATCCTGGCAAAACATAGAATTTAATACAAATCGCTCGACATGTCCGGCGGATTTTTCATAAACTCATTTTTAAAAATTTTATCGATTTTATACATTACCATGTGGACACACTGTATAGTTTTCCATTGTACAAATTGCAATTGTGGACTAACAAACGCGTTATTAACTTATTACTCGTATTAGTAACGTGCATACGAGGACGTATTGAAAAATTCTTAGCCTACTATAGAAGCAAACAAAATTTGAAAGTCAAAATATTTTATTATTCGACATATTCTCCTCTTAATTTAATACATTTATTACACCGAACCTGCAACGCGTCTAGACCTTTCAAAAAAAAAGTTTTATCTTGCTCTGCAAACCAAGCCTCTACAGCTTCTAGAACCTCTTCGTTGGAAGAACATTTACGACCTTTTAAACTTTTTTTCAGTTGAGGAAAGAGATAATAGTCGGACGGAGCCAGATCTGGTGAATAAGGGGGGTGTTCCAGTAATTTGAACACCAAATCACGAATTGTTTGCATGGCAACATGCGATTTGTGTGCAGAGGCATTGTCCTGCAAAAACAAAACACTTTTGGACAACTTTCCGCGTCTTTTCTCCTTAATTTTTTCTCGTAGAGTGGTCAGTAACGTCGAATAGTAATCCCCAGTTATTGTTCTACTCTTATCCAGATAATCAATCATGATTACTCCATGGCAATCCCAAAAAACTGAAGCAAGAACTTTTCCATCTTCAATGGAAAATTTACCTCTTTTGAAGCTTGCAATACAATTTTTTACGGTCGCATACGAAGGACATTGATCGCCAAGGGTATTAAGCATATCTTTGGTATGTATCAGGTATTTGATGATGGCTCGATACTCCAATTTTTCGATTTTCACATTTTCGGTCGACATCCTTTTTTTGAAATTTTATTGCGCAAAACTGGTTTGACTTTTTGACGTGAAACTTTACACTGACACTTCTAATAAGTTACTCTTCGTTGCTATGGTATCGCAATATTTTGTTTATCCATGGAAGCGGTCTAGGCTAACTAGATATCAATACATCCTCGTATTTCGAATTTCTTCAATGTTTTAAGTGCCTTTTAATTATAGGCATCAAGCTTTAAAAATTTGATTCTTTCTGTTATACATTAACTTAGTATTTTCACAATTTTGACAAAATTATATAAATGGGGGCCTCTGTTAAAAACCACAAAAAATTTTAAAAAATTGAATTTTGAAAATCCTTACCTCTCATAAGTATCAAGTCTTAGAAACTAATTAATTTTTTTTTATGTAGCCTACAGGCTGGACGATTTGCGATAGGTTCTTAAAGCTATTACACCTACGCAAAAAGTATCAAAGGTGTTTCGAGCTAAATTTAATGGTGCAAACCGAAATTCAATATTCAATATCGTCTTTTACTTTCAAGATATCAGAAAAAAATTAATTCTTCGAAATTTCTTTTCGTAGTTATAATTCGTTTGTTGGTAGAGATAGAAACAAAAAGTAAAATCATCTTCAGGGCCCCTTTTCGTGTAGAATTCAACGGTCAAATTGAATTTTTGATTGGCTTATTAAGTTTTGCGTTATAACATAAACTTGTAGTTTTTAGATAGCAACCGTAGTTGGCTTTGATGCCTTTAAATAGGTCGCTTTTCGACGTTTCCAAAAATATATGTATGTATGTAATCGTTAACCTCTTATACCTTTCGGTGTTGAGGCTGGTGCGTTAGCGTATGTGGCCTTATTTTTAAATACTGGGAAATTGGTTCATATTAAAATTTTTATTTAAAATACGTATATTATACCATATATTTTTATATGTTTTTGTTGTGATAATAAAAATATGTTTAACCAAAAACACAAATTTAAAATTCTGAAAGTATCATATCGGTAATATGAGCCTTATTAATTGAATTGCTTAAAAATTTACTGAGATCGCTGAAACAACTTTTCTCGTTCGGCTTAAATCAAAACGTTGGCTACAAAACCGACGACAAAACCGACGACAAAACCTTAAAACTCAAAAGATAAAATTTTGTCTTTACGCGAAAGACTTTTCAGTACACATTACACCTTGCTACATGTTAAATCCAAAATATGGAAAATTTTAGGGAAATTAAAAAACGCCTAAAATTATGGTAGTATTCATGAACTAAAATTATTTAACTGCTCGGATTATGTAAATGAACAAAGTTCTGTAATATTATATTCGCTTCACATTTCAAAAAAATAGCAACCTAAAAATTGGAGTAACAATAAATTGATTTTAATGTATTTTAATGAATTATGGAAATATTCGTTAAAATACATCAAAAGTATTTCCCCAAAAGGAGGGAATCCTTAAAAATGTAATTCCTAAAACGATAAATTGCTTGCGGTTCTGAAGTTTATTAATTAGTAGTATTAGTTCGTCGAAATTAGGGCTGTCTATTTAGTCCAAATCCGAAGATAAGCTTCAAAGCTTCCAAGTAAGGTTTTAATTCAACTAATACAGGAACCGACCCTTGAATCTGAATTCAAAACTTGGACAGTGAGCAAGAATCCGAATTTTGAAACTCAAACGTAGATCCCCCTATTCCTTCAGTTTGAATTCGAATTGTGATTTTTGAATCTTGAATATATGGTTAGATTTCCAGTCTTAAGAAATTGTAATCGATTTCTTAATTTAGACTTTTAGTTGGACGAAGTAATTGAAACTTAATTTTAATTTGTTAATGTCGAAAGTGCTAGTGGTTCAAATCCCTGCGGAGGTAATCGCTCTATATGTCTGTACAGGGTGTCCCAAAACGTACCGGAAATATTTCAAGGATGAATTCCGGAACTTATTTAGAGTCGAAAAGTCCATATAAACATATGTCCTAAAATGCTTGGTTTTCGATATACAGGGCGCTAAAGTTTTTTTTTTTCGGTTTTTCTTAAAAATCTAGAAGACGGTTTAAGATATTAAACTGAATTTTGGCACAGGTTATTCCGGTATAGAAACACACTCTTTAATCTAAAATATTTTTATTTTTTTTAACCAGTGGCGTAGCTATGGCTAAACTCCAATACAATTTTAACGAAAAAAATATTACGCCACTGATTTAAAAGAAAAAAAAGTGTTCATTCTTAATTAAATTACCAATCAATCATAAACAAAAAAGGTCTCTTTCATTTTTGTCGTATAACTTACCGTTTGGAAGAAATCGTTAATCAAATTTTTATTTACATACCGTCTTCCCGAAGACTTTTTTTGCATATCAATAACTGTGGCATTTAATTACTACCAATTCTTAAATTGATATCGAACATCAATTGCATCACTAGCATTTCTGTATTTTATTTGCGTAGGATAGCTGCAAAGAATCTCGAATGACCCTAGGTACTAGAAACTTTAGCATCGAAAACATTTTAGGACATATGTTTATATGGACTTTTCGACTTTAAATAAGTTCTAGAATTCATCCTTGAAATATTTCCGATACGTTTAGTATACAAATTTTTTAAACATTTATTAAAAATAATTCAAATTGATAGTGAAAGCTTTAATTTTCGAATCAACTGTGGATTATAAATGAGAATTTAATTTTAAATCGGAGTTTAAATTCGGCTTAATACTTGTACTCATAAAGCTGAACATTTTATAGGTATTACCACAGAGCAGGTATTGTATTACTTGTAAACTTCTATGGAATGGGCGCTTGTGATTAACTAGCTTACTATGATTTATTAACAAGATTTCAACGTTAAACATATAAAATTTGGTTTTCCGCTGTTAAAATAATTACAGTTAAAGCGCCAGCAGTAACATTTCAAATTAGTCCTAAATTTGAATCTCGATCCGAAGCTGTAGGAATTTAGTATCTGGATTCGAGATTTGAATCTGAGGGAATCAATTTTGTGTAGAATCTTGATTTGAATTGATAACCTTGATCCATCATCCATCACTCACAATCAATCACATTTTAAAGTTCATAAGTAACTACATCTTGAGTTTTAATACTATAAAACCATATTATTCCCATGAATAATTTAAAAAAACTTATTAATAGTAATTAACCAAAAAAATGTAATAACAATAAATTGAGTTCAGTGTATTTTAACGAATTATGAAAATTGTTCTCCAAATGCAATACTTTAGTAATAACCATTTTAGGAAATAGTTATTTAAGCAACAAGGAATGTAAGGACGTATTAACAAGGCTCGTCGCTTTCCGAAAATGTTAATAGTCCATACATTCCGTGTTGCTTATTATATTTTTTTCGCTACCATTAGCAAGTAGTTTAAACGAACAAGAAAATATTATTTGCAAAGTATGAATTATTTTGTGACAGTTTTTCTGGTAACTGTGCGTCCTATACTTGGAAACGTAAAAAAAACAATGTAATAACAGTGGTAACAATGACAACGGTAAGCTTACATTTCTGTTATCATTGTTCATAATTTTCCTAGGAACGTAAGTGACACTATAAAGTTTCGTCGTCAAGGGTAACTACAGATCGAATGTTATTAGCCACTTACAGTTACTGTTGCCATGGATATAAGACCATAAGACCTGCTTACTTTGCTAGTAGCGAAAAAAATATTGTATCTGATGTAAAAATAATTTTTGTGCATAATTTATGTTAAACGTGACTGAAGTGTTAGTTGTTTACATAAACAAGCCTTAAAGAAAATGGAAAGACCTTTTTAATGTATTTTAAAACGATGAAAACTCTCATAGGTACAAAGCATAAACTTTGTTTTAAGAGCTCGGTTCCCTTTTATATTAAACTAGTAAAATTTAATGATTTACGGGACATTTATGTGCCTTGGGAGTTAGAAAAAAGGTATTGTAGAATACTAGAACGCTTTTTTAAAGTTATATGCGAGCATAATACCGTCATTAAATTAAATGACCATTCACATGTATTTTATCTAAGTTATTTGGAGGAAACGTGAAAAGCCTTTCCTAAATTCCTTTTGAAAACGTTTTTGGTAAAAACTTAAAAGGCTTGATTCTTGGTTATTCAAGAATTTTGTTTCTGGATTTTAATCTCGTATTATGTTTTAATCAATTAACAAAAAAACCGACACATTCACTTAACTTTCTAAAAAGTTTTTCCTAAAACTACAATTTAATTAAAGAAGTTGAATTAACTGAATGCTATCACATAAGAGAGATCAAAACGGAAATTCTAAAATCGGGAATTGTTCTCATAAAAACCTTAATTTCGTTTTAAGTTTTTACGAGGTGCGATGTTAAAAAACACAGTTTAACAGCAAGCTTTCCTCATTTTAACACTGCGAAATGTTTTTATTCATCGTAAAAACGCTTTGTACGTGGAAGTGAAAAGTCTGACTTAAATAATAGCCGGGAATTATTTGCTCTCGTATCCTGGGGATTCTATTATGTTCTGTAAAATCTTCGCCGGTCTGAGGATATAAGCGCCTCATTGTATCACGAAATGAGACCCCTTTTCTACTTGTTAAGTCGGCAGTATTATTTTGTAAATGAGCATTACCGTTTTGATTAAGCAAGCTAGAGATTCAGAATGGTTTGCTTTTCTTAGTTTAGGCGCGAGTAAATGCAAAACATCTAAATACGGAACAATATCCGACGCCATTTTCGGGAATGTGGTAACAATGGCTTTTGTTAAGCTAGATACAAACACAGTCTAGTAAAAATATTTGTATAATTAAATAAACATTAGTTAAAATAAATCATAGCCTGGAATATTTATTAAATGGAGAATTTTATTTGCTTAAGTTTGCAATTAACTAATCAGTTTATTAATTGTCTGTAGGTCTCTTTAGTTGGAAAAATACAGGGTGATTTATTAGCTATATGGCAAACTTTGGGAAATGAAAGGTGGTGCTATTGTAACCAAAAAATGTTATTTCATTTCCCAAAGTTTGTCATAGAGCTAATAAATCACCCTGTATAAGAAATTAGTATTACGTGAGTTAGGTAGGGCTTAACGGTTCATTTTAGTTTTTGTTACATCGTAAATAGATAACAAAATATATTTAAAAACAATTTTTCGCGGCATAAATTAAAATGCGTATATAGTATGCTGCAAAAATGGTGGAATAATTACTAACTACAATATTAAAACACTCTTGCTGAGTATGAGAAAACTAAGAAAAAAATTATTTCCTTGAATCGTATATTCATGGTTCATTGACGTAATAAGAGCCAAACTAATATTAAAACTCTGTAAGTCGCTTTCCTAAAGGAGAGTTACAGTAGTATGGCCAATATAGAATAAGCCTTTTATTTTGGGACCGTTTAAAGGTCTATAGTAAAAAAAGTGTCCATCCGAGCAACGCCGGTTCATTACAGATAAAAACAATAGGCGGCCTATTTTCTATGGACATAATGGTTGATTGAAATTTTTCAATTTAAAAGCTTTGTCGCCGAATGAAATTTTTTGTTTTCAATACATTTTTACATTTGTTTATTTTAATATTTCTTGCGATTTATCTTTTTCATAAAGGTCTAAGAACATTTAGGACTATCATTTTCTATCTAATTATTTCGAAAGAGTTAAATTTCGCAGTCATAGATAGATGTATAGTTACATATATAAGGTTTTACAAAAACTCTAAGTGCTTTTAATTATGCATAAATTATACCGGGTGGGCACATATATCCGTGATCGCATTACCTTTGAAATTATCACCGCTTAATAAAATTGAGGAATTCAACTACGTAACCTAACCTTCAAACGTCATTTGTATTGTCACAACTGCCATTAATAATAATAATAATAATATCTTTATTTAACTACCTTACATATTAAAATGTTTGTAGCAAGTCAACAATTGATACAATATGGTCAAAATTTAACAAAGTTTAACAAAGATGGTCAGTACTTTAACAACAATTACACAAACATTGCTATTGAAATAACAGTGTAATAACATGCGCCTTGCGTTGTTTTGCCGGCAATCAGTCAATATAGTGCTAATCATTTCTATAATCCATTCACTTAACTCCCGTGACATAAAAGTCCCAATATGTTGGTTAATATGAAAATCCCTATTAGGCTATTAACAATTTTTAGATTTGAGATTGGCGCACCTTTAAATTTAAATTTAATTCTTTTGTTTTTTGGTTTCACTTTGACACTTAAATTATTTATTATTCAAGTTACGTTTTATAATTCATAATCTTTAGAGAAATGGATGAACAGAAGCACCAACGAAGTTTATTATCAAAGAGAGAGAGCCCATTTTTACCTTGTTCTACTTCATTTTACGAAAATGACAAATGATTTATCATAACTTTACTTTCAGTTTGACGTTAAGTACATTCACAAAAAAAGTTGATAGGTTCTGTACATAAAGTACACTCCAAAATGTTCATTTGACAGCGTAAACGTCACGGGAGATAACTGAATGGATAATATGTAGCTAATTCCATGGCTACCGGGATCACAGATGATTATACCCACCCTGAATTAGCTAAAGATTCTTTTTCCTATCATTCATCGATCTGTTAAAGTTTTTATCAATGATTGCCATGTACATTTAAAGGTACGTCTTAGCGGGATATCACTTAATTAAATATAAATCTGTGAACTAATCCAAGTCACTCGGTATAATCTATCTACGATCTTGTAGATCACGGCAGACAATGTTAGAAGCACAGTTGTGCAATGTAAACAATACTTTTTAGGTATAACACCGACTTGCCCGTACGAATAACATTGAATTAATTTTAAAGTTGTGGGTTTACGATATATAGTATGTCTAGCGAATATACAGCTCCGGGTCGTTAGCGCTGCTAGTTAAGCGAAGCGATGTCAAAATAGTGGCATCATCCTCTTCTGCATTACTGGTTTAGTCGCCGTAAAATGAACACTTATATATTTAAGAGTGTTCGCGATGCTATCTCTGTTTGGCTGATTTATTCAACGCAGACAGAGCATCACCGGGTTGTCGTATTTGAAACTTGTTTTACCGGTTTATATTAAATCCACCACGGTCTTAAACTGGCGCAGATACCAAAAGTTGTTTGTTATACCTACCGAACGCTTAAACAGTTTTTAATATGATTAATTTTTCATATTTTAAAAATTCAAATGTATCTACTCTTATCAAATTAAGAAAAAAATAAAGGACACAGTCAAGAATAGTACGTATTATTTAATAGCGTTATTGTACCGTCAAACTATGCATATAATTAAAAGAATTACAACACATTTCCTTTGTTTACGATAAATAATTACAATATAAAATTCACACACAATGCAGTGGTGGAAACGAAAAGCGGCGCAGTCCATATTTCAGATTAATGACTCAGTCACGTCGCACCTGCATCTACTGCATAGGAATTTTAAGCGCTATGGTTGTATATTCGCTAGACGTACTTTAAGCAGTGTTGTCTGTTCTAGGCAATCCGTAATTTTTGAAAATATGATTTATTTTCTGATCGCTTGGTTCTTTCAAAAATTTGATCTAAAAAACATTTTGCAACAAATCCACCGTCTGTATAATTTGAAACTGGACCAACTTAATAAACTAAAATTATGGTCAATATTATCCAAATAATGAATAAATAGTGTATAATGTTACAGCTTATCTACGTAAGGTTTCCTTAGAATTATTTATTTTAACAAATTACGCCTTTCGGAATATGAGGTCTGAAAGTAGCAACAATCTTTGCCTTGTAAACTAATGGACTTAAAGAATATTTTGAAAAAATTATCTGTTGCCAAGTAAAAGTTTAGCATTCAGCACTTAGCATTTCTTCAGAGTAAAATATTTTTAGACAGAATTTAAAGGTATGGTTGATGTCTTTTAAATTTCAATTGTTATTTCTATTACATTGATATCCTTCTAATATTTTAGCAAAATCTTTACGTTCTTTGAGTGTAAAGTAGAAATTGTTTAGTTTGTTTGCATAATTTTTCTTGTTACTGCCAACTACTTTACTTTCACTTACTGCTTTAAAGGTGGGTTTTAGTAGCATGTTTACGCGCTGAAAATGGTGTAATTTTAAATAACGGTACGGTTAAATAATGACAGTTGAAAAGAAGGACGGGTATGAATTAAAATTTTTAGACCTTTCCTTCATACGCAACAAGGCGAGAACGACCAATTTTAATATAGTAATTAAATTATGGCCTATTATGCAAAACTTAGAAAAAGGGACTTACACAAGACATCCATCAACAATGTATTGATTTTTGCATGTCGCGGGGTGGGTTTCAATATTATCTTCCTATGTATGTATCGACCCTTTTGCAAATTTGTATAATTTTGGTGTAATCTTTATTTGACTTTAGAAAAAATTGCTTATAATTTTTAAAACACTGATTAAAGATAGGCAACCCAACATTCACCGACTCTGTTCATCACTTTCAATGTTTACAAAGAAGATTAATAAGAGATTAAAAACCGGTATTCGCAAATACTTATACTGAATTTTGAAGTTTTGTTAGGTAGAACGGTAGAAGCAATACCAGAAGATCCAATCCTTTCTTGGCTGGTTTTAAGGCAACCCAAAATACTTAAAAACGAAAAATATTTTAACTAAAACCCACCCTTAAGTTTTATTTTTTGTAAATTTCTAAATTATAATTATTTGTAACATATTTATACTCGTAAAAGCATAATTATTAAAATTTTATAATTTATTATTTATGTAATAAAAACTAAACCTTTACTTTGAAGTGTCGAACATAATAACTACATAATTACAAAATAAAAAAAGTGATTATCATTTTTTTAAATTTTATATTTTAACAGTGCCTTAGTCACATTTTATAGTTTAGGAGTCTGCATGTTTGTTCATTCGAATGCTAAATTCATTAATCTTTTGTGTAACGTTTTTAGCTTAGCAGTTGTTAATGTCTCCTTAAAACCCTAAAAAATCTTCCATATTTGTGTTTTTGCATTTTCGAAAAATATTTAAAAAATATAGTTGCATATAATATGGTTTTTAAGAACATATAAAAAATATTTAAATTTGAAGTTAACTGTTTTAGCTACGGATTAAATCTGCTTCGGCCAGTTTTTTGTTTATCACATACTATTATTTTGTAATTATCTTAAACAAATTCCGTGATTTTTGCAATTGCATAGGAGAAGCGATACTACCCAATATAAGGAATTAGGTATTTTTAAGTGATGCCGAAACTGAAATTAAAACTGAAATCTGAAATGTTTACATAGACGTATGTATTTAAAAATGTAAAATCACATCTTCCCTTTTGTTATGTAAAAGAGTAAAAGACGGGACTGAGAGATTCTACTGGTGCTAACATTTGCATTGTTTATTTCTTAAGTAGCTTCTAAATGTAGCTGACATAATAAGGGCCACAATCCTTAAAAGTGCTCACTTTCTGTAATGCTTACTATTATAGATTATATAAACTATGTATTTATAAATGTCCTTCTATTGGCTTATAGGAAAAGAAATAATGAACTGTGGAAGTGGAAGGTTTTCTCGGCATTATTGGTTGAAGTTACTGTTTGAAGATATTTTCGTTTCAAAATTAAAACAGTAAAGTTGGCCAAAACATATTTTTGGCTATACACTCTTCAACAAATTACCTAAGGAAGTTGTCTGAATATTAAGTATTGGTTTCTATTCTAGGTTGGTGTATCATTGGGTAGTCATGTATAATGTGAAACTTGGTATTGGTCCGACGTCTTTATCGAAATTGTTGTCTCTGTTCTTAATAAAACAACTCTTTTTTATAAAATAACTCTTTAAGGAATTTATCAGCTTTGGTGTAAACAACGCCTTCAGAATTTTTAATTTAGTTTACTGCTGTCCAGCCTTGACAGGAAGGGGGTGATAACGGGGTATTTGCCCCCAGCCCGAAATTGTTTAGGGGTCCGAATTTTCTAAACGACCGTAGTTGTCTCAGATTTATTTTTAATTTTTTATAATACCTATACAAAATCAGAGCTCTTAAATTGCTCCCCCCGTAAATCGGATTTTCTCTCCACGGTTCTAACTATTTCCTGTTTTGCATAGATTCGTTGGGTTACATTCCAGTTTTTAAATCGGTTTAATTTGAAGTGAGTCGTGTGCTATTTGAATCAATTTCCAAAATAACATTTTGTTTGCCCTCTGCATTTTGAATTACATGGAAGTATGAAGTATTATCTGTATTATGGCGCCTGGCGGTACGGTCACGAGTAAAAGTGCTCCTCCAAAAGTTTGTAAAAGGTGCAAAAATAGTGCTCAAACGGGACTTAAGTGTATCAAATGTGGTACTGTATCACATAGTAGTTGTGTGGATCTATTAAAAAATATAAGAAAGATAGACGATGAGTTAATTGACTGTTGTTCCGATTTAGCTGAATCTTCTAAATCTGTGGATCAACATCCTCAGTGTAACGACAATCCATCAAAATTGGAGCTTGAAGTATTTTACTTAAAAGAACTCTTATCTCAAAAAGATCTTATAATCCATAACCAAAAATTAGTTATAAATTCTTTAACGGAACAAGTGGACTTGCTTCGAAATTTAAATTTTAGTGGTACGTACACTCGTGACCCTGGTGTTAAATTATCTCCAATAAATATACCTGCTCCACAAGAAATGGTTAAGGTAAATAAAATCTCAAAAAATAATAATGCAAAGAATATAAGCACGGACAAAATTCCTAAACAAACATCTGCAGTTAAAACTACTCCAGTTGCTAATAATACCAAAAGTTTTTCTGAAGTCACCAAAAAAGATGTATCTGCCGCTGTTACGTTGGCGGAAAGTTCGACAAAGTTAGACACTTACATAAATCTGGCAATGGATAATGATAACAACGAACATCAGCGAGTACCTAACAACACCGGATGGACGCAAGTAAATAAAAATAGACGTAGGCGCTCAATGATAACTGGAAATAACAAGAACGTAGTGGATGTTAAAGGGGTGCCAAGATATGTTCAACTTCATGTGTATAGAGTTGATCCAAATACAACTGCTTCTCAGTTATGCGAACTCTTAAAGGTTCATTTTCCTGAAGTTAAATGCGAATCCCTTGTATCCAAACATCCTCAAACGTATGCGTCTTTCAAGGTTGCTATTTTGGAAGAACACTTCAGGCAGGCCATGGATCCTAACATCTGGCCTTTTGGAACTTGTGTCAACCGTTTTTTCCAACTTCGCCCGAAAGCCAAAGACCCAGAGTAACGCTTAATTACTTAGCTAATGTAAAATTAGGTACAAACGGGCAATTTGACAATGGTGATCGTAAACAGGTAATTTTTGCGCCTGATCTTTTATTACTTAATGTACAATCCTTAAATTATGATAAAATTGACGATCTTATGTTAGATGTAAATGATTATCCTAGTTTAAATTTTCTATGTTTGACGGAAATAGGTAATCAACCTAACCTCATTGAACAAATTTCTATAAATGGTTTTAGTTTAAGTAATTACTACTGCAGACAAGCCTTCAAAAGTGGAGGTGTTGGCATTTGGGTAAACGATAAGCTCCACCGTAATCATATAATCTCGTCAATTGATTTACAAAGCTTTTGTATTGAAAAACATTTCGAAGCATGTACGGTATCAATAACCAGTAATATAAAAGGAGGTTTAAATCTGTTGATTTTGTCATGTTATAGATCCCCTAGTGGAGATCTTCGCGTATTTATAGAAAAAATTAGTGAAACTTTAGATTTCCTGTCTAATAAGAATTTTAAGAATGTAATATTATGTGGGGATTTTAATGTAGATGTTTGGGATAACCGTACTAGGGATTATAAAAATTTATGCAATGTTTTAGATGGATTTAATCTTGTAAATATTGTAGGTTGGCCTACTCGTGTGACTTCACATTCTGCAAAGATTATAGATCATATCTACGTAAATTTCACAAGCAATGGGCTAACCTGTGTATTTGATAATGCTATCTCCGATCACAGAACCGTGCTATTCGAAATTGATTCCGAAGTTACGTCTACAAAAACCAAAAATTCAGTCTCTACTCTCCAACGGCGATTCAACGATGTTGCTATCAGTAATTTCAAGTTTGCGTTATTAAAGGAGGACTGGACTCCTATTTATAATTTGGTCAGTATTGATAGTGCTTTTGACTACTTCTATAAAGTATTTTTGTATTATTTTAACCTTTATTTTCCTTTACGCAAAACCTGTAAACAAAATTACGCGTTAAACAAAGAATGGATATGTGATGAAGTAAAAGTCTCGAGTTCCAACTTAAAAGACTTACATGTGTTAAGTCGTATTTATCCCTGTTTAATTCCCTTATATAAAACCCAGAAGAGTCAACATCGTACTCTCGTAAACAATGTAAAGAAAAACTATTTTAATAGTAAAATCAGCAATTCTGAGAATCCAATGAAGAGTGCTTGGAATGTAATTCGAAAGTCATCAAATAGTAGTAATCCTCTACGCAATATCGTAATCAATGAAGACGCTACTGTTATTTCTGATCCAAATGTTCTTGCAAATATGTTTAATAATTTTTTTATCGATCAGCCTATAAATATTGTTCAGCAAATTCCTCAAACAAATTTGCCCACTGCAGTTAATGATGATGTCGTAAGAGGCACTTCTAATTCCCAAATTATGCTGTATCCGTACACGGAAACTGAACTTAGCAGTCTTCTGCACCGTCGATTAAAAAGTAAGCGCTCTTCTGGCCCAGACGAGATTCCTATGTTTCTGTTAAAACAAGTATTACACACAATAATTCCTCAATTAACTTACTTGGTTAATCTCTCGTTGTGCACAGGTGCATTTCCTCAAGTTCTCAAAACTGGTAAAATTATTCCTTTATTTAAAAAAAGTGATCCTTGTAATTTGGAGAATTACAGACCAATTACTCTAACCTCTGCTTTTTCCAAACTCTTCGAGTATTGTTTTTTAGACAGATTATTTAACTTCATTGAAATTAACAATATTTTATCGAAATCTCAACACGGTTTTAGACCCAATAGATCTACGGGTACCGCAATTCACGATTTATATAATTCAGTTGTAAGTTTTATGGAAGCAAATGAATGCCCTGTTGGGATCTTTTGCGACCTCAGTAGGGCATTCGACTGTGTCGATATTAGTAAGTTGATGAGGGATCTTTCGAAATACGGAATAATTGGTGCAGCATCTAGTTGGTTGAAATCTTTTTTGTGTAATCACCTACAATATGTATGTATCCGTCACATGGATAAGGGTAGTATAACTTGTGTTAATTCTAACTACAGGGAGGTATCCATGGGAGTACCTCAAGGTTCCATTCTTGGGCCTGTCCTTTTTCTTCTATATGTTAATGGTCTTGATATTTTATTTCCCAATACCAATAATGTCACAATGTACGCAGACGATACTACAATTGTTGTTTCTGATAAACACGAAAATACTCTAGAATCTGGATGCAACAATCTTCTTAGTATTCTTAGTCAATGGTTCTGTAGTAAGTCTATATACTTCAACGTTCAAAAAACCTTTTATATGAGATTTCATAACCGTCAAAAAGACAGTAGTAACTTAAACTTGACAATAAATCAATTTCCTATATCAAAATCGAACTGCCTAAAATTCCTAGGTCTGTATATAGATGAGTGCCTGACGTGGAAACAGCATTGTGATTACCTAATATCCAAGCTGAATTCCCTACTTTTTCTGTTTAGAAACCTACGTAGATTCTTATCTAAAAATAATATAATTATGTTATATTTTGCGTATGCAGAATCTAGATTACGCTATGCGATCTGCTTCTGGGGTGGCTCTCCTGCAGCACACTCGGTATTCTTGGTTCAAAAAAGGATTATCAGGTGTATAGAAGGTGTGTCACAGCGTGAAAGCTGTAAAAACTTATTTAAAAACTTAGGCATTTTAACTTTACCATCTTTGTTTGTCTTCGAATTACTAGTTTTCACGTTTTTAAACAAAAGTGATTTCAAATCACATAAAGATATTCATCTTCACGATACACGCAACAAAGAAAAATTATTAATTCCACAAAGTAGCTGTAAGATCTCCTACAATGCACCCAGCAGTTTAGGCCCAAAATTATATAACCTTCTATCGGATGACCTTAAAAATTGTAAAACATTGCATAATTTTAAAAGCAAACTTAAATCTGTACTTGTTAATAAGTGTCTTTATTGTGTCAATGAATGGTATTTGTAACTTGTATTTTTATGTTTCCTGTTGACTCATGTATAGATCTTGTACATTTTTATTTATATTGTTTATACCTTTATATTTATACACATTTATACACTTTGTATACGCTTCTACGACGATTCCTATACACTTGTTGTCTTTATGGAAAATAAATTATTATTATTATTATTATTATTATTATTATTATTATTATTATTTAATACTAATTCTTTTTTACTTCTCTTATATTTATACCTGGAAGAAAGCGTAAATAAGTCGATAACTAAATAAGTTATTTTGAACTCTGCCACGAATTTGTTTTGCAATGACTAAAACTATTTCTGCGAATTAAACGCGCCAGAGTGCTTTTAGTTATTTTTCTTACCGCAGAAAAACGCTTCAAAGATGAATAATTAAGTAACCTTAACGAATCTATTAACTAATATGAACATACAAAAAAGAAATATTCTTTTATAAATAATTGTTTCAACTGAAAATTTAACGGAATTGCTAATGATTTGAATTATAATTTAACAAAGTAATTAACTCAGTGATAATAACTACATCAAAGAGCATTATAAGAAAATATACCTTTTTCAAAGTGATAGAAAATGATAAATTTGTTTTATAACAGAAAATGGCGAAATTTTAAATGGAATTTTTAAAATGTTATAAAGTTTAAATATAGCTTTCTATTTACCTTAATAAAGCTGATGTTGTAGTGTATTATTATTGTTCCCGATGTGTGGCCATTTGGAGCATTTGTTTCTAAGTTTTTTCATGGACGAGCAAAGGTGAGAACATTGACGTAAATTTCGAAAGTTCATATTCAGCCGAAAAAACTGGCACTCTTCAGCCTAAAATTTGGAAGTATAATAAGAATAAATATCTAAAATTAATGCATATAAACATTCGATCAATTTTTAATAAAAGTAACGATTTAGAAGTGTTTTTATCATTAAGAAATCCGGACATTCTTTGTGTGACTGAGCATTGGATACCTGAAGCTGCCCAAAATTGCATAAACATCTCGGACTATAATTGTTCTGCGTTCTTTGGTAGGAGCACAAAACTTCACGGTGGAGTTGCCATATATACTAGAAAAAATTTTCATTTCCAAACACAGGAGCTCACCAGCCTAAGAGACTACAACGTAGAACTGCACTTTGAGTGTGTTGGCATAAGTTTTTTAGTGCAAAAATATCGTTATTGTGTGTTAGCTGTGTATCGCTCCCCAAATGGGAACTTTGAAATGTTTGTAGAAAATCTGATTCATGTTTTATCTGTTGTGTTTAAAAGTCACAGGTATGTAATATTAGTAGGTGATTTAAACGTAGATTCTATGAAAAGTACAATAAACAAAAAAATTCTGTTTGATGTATTTGAAGGCTTCGAATTAAGTTCGTTCATTAATGATATGCCAACGCGTATTATGAAAGAAAGCGCTACGTCTATTGATTACATTATAGGAAATGTTAACGTAACAACAGAAATTCTTGATTTCGACCTCTCTGATCATACAGTCCAACAGGGAGTGATTACAATAATCAATCCCGAAGATAATAATTCAGGAATAAATAATACAGCAAAAACAAAAATTGTACGTAGGAAAAATTTAACTGAATTTAAAAGCTTGCTAGGAAATCATACTTGGTGTGACATATTATCAGAGACCCGAATAAACGTAGCCTTCGATAAATTTTTAAATGTATTGACGGAAATGTTCGATATTGCTTGTACAAAACGCGAAATAAAAATAGGACCAAACAAAAAATTACCAAAGAGCTGGGTAACACCAGAAATTCAAGCGTGGCGACTTCGATTAAAGGACCTGTATGTATTACAAAAACAATGTCAGGCAGAAAAACTAACTACTCTATATAAAGTGGAAAAAAGGGCATATAGTAAAATAATAGCACAAACTAAACGTACCTAATTATTACGGAAATAAAATATTAAATTCGGATAATAAAGCTAAAGAAGTTTGGAAAATCGTAAAAGAGCAATCATATGGACCCCCAAAACCCACAAACGATTTTATAATTATCGAAAATTTAACGGTGTGCGATCCTCTTCAGATAGCAAACGAGTTTGGAAATTATTTTTCTTGTTTAGCAGCAAATAAGTTAAATTCACATTTTAATCAGCAGTCTAAAAAGGGTACTTCATCCCCAGCAAATCTAAACACATTATTTATGAAACCAGTTGATGAACGTGAAATAAAAAACATTATTGCTAATTTAGTAAATAAGACATCTGTTGGCATTGATGAACTTTCAGTATCATCATTAAAACAAACAGCAGACGAAATTATACAGCCTTTAACTTATTTATGTAATCTTTGTTTTGAAAAAGGTGAATTTCCCACTTGTTTAAAAACTGCTTGTGTAACTCCTATTTTGAAAAAGGGAAATCCTGTAGATGTAACCAATTACAGGCCCATTTCTGTATTATCCCCTATTTCAAAGGTTATTGAAAAAGCAATAGCATCAAGATTAATCGAATTTATTGAAAAACAGAAATTATTAACTGAAGCCCAACATGGATTCAGAAAAGGTCGGTCGACCGAAACTGCCTGTTTTGATTTTACTGAATTTATCTACAAATCCTTAGACAGTAACTTATACGTCGTAGGTGTATTCTTCGACCTGTCTTGCGCGTTTGATTCCCTGAATCACGAATTTATAAAACACAAAATCGAAGCTATGGGCATTAGGGGAGTTGCAAACAATTTAATTTTTTCTTATTTAGAAAATAGGCGGCAAGTTGTAAAAGTAAATGGTTATCTTTCAAAACCCTTTGACTTAAAATTAGGAATACCTCAAGGATCTGTTCTAGGTCCTCTAATCTTTTTGTTATTTATTAATGATATTACTTATCACATAATGTCATCGCAGTGCCAAATATTTTTTGCAGACGATATCTCATTTGTTATCACGACACAAAACGATGACGAATTACAACACAAAGTTAACCTATTACTAAACGATTTTAAAACATGGTGTGATAAAAACAATCTTATTGTAAATATGGAAAAAACAGCTTGTATGTATTTTCACAAAAAAAGAATAAAAGAACTACTCTTCAAGTGCAACCCAAGTCACAGAATCACACAATCTAAAAATGTTAAATTGCTAGGAATGATGTTGGATGAAAAGCTCCGATGGTCAGATCAAATAGATATGGTCTGTAAAAAATTAAATAAAGCATACTTTGCGTTACTTAACTTAAAACAAACTTGATCCCGCAAACAATTGGTATCTGTGTATTACGCTATGGTACACTCTATAATTTCGTACAACATAATTATTTGGGGTAGTGCAGCAGAAGTAAGCAGGGTTTTTATAGTTCAAAAGAAAATTATGCGTCTTATTTTCAATAAAAAACCAAGGGAATCTTGCCGTAACATATTTAAAATTAACAAAATTCTAACAGTTACAGATGTCTTTATTTATAAATGTATATTATTTGTAAGAAACAATAAACAAAAGTTTTTGTTAACAAAACTCGTTCATCAACATGAAACAAGGAACAAAGATGATATTTTTATAAACAATTACTCTATGTCCCTTTACACAAAATCGCCGGCGTATTGCTGTAGTGCAATATTTAATAAGTTACCAGTAGAATTACGGAACTTAAGTAACGACATTAAATTTAAGAAAGAATTAAAAAACTATCTAAACTGCAATACTTTTTACAATATAAAAGAGTACCTGACATGTTAGTCTGCCATTTAATGTATTTTTATTTATTATTATGTTATGTTATTATATTAATGTTATTAATTTACTGTTTGTTATTTTATGACGTATTACTATACAAAATATGTTTGTGCACTAGTAATTAATAAAGAATCTATCTATCTATCTATCTATCTATCTATGGTGTTTCAACTTTTAATTCAGTATCTGTAACAAAGAACTAGACAAATTTGCGAAATACTCGTACTTGGAAAGAGCTTTGCGGAATTCCTTTGAGAATACGGGAACTATTTATTGAATACGTCGAATTGCTTTTAATTCTCAGTGGAGTCTCAAGGAGAAAATGGAACGACATCTATGCTTTTCCAAAATTTAGTGTCACGTTTCTAAATTTTTTAGTGGGAATTTGTTGAAAACTCCAGCTTTGTTCACAAAAAGCTTTGGGTAACTTTTATTTTTTATTACAAAGACCTAGAAACATTAACGATTGAAATTTTGAAAACTTGAGTGCATTATTGCAGGATTACGTTTGCATAATTTTTAAATGCGGTTCATTCGTTTTAATATTTAATATTTGATTAAATTTTTTGGTAGAGTAAAATGCGTGAAGCGCTTCCTATATACGAAGGACTTGACTTTTTTGTTCTTTTTAATTAAAAAATCCATAAGCGATGAACAAAAAAATTGTGCAATTTTTATTAAGTTTCATAAGACATCTAATAAATTCCATTGGCTGCAAAGTTGTTATGACATTCTTGCTATGCTAGTAATTTAGTTGTAGCAAGTTTGATTCAGTAAAGCTTTCTTTTAGGTTTACTAGCTATTTAGAGAAACTTCTCAGCTTTGATTTTTGCGAACGAATAAGAAATATCCGTTTTTTTTTTTAATTGGAAGGGGAGGAAAATGCCTATTGATAAAAATTAAATGCTAGTGACATTGTGAATGTTAATCCAAACTGAAACTTTTCTAAGAAAATCGTGCTGACACAGTAATCTTTTAAGATGAGAGGACAAATTGGATAGCATTTGTCTTGGGCTTAATGAAGGCGGTTTTAATGATTTTTATCCTTATTAGATCCGCATTGATTATTTTCTTGTACAAATGCCAACAGACATTAGTAATCAACCAAGTTTCCTAATAGACGATCTCGAAGTACTCGAGATTACACTTTTTATACCGAGATTTAAACTCGGTAATAGCCTGTGCGTGTTTCCCAACAATTTGTTATTTAAAGTGCGATAATTTATAACAAAGTTAGACCCTTGCTTAGTTATCGTGAAATACAAACTTCACTTTCTAACGAGTTACAATCGAAGTTTTGTAATTAAAGCAAAATATCTTAAATTTAAGATGAACTGAACTGAATGTTATTAATGAGCGGAAAATTTTATTGTCAACCTAATAAATTCAAAGGTAGTTGAGTTCACGGAAGAAGACGTTTATGCTTCATTTACTCTTTTGGCAACTTTACTAGATAGAACTTTACAGACTTTCACCACGCAAACTTTTACTACCTTTAACGGTAATGAGCGTATCTTGGGAGTTTCTTCCAGATTTAAACCTAATTACGGGGAATAAAGAAAAATGTCAGACTCGTACTTAATTTAGGATGATAAATATTTAACGACTTAAATTATGATTTTATTTCCGACAGCTTGCAAAACGAAGTTTAAAGAAATTTCCATGATAATAATCGAGCAAATAATTTATTGCAATTCTAACTTCAGTTTTAATAGACATAATTAGCAATTACACCTCTAAGTTAATAATAACAGAAGAATGAAGAGTGAAGATAAGTGTCATCAACTGACAATCCTGAAGGATATTTGGCAAAGTGTACAGTTGGAAATGAAAAAATACTAACCAGTTAATGTTCACAACAAACAAACAATTTATAAACGAAAGAGATTACAAGATTTATCCTTAATCAAAGGTAATTTTATTTTGAACGAATTTAAGTATGTAGCTTGGATTATTTTAAGATCTGCATGTCAAAATATTCTTCAGCACAAACATATTTGAAGAAAAACTACCACTAAGCTAACTTTCTTGGTATTACAGTTTTAATTTCAATTGAATCTTTGGCCCACCATCGAAGCTTAAATATTAATAAATAATTTTACTCGTCTCTTATAAATTAATACAAACGTTAATTAAAAAACTCAAAAATATGAAATTCATTTCCTGTACAAATGCATACATCCAAAAATTGACGTTAACGTTTAGATATTTTAGTTTAAATTTAAATTTACATAAATCTTCCTGAACTTACAGAATTTTTTTTTGTGTAGCAAACTTTAAACCTACCCAGCTCACTTATTGTCGTCATAAATGTGAAAGTAAAAGCTGGAATAAGCTCTTGAAAACGTTATTCATGTTAAAGTCCCATAATCGTGTTGTTACGTTTATAATACATCATAGGATTGTTACACGTTTTGAAGGATTATAGTACGAACCTTGGCCTCTGGCTTGATGTTTATTTCACACGCATAACAGAATACCCGACAGGGAGTGGTACTACCCTTGTTATATCGAATTTCCATAAGCATCCACCTGTGCCGCATTATACAAACAACATTTTAAAGGTATCCGTTTGAACTTTGAACGCGTCTCTTGTTTGTATTTATATTAAATGTATTTCCTTTCCTTTAAGAAGCTCGAATTTCATATAGGGAAGAGTTGTTTTAATGCTGGCGTTTTACGTATTAACTAAAATGTGCTGGGCGTACAACGAGGAAAGATTTAATCAGAATTGTGACTGAAGTTAAATATACTCAAAAGTTTTTTAATTACTTTGACTTAATCTATAATTAAATCATAATAGGGGTTATAATTTGCTCGGTTTTACTTGTGTGTATAATTAAGGAAGTTAAAACAATGCCTGATTTTATTACCATCTCCACTTTTACATGTTTTATATTTTGTTGAATTGGTTTTATGAGGTGGTAGGTGTAACATTATTAAGAACCACTCGAACAGTTTAGGGTTGATTGCACCGATTTTACTTAAAATTTAAGGACAGCTTAAACCAAAAACTGGCGTAGTAACACAACGATAGCTAAGCAAATGTTTTAATTTAAAGCAAAAATTTATTTGATCATCATGGAGTTGCTTTGGAATTTTTTGGTTTAAACTACGCTGAAGCGGAGTTTTTTGTTAATTTAGTTTATTAAGCATTTAAAATAAAATCGCACAGAAATCTGGAAGTTAATCATTAAATAGAAGTATTATTTTTAAATTTTTAACTAAATATGTTTTTAAAAATCAAACTACTTCGGAGCTTTAAAGTGCAAAGTCAGAATGGGAAAACTGGGAAAATGAGATTCCATAAGCTTTAACCTGAAATTGAAAATTATTTAAGGAATTTTTTGAAGGAAAAGTGCATTAAAATTGGGGAAAAATGAAAAAAGCTTAAACTGTGGAAATTTCTGAGAAGGAAAAAAGGAGTGGAGGTACTGAACCGCAATTTGAATTTTGAATTTAAAAATCTTAAAAAAATTTTTAAAAATTTTTCAAAACATATTAATACTGCGAAGGAAGTATAATAAAAGAGTCAAGTCGATTTCAAAAATAGGTATTCTGATTAATTTTCTAGTGTAAAAGTTTGACATTATTAATTTAAAGTATTACTTATATTAAGAGAATTTCAAAGTTATCCAAACCTTTCTTAAAAATTATTTAAAATTTGCTTTTGAAATAGAAAGAAAGCCATATGAAGATCAGCAAAAGGGAACGGATCCATTCAAGAAAGAGATGACAAATTTCCAAAAAATTTACTGACTTTTCTCTTCTGAAACTCCGCATTATTTTGACAAATATTTAGAATGGAAATGCAAGAAACGTTAAACGAACAGTGTTAAAGTCGAGGAAAAAAGAATCGCAAATACAACAAAATATCCAAAAAACTTTTTGTTTGCAATTTTTACATTTTAAAATTTTATAAAGTGCATTTTTTTAAAAACGGAAAAAACTGGAGAGTTGATATTCACGTGGTTATGCTATTTAAGAACTTTAATTAAAGTTAGTCGATTAAATCTTCAGATGAAAGTTACAACTTATGTTTTTTTCTAAAAATCCAAATTTCTGAAAATTTGTGACAACCTCAGAAAAACGTTGAGAAATATATTAGTAAAACTGAACTAACGAAGGTAAGCAAATTACAAAGGCAAGGTATCCTTTACAAAAGAAGGCGATTTAATATTTTTAAGCTTCCGTATTTTCTTAAATATAAAACAATTTTAGGAAAAATTAACTGTCTAAATTCTTCGGAATCATAAACCATGACAAATAAACCTTCAAACAACATATTTACTTAATACTTTTTATAAGGTTATTCAAAAAAGCTATATTTTGAAGCTGCTACCGCTTTTTATTTAAAAATTAAGGTTTACCCAAAATAGAATTATGCTTATGTTTGTAAATCAGCGAATTAATTTAATTCTATTTAATACTTGAGTAGGTTGCATTTGCTGATAATTTTGATGTAATATATCTCCAATTTGTTGTGAAAGTAACTCTTCCAACTCCTCAATAGTCGCAGACTTTCGCTTGGGAAGAACTAATAAGTAAAACTTCGAATTTGGAATTTATTTATTTTTTATATTACTAAACTCACTATTTATGGATATGTATATTGAAACAATGCTTATATTTAGTTGTACTTTAACTAAGCTCATATGTTAGATTAAAAAATCGATCTCATAAACGAACGTACAAGAATTTTTCATTTATCGAAGCTATATTTTGAAAATTTCAATGATTTGGGTTAAAAGTCGTTGGTATTATAAATTACTAATTTTGAAATGCCGGGTTAAGGTAGATGAATTTCTTTGCTTCAATTAAAAATTATCTGTCAATGAAATAAATTGTTTCTTATAAATTTTGGAATTTTCCCAGGCAATAATAATCTTATTTTGAATAGGAAAATACATAAACATAAGTTTAATGGTAAACTTGTGAGGTTCGCATTTAGTTCTTAAAGATTTTAATTTTAAATTTCTACTCTGAAATCCTAATTTTGAAGCAGGCATTTTGAGTAGTGGCATCTTGGTTTAAGTAGTTTAAAAATTATAATTAAAATAATAATCCTAATGATAGTAACAAAGATATACAAATAATATAATATAATAATATAATCGCGAACCTATACTGGAATCAGTCAGCTTATGTAAATATAGATGGCAACGAAACAGCGTCCTCTCACCGACCTTATTTAACATCGACTCAGAAAAAATATTTCGAGAAGCACTGAACGACGGTTATACAAGCAGCTAAGAAGAACTACAAACCCTTCTTGAGAAAACCAATACAATATGCGAGAAATATGGACTTAGCTTAAACGCCTCCGAGACAAAATGCATGATCATCAGCAAAAACGCCCAGCCTTTTACAGTTCTGACTTTAAATAATCAGACTATAGAACAAGTCGAGAAATACACTTCCTTGGGAACCATAGCAAACAAGAAGAAGGAACTCGTAGCTGCAAAACCTACGCCAGTGGTTTGAGATGTCATCTGTGCAATTATTTAGACAATCAGTTGATGAAGTAAGAATATCTATGCTAATCGCCAACGTTCGTAGAGAATAACGCACCAGAAGAAGAAGAATGAAAGTAATGATAATAAAAGCATGTAACGAGAATGTTTGATATGCAAGTATCATTTTTTTAATTACAAATATCGGGGTATCTCTGGTAACCACTTAATTTTCTAGAGCGGGGGAAATATAAAAAAATCAATGTTAATTTCGGCGTTCTTTAAAAAACCCATTTCTAATTAAACTGAAAATTTATCAGGATAATAAATTAAGTCAATTTTGAGGTAGATTGAGGACCGCATATTTTGTGAAGCATCTACGAAATTAAATTATCGTTTAGAAATTGAAATTTAGGTCAAATATGGACCCTACCCTTATAATCACGAATATCACAACAAGATCTTGAAACCGCTAAATTTCATAATACATAAGGGTTTACACGTAATTATGTAACCAGAAGTATACTTCAAGTTTACTACGTTTCGAGGGTTAATTTCGGTAGTCCACCTGTTAATTACTAATTAATTCCGGTCCCAAGTGACAAACAAAACAACTTGGAATTATTATTAAATATTGATTCTGACACTTAAGTAGTACTTACCCCAAATTGAGTCTATTACGGAGGCTACAATAATAGATTCTGAATTTAATCCTGAATAAGTAATATCCTTGCATTAATCATAGGATTTTCAATCGAATTGCCGTTGCCGTTGAATACAACCGATCGAAAAGTTCAGTACGTAACGAACAGACAGCGGGATATGTACTTTTACGGTATTTCCTGTCATCGTTATCAAAACGCGAATTTCGTTTCTATCCTTTTTTGATTTCCTTGTGATATCTTAATAAATATGATCGTTGTGACTTCTGCAAAGACTAAATTTAGCTGTGCAAGTCCTCACGTGGAAGATTTTAATGGAAATAATGGTAAAACCTTTATTTTGTATTTTTCGATATTCTAACGACCTAACGAGGAATACAAGTTAGAATGTTTGTGGGAAGGAGGAAACTACACAACTTAAAAAATACCCCTAAAACGAAACCAAATACTTTAAGGCGCGAAAAACTTTTTATATCTTTAAATATGTCAGAATTTTATATCTTCACAACAAGAAGAGCGGGTATAAATTCGTAAGTTGAAGCTATTCGAGAACACATTACATATGTAATAAGAAAATATAAAGGCGAATGACGTTAGCGCCACGCAGAATAGCAAAGGAACATACAAATTTAATGTAATGTGTTCGTTGAACGTGTTGATATTTTCGTACATTCTTTTAGTATTATTATTATTATTATTATTGGGTTTTATAGTCACCCATGATTTTATATTAGTTTTATTTCTTATAAATTAATAATTAAACTTTATAAATTAACTTTTTGTGCCTTTTACAAATTCTAAAATCTCAGCTGCACTCCAGCTTATAAATTATGTATGTTGTAAATATTAACGGACTTATGTAACGCAACGCGGCGTTATTATTGATTTAACAACTCTTTTAAAATTGTTTATTAACGATGATGTCCTCGACTTGTATTTTTTGAAATCGATAATAATACAATTACCATTTACTTCATAAAGAACACGCTTGAATTGTAAATGGGAATAAATAGTACCCTCGAATATTATTAAATTCGTGACGGCTCTGTTGGGTTTCATTACATCACGTGTAAAACGCTACACTACATTATTACTGTGAAAATAAGTTATCCTTTATCCGGTGCCCTCATAAATATTTATTCTTTATATTGGTGACCTATATTTGCGAAAATTCATGGACGGATTTAGGCTGTTTAATATTTGCTTTGTTTATGTATGCATTTAACGGTAAAATACGAAAATTATAATTTTTCAGTATGTAGAAAAATAGGTTTTTGAAATTCGGATTTATAGCAATTTGCTTACAAATTAAATATTAAAAGAAATTTGGTTACAAAGGAAATTGCGGGGGCTTTAAATATGAGGCAACAAAAAGTGGGAAACTGGCAGCCAAAATAGAATGATATTTAAAATACCATAACATGTGTATTTTGTTAGAGTGATGTAAAGGCCAAAAATAGAGTTTTAACAAGTACACGTACTGAAAAAATTTGCTGAAACAAATAACGTGCCGAAACTTATCATTAGCGAAAGGAATATATGCAGTGGATTATTGCTGAAATATGCGCATATAATATGCACACTATTTTTTAAATACCTACATGGACTAATATTGAGAATATGCACATGCATATGCAATAGTATATGTTCAAAATGAAGTTTTTTTCTCAAAATGGACCCAAGAATAACCTCCTTAAATATTAGCATGTTATTAAGAAACACCCTGTATATTATTATGAATTTTTAAACCTGCAGATTGCATAGAAAGTTTACTGGAATTTTCTTTAACGTTAGCCGCTTACCGAAGAAGCCTTAATACGAGTATTAGGTTTATTACAGATGTTTCATTCTTGGATTTCATGCTATCGGTGGATTTGGGTATAATATTCATGAGTCATGACGAAACCAAAATCATGTTATTCTTTATCCATTCATGTTTAATGCATTCTCTCTTAATGTGCCCACTGTTTCTTCTAACGATTTTTTGTTTTTGCTTACCCTGCTTGTGTAATAAGGCACAATTCCAAACAACATGAAGTTTAACGTTAAATTTTTACTATTCCGTGGAGACAAACAACTTTGGAAAATTCCCAAAGCAGAATATTACTACTCTATTTAGAACAAGAAACCTAATTCCGATTTAAACCTAAACTGGAGGTTGTGGTCTAATCCAGTGGAATCCCTGATAACCCTAGAAAGCTCAATTTTATCAAGGAAGTTTCCACTGAGTTGCCGAAATCTATACAAATTTTATGTATTTTTAACACTTTATGGTTTTCATAATTATTCCGTAAGTATTCCAGTAAGTCCATAGTCAGCTGAATATTTCAACTAAGTTGCTTGCTTAAAAAATGTTTTTAAATATCTTGTGTTATCAAAATCTAGCAGAACGATAGGCAAGAAAACCTTTACAAACTGCGTTATTGGTTTAGCAACTTCGTTTTCATGATTCAAATATTTGTTTTATTGCTTTAAATTTGCCTTTGCTATCTCCAACTTTAATGCCTACATTGTTTTGTCGGGTAAGAGTAGGTAGTACAGTTGTGTTATTGATGCGCTATAAAGTTTACGACTTTAATTTCAAGTTCTTTAAAAATATGTCTAAAGCAGTGATATTTACTGGTTACTGCCACTAATAAGACAAATTTGTTTGATTCGTTAAAAGAATTTTAATTTTTATAAATGTGAAAAGTTTTACTGATGTTATTTCTTGGGAAATATAAATATTAATCATAAAAACTAATCAGTAATGATAAGTTTTTTGGAGATATATATTTTTTCATAGTTTTTTCTTGTTTTGACTATCACAATTCGTTTCATTCTGTGGTAAATCAAGTTTAAATAAGAATTTAATATCAGTAATTAATTGAATTTCCGATCCGAAAAGCTTGAAATCCACTTCTCATTTCGCCAAAGGAAAGGTGGCAATATTCTAATTAGTGTCAAGTTCCCTCAGGCCAATCGACTTAGAGATTAGGAGTTAGTTCAGTACTTCCAGGAATTTAACTCGATTCACAGTCTGTCCGTGCTTTAGAGGGTGTTTATTAGTAAGGCATTGCGTATTAAATGACCTTATAAACAGCCCCGTAATGAGATGCTAATTCGAAAACAATTGAATTATAAATCACCCCGCTCTGCATGTATTCTTTAATTTAATTAATGTGTCACTATTTGACTTTTTAATATAATTACCTATCCTGATTTAAATTATATCATGGAGGAATTGTATTTTTACCTTATCGATATCACTTTGGCAGATGACCTTGGTACTAATTTTTCTTATATCTGTTCACATGTGTTATTACGTAGTCTGTTGGAAATGTTTAATTTAGGAATTCGATTTTTAGTTTAATAAAAGAAAGAACTCCCCTTAAAAAATATACGAAGTGTTTTGGTGTTCTAGAGAGCTTTTATTTAAGCTACCACAAAAGCTTATAGTTTTTATAACCTTTAACCTATTTCACATACGGTTAATCAAAGCACCTGACAGTTGAATATTATTTGATTAAAATTGATGTAAATAATTTATCCTTCGGATGAGCACACGTTCAGATACAGTTAAGAATAGTAGGTGCGAAATTAATCATAGAAAATTATAGAGGAAGCGATTAATTCAGAAAATATAACTCTGGTGGTTATGTTCTAGTCATTTATTTTAGTCGGTGTAATTTTCCAGTCGAAACAAGTAAATTCTGACGTGAAAATGTAGAGATTGCGAACGAACCTGCAAATTATGGTTGAAATCCATCGAAATCATTTAATGTCAGTTAATTTCGTCCCTGCGCTTACAGTTATTAAACTCAGGGATAAAATGCAATGTTTATGAATTATAATTACTGAATTAAGGATTATAGGCTTGCATTGGGGGTGTTTTAGTAATTTGATGGTTTCATTAATGTTTCAAACTCGTGTACAGCACTAAATGTTGTATTAATTTTACATTAATACCGGATTTAGTTTTATATTGTTTTCCGGGATGATCCCCATGTTTTAATCCGCGTATTAAAAGATACGTTCATTTACATCCCACGTTAATCGTGTCTGATGAATAAATATTTTAATAAACTGACGTTAAGGTTTATCCTTTTACGTTTATTGCGTATACAATATACATGCCTCACATTAGCTCATAGTTGATTTAGTTTAATCAAGGGTTAATAGAATGCTAAATTAAACTTTGTTTGTCTGTGAAACTTATTAAAAGTAGTGACTTTTTATAACACATGGAATTTTAGTAAAGCTAAATTAATGATTCAGAAGTAATCATTTGAACTTTTGAAGGAATCCAAAATTTCTGTGATTTAAACCAAAAATTCTTTGAAATATATTCTTCCAGGTTTAGTTATAAATGATTGCATTTTTTGGGGCACTTTTTCTTCTATTTGCAAATTTTCTTTTATTTTATTCAGCAGGTCTTAGAAACTTAATTTACCAAAATTTAAAAAAATTGTGTTCGGTTAAATAGAATTGATTTTCAAATGCTAAAATTAATGATTAATACCGATGCGATTGAGCTTTATATTTACCAAAACAATATATCTTCAATTATATATTCATAATAATTTTTTGCAAACCTTGAATTTTATTTTAAATAGCATGAACAACGTTTCAGCCCTCGTATTTTCCCCTATTTTAGCTCATGTTAACATTGTTTTGTGTTTTTATTTCCTAATGTAGTATTAATTCGTTTTAGCTTGTTTCTAGAGTTTTGAAACTAACTAAACAGTGAATTTAAAATGAACACAAATGTACAACCTAAACATGCTTTATTTGAATAACAACTGTTTTTTTTTATTATAACTACTGGGTTTGTAAATAAATGTAAAACAGTAATATCGGAGATTAAAATAGTAATATTCAAACGTTTTGATTATTTACCTTTTTCCTATATTTAATTAATTAATTAAGTCAGAGTTACTACCTGATTTGTGAAAGTTTTATTTCCTAAAAATGATTGTCTTACACGCTAAAAATATATTATTGATATTTTTTAACGGAAGTCAAAACTCGATAGAAATGTGTGTAATACAAACACAAAATCAGTTTTATATGTGCGCGGAGTTGCGTAAGTCAAGCTAACATGATAGCCAAACATCTCATGGGGATTTTCTTTTGGGACGCAACATCACATACTTCTTAACAGATCTACACGATTCTCGATAGCTTCCCTCGAGAAAACTGATAGGTTGATATAATGAATAATATAATGCGGTATCTCATTTCTTCCCCTTAATAGCTTGCTTGGTTTAACGAATTGGTTGTTATTCGTGTAGGTGGGAGATTGGATTCTACTTTTTGCTATTATATTTCTTTTTTCGACCTCCTGATTAGTAAGTGGACCATTATTGACTAAAAATTAGAACCGTAGTGGAATTTACCTTTTGTTTATTGTTGTCATAGTAATGAATGTAATAACAGTACTACAATATTACTTACGCGAACGGCGTACTCGTAAGTGAACATTATACTCCGCCATGTGACTCCACCCACTGCGTAATTTTATTGTGACAACTGTCAATCATGTTAATATAATTTTAATATTATTACGTTTTTTGATAATTTTTCCAGGCGGTCGACCAAATAGTACCTATACTTATGCGCCTTGTTCCGTAAGTATTGTTTTGGCCTCGCATGCCTCGGTTTTCCAAACTGCGTGCTCGCCCAAAAAAATATTACTTACGAGCACTTGGCACGTAGGTAATATACTATTTCGTCTTTAAATAAGATTATCCTAAAAAGACAAAATGTTCCCATTTTTTAAATTATGATTCCCAATTGTCTCATTTTCCATTTTTAAAATTTCTTATGAAAGCCCTTTTAAGGAACCTTATCCTTTAGGGGAAAGCCAAAAAATCATGTTGATTAAGTATGCATAATTTGAAAACCAAGGATAATAAAAATTTCTTCAATAAGCAAAATTGGCGGTACGGTGCAAATATAGCTTTTTCTAAAAAAATTCTAAAAATGTTGAAAAACACTTTAGAGTCTTAAAATAAATCCAAATATTTACAAGATTTGTAACAGCAGCGTTTGTGTTAACAATATTTCAGTAAAGTTCATATTCCAAACGTAACAACAGCTGTAGTAATACAAAAGTTTCTTGTTAGTATTGTTCCAAGTCGCTTTATCTATGAATAACTACCCACAGTCTAACCTCCATATTAATTTGGCAAGAATAATGTTGCAGTGAAAATGAAACATTGCACAAACAGCCGGAAGCACATTAATCCAAAACAAAGCAAAACCCATTTTCAACTTATCCAAAGTATTTGCATTTTCTCATACACAGAATCTATTAATTATTGTAATTAAATGAAAACAAACATCCTGGATGAAATTATAACATACATATTTATTGTTTGTTTATGTGCTGAGAAAACTGAGGTTGATATTTAAATAGTTATTTGTTTCATTAGTACAAAAAATGTATGATTTCGGGACAAGTAAGACAGATCTCTTTTTGATATCTGAAATCTGCGACTAATAAGTTTTCGTCCAGTACTGGAAAAAACTTATTGAAAGCGACGTCAGACAGGGGGATACCATCTCCCCCAAACGTTTTACGCTCACGTTTGAAAACGTGTTTAAAAGGTTGTCTTGTGAAAAAAGGCCATAGAGCTCTAAATGAATGTCAACAACACATACGTAATGTCACATTCACAAAGATAACTCTATGTAAACAACCACAAATTCCTAACTAAACTAGGTAAAGAAGATCAAGCTGCGAGTAAAACTAAGTAGGTTGGACGGCCTTTGGAGATCTAAGTTGGGTTCTAAGAAATCAAGAGGTGCCAATTAGTTTTGAGATCAAAGGTATGAAACAGTTACATTTTGCCCGTGATCACCTATGGCTATGGCACAAAGACGATGGTACTTACGCTAAAACGCGCAACAAAACTGGAAACAACACAACGTGGCATGGAAGAGCTATATGGTATAAACTTTTTTTTTTAATATTGTATTTATTAGCAATCAGTATGTATACAAACTATAAGCTAATGTGATATCTAGTACAATACTTGACATATATGCACATGCAATGGCGTGAAGAGTTAAACATCCAGCGATGTCACCTCAGTTTTGTAGGTCGAGTGGCCATTGTCTCTTGAGTCTTCTGGTTACTGTAGGTTGTAGCAGTGTTGGCATGAGTGGATTGGGATGATTATCAAGTCTGGTATGGTGTTTAATGCTGGGCTCCTGGATGACATCACTCACGTATGGAATTTTTAAGTCCGTATGAATGGTATGGTTAGAGACGTACCATGGTGCGTTCACAATATTTCGGAGAATCTTGGATTGAGCTCGTTGTATAATCGCTGTATTGGACTTACTAAAGAGACAGAATCAGATATACAGAAACTAGACGACTTACAAAGGTCACCAATGTCGTACAAAGTATCGCGAGGGTGAAATAGAACTGGGTTGGACATGTCACTTGCAAATCATCAAGTGAACGGGTGAGTCGCATTACGAGATGGCGACCATAAACAATAATAAGCATCGGGCGACCACAAAAGAGGTGGCTGGACGACGTCAAAAAATCTCTGGAAATACATGGCACCAAACAGCCCAGAATAGGACAATTTGGCAAAATCTCGGGGAGGCCTATATGCAACGGTGGAAGAAAGAGGGCCGAGAAGAAGAAGACGTTATACACAAACAAAGTGTGAGAAAGCGTGAACCACATGTAATCACTTCATTGGTTCGGTAATCCGGTTATAATTATTACCACTTCAGCATCTTCGATGACATGAATTCCGTAGCAGATGGTTAAAATTTGATTAACTCTTTGTACGATTAATATATTTTTTTATTTTATCGCATTTTTAGATTTATTTTCATAAATTTGGCCAGTTTTTCTTCTAAGGTAACTTGTGCTACAACCATTGTCCATATAAGGCTTGTCCCAGCAATTAATATACATGTCATATTTTGACGGTAAAGATTGAATGGTGAATTTCAAAATGCTTAATTATTTCATAATTATTAATTAGAATAAACTACTTACATCAAGTAATCTTAAAATTACAATTATTTAGCTAACTTTTCTAACTATCTGCTTAATCTTACGTCTTAGATTCTGCACATTTTCGGCGACTTTTCTTGATTTGTTTTTCTCCAATTTTTTTCTTATTATTTAAGTGTAGAGCACATTTTCCTTTTTGTTTCGTAAGTTCGCTTTCACTAAAGTCCAGTATTTTTCCCTCGGTAAAAGCCGTGGACTGTTGGGGTTTTCTAAAATTTTTTTATGAATCCGTTCCAGTGTTTGTGGACGTAGTGAGGATGTCGCCAAGTCAGGCCAGAAAATACACGATGGTTGCGATTTTTTATAAAAGTTAATAGACGGGTCGGCAGGCATTCATTTGTAACACCTTTTTGCCAATTTTTTCAATACAAATAGATTTTTCTGCAGTGTGGTACTGAAGCTTAACGCAGAAAAATCATATTTAAAATGCGACTCGTCATCCATTACAAGAAATTTTCAGCTTCTGCAATCAGTCAGTTATACCACTTTCTAGATTTGGTAATGACAAGATTGAACTGCTTATCTGTTCATTTTGGAATTTTTTGCTTCTCAAATTTTTTACAATTATTGTTTCTTTGCCTAATTGGTTCGTATAGTAGACTTACTTGTGTTGAATTTCTTTTGCCCCTTACTAAAACAGATCTGTTTTTCCCATAAAATTTTGATCGCCTTTTTCTAATCGTTTACATGCTAAAAATCGTTCGACGGTTGTTTTAACAACTCATTTTGAACTATTCACTTCTTTTGCAATTAGCAAAAAAGATTTTTTGGAATTTCTCGCCCAATTTCGCGATGTACACTTTTATATGTCAGTGACATTTAAATTATTAGATAGCCGATTACCCACTCTGTCCTGAATTTCATTAGAGGAGGGGATGAGATGAAATGGGAAAAATATGTGGCCCCAAGATTTATTTTCTCTGTTAATCTAAAAAGAGGCAATGACCTTCTGCTTCTATATACAACCTATGTATATTAAGCCTATGGCTTGTATTTTTAAAACAGCTTGTTGTTCTCCCTCCATCGTTTATTTGATCTTCCTCTGTTCCTTTATCCTGTTGAGATCTGCGTCATTGCTGGATGTGTAATTCCTGTTGTTGCCATACGCTGTACATCTTCTTCACGGCCCCATCTTGCAATATCTTGAACGTGATATATTTCTCATTTCTGATTCTGTCTCGTTGTGTTTTACCAGTTATCATTCCCAATCCTGTTTCTCTTAATAATTGTTTGCTTCCTTGTTATTATAAAACCAGCGGTTTTTGCATTCCTTTTTCTCTTATCAGTGTAGTTTATGAGACTTTTTTGTTATGTCTGCATATTAAACATTTCGTAAACTTCAACATTGTTCATAATCACATTTTTCATTGTAGGGCTCTTTTATGATAAATACAGATAAATAACGGTAATAGTTATGTTGTTATGCACTTCTTAAAGGTACGTTTTCGTAAGGACACATAGGGGAGACTTGTTGGCCCGACATGATGTTTGCCGACCGACAAGTTGGTAAAATTGACAGGTGTTTATGTTGTCACTTGTCTGCAACGCACACGTCGGGAGAACGATCTTCGAATCGAAATCTGCAGTTTTCAAGATGACAGACGATGAAGTAGTACAAGTTATATCAACTTTAATAGCATTGGCAGGAAGCCATGCGATACTAGAAAATCAAAAAAAGTCAAAACGGAAACGCAAAAGATGGCCCTCAGTACAGAAAGAGAAAACGCATCTACTACTCAACCTAAAAGTCAAAGTCAAAATATGAAAAAATATTATTAGTTAAAACCTATCTTTATGTTATAATAAGCTGAGAAACTTGCAATATAGGTGGCAGCTAATAAATGTATTTATTTCCAATTTCTTAAGGATAACAAATTCAAATTTCGCACGCTTTTTCCTGAGTGCCGCATGTTTTTAGGTTTCACTATTAGACTTCCATCTCACTCTTTCACAAATTTGACGTGCATATCGTGGGCCATGAGATATCGGGATACGTCTACGTTAGAAGTTTTTTTAGCGAAGAGACGTTTGGAAGGTGCATACTGCATATAGCTCGTTAATGAATGATGTTCGCTTGCAAAGTGGATACGAGAACTTCGTTCGCATGTCTTTCACCGAGTTTGAACAGTTACTTCATCTAGTTGAGCCTCTTATTATTAAAAATTGAGTGTTTACGTAGTGACAAACGAACGCCGACTCGACATGTGCGGCTAATTTTTGCATTCGACATTAACATGTCGTCCGACTGTCCGGACATGAAATGCATTTCGTTTACATTAGAACAGACAAGTCGGCCGACATGCCAGCCGACATGTTGCGTCCTTACGAAAACGTACCTTTACTTTGTTTTGTACTTTGTTTTTTGGCAGTTTCCTACATTTTAGTATCGTGGCTGGTATTTAATCCACTGTTAATCCCAAATTGTTGCAAATAAATAATCGGCAAAAGCTTTCTTCTCGCAAGTACAATATTTTTGCTAACCTTTCGGTGATTATTTTTCGCTTTTTTCAGGGCTTAATCCTGTGTGTGATGTGTGTCCAAACTTTATTGTTATCGAAAGTCGCGAAGGTAATTACCAACGGTCAAATACCATAGAAATATCAATATTTTTTGCTTTAAGCTCTAAATAAAGCGCAAAATAATCGCCGAAACATTAGTAAAAATTCTGTAATTGTGAGGGCTTAATAATATAAGTTTTGATGTATTTTAATGAATTATCAAAATTGTATAGAGAAGTGAATCGTTAAAAATTTAATTTCTAATTTTTACGGATTCGCTGCTTGTGTATTTGTAACAGTCAATTACAAGATGAAGATTTTATTCTATAAAGTTAATCCCAGATGTTATATCTCCTAGTTTTTGAGTCTATTTTGTATTTATTGGAATTAGTTGTTTGCTATATTTACGAATAGTTAGAAATATTTCGAAATTTAAGTTTAAATACATTCCGGTTTATACTCAATGCTTGGCTTTTTTTGTTTACTACTACTATGCAAAAGCTTTTCAAAAGTCTCATAGGTATATGTAGCAAGTGTTGTCTGCCTATCTAGTATCATTAATTTTTACCTCTTTTGCTGCTGTTTAATACCTTTATTTTTTCTTATGCCCATTTTTAAAATATGTATATCGTGTTTCCGGATCCGAATTACCTTATTCATATCCTCCTTTATTTTGGATATTCAGAGAAACCCCCCCCCCCTCTTTTACTGCTCTTACTTCTTCTGCAATAAAGCTGCTCCAACGGTTGAAAATTAATTCAGTATTTTAATATTTTGTCAAAGTCCTGTATAACTAACCGTAATTTTAGCCTTGGTTAGAACATCTCAGGATGAGCAATATTTTTAAGAAAGTATGGCCATTTTGAATACTTAAAAATAAAAATAGGAATAAGGTCACATCGTATATTTTCAAAATGGCAAATGATTCGTAACCAAGCTCATCTCTTGTTTTGCTATATGGCAAACTGCCAAATGAAAGCTGATGCAATTGGAACGAACTTACAAGAAAACCTATGGCTCACTCAAGCATTTATACTGCAATTACGAATTTTTTTAGAGAAAAATATAACAAAATATTTCAATTTTTATTATATAGGTTACGCAATTTGCATTTTAGATAATATTGTTTTCCCTATGATAAAAAGTAGACTGTAATGAAACAACGTAAATTGCATTTTAGAAAAGTAAAATATATGTTTTCCTCTGTGATAAA
Source organism: Melanotus villosus (assembly GCA_963082815.1). Lineage (NCBI taxonomy): Eukaryota > Metazoa > Arthropoda > Insecta > Coleoptera > Elateridae > Melanotus > Melanotus villosus. Next base: position 611,851 of record OY720421.1, on the reverse strand, counting down.
GCGTAGATTGTAAAGAAACAATGTAAATAAACAAACAACCTTATCCGTTATGGGCCATGTTCAGTATCTAATACTATCGACCTGCAGCTATCGACTCTTGTTTTAAAATTAATTGGGCGTTTTCGTTAATTTCCTCGTATAATATTTAATTACTAATTAACGATGAATCGACTGTAATTGAAAGTTACAGTTCCACACCTAATTTAATTAACAGGGTAAGGAGTTTATTCTAAACTTAATTTCTCTGTTTTTAAATTTTTTAATTTTATTTTTATTTTTTATTTTATTTACAAACAAAACGGGGATTTTCCCAATTACAATGTTTGTGGTTTTCACATTTACATGTAATCTATAAGTAATGATAGCTGGCAATACGGCAGAGTGGGAGCGCACGTAATACTAAAATATAGAAAGTTAAGCAGAGGCCTGCTTCGGCCCCCTCGACGCTGTAAAGGTATAAGAGGGCAAAACAAAGAAAGAATAGGTACTGATATATAATTTGTCTTAATAAGTAAAAGTGAGAAAATGGCTTAAATTTCGTAAGATTTTTAAATGATTTTTTATGTTTTAAGGGTTTGCAGCAGTGTTTAAATTTAACTGAAATGGCATTCGTTTACAAATGCAGAATAAATAAAACACATTCAGAATATTTTCTTCGGATTTGTTTCACCTACTAAAATAGACCTGAAATAAACCTATTTCGTTAGTAAGTAGGTAGTTACCCTTAACTTATTGAGAAGTGCACGTTACTCGACATTTGTACAGTTTCAGCTTAGATTTTGTTTGTATTTAGAACTTTTACTCAACCTTTTGATGTAAATTAATCATAATCCTCTCTTTAGGCAACAAAATGGGCCAACAATTCACGATATTTTGTTTCAAGAATTCTAAATACACTTCTGAGCAAAACGTATTGTGAAGAATTCGCTTGTAAATTATTTTGCAATTTTCGCTTTCGTTACGTAGGTGATAATAACACGTGAAAAACCAATTAATATTTGTAAAAGCACAAATCGAAACATGAAAAACAAATTTCCCTTTAGTACCAAAAAAATATTGTTCGAATTAGCTGGTTAAAATACAAAGGATTAATTTTCTGCATGTTGCTTTTGTTTTGTTTGTAATAATATCAGGAATGATTTATTTGAATTTCGAGTTTATCGCAGGAAGTTAGTTGGTGTTTAGTACATTGTAAAAACGTATGTAACAATTATCTACGCTGTGATTTATGTACCGTAATCTAAACTTTGTTACAATGCTAAAAATGATCGATTACTCGACTTGGGCATTCTGAACCAGCCTAACTTTAGCCCAACATTTTCAAATAACAGATCTGTTTTTTTACCTTGTCAGGTTTTCAATTCAACTTTAAATCCTATTTTTCCAAAGAATTGGAATTTTGTCAAAAGCAATAAAATTATTCTTTTACAAGTGGTTTCGACTTCTTGGTTATTCACTAGGCCGACTAGGCAGATACATAGCGAAAATTACAAAAGTTATTTCATGTAATGATTCTTTGATTATGTACAACACACAGGGATAACATTAATTATATTATTATTAACATTTAAAGCTAATCCCAAATCTCGACGTTTTAACGAATCCTCGATAATTTATAAATATTATCTCAGCCTGATTTTTCAGAACTAAATTCCTAACTCTAAAATATTTAAAATATTTGCATCTATAATATTTTTATTCGGAACTATTGCTCCGTAATAAAAGCAGCAAATATGGGTACTGAAATATTAAAATCCTGCCAACGTCCAATCGTAACCTTTCGCACTTCGTTTCATACTCGTATAAAATTTTCAGGAAATTTCTGATGAAGATGTGTGATTTATGGACTATAAATGTTTAATGTAGTACAGAATTCTACTTTATGGCTTTTCGCAAACTATCAGGAACGTGAAGAAATCCGAAAAGCCTGGGAATTCTCATTTATTTTTTATTTCTGTAAAGGGCATTTTTGAGTAACCTTGTTATTCCAAACCATTTATGACGCATAACAACGTGAAATGCTGTTTTTCTTTTTATTTTTGAGTCGTATATTTGGCAATATTTCATATTTTTATGTTATTTTAATAACTAATACAATGATTCTGATTTCGATTTCTACGAAATATTAATTCGGATTTTGTGGTTTTGTCATTGATTTTTACTGAAATATTCCTTCGTAGACTTAGGTTTTATGGGTCTGCAAAAATTCAGATGCCGAATGCCAAGTTATTATTTAAGATATTAATTAACTATATTTACTGGACCAATTTAATCATTTGCAAGTTTTTCAATTCTGAAATAGAATAGGAAAAGCAAGAAAATTCTGTTTGGTAAATGGAAAAGAAACCAAAGAATGCATAATCTTTTGGATATTTTTATTTTTTATATCTGAAAATGAAATTTTACGACTATTTGTAAAAAGACAATTCCGAAAGTAATCCGTCATTGATGTCATTGATGTTAACCTCTCGAAAAGAATGAGAAAATCATTTTCTTTTTATTTAACTCCCGAAAACTGGTTTTAAATTTTCACCCCCTAGCAAACCACTTACTTTTTCTTGAAAAATAAAATTTAAAGTTTGATAAATTAATACCATTTGGGGTTACCCTTTATTAACCGTATAAATAATTTAATCATGCTTACTTCAAACAATATTAGGGAATCAGGTGTAACAATAATACAACTTATTTTCAGTTACAAAAGCACGCTTTTCCATTTTCTAATTCAAACTTAAACGCAAGTGCTCGTAAAGTTGTATTCAAATTTGCTCGTAAAATTACATTCAAATTCCTTACTCTATTGTAGCTCGTAAGCCCATAACCCATAACAATTTTTATGTGATCCTATTTTACATCAACTCGCGTGATTTAAATTCCCTACTAGTGTTGTGATGGGCCACCGAGGTTAATAATAAACTTCAATTTACTTTACTGTCTGTGCTTTTTCCTAAATTTGTTAAATAATTATTAGTATTAATTCATTAGATAGCACACACTACATTCACTTGTTTTTGATTTTTAATCTAACCTAACAAAAAACTAACTGTCATAGAATCTCGAATGTCATGTTTAATTACCTATATAAAATAAAAACCAAACTGTTGACTGAATTCATTAATAAAATGGTATAAAAACGTTTCTCTGTTTCGGCATTAGAATGGCATTATTCTAGCACGCATTTTGATGCTTTAATGAGTTTCATTATTAAACGATTTTTGGTGATATTTTGTTTTCAGAAATTGGTGATATTGTATCAAATAATACACAAAATATCTAGGCAACCATTCATTGCTAGGCAACAAAAACGTCAAATGTCAAACCTGTCAACTGTCAAGCCAAAAACCGCTATTACCAACTTAAGTACTATTATAACAAAATTTCCCTAACTGCAAATTGTCAACTATTTTTATAAAAATAAACATGAATAAATAATGTAAGTGGAAGCCGAAACAGAGAAAATAGTATAAAATACTCGTTACAGAAGGCAATTCGAGCATTCGTCCGTTCGGCCACTCGCCGCTACGCGGCTCGTGTCTAAATTTCGGGCTCCTGCACGAAAAGGTTGCCTTCTGTAACTTGTGTTTTAATATACTAGTAAACGTTGTCAGACGACATTTAAATAAAAAAAATAACTGTCATAGAAACTCGAATATCATGTTTAATTACATAAAATAAAAATCAAACTGTTGACTGAATTCATTAATAAAATGGTATAAAAACGTTGAAACGTTGTCAGACAACATTTAAACATAACTGTTACGTTTCAAAAATATTTGTTCGCAAATAATAAACAATTGTTGTATGTTAAAAATGTAAATAGTAATATTCAGGTAGAGCAAGAAGATAAATGCCATTTACGATCCATATCCGCCGGAAACTAATAGATTTTGTCATCGCACGTTATGCATTAATCGATATACGGTGTGTCCATTGTCACGTGCTTATTCTCACACTACCACATTTAATGGGGACGTTGGAAGTCCTGTGGCACTCGGCTAGCAAAACAGTGGAGAAGAGGGGTTCGAAACGCTTAAAAATCCTTCAAACAGGGGTAGTCATAATAGGGATGACATTAGGGCGCCACTACGGGATGTCACTCAAAAATGGTTACGAAGAACGTACCGCAGATAGTTCCTCTAGGGCTCGAAGGAGTTGGGTTTGGCTGCACCCTGCTGCAAGATGTGACTTACCTTGCTTACTGAAATAACTTACTTTACTGAAATTCTTAAAACTTGTAGGCAGGCTCACACTGTATTCATAAACCTTAAAAAAACACTAACACACAAATATTCTAAAGTAAACATGACAAACACAAATAAAAGGCGAGAATGAATTGACAATGAAATATTTAATAAATCAAAAGGCAAACATGAATACAGAGAAATTACACAAAAGAGGGCGACAATCAAGATATGTTACGTTAAAAACAAATCATAAATGCTACGCTTACTTTAAGGGATGATAGAATTGAGGGTACTACATTTACGTTACGTACTGCAAAATCTTCATAAACTAAGCCCCTCGACTCCAGGCAAAATAAGGGATTAACAAATATTAAACTAAAAACAGCCAAATTTTCACGCATGCAACATAACACAAAATATTAACTTGACTTGACTCAAAACTTGAACTACAATCTGAACACAAAAATCTTTACTAAAACAAACTAGTCAATTCTGGTTGGCAGCGGCCCTCAACCTTTGCAATGCGAATATTATCAAATCCGCCTTAGGTGAATCACAAAGCCTTCAACATTACTACCGGACAAACAGATTGACCAGAAATCGGCTTCTCAAAAGATACGCTGCAAACAAAACACAAAGATAAACAAAGAGGCGATACTTATTAAACTTTAAACTCACTAAACAACATTGATGGAGGCCTGTCAGCAAGCAGCAATCCTAGAAATTGAAACTGACGTTAAAGCGTTAACGGCAAAAGCAGGTGCAGCATAAAGGAAGTAGATTACCTGGCAAGATGTTTGTACTTAAACGTTAAACCAGGGAGTACGTGACGGACGTGAGACTGGGAAGAGCTATGATGTTCTTTCTTTCAAAACGGGTGCAAAACAACGAAGAATAATCCTGAGGCTGTGGGTTTTCTTAATCCCAATTAAGGAAACTGTGTGAGAAACGATACTCCAACTATCACTAAACTTTCCACACAAAACTATATCTTTCCGGAACTATATTATGGAACTCTTTAATTAGATCCGACCAAATCGTAATGTAATTCTGCACGAGAATTACCGGTATAAGAGGCTTTCCGGTCAGGGGCGGATCAAGCTTTTACGGGGCCCGAGGCTAAATAGCTTTGTGGGGCCCTGCTAAACAAAATGTAAAAGTCAAAAATTATCAACAGTAATTACATAAGTGGTGATAATTTTTTGATAATTTTAACTAGATTCACGAATCTTTATTGCTATGGAATTTCCTAATAGCAATAAAGATGAGTGCTAATCTAGTTAAAATTATCAACAAAAAAATTATTACGACGAATGTAATTCACCGTGATTATTTTTTAAACTAAGACAGTGACAGTGACAGAATTTTTAATGTTTGTATTTAGACAAATGGCTGCGCTACCTTAACAACCAAAAAATTATCGCTGTAATCAGCTACTAGCAAATTATCAGTGTAATTTTGATGCTATTGGTCGATTTGAAATTTTTTCTCATTATGATTGGCTGACAGGGCTGTTTAAAAAATAATCAACACTAATTACATAAGTGGTGATAATTTTTTAATAATTTTAACTAGATTCACGAATCTTTATTGCTATGGAATTTCCTAATAGCAATAAAGATGAGTGCTAATCTAGTTAAAATTATCAAAAAAAATTATTACTGTTATGAAATAAAATGGTTCCTTGGAATTCTGGGTGTTGGATGATACTCTTCATCCAAGTATTTTTTGGCATAAATCAAAGTTAGTTTAGATTAAAATGAGCGTTCCAAACGTGTGTAAAATTAATAAATAAAACTCGTTATAATTTATTATTAGAGCGAAGGATTTGTGTGAATTTTAATGAACAGGATTTATTTGAAAATGTTTGTTTCAGAATGCCCTTTGAGGGAAACGGATCACCCCCTGGAAATTCTACAACGATGGGGTTCTGGGCGTCTTGTTCTTCGTTACACGGTTCTTAGTGCAGATGGTAAGTTTATTTTTTTTAGAAATTTTCCGTGAGTTTCACGTCTAATTTGTTAGCAACCAGTGTTTCGCAGCTATATAAATTTAACTCTTCTGAAGCAGAAAAGTGTTTAAAATTCTTACCCTAGTGCTGCCCAAACTGTCTTTAGAATGCTTTATTGAATGTGAATTTTTTTCTTAAGATTAAATAACCTACTGCACTGTCCAAAAACCATCGAACATAAATATTCGAATTTAAGCTTTCGATTTTTCTTTCTTTTGTTTACAGTAAAATACTTGTTAAAATACGAGAAATCCGGAAACCTAGATTTCCCCATTAAACAAAATTATTTAAATTTTGAGATGCAGTAGAATTGTGGTTCGGATAACCGAACTTTTACTGTATTTTATAATATCATAATTTACAGTAAATGAAGTGTGTATCGAAAGGTACTTTAGTAAAGATTTATATCCACAACTCTCGAGCACCTTGGATGTTTGGTTTATTAATGTTCTTAGTCCATAACAAGTTCTTCAAGCTAATATTATCCTGCGATATATAAACCCACATTAATTGCAGTTATGACCAACTAGGTAGGAATTAGGTAGTTTTCACTGCAATAACTTTGTGTACCGTTGTTCTTGAAGGTAATTTCGCTTTAAGATTTTCATGCTGAGCATGTTAATCTCACAACTTGTTTGGGTTCGGTAATATAATACAAAGTTTATGATTTTGTCATGATGAAGTTGGTACTGTCGGCGCATTACGGAATACATATTTATAAGTTGTAGTGCAAGCGATTTCGCATAAACGACAGGTATGTACGTTGATGACGTTGATAATTAAGTCGCCTACGTAATTGCACTACATGCATGTTCATTTAGTGTCGCATTTATATATGCGCGTCGAGCTTTTAACGAGCCTCTTAAAACAATTTTTACTTTAACGGATACGAATATATAGGAAAATTAAATTTTACGTCTTTGTTTATATAGGCGATTAAACATTTGCGAGTTTTGTTTACCTCTTTTCAACATTTATACTAGAAAGCATAAAAGCACTTAAGAAGGTTTCTTTCTTGTGAAATTTGTTCGGAAATGTGAAAATTCGAAATTAGGTTTTCATATCTAATTAGGGACATTTAAAAAATGAATATGAATTATATTACTAATCTGAAAGAATACCAAAATGTTGTATTTAGGAATTTTTAAGTTTGTACAACAGAATTTTAATAGTGAATGCCCTTTTCTTGGCTCTCCTTTGAAGTTTCTTATTTTAAAAGTTTCTTTTTTAAATAAGGAAATGTCAAATCCCCGAAAGCAAGGGATGATTTCTTTTGCTAAAGACTTAGGTGAACAAGGTAATACATATGCTTCTTTCTAAAACTAGTAGTGAAAAGCTCATCGTCTTTTGCAACCTTTCTTCTCATATTTCAAAATTGTCAAAAATTCTAGTGTCAATTATGCCATCATAGATTTATTTTTTCTTATTCTTCTCCAGGTTGTTATGTACCTGGCCAGGCCATTTAACCTAATCTACAATTATCTTCAGACTTGATTACCTCAACTGATGGGGAATTTCTGTTCCATATTATGCTTGTTTTAAATCTTATGAGTATAATGATAAACATTCGTTAACTGTATTTTGCTTCGTACCTATTGTGTTTTTACATTCTTCAACGAATGACATTTCAATCGGTTTCGTGTGCTTTTAGTATGTTCTTAAATTTAAATATTTTTTATCCTACACTGTATGAAAATCCGCTTTTCGCATCTCTATAAACGCGCGAAAATATACGTTTGCACGGCTAGCCGCGAAAATGGACATTTCGCAGCTAGGCGCGAAAATAAATGACGAGCGTCCTAATCGAGGAGGCCGTATACTATCGTTTACTGGTAGTTTATCAATAATTGTCTGTTTCTTATTGTCAAATTTTAAACGTGCGGCTGACTAATTTTTCAGTTATTATTCTAAAGTACGTGTTAATTACTGTTGTGTAGGATAAAAAATACTGTGTGAACCACGGCGGGAAAATAATTTTCCGAGTCTTAAGAAGTGGCCAGCCTCGCCTACGCCTCGGCTGTCCATATCTTCTTTCGACCCGGAAAATATTCATTTTCCCGCCTAGGTACACAAACTACTATTGCTCTTCGTTATTTCTAATTTTTATGCACTTTACATAGGTAGTCAGAAAATTTTAATTTGAAAGAGCAACTGAGAAAACTTAATTTTGGGGGGCGCTTTTTGGATACCAAAAGCTTTACATTTTATGTGAAGTGAATTAGTGGACATGCAAGTGAATTTTTACGGAATTGTTTAACATGCTGCTACTTTTCTTACTTTCTTCATTTGTCGTACTGAAAAGTAAAGTTGCAAATTTCGAAAATAAAAAAGGCTTATGAATACTTTCCGTTCTTTGAGAACAAATAGAATATAGAATTTTAAGTTAGGTGTAACGTTTTACGTTTTCATGAACTATATTTATATGTATAAGGTGGTCCTGAAATAGTTTGATTAGATTGGACTTGTCATAAGGATGAAAAAAGCTAGTATTACCTGATTTAGAAAAATGGAATTGGATGAAAGCAAAAAATTTTATTTGTATTTACAGAAGTTGTTGAAAATGGCTACCGTTAACTAAAACACGCGCTTTTATTCGTCCATTGACTGTCGAACATACTCAAAGATTCTTGGAGAATTTCCTAGCACAAATCATAGTAAGTGCGTTTAAAATTTAGTTTTCAAAAGTGATAATTAAATGAGTGGTAACTTTTGAGGGGTGCGTTTTTGGACCAACGTTTACAAGAACTTTTTCATCCTTATGACGAGCCCAATCTAATCCCTAATTTTGGCCAACCATTTCAGAGCTCTTAGATGGAGCAAACAACTTTAAGGAACCATAGGATTAGTTATAAAGAAAAACAAGTGGATGCAAAGTAATATTTTGTATCTCAACATAGGTTTAATTAACATTTATACGTCTATTCCAGCGTTTTCTAAAAACGCAGTATTCTGAAAATTTTTTGGTGAGTTTTTTAACTCCTCGTCAGAGGAAAAACTTTGTCCTCACGAATATTTTTTTAGCTTACTTCCTGAACTTTGAAAGCCTTATACATTCGGCAATTGTCGTTCAACAACTTATATTCCAAGGTGCGATGCTCGGCTAGGAAAAATATCTTGTCTACCTTGGTATATGTACATTATACCATGAGATCGTAAAAAAAATGATTCTGAGCAGGCCTTGACTAGTACAACACGATTGGTTATCTAATTGATTCAAAACAGGAAATGTCAAATAAATTAAAACACAAAACAGTATTTATTTAGGGAACAAACTGAAAAATAAGATGAATACATGTTAGAGTAGGTGTTCAAAATGTGATAAACTTGAATAATTCTGGAAACAAGATTGTAAAACTGACTTACATTTGAAATGTCACTGTCACATTATAATTCATAGTCATTCTAGAACCAGTGTAACCAATCGTGTTGTACTAGTCAAGGCCTGCTCAGAATCATTTTTTTACGATCTCATGGTACTATGAGTTCAAAAAGAAATTACATAAGGCTTAGCCATGGAAAAATAAAATAATGTCTACTGCAAGCTTAGAATTTATTAACTGTCATTATTGTGTTGCTGTTATAATACTGTCAGCGGCAAAACTAACCTAAAAATTAAATTCTAAAGCTTGCAGTAGACATTATTTTATTTTTCCATGGCCAAGCCTTATGTAATTTCTTTTTGAACTCATGGTATAATATACTATTGTGTTTTTAGTTATCTGGGTTGAAGTGCAAATTGTTATGAGCCTTTAAAAAAAACTATCTGTTGGGATGTGATTTAGAAGGACCTTTTTATGCCCCATTACTGATTTTGGTCATTTTGATACAACCAAGATGACATAATTCTCTTTCTACATTCTGATTACTACAATGGAATTTGTTACAGTTGCGTCATATCTCTTTTAAAGACGTTATCGAAGGGAGTCAAAGCCACGTTTTTAGGCTTGGCAACCGATTTGCATTGCGACGTATTTCCGTATAAATTATGTATCGAAGATTCAGTCATGCCTTCGTAAATATAAACTGAAAAGTTTATTAGTAAATTCTGAATCTTTTAATCCTCTTTGAAAGTTCCTATACTGGCGTTGGCTTTACTGTGAACGAAGTTCATCACCAGATCTAGAGTCATGTTAAATAGTAGCGAGAACAGACGGTATCCTTGTTTAACAATATTTAACTACTTGTGCGGTTTCTTGCATTAGGTATTTATTGTCGCCCAAACTTTTTATAATGATAATTGACTTTTGTAGGATATCTTACTGAATCAAAATTTTCCATATTGATTGTTTGTTAAGTCTGTCAAAAACACTATAAAAATCAGATAATAAGGCGGGATTCATTATAAATTGTCCTGTTATTTAATTGTCTTTATTTCCTTGTATTTTCTTTAGATGACAAAAAAACATGCTTGCCTGTTGTTTTTGTTGGTAGATCGTTGTGTCTGTGGAAAAGTAGTTTGCTTGTTTTTAATTATTGTTTCCTTGCAAGGTACATATTACTGTACTTTCGTCTAATAACTTTCACGTTTAGTACAAAGGTTGGCCACTGCCCCGGGATGAATTCGGGGATCTAGAAAAATTACGAAACCTGTTTATTTATTTTTTATATTATTTCTTTTTATTGCGTTTGTAAGAACGGTTTTTATTGTCCAGATGTGGCTCTAATTAGAACTGGCAACCACAAAAATGATCTGCGTGTTTCCCCGACTTAAGGTTAATAGATTTATTTCTATGGGAGAGTATAAAACTACAATCAAAGATATATATGTTTGTTGATTTTTATATTATTCCCTTTCGTTGTGTTTATAAAAAGGATTTTTATTGTCAGATGTAGCTCTGATGAGGACCACGTCAGTAATAAGGGAGCACTATTTTTTTATGCTGTGTACACTTCCTTTTGTTTTGAATTTAGAATATAAAAACCGCCATCTTTAAAAAAATTACATTTGACCTAAATTCTTAATTAAACTTTGCTATTAACAAAACGCTTGCTTCCTAGCCGACAGGTCTGGTAATATTGCTTCGAGGCACCTGAAATAGGTATCATTATAATCTCTAACTCATTGACTATCAAGACACCCAGTAGCGTATCTAATGGCCGTACTGTAGTGACCAAAATGGACAAGTGACCTAGGCATTTCGTTGAAGCAACTCGCTGTTATTGAGTTCCTAACGGCTGAGGGTTGTGCGTCCATTGACATTCATCGACGAATGGTTGCTGGCTATAGCAATGCCTGTGTGGATGTCAGTACTGTTAGGCGGTGGGCAAGAAGTGTGAAAGAAAAACATCCAGCCACAACAAAATCTGCATGATCAGTTTCGATGTGGTCGGCCGTTGACATCCACGGATGATCAGGATCAAGCGCGTGTAGATGAACTGATTCGTGCTAATCGTCGCACGAAGAAGAAGGATAGCGCTAGAACTGTTCGGATTTATCTTTAACGAGTCCACCACATCATTCATACTTTGCTTGGCTACAGGAAAGTGGTGTGCGCAAGTTGCGTCCCACGCATGTTGATTTCTGAAATGGAATACAATTGAAAGGTGATGCCTTTCTCCGCTGGATTGTCGCTGATGACGAGTTCTGGGCACACCATTACGACGCGGAGTACAAGTAGCAATCAATGGGTGAAGGAGTACAGGCATACGGGTTCTCCTAAACCGAAAAAATGCAAAGCCTTCGCTTCGGCTGGAAAAATGCTGATTATCGTCTTTTGGGACTGGAACGCCATAGTCCACATTGAATTTTTGAATCAAGGCGATACTATCAACTCTAGCCAATATCCGAACACTTTGAAAAAACTCTGAACTCGATTGCAGCGAGTTAGAGCTGGCACCGAAGCAATTCTTCAACATTACAATGCCCGTTCTCAGTTCTCACTGCAATCGGCAAACGCAGGAAGCATTGCAGCGCCTGAAATTTCGCCACGCTTTACCCCCCCCCCTACAGCTCAGAACTCGCCCCTTGCGATTTTTTTCTTTTTACGAAGCCGAAGGAAAATCTGCAGGAACAGCGTTACACTAATGATGAAGACGTGCAAGCAGCTATGCATCACTGGTGCCAGCAGCAAACGCCTGATTTCTCTTCCAACAGGCTGAAAAAACTCCAGCGTTGGCGTGGGTGTATGGACAGGTATGTTGATTTCGTAGAAAAGTAATGACATCCCTTAATAGAAGACATTTCAAGCTTTTTTGTATATCTTATCTGTTAATAAAACTATCGTGAAGGAGGCGAGACTTTTCAAAACACCCTCGTATTATTTTAGTATAGACTATTCTTTGATTTTGTTATCTCTTTGCGCTTTCGGGATAGACTGTAAATAAATTATTACAAACTTTATTTTTTATTAATTCCTCATTTAATTATACCGTGCGTTTGACTTAAGGGGCGAACTTAGGGAAATAGCATGAGAAATCGTATATACGAGGCAGATTTCTGCTCCTCGTTTGAGTTGATAGGATTGATAGTGGTATCAATCGAAAGACAAAAAGAATGCGCTTAATTTGATACTACTTTACTTGAATTTGTTGCTTGTTTAAGAAAGAAATAGCTTAAAAACTACAATAAATATTTTGCATTTTATTCAGAAAAAGCAGACCAGCCATGATAATTTGAAGTTTTCTAAATCACGAACGGTGCGAAAACTGACGCCAGTATAAAATGTTTTGACAATAAATACCCCCTCCGCATTAAAATATTCAACATTACTATTCACAGTAATTAGGTAGATACGTGAATTGATAGCTGACAGAAAATGAAATTTATTTTGGCATAAAGAACTTCAAATTTGATCGTGATTGGTCTGCTTTTTGTGAATAAAATGCAAATTATTTATTGCAGTTTTTAAGCTATTTCTTTCTTAAACAAGCAACAAATTCAAGTAAAGTAGTATTAAATTAAGCGCATTTTTTTGTCTTTCGATGGTTACCACTATCAATCCTATCAACTCAAACGGGGCGCAGGAATCTGCACATATACGATTTCCTATTCTATTTCCCTATGTTCGCCCCTTAAGTCAAACACCCGTATGAAAAGTAGTGCAAAATAAAAGGAAATTAGGTAGCTAGTTTTACAGATAAATTATTTCAACCTAATATAGTTCGCAAGATTTAACACAGAATAATCTTCATGTTTCAGCAACAGTTCCGGAACATGTATTTTCATTTGTAGATAATTTGACATTTTGCTTGTTTAGTGAGTGCTTCTAATTTGTAATCTTGTGGCAAACAAACTTCCCAGCTACTAACGGACCAAACAGAACATTTTTTAAAATAAAACTGCAGACGTCTCACATTTTCCTCAACAACATTCGTAATTACATCTGTGACAAGTCATTTATCTGTACGTGTGCGCCATCCACCAGTAACTTCGGAACTATTCCGGGACAACTTTATAGGTCTTTTGGGTTTGCATCATTATTCTGTCAGTTGGAAATGAAATATGCCAGTTTGCGATCAACATTGACATGAAAGTCACTTCCTTGATAGTTATTTTCGACGTGTAGTATATGATCGTTCTATATTACATCTTCTGATGTTCATTTCGAAAGTGCAATTTATTTCGAATCGAATGTCGTGTTGCAGCATTATGTAACAAACCGACAAAGTAATATAAAATTAACTCGCTTTGTCAGGCTCGTAATGTTATTATGACAATGTCGTACACAGCACGATATTGTTGACAGTAAAGATTATTGTCGCATAAACTCGAATATCCTGCTATAATCTCGTAAAGATGCTCCCCTTGATAAACGAAACCAGAAAATGTTGTATCGCAAATCGCAATATACCGATGTGTTATAGTAGGCGTGTTTATTACTACTATGTAATGGCTCAACTCTCGGCCCTTTTCATGGTAGATATGTCATTTAATGTATCGCTGTTAAAAAAAACGCGTGGGCTTTTTTACGATATTAAGACGCATACATTTACTTCAAACGTTTCTTATTAAAGTTAAATTACAGATAATCCAAATGACGTTGATTAAAGTGGCTAATTTGAGCCACAGTACATAAACTATTTAAAATGGGGCAGGTGTTTGAAACTCTCAGAGAGATTAGGTAATTTACTGTAATTTTATTTAACTTCCAGTGATAAATTTAAGAAATTTTATTTGGAGCTTACAAGGGCGTATTTAAACGCTTTCCTCATTTATTTTTTACAATTTTGCATTCCCTTGTATAGTTTCTCGTGATTCATGAGAATTTCGAGGATTCATTTTAACCCATCACACGTTGTTATTTTACAGAATAAAGAATAAATAAGTATTTGCTGATATACAGCGTATTTTTAAAATACCTGCATAGCTTCGAGACAACACATTCATAAAGCCCCAATCAATCCACGCCTGAAAATAATGTATTAAGATACAAACGAAGATTTTACACAATATGTTTTTAATAGTTCAGATAAAGAAGGTTTTCTCTTCAAACTTTATTTTTAATCTTTTTTGGTAACTAAAACTTCTCGACAAAAATCTTCTAACAAAATTATTATATATGTTGTATTAATAATAATAATGTATACAGGGAATTTTATTATTTGTATATATCGCTTATGTATACTTTAAGGCTAGTATTTAGTAACTTTTAGATGTGGAAAGATTTATCGAATATTGTAATTTATTTTTTACATTTTTTATCGCGTGTATAATATATGAAGGCGATTGTGCAATTTAAATGGCTAAAGAAATGCCTTAGTAAGACGATTGCGCTCGAAAATTTTAAAAATTTTTGATAGATTTCGATAAAAAACGGATAAAATCAAAAAATATTATCGGCAATAAATCCTTAACTAAGTACAATTTCGGAATTCGGCGAGCGCAATTGCCTTAAGAATATAATTTTGCGCCCTTAGAACAATTGACAAATATTTGGACTTTAAAACTGTAACAAAAAAACTTAAGGGGGGGTTTTAGTAGCATGTTTACGCGCTGAAAATTGTGTAATTTTAAAATAACGGTACGGTTAAATAATGACAGTTGAAAAGAAGGACGAGTATGAATTAAAATTTTTAGACCTTTCCTTCATACGCAGCAAGGCCAGAACGACCAATTTTAATATAGTAATTAAATTATGGCCTATTATGTAAAACTTAGAAAAAGGGACTTACACAAGACATCCATCAACAATGTATTGATTTTTGCATGTCGCGGGGTGGGTTTCAATATTATATTCCTATGCATGTATCGACCCTTTTGCAAATTTGTATAATTTTGGCGTGATATTTATTTAACTTTAGAAAAAATTGCGTATAAATTTTTAAAAACTGATTAAAGATAGGCAACCCAACATTCACCGACTCTGTTCATCACTTTCAATGTTTACAAAGAAGATTAATAAGAGCTTAAAAATCGGTATTCGCAAATACTTATACTGAATTTTGAAGTTTTGTTAGGTAGAAGACGGTAGAAGCAATACTAGAAGATCCAATCCTTTCTTGGCTGGTTTTAAGTCAGGCAACCCAAAATACTTAAAAACGAAAAATATTTTAACTAAAACCCACCCTTAAGAGAAGTGAATAACAAAAAATTAATGAAAATAGGCAACACTTTCTACCTTCGATGTATGTTTACCGGGTGGCGTAATTTTTGAACATTGTTTACTGCAGTAGAACCATGCGTCGCGTTGTGCCATAGTAAACAATGCCAATACGCTACCGGGTGTCAGGTGACAAATAGCACAGTACTTATCGGCTTTAAATCCGAACTTTACGGAAACTTGACAAGGAGATTACAATTTAAATACACAGAAAATCGTAATTTTGTTTTTGCCATATCTTTTACAGTAATAACACAAATAACTATGTAAATATGCAAAATTTTAAATATGAATCTTACGCAATTCTTGACCTCTAACCTCAACTCGTTTTTGACGTTTTGCTAAACGCGCCGCTTTAATTATTTCTTATGACTTTTTAATTTTTAAAGTAGTTATGCAATTTTAGATACATCAAATAGAAAGGGACTGTACGTAAATGCCAGCCTTAAAAAAAAACGCATCAGCGCCTTGTTTTACCCTATATGGACATAGACAACCAACTATACACTAAACTTTAAATTTTAATTGTTTAAGAAAAAATAGCATGCTGTGGCTAAAATAATCACTAGTTATACCACGAGAGCATAGAAAATAATCGAAAATACTTTGACGAGTTACGAGACGTATTGTCAAGAAACACCACGAGTCGCGGCAGCGACGAGTGGTGTTTTGCGACAATACGTCGAGCAAGGAGGCAAAGTATTTGATTATTTGCGACTGCTCGAGTGGTATACAATTAGATTATATAATGAATAAATAACAAAACTGAATTTTATGTGCAAGTGACGTTTGTTGACAAACAATGTAAATATGGTTGCTACGCAAAAAATTGAAAAAATATTCATAGTAGGTTCGAGTTTTACATTGTTTAGGACCAGCGGATATACCAAAGTGATTATACCACGTCGTCAAGGGTATATTCACTTATCAATACGTAGTAACCAAGCAAAATGCTTGATGCTGATTGGTTAATTATATTATGAATTGTATAATCAAATTAATTTAATGTCAAAAAATTAGTCTTTATTTAAAGTGTTTTATTGCGTTTTTTTGATACAACCACGTAGGTACAGTAAAGATGAAAAAGTTGAAATTGTAAAGTGGTATCAGAATGGTAGCAGCTTAAGGTCTGCGAGAGACTTATTTTCAACAAAACATCGAGTACGGCATATTCTTTTTGCATTAGAACCATACAAAACATTATTAGAAAATTTAAATCAGAAGGCTGCATAATAAATTCCCATAAAATAAGAATTAAAATTAATCACGTATTAACTGAAGAGATGAAATTAAATATTGTATGCTACGTTGAAGAAAACCTCATAGTATTACTACGAGAAATAGCTTCAGATTTCAATGTTTCTTTGTATCTGGTTTCATTATTTAGTTTGGAACAATGGTTCGTGGTAAAAGTTTATCGACTGATTTACGGAAAGTTATTGTTAATTTGTCTACTTCAGGTTTATCTTGTGGCAAAATTGCTGAACAACTGAAATTTCCACGCTATACCATTAGAAATATTGTAAAATTACATAAAACTTCGGAATCAATAACCGAAAAACCGAATTTAGGTAGAATTTCAATTGTAACACTAGCAAATTTAAGATCTTTACGGCGCATTTTGAAACAAAATCGTCGTGCCAACTGTGAAGAGTTAAGTGTAGAATGGAACAAAGCAACCGGTAAAAATTTGTCAAGATCAGCCTGTCTTAGAGCCATCAAAAAACTGGATTTTAATTTTATAAAGTAAGTACACCAGGTAATAAAATAACTTTTCTATAAACGTACCCAATTTTAGGCAAAGGAAAAACCTTTGCTAACAACGACACAAAAAAAGAATAGACCGATTTGGGCAAAAAGCTTTGTAAATTGGACACAAACTCAGTGGAATAGTGTAATATGGAGCGACGAGTCAAAATTCGAGGTGTGTGTTGGAGATAGCCGAAGTAGGGTTTTGAGAACTAAAACTGAAACTTATCATCCTAACTGTTACGCCGAAAAATTGAATTTCCTGCGGCTCTTATGATTTGGGGCTGCATGTCGGCTCAGGGCACTGGAAAATTACACTTCATAGAAGGCACTGGTGAAGCTGCTGAGTATATAAAGATTCTTAGAGATAGTTTAATTCCTTCTATAGATAGCTTACAAACAGAGGAAAATGGGTATATCTTCCAGTAGGATGGAGCTGCATGCCATACGGCGAAAATAGTCGAAGAATGGTTGCCAAAACTTGATATTAGTTTACTAAATTGGACATCCAGCAGCCCTGACCTTTCGCCCTTGGATACTCTTTGGCCTATAATGAAGAAAAAATTAAGAGCTAAGACATCTAGGACTATTTCTGAATTCGAAGAAAGGATTATTAAAATTCATAAAACGTTCACTCGTGAATATTGTAAAAATTTGGTAAAAACTATGCCTAAGCTAATTCAGGCCGTTTTACGAAGCAAAGCTGACGTAACACAGTATTAACTGTAAGCTTTATATTTGGGCCAAATGAAATGAATCGTTATAGTAATTTTTTGGTAATTGTTACCTAACTATTGTTTGTTATTTAGTACTGTTAACAGCAATAACATGTTGTCCAAAGTTATTACAATTATTGTTAAAACAATTTGTCTGAAAATATATTCCATTTTGTCTGTAAAATAAAGTTGTTTAAAATATTATCTGTTGAATATAAACTGGGCCAAATGATATGATTCTGGGCTCGTATACCAAAATAATCGACTAGTAAGAAAAAAAGTTTAAAAAGCAGTTATAATATTCATTTAAAGAACTGTATTCTCGAGGAAAATTTAATTTTCTGAACTGTAACTCAATGTTGTACTGATATAAATGGGTTTGTCATATTATCAATAAAACAAAGTATGCAAATTTAAACCTTATATAAGTTGATGTTTCAGAAGTTCTTTCCAAACTGTAATATTGTAGGGGTTCAACATTTCAATTCAACTTTAAAATTTCAAAAAGAAGCTAAGGTTAAGATGTCGGAGAACATGAAGTTTTATGGTTCATGTGTTTTATTTATTTATTAGCAATTTATTTGATATTGGAAACTTAAACAGTTAGTTCAAAATATACCTAAAGAATTTAAGAGAACTGCTACTAATATTTATTTAACCAAAATATTTTTTAGTCTTGGAGTAAGTTGAATGTTGTATTTATTCAATACATTTTGCAATAATATCATTTTAATGTAATAAAAGAAATAATAATTTTGAAGATTCAGCATTCTCCTTTAACAGGCATTTAAAGCAAAAACAGTGAAACACATTTCAAGGCTAAAAACGTTAAATTTCATAGATAAAATTAAGATATAACAAAACATAGTCTTTTTGGGGTTCTGTATTAGAAAAAATAATTGTCAATAGTTTTTCTGGTATTAAAAATTACATGGACAATAGATGGAGCAAATATTTATATTTATCGTATAAAAAAAACGTTTGTCTAAAATGCCATTTTGATAACCTAAAATTAAGTTGAACGTAGTATTGGCTCAAATACCCCTATAAAATAAATAGCAATATCGAAAAGGTATGAAATTTTGATGCTATCGTTTTTAGAAGGGTTTAACTTTTTTATCAGGAGATTATGTAAGAAAATGCTTGTTTAGTTTTCGCAGCATTGAAGTTGGTGCTTAATTCTTCTTTGTAAAACCCAAATTTCATCATTGTTTTACCAAAATTTTATCAAAATCATTATTAAAAATTTCCTGTTTCTAGTTATTTATTATAAAACTAAAAAATTCCGTATAAAATAGAAAAAAATGTTCTCCTGTTCATCAAATCTCTGAAAGAAGGCATTTCTGTAATTAATTGTTATGTGATATAACAAGCTGCATGGACGGGGAAGGAACGCATCATACACATATGTAAAACTAAATTCTAAAATTTTACTAGTAAATCAGTTTCATTTCAATATACCCATACATAAGGACTGAATTTAGAATTTATACATAATGTATTTTATTATCTTTTATTGCCTATGGATTCTGGTTTTATCAAAGCCATAATGATCGAATTCGAAATCTGTAAAATAAAGAAAAACTATAACGTGTAAAATTAATCGGACGATAATACCTATTCATTAAAATAAAACACAAAAATATATGAACGTGCTACGAAGTACATTATTAGTTTCATTTAATCCACTCGGTCCTAATGTATCTACCTAGAAACATATTTTTAACCGAACACCACAAGCAATTTATACATGAAATATTTAATAATTATCGATCGTCACTGAAATAGTAAGCAAGAAGTTATTGATCGCGCGTATGGAAAAGTAGCAAATTAGTTTGTCCTAGACAAATAAAGAAACTTTCTGAATATCAAAATTTGAAAACCCCGTCTTGAGATTGCCAAAGTTGAAAGTAGTAAATGCTCCTGGCTGTTTTATGATGAATGTGTATGCGAAGGTCTAATATCCTAAGCTTATAAGCTCTGGCTTGAGTTCCAGCTAATAAAGCTGCTAAATACACTGGGGGGTTTGACACTCAGAATGTGGGATGCGGATATAACAAGTATGACTAGTGCTGGAGGCCAAGAATTTGCCTAACATACGGATTAAGATTTAATCTGACCTGTATTTTAATACGAAGTTCCAAATAAAACATGTTTGATTAATTTTAGTTCTAAATTAATCGAACTGGAAATATATAGAAAAACTTTGACGAGACAGCAAGTTTACTTAAACTTTCTGATTAGATCCGATTGATTTCTCTTATATTTTTTTCTATAGACAGTTCTGTTAGATTTTCGTACCCTTCAATTAGGATTTGGTCGGAAATTTTCCTCCAAAAGGCTTAAGGCTGATTGGAAGCTTAGCGTTACGTCTTTTTATACTTAATGGAAAAATATTTCCGATTGTATTTTTCACGATTTGAAGTGTGAAGTGTATTATTTATGAGGCAAAAGCGCTCGGTGCTTACGGTCAATAAAAATTTATTGTTATGGTATAGGTGTTGTCCGTGAAAAATAAAATACCAAGTGCCTTCTTGGTTTTAGAGAAATACGCGTATAATACAAATATCAACTTCGTGAACTTTCTTAAACCAAAGCGAATAATCGAAATGTTCCACCTTTCTAGTTCTGTTTAGTAAGAAATATGACTAAGTTTCTAAAACTTAAAATCAATTAAATCGAATCGAATTTGTCGGTCGTGGGTGATGTTGATAAGGTAGTCGTAAAAACTAACGAAAACTAGTAAATCTCCGACTACAATGTAATGAACGGGCCCTGAAAGGTTTTACTACTTCGTGCTTCGTATATTATAGGATGGCTGTCATAACTCATATGGGGCTTAGTGCTCTACTTGGTGAATTTATCCCTCAGACAATGGAATTCTAGGGATCTGCAGCTCCGGAATTGGGAATGGGTTTCATTTATATGGTTTCGTGTGTGTTACGCCTGGTTTAAATGTATCAGCCCTGCAACACTGGATTATAAATGACGCAGATTATAAATCTGGCCGTTTCTGTTCAACATCTAAGCCTTTCAATTAAATTGTTTATTGTAACAGTGTTATTACATGGGATCTTCGTATCTAACATTAACAAATGTTATGGTCCCTTTTGACGAGCATAAATATTCGAACTAGAGTAATACCCCTGAAAATTGACAAAATTATCTTGTTGAAGTATTTTCATAAACCGTTATAGCTACGATCAAATTTAGATTCAAAGTTATAAATCTTAAAGCGAGAAATGTATGCTTTTTAGTTGATTAATTGGGTATTTCGTAAGTTATTTAAAAACCATACTTTTGTTTTAAACCATCCGATCTTCCATGTTTTATTTTTATTTATTAATTTTTTGTTGATTTGAATTTGGCCCCTCTACTAACGAACTCTCATTAGTATTATTGTGTAATTCCACATCCAAACAAGATCAACAACCAACTCATTTAAGAAAATTTATTTACTTTTAAATGAAAGCAAATGCAACTATTAAGTTTAACCTAGAAATAAAAGACGAGTAACAAAATACGTTCCAATTTCTTTGTTAATAAACTTCAAATCGTGACTTCAAACTCGAAGACGAGCATTCATTAATGCTAAACCTTGACCAGTTCTAAACTAAGTATGTCTCGGTATTTCAATTATGGTTTTGAAACATCGACACTTCTTAGTGGATATTGCTTAAAGTTTCGAACTATAGATTTTCCAAAAACGTTTGTGTTTGTTCCTAATTGCAAAATTACACCAAAAAAATAACCACTTTAGTTAAGAGGACTAATTTTAATACACAAAAATGTGTTATTAATGAATTAGTAAATCAGATTTAAAAGAAGTTGAATAATTTTTAGGCTTCGAAGTTGGTCAGTTTGCTTTTCATTTAACTAAAAATGCTCCTTAATTTGGCTTTCTATATTTGGTAACAGCTTGACTGTTACTTGATTTCGTTAATTTCCATTTTGGTTTACATCTATACGTATCTCCAATTTCCGATGCATTTTGGACTGCATAACTTATATTTTTATTGAAATTTTATTCATTTCTTTTGGCTGAGGACTCGCTGCTGCTTGGGTCGCGGTTGTTGATCTTCAACTTTCTTCAAAATTGTCAACCGAAGTGGTCGTTATAATCGTAATTCAATTTTTCTTCCTTGGATTCTTTCTATCATCCAATATTTTTACTTCTTCTATTTATTGGATTTCTTCAGTTTTATATTTAAAATTAATTATGACGAATCGTCACCAGGATTCAATACCGACCTCCAAACTGCAGGGAAATCCTACCCATCGGGAAATTCGAACCAAGGACTAGCGCAACGCTGACCTGACGCTCTACCACGCGCCACCTTGGCTTCTACAAATATTTATAGAATATCTTATTTTAAACATCAGCAGACGGTTATTTTTTAGATGTTGATACTTCATAGTCAAATTAAGCTTTTTAGATTTACTCTTATTTGCAACGTTTTTGATTTTAGTAGCAGCAGTCTCTTTACTGCTTAGGTTTTTTTTCTGCCTGTTGCCTGATTTTAGAGAAACTCTTTTTATCAGGTTTTCTTCTTATTGTTACACCTCCGCCCTCCGGAGATTGGTGATCATATTGGCTATTTTTATTTTTGAAATGGCAGCTCGAAAGATTTCCGTTAAAGTTTTTAGTCCGTACCATCCGCGCATGTTTCGCAGCCAAGATGTCCTCCTTCTTCCGACACTTCTTCTTCCTTCTATTTTCCCCTGCATTATTAGTTGCAGCAGTCTGTATTTATCATTGCGGGTAATGTGTCCTAGATATTGTAGTTTGCGGGATTTGATTATTAGGATGATTTCTAAGGCTTTGTTCATTCTAGTTAACACCTCATTATTATAGATTCTTTGAATCCATTATATACGCAGCATCCTCCGATAAATCCACATTTCGAAGGCATCTATACGATTGATGGTTTCTTGTCTTAGTGTCCAGCTTTCCATTCCATATAGTAGAATTGGAAATATGTAACATTTAACTATTCTTATTCTTAGGTCCAATTTTAGCTCATTTGATGTAAGTAACTTTTTCATTTTTACAAAAGCAGCTCTTGCCTGTTCAATTCTACATATTATTTCTTGGCGGTGGTCAGCTTGATCGTTTACCAGAGTGCCTAGATATTTATAACAGTTTACTTGTTTTACTGTCTTATTGTTGATTTGCAGCCTAACCAAACGTGTGTTTTTGCTAATTACCAATAGTTTAGTCTTCTCCGTATTTATACTCAATCCATATCTCTCACTAACTTCGTTAATCGTTGTCAGCATTATTTGCAAGTTCTCAATATTATCCGCGAAAATTGCGGTATCGTCAGCGTACCGGAGGTTCGTAAGATTGTTTCCATTTACAATTATACCATCTGGTGCATTCTCTAGGGCTTCTCGAAAAATCGCTTCCGAGTACAGATTAAAAAGTAGTGGTGAGAGAATGCACCCTTGTCTCACCCCCCTTTTAATCTCTATTTGTTCAGACAATGTATTTTCCACTTTTACGACTGCTTTCTGATGCCAATATAAATTTCCTATTATTCTTATAATTTTCTGGTCCAACTGTAAATTTTGCAGAATAGATATAAGTTTTTCGTGTTTTAAGTAGTCGATGAAGCATACATATAGTTCTTTATTTACGTCTTGGCAGCGTTGTGCTAATATATTGAAGGCCAACAGGGCTTCCCTGGTGCCGAAACCATTGCGAAAGCCAAATTGAGTTTCATCCAAATTGAGTTTCATCTAATTCCATCTCACATTTTCGATATATACGGTTATGTATCACTGTTAAAAACAGCTTTAGCACATGGCTCATTAAACTTATAGTACGATACTTTTCGCATTCACTAGCTCCTGGTTGTTTTGGTATTGGAATGAAGATAGACTGTAACCAGTCGTTAGGGATAATACCAGTACTATAAATTACGTTGAACAACTCTACTATTTTTGTCAGTTCCTCGGATTTTAAGCACTTTTAAAGTTCACCAGGTTTTAAGTACGAGTAAATATAGCATTTTTAAATGTCCCGCCGTGTTTTAGCCTTTGAATAACTGTCAACTAGCGGAAAGCACTTGAACTAAGTAACGCCTAAGCTGTACCGCAACCACGAACTTATACTTAAAATATAAGTTCGTGACCGCAACAGAGTAAAAGATTTCGTTGCCGCAGAACGGCTTCAGTTTATAAAATCAAGAAAATTGTGCTCTAACTCTAACTTAACTGCAAACGACATTTATACCGTGAACCATTTAATGTTACTTTCTTCATTTAAATCGGGAGAAGTTTTGTATACACCACTAAAACCGTTTTTATAACATGACTCATTACGACTTTGTACAATTTAAAACGATCTTTTTACATTTTTATTGTGTCCGTAATGAAATCCTAAATTCGTCATTGACTTAAGTAAATTATTTACTAATAAATAAATAAATGAAAATTATTAATAATAAGTAGGTGTCACAAAGCACCTTTCTTTTAAATAGGTACATAGTTTTAATTTTCTGCTAAAGCTCTCCTTTTTTCTGATTTCATGGGTTTGAAAAATAGGTGTTTCTTTCAAGTTGAATAAGCGACCTCCTCATACATTTATCGTTCCAAATACATAATATTTCGAACGTTCCAGAATAATTTTGTTTCCCAATCTCGTTCGGCATTAAGTTAGGTTATGGCATTCCGAATGACTGTAGAAACGAGAGGCGCTAATTCTATTTTCTGCATTTATCAAAATTCAGATCTTAAGGAAATTTATTGGTAACTTGCATGACGTGTAGAACGTTTACTATTTGTATAAACGGTAGCTTTTGAAGTTGTGTTAAATCCAACATAATTTGTCATGTAGTATGGCGATGTTCAAATATCAGACCTCATTCATAAATCATACTAGTCGAAGAACAGATGCATTACGGATCGTATTTGCATTATGCGCGCACGACCAGCCTTACCATTAATCAAATTCAGGCAACGACGTGAAACAAGTGAGAAGAGCCGATGTGCAAATGTCAACTGTGAGCGACGCCATCTATATCCGCCGCGACGCTCCTGGCATTTCAACTCGAAATGAAATTACCTCTTGAGGATATATTTTGTAAATGCCGACATTGGACTCAAAAAAATGTTGGGTATATTTTACACTCAACCTAGGTACTTTTTCACTGTTGATTTTGTTACTGTCTTTTTGCCCCCGTCGCGTCGTGTCGGAACTGCACCTATCAATCTACTTCATCTCCATTCGCGTATATTCTTTGTTTAACCCCATCTTTACGTTTTTGATCGCATAGTGTTTAGGATAAGCATGAGTAACGCTCTTTTGTCCCCTTTAACTTCAATTTTGGCGTTCTTCCCTCTCACATATAGAAAAAATCATGTATTTAATGCTGACTTTGGCAAAAATTAAATTTGTGTATATGGCAATGTCGTTTTTGGGTTTGTGTTATTGCGTCCCACGGAAATTTAGTTTTTTAATACTTGTAGATTAAATATTGCTTTTCTGCATTGTTGGAAAAACTGCTTTTACCATGATTTATACCAAAAAGCAAAGCAAAAGCCCTGTTTCTCTAACAGCTTTCATTATTTTGGAACTATTTTAGTGTCAACAGTGTGGTTACTCTTGATTAAGAAAATCTTTGATCTTTTATTTTTAGTGCTTCAGGTATGAAAATTTGGTTAGAAACTTTTGTATGTTGATTTAAAATGTTTTCAGAACTGAATTTAAAATTTAAAAAAATAATTGCAGAATCTACAAAATGTTATTAAATTCGTCACTTTTTCATTTATTCGTCGCGCCCAGTACTACGATAATACAATACATTCATTTTTAAACCACAGTAACTACGTAGCCTATTATGATCTACACATAAGTTATACACAACGGAATTAGCAGGACGGTTGATTATTCAAAAATATTTTATTTTTTATTAGGTTCAGAATGCTGGGTGTTTGTTTTTAATTCGATAGCAAAATAAAGCGATGGCTGATAGCGTATATGCGAATATTATAAATTATTATTTTTTTATAAGCATTGCCCCAAAAGAGGTAACATATACACAGTGAGAATGTTAACTACATTTTTGCATTAAAATTGTAGGACTTGATAGAATATTTTACTAATTTCTACCTAGAAGCAAGAAAGAAGCTATCAAACACTTATCAAGAATAATACGATTTGGATTCCCTTTGCTTGTAATTACTGCTGAGTAGATCGAAATTTCAGTTAATTTGTAATGTTGTTCAAATGATATTATTAAGCAATTTTACAAATTTTCGTAAGAAAGGTGTGTTTTCTTCCAAAAATGTTCCTCGATACTGCAAACATACAAAAAATATTATGAACTGCATTTGAGGAGCCCTTTTAATCGTAAAAAATATATGAAACACATTAAAAGGAAGCTGAAAAAACGGTGGCATTAGTTTTTAGTAGGATGGGGCACCCATCCCCATATTCTGTAGAAGTAACTAAATTATTAAAAGCAAGTTTAATGCCTTTTTTTGTTATTTTATGACATTTAGTACATTTAATATAAGTTTAATACATATCTAGAACACATGAAATTCAGGAATTGAAATATGTATGAGTGTGTTTATTTTTGAAATTCGAAATTATTGCTTTTTCATTTTTTGTTTGGCTTTGAACTCTAATTATATTACAATTTCACCATAATGTTTCGATATTTATTTTTAAAACTTTTAAAAATACATAATTTCACTCTTTGCCTCTTCTGAATAAATTGTTGAAAAGTTATGTGTAGCCCAGCACTTCTATTTATAATTTTACCAAATTATTTGCATGAATTAAAAACTAATCAATTTTCCATTTGAACTAAAATGATACATGCGAATTCAAAAGTACAAATAGCTAAAATACCTTTTTGATGTAGCAAATACAAGAAAGAGAACTAGATCTAATTTGCTCTGGAGTTTTACAAAAAAAAACATCTTCGTAGTTGAGACATATTTCCGATCCAGACAGTTTATAACTGAGGAATGACAATATTCCTATGCTGAATGTAAGTAATAACATTGCGAGATTGACATTTTCCATTCTGGAGGGAAAATTCACAGCCCGATGTTTTTAAACCACCCTGTATTTCCAATAAATTACTGAATTACGTTAATTAGTGGTTTAATTCAAAGATTTCGTTTTTCTTGTTCTGGTTCTTCTTGAACAAAATGGTTTTTAAACATTTATATCTAGAATCATACTCAACATTCGTTATGTTAACATCGTGTCAATGTGTCTTCTAAAAGCTTCCGTTTTGTTACATTTCCCCCAGTTAAAGTATACGACAGGAAAGAATTTTATTGCTTAATATTTATACTTAGCCAAGTGTTTTTGCGTTTTAAGACATTTATAATAAT
Source organism: Melanotus villosus (assembly GCA_963082815.1). NCBI lineage: Eukaryota > Metazoa > Arthropoda > Insecta > Coleoptera > Elateridae > Melanotus > Melanotus villosus. The sequence goes on along the minus strand of OY720421.1, from coordinate 584,295 downwards.
AAGAACGATGAGACATATTTGGAAATTCTAGTCTCATTTCCTGGAAGAGTATTAGTAAGTGTTTTACTTTAAGTTTTTTTGTGTTAATGTTATGGACCAAGTGATTAAAACGGACATTATGCATAATGCCCGGTCATTATGAATAATGACAAACAAAATCGGTCACTGTAATAAATTTCAAGTTGTTTATCATAATTTATCAAATTGACCGGTCAATATGAATACTGTTACCATATAACTGGACAATGTGATAATAAGATACCTTTCTGGCAACAGTAGACAGGTGTGTCAGACTGTCAGATTGTCATTGCGTTTGAGTTACACGTGTATATTGTTTAGTACCGGTTGTTATGTTCAATTGGCAAGTTTTAATTTTACTTCTGTTTCCTAAAATAGTGCGAACTTTTTAAAAATATAATATCAATCATGGAACAATTTTCAAATAGTATGAATAATCGTTTCAACATTCGATTAAACGAGTTAATAGCTACAAAAGGACAGAACACTCAAATTCTTACAAAATCTGCATATTTAACGATGATAGAGAAAGTAAAAGAGGCAAAAACCAAAGCGACTTCAAAATTACCGGAAGAATATCAACGTTTACGCAGATATGACGTTGTCGCTATCGGAGTAACGGAAAAATTAATTTATCCTCTAGAAGAAGGAAGTTTGGTTAAATATTACGTTTACACCGAAGAAATTTTTAAAATATTGCACGACGCCCATATTGCTATTGGCCATAGTGGTAGAACCCGCATGGAAAAAGAATTAGGTAAGAAATATAAAAATATTACAAGGGAGATGATCCTAATTTACTTGAGCTTGTGTGAAATTTGTCAGAAGAAACATAGTATTCCTAAGAAAGGTTTGGTGGTTAAACCAATTTTAAGTAAGGAAATGAACTCGAGGTGTCAAGTCGATCTCATCGATATGCAATCAGAAGCCGATGACCAATATAAATTTATATTAGTGTATCAAGACGATTTAACTAAATTTGTTCAACTACGACCATTGAAAACAAAAAGAGCTGAAGAAGTAGCATATGTTATCTTAGACATTTTTACAATTTTCGGTGCTCCAAGTATTCTACAAAGCGATAATGGCAGAGAATTTGCCAACGATGTCATCAAAGAACTTTGTAGCATGTGGCCCGAGTTAAAAATGGTGCATGGGAAGCCCAGGCACTCGCAAAGTCAGGGCTCAGTAGAAAGATGCAATCAAGACGTAGAGAATATGCTTAGTTCTTGGATGGCAACTAACAACACTAACAAATGGTCGGAAGGAATACGTTTTGTGCAACCGATGAAAAATCGAGCCCATCACACTGGTATAAACTGTAGCCCCTATGAGGCCATGTTTGGTACAAAGTTAAAAGTTGGTCTAAAGAGTTCCATACCTTACGAAGTATTAACCAACATTAATACGGAAGAAGATTTAGAGGTTCTTTCTAAAAGTAATGACAATAAAGAAAGTAGTAATTGCTCAAACTCTGAAGGATCAAGTGCCGTTCAAGATAATATTGTAAAAGATTCTTCGATAATGTCACCCCCATATTGCAACATAATTGATGAAGCTCAGATACCTACGTCTTCGCATGCAAAAGATTCCCAACCAAACCAAAACGTTATTACTATTACAGAGTCGGTGAATGAGAAAAAAAAAAGAATTCAATCAGTTGCTCCAGAAATAGAAGAAAAAGTAAGAAGTGTGTCTAAAAAAAGGAAAATGGCTTTATCTAATCTTAAAAAACAATCAGAAAAAATGGTTGATACGTCGAATTCCAAATACCCAGCAGCCAGCAGCTAATGTCGGTGAAACAGTAAGAGTTCGTGTACCAGATGTAGATCGATCCCGGTCTGATGGAAGAAATATTTTAGCTGTTGTTGTTGCTGTTGAAGATAAAAACTTTTACAAATTGGGCACCAAACATGGTATGTTGAACCAATTATATTCCAGAAATCAATTTACTATTTGCAAAGAAAATTTCATTTCCGCCGGAGAAGTACCGGATGCAGATATCTCACTCAGAGAATGTGCAAGAATGTCATCTGGTTCTGGAGGCCAAGGCTATAATCGATGCTGTTGTAAAGGTGGTTGCAAATCGAATAGATGCAATTGTCGCAAAGAAAAAAAATTATGCAATTCAAAGTGCCATCAAAGTGTTAATTGCTCGAATAAATAACTAATAAAATATTTTTAATATACTGTACCAAAAATGATATCCTGGAGGTTTACTTAAGTTGATTTTTACTTTGTTGTCGTTCATTATGTTCTCTAAAATAAATAATTGTTTACGAGCAAGTGGAAACTTTCTTTTTAAAATCAAATTGCCCAAAGGGAAAGTAGCTTTATTCATAGTGCCTGGTCAGTTTAATAAATTAATCAATATTTATCAATTTGTCCGGTCATTTTGGACATTATTCATAATGACCAGACATTATGAATAATGACCTGTTAATCACTTTGTCCATAACATTAATACTACAAAGATATCATAACGTAAGAGTTCGAAAATCACTTTTAGAATATTAAGTTAAATTAAGAAGTTAGATACAATCAGCTGGATTTTTTTTTTAAATATTGCTCGTGAGTTTAGGAATTTATAAACCAAGAATGGAACCTGTAATGCTAGCTGTATATTATCCGAACCACAAGAGATGACCCCTGCCGCATCACACGCTGAATTTAGTAACGACAAACACGCGTGTATATTTGTTCACAAACCCCATGCACACGACAAGGATAGCATTACAATAAGCCTGTGTTATGATTAAAGTGCTTATTTGACTAGAGTAGTTTACGTCAAATGCGCGTGTCATCACTAAAACGTCAAACTGTCAAATTATTAATACATTTACATTATTTTATTTTATTAGTTATCTAAATTCCTATGTTCATTGGAATTCGTGTATGTGGTACGTATTTGTGTTGTGAAGTTTAGATAAATGAACATTTAATTTGGTTTATTGCGTTGCAGAAGAAACACAGTTGTACATTTATTGGTTAGATTATTATATCATTTTTGAAATTTTTAATTGGTAAATAATTTAAGTTGCATCTATCCTTGGTCATTATAAAAGTAAGTAAACGCAAATAACTAAAACAGGACAATACGGATTTTTAAATTTCTTAATCAAAAGGAAAATAATTTTAAGGTTAAATTCGTATTGAAAGTTTTTGACAGCTGTTTGTTTTCCGGTTAAAGCGCCAAGCATAATTACTTGAGAATACAACTCATGCTAATTTGACTAGCAAGTAAAATCTTACTTCATACGGATAGCATTGATGAGGCAGGGGTCATCTCTTGTGGTTCGAATAGTATACAGATGTTTTGTCATCCACGCCTTCTGATTATTCGGCACACTTATCGTTTATCATTTAGGGCTGTTTACTTGATTAGAGCTTAAAAGTTAAAGAAATACGATGAGAAAAATTAACTTTTATTACTTGAATATAAATTTTACCTCTGAAATCAATTATTCGTTCTAACCTCTTCGAGTTGTTTACCATAGAAACGGAGTCAACAGTATAATATAAGAAAAATATGTTTAACCCGATAATAACAATTTCCATGCTTTTTATTCTTTTTTTCTAAACACTAATTTTTGAACGGCGACTTAGATTCGACTTGACTAAATTGTTATGCATTTTATCTTTGTACCAACCGCTTCAAAGTATATTCTTAAAATAATATATTTTTTCTACAAACACTACTAAAAACTGAATTTTTAACACGGCATACTGCAATTAAAAATGTAATATTAAATCGCAGCGTGTTAAAAGTAGATCACGTGGTTTACTTTTAACACTAGTATTAAAAGGATGCTGTCACAATGACAGCGCAACTAAAATATTAATCAAATACTGATTTTACCTACCAAATTGACAAATCTAACGTTGCCCTACTAGCAGATTCTTCTATATCGACCGGAATTTCTTCACTTAGATTAGAACTCATCTTAAATTATTCTTTTTCACTTTTGACAAGCATATGTCAAACAATACATATGTAAGCTCAATTCTAAATTGTTTCGTAAATGTCACAGAGTACTAGATTTTTAGGTAACCTTTGGAATCTCTAATAAGAGAGTTTAAAATGCTTTCAATGGCGTTTGTAGAAAAAATAGTGTATGATATTCGTGTTAAAAGTGATTTTATTTTGTTCGTGGGGTTGCTCAACTCGCTACGCTCGTTTCGCAATCTCCCCCACTCACAAAATAAAATCTCACTTTTAACACTTGTATCATAAATAGCTATTTTCTACAAACACTACTAAAAACTCAGTTTTTAACACGGCATACTGCAATTAAAAATGTAATATTAAATCGCAGCGTGTTAAAAGTAGATCACGTGGTTTACTTTTAACACTAGTATTAAAAGGCTGCTGTCACAATGACAGAGCAACTAAAATATTAATCAAAGACTGATTTTACCTACCAAATTGACAAATCTAACGTTGTCCTACTAGCAGCTTCTTCTATATCGACCGGAATTTCTTCACTTAGATTAGAACTCATCTTAAATTATTCTTTTTCACTTTTGACAAGCATATGTCAAACAATACATATGTAAGCTCAATTCTAAATTGTTTCGTAAATGTCACAGAGTACTAGATTTTTTAGGTAATCTTTGGAATCTCTAATAAGAGAGTTTAAAATGCTTTCAATGGCGTTTGTAGAAAAAATAGTGTATGATATTCGTGTTAAAAGTGATTTTATTTTGTTCGTGGGGTTGCTCAACTCGCTGCGCTCGTTTCGCAATCTTCCCCACTCACAAAATAAAATCTCACTTTTAACACTTGTATCATAAATAGCTATATCAGTCTGGTTTTTCATTTTGTCACATGCGTAAATTAACATTGTTGTCTTCTTCTTCCCTTATCCTTATGCCCTTTTAGAGCGTCGGATACATTGACATTATAAAAATATTATTATAAAAATAGTATTTAAATACTGTATTAACTATAGTTTCAATTTCAGAAATTAAGTTTTGAACTTTTTAATTGACATAACACCACGTTACGACATTAAACTTTAAACGTTCAAATTTCATTTTATACGTATTAAGTTACCTAAGTACTTGATCTAATTCTATACAGTGTGGAATAGGAGTCTCGAAACTATGGCATCGATTTATTAGAAATGATTAGGTCGTTCGTCGCACTGTATACACATTCGAAAGCCCTGAGTAATGAAGATAATACCGTGTATGATGCATACAATGTTAATCAAGATTAATTAACTCAACATGTACTGTACTATACCTATACAACATGTACGTACTCCGTTCTTTTCCGTTAATAATTGTGTTTAAATGTGGTGCAGATTAAAACCTGACATTCTTAGGCGATTTTTACACTGCATTAAAATTGCGATCGGAAAATTGCTTTGACGAAGCTAGACACCTTTTAGAAATAGACGAAAATTAACAATAAAATCCCTTTATGTTCGATAATCCATAAAAGCTTTGTTTTGTTAAAGCATTAGTAATTCAAACCTAAATTATGCGTATAAATCAGTAGGTACATAGTCCTGTACAAGGAATGGGAATAGGAAATCTTATTCATGAATACCTAGTACCTTATAAAATATTCGTTCTGGCCAGAAAATGGGGCTACCGTATTTCACGTCATTTTCATCCGGCATGCTTAATTCGGGAAAGCGCAAGTCTAATATGTACTTTGGCTCTCTCTGTCTCTCTTAAAATTGCAGATTTATTTAATGTCGTTTAACGTTTCCCGGAGCTGAACCGGAGTAATTGAATGTTTGCAGTGTCGATTCGCTCTGGGCAAAGAAATTATGTGACGGCTGGGCGTGAGGGTGACTCGCCCGTAAACACGTCAATTCATTTTGAAGGACTATTGCTCCTAGTATTGGAACTGTTTAGGGCTTCGTAGTGTATTTGATAAGTACGTGAAGCTTTCGGATACGGAAAATTCCGGCGTTCAAAAATATTGCCACATTTAGCCGCGGTTTGATTTTCCGGACCCCAATATCGCGTCGTTGTGGGAAACGCCAATAACCTATTAAAATATGAGGGTTTCTCAGTTAACTTGAAATAAGAAAAAACATCCCACTTTGATGTTTGTTTTTCAAGCACCTTATAACCGGAATACTAACAATCTTATTTTCGAAAACATCTTTTGGGTCGGATGCGAAAAGAAATTCAGCTGTATTTCGATTATTCGTCGAACCACACATAACATGAATAAATAAAAATGTTAAATTTTAAAGTTGACTAATTGAATTTTTGAAAAATTGCAATGAATGCCTTAATTTTGAACCGTAATAAATAAATGTCGAATTTACAGGTTTAGTTAGCAATTAGCAGGAATTTGCCTGTGTTTTTTTTTTCAGTTTTTAACACAATGATTCTTCCGTCAATTTTTAAAAATTTTAAATTGAATCCAAAACCATTCTGTTGACAACAATTTTTAAATTCTTTCCTTTATATTGGCTTATAAATAATAAGAAAAGAGAAACAAATTAACTTCCCTCTCAGCAAAAAATAGATTATAATATGCCAATAAAAAGTATTGTTCAACTTTACTCTTGTATTGTTCCAAACTTATTTTATTTTCTCACTTTTTATTAAACTTTATTGTTTTGTAATTATAATTATTTTAATTATTTTACTAAAACAGATTGCTTTTCGTAAAGAAACGAAACCCAAGCTTTTTTGTAAATTTCTGTATTAATATCTCTATCCTGACATTTTCAGAACAATGAACATTTAACTTTCAAGCTTGGACAAGTTTCAGATGCGTGACTTGCAATTTATTAAAGAGAAACTACTTAGTAAGTATATCCTAACTTTCAGGTCTAAGATTTCGACTTTGGAGGAGCTGAGGATCTGAAAGTAACTTTAAATTTTTTTACAGTGTTATTGCTATAGAATGCTTACTTTTTATTTTGCATTATCTTATACAGGGTGATTCAAAAGGTATGGTCCAAACTTGAGGGTGCGATTGGTGATGTTAAAATAAGTAAAAAATGCCAATAAACTAATGTCCGATTCACAATTGTTTTCTAGTTATAACAACATTTAGGATAATTTATTATTAATAAAGAGCATATACAATTATAAGAAAAATTAAAAAGTATCACCACAAAAGATGTTCAAAATGTCCACCTAGTACTTGTATACAAAGTTGGCAACGCCGACGCACAGAATCTCGAACATTCCTCAACTGTTGAGGATGTTTTCGAATATCTTCAACAGCTTCATTTATCCTATTAACTAAATGGCCCCTGTCCTGAATTTCCGTTGCATAAACTTTTTCTTTTAATGCACCCCACAAGTAAAAATCTAGTGGATGTGAATTGTGCAACGGTGCCCCGTCATGCTGATACCACATAGATCTTCGCATATCAAGATGCAGATCTTCTAATAATTCCGACAAGGCATTATCTAAAAGGTCTAAATACATGTTCGGTGGTCAGACTGTCTCCGGTGAGGATACCTTCTCCCATATTCTACCACAGGTGCACGGGCATTTCCGCTGCAATAACCATACACAAAATGCATTTCTGCACGTACAGAAAATGGCTCCATCATTACCACATTTATTGAAAACTACGCCAATTCAAGCTTGAAACGTCTTCTGCCATAAGGAATTAACATTTGTTTTACTTAGTTCCTTGATAACGTGATTTGGCAAAACACAGATAAAAACAAAGAAAACCTCTGTAACTAGATAGCGGTTGGAAATAAGACATGTGTTTATTGGAATTTTTTGCTTATTTTAACAACACCAATCACACCCTTAAGTTTGGACCATACCTTTTGAATCACCCTGTATGTTTATTAACCAATGTTTGCGGAATTTTTATATAACTTCTTATATATTTGTAAATTATTTAATTACGTAATTAACGGTTTTTGTAAATTTGTATTATTAGAAAAAAATACGTATTAATAATAGTATGATTTACAAATCCAGTAATTTGTTAACGCAACTTATTTTCACTTTAGTTTTAAACAAATTAACCAGTATGCCTATAGTTTGTGAATGTAAGGGCATTAATTTTAATTCACTCTTGTTTTTTATTTATTTGGAAGGATAACTTAAACAGAATTAATTTTCCATTTTAGGAAATTTAGTAATAAATTGTTTACTACGGCAGTAATTAATGGATTATCGAATTATTACGGATTTTGCTAACGTTCGAAAGTTATTAAGGAGCAATTAAGTTCGCTCTACCTAAATGTAACGTACAAGTCGCATCCAATACATTATTATCTTATCACTGTTCGATAGGTTCTTAAGACACGTTCTTTGGATCTTGAGTTAACAGTCATTAATTAGAACTGATTATAGCTTCGTGTAACTTCGTGCTTGTTACATGAGTTGTGAAGTGTTTTCCTACTTTACAGAATGTTCCTGGGAAGTCCTTTTAATTTGTAACTTTGAACGGCGATTAATTTTATACAGGCGGTGGTTTAATATCTAAGAACGATATTTTTATGTTTAAAAAATGTAGGTGGCGGTAGAGAATTTATCTTAACCAAAATTCTATCCGGCGAACGCGCGTAAAATAAATTTCCGAGTAAACGTGTTAGTGTTATGAATGCAATTTTTTTCATTTAGGCCGACATAGGGGTTATATCCTAAAACAGTAAATTGACACCGATGTTCACGTTTCGTTCTCGTAAATAAAGTACACTTCTTTACAGTAAGTAATACGCTTTTGAATTAAGTTGTGTCTTCTTTGAAATATGCAGCGGACGTAAAATACTTCAATATGATATCAAGCAGAAAATTTTAGATTTAAACTCCTATTTTATTATGTTGGACTAGCGAAATTTGATTATTGTTGCTTCCTATTTCAAAAGTCTACATTTTTCTAGTCCTTATTGTTAGGTATTTTTGTTTTATTTCTGAGAAAGGCAGAAGAATCAATTCATTCCAAATTTGGAATTTCAGTGGACTGAAACCTTTCGTATAATAAACATTAGGCGATAATAAATAACAAGGTTTTCCCGAGTCTTACTTTGTCAAGATCTGATTTTATCAGTTGGACGTAGGTTTTTCCCTTTTCAAACCATTGTTCTCTTCTTTTCTTTTGACACCCAGTTGACTCCAACAAAAATGGTACATAATATAAGAATTTTTTATTCCTTTTATCGTTACAAACCCACCCCTAAAGTTTGGCAGAAGCATTACCTAACACCCTGTATTTATCTGATATTATTTGTTTTGTACTGTGTCAGCATTTCCTAGACCAAACTAAAAACGTCTCCTTAAATTCCATGGGTCTCTGAGGATGACTTTAAATTGGGTTACTTGGTAAACCTACAAACTACAACTACGAGTATTTTGAACAAGGATAATTATTTTAGAAACACCAGCAATATTATTGCAATAAAATCAAAGGTCGTCTGACTTTTTTACAACAAAATAATTATGATATACTATGTACAACATCCTACTATGAAAAACTTTGATTTTAAACCATAATTACGCAAGAGAGCTATTCTCATCTCGTAAGTTAATATTACCCACTAAGGTTAACTGTTGCGGCCCTTTTAATGTCACGACAATATTTTATGCAAGTTTGGTTTAAAAATGCCGCATGCACAAATATTATGCGGGTACTCTGAATAGTGAATATGTACAGAATTGAGTTAGTTAAGCTAACACCTACCGCCGCCCTAAACTGCGCAGTCCTAAAATATCTCACTTCTCACTTAATCACCAGTTTATGCCAGCTAATTCTGAACTTCTGCTTAAACCTATACTGAAATATTGGACTCCAACAACGTTATAGCTTCTTGAAGATACTATTTTAATTAGGTTCTTTGTGAATGTCCTATCCCCGTCACAATTAGAGAGTCAACTTTTGCAGATTTCTCACTCATGGCATGCATGAGACAACTTCTCCAAACGTTTTGAAGAACTAGCATGTCTTAAGGAAACTTAATGAGCCCTTTGAGACTTCGTTATGAGCATTTCCCTTCCTTTCCTACTTCCTACACCCTACACTTGTTAGTGTTACAAATTTAAAATTGCCTGATATCTTTATTTGGCAATAAGGTGGTCTTATAGATTTTTTAACATTTGGGGAGCCGTGTGTTCGATTCCCATGACTGACTGTTCTAGTTCAGGTTTTTGAATAATGTTATTAAACTGAGGCAATGCTAGGGTAGTACTTTGTACTTGATTTTCCTAATGTGCGTTTTGTTCCATTCAGTTTCTGCTTTTACTCTTTCTAGGTTTACCATTGACTACACAAAAAAATGTGTTTTTCCGTATCCATGGTATGTAATTGACAGATTATTTATTTCATTTGAGGTTAACAATGGCGGATGGCGGGTAAATATGAAAAAGCGGGATGATATGAACATTTGCGGGTTTTTACCGTGCATGCTATCGACGTGACATCTACCGATAGAATTTAGAATCAAAATTATTATTTGATTATACAAAAATCTTCATTTAAGTGATTGATAAGTGTAATTATTTTGTAAAATTCAAGCAAATACGATTATTTTTTACATAAATTCATTATAGAAGTTATTTTTAATACGAAAATTTGACCATGTGTAATTTGAGGTTATATGTCAAAAACATAGGTACGTATTATACCGGGTGTCAACGAAACCTGGGGCATCCCCATAATTTTTTTATTTTTTAACATATCTAAATGAAATTTGGTATATGTAATATATTCTTTAATTGGCATTTGTTGACATAGAAAACAAGTTTCTGTCACTTCCGGTTTCGCCGGAATTGACGTCAACTTTGTTATTTTAAATGGAACACCCTGTATATTTATACATTTTTGGAGTCTCCATTTAATTTTACGTATGGTAGTATCAAGTTCGGAACATTTTAATGACAAAGTAAATTTTTGCAGAAATTAATCTAGAGTGCCATGACTTACGCAAAATGAAAGTCAAGGTGCCCCAACACTCGAGACAAATTGTACTAGAACTTTAACTATTTTAGTTGCTGTATTAGAATGGCCTAAAGTTGGCAAAAATGCTTTTTCGAGAATAACTCTATTTTTTCAAATGGCACTAGGGTGGGACACTAGGATATTAAAAACGAGCGTTTTTCAAGGATTTTATTGATACCAATAACGCGGGATTAATATGAAAATTTAATTCGGAATAACACTCTCCGTTCAAAACAACCGTATTTTGGACATTTAAATCTAGATACTGGGTTTCAAAACAAGCGAAACAAATGAAATGCACAAAAAAAGGCAGACTTGCTACAGTTGAAGTGCTAAAATAATTTGTTTTGAGTGTCGTAGCACCATGACTTCCATTTTACGCAGGTCATGGCATCCTAGATTAATAAATAAACTCTTCTGCAAGTATTTACTTTGTCATCAAAATGTTTCAAACTTGACACTATCATACGTAAAATTGAATGGAGATTCCAAAAATGTATAAATATACAGGGTGTTCCATTTAAAATAACATAGTTTATGTCAATTCCGGCGAAACCGGAAGTGGAAAAAACTTGTTTCCTATGTCAACAAATGCCATTTAAAGAGTATATTATCTATACCAAATTTCATTTAGATATCTTAAAAAATAAAAAATTTATGGGGGTGCCCCGGGTTTCGTTGACACCCGGTATTATAACTATTTTTATTTAATAAGAACTTCTCATGGATGCGGAAAAATAACTTGTGCCCTACGGGAATCTAACGGCATATTTCATCCCTCGGCTTTTGCTGCCCTCGCTCACTACGTTCGCTCGTGCAGCAGAAATCTTCGGGATGAAATATGCCTATATCTTCCCTTATGACACAATATACTATTATAGCTCTAGCCTCATGCAGGGTGCTGTATTGAATAATCACCTAGTTACCACTTTGTTTAACAAACAGAAGCAACCAATCAACGGTCGTTTTACTTAGCACCGGCCGTCTTAACGTATGTTTCATAAGTTTTGTCAAAAAATTCAAGGGGGCTCAAATGAGATACCTATGCAACTTATCGAGATGGCTTTGGAAACAAAAGTAAGTTAGTTTACTAGGCTTCAATTTGACGTATGGGTATCGTTAGTCAGTTTGCGAAAAATGTCATACAAATTGGAGATTAGAAAAAGTATTTATAATTTAGTTGGGCAAATGCCTAAAGCCGAAATAGTGCATATTTTTTGAAACCAAGAAATATCAGCTAGAGCCGTATATCGAACTATAGCGGAATGCGAACAGGGTATCCCTCGTACGAACCTTCCGAAAAGTGGAAGACCAAGGCTGTTCACCCCCCAGCAGTGCAGAAGAGTGATAAGAAGTGTTAAAAATAAGGTTGGTGTGTCTATGAGGAAAATAGCCCGGGAGAATCGGACTCCTACCACCACTATTTTTAGAATTTTGGCCAGAAGTGGTCAAAAATACCGCAAAAGACAAAAATATCCAAAATACACCCTTAACCAGCTAGCCCGAATACCCCGATGTTGCCGTAATCTTCGGCGTATTCATTTTACAAACAAAAAGTTGATTGTGATGGACGATGAGAAATACTTTACTTTGGTGAACTCAGAAATCAAAGGCAACGACGGATTTTATACTGATAATATAGAGGAATGTCCAGACAATGTGAGATTTAAAGAAAAATCAAAATTTTCTGACAATTTTAGTGTGATGTGCAATTTCTCAAAGGGGTGTAACTGTTGTCGCCGCCCAGACCCTTATGAGAGGTGTCCGAAGAAAATTGCGCTCGTGGAACAGCACGGGCCGTTACATATAATTAAATAATTAAATTATGTTCTCAGATAGTCCACTTATTTTAAGAAAAAAATAATTTCTAATAAAAGTTTGCTGTGTTAAAAATATTTGAGTTTTTATTTTGTGCCAAAACTTATGAAACATACGTTATTTTATCAGCAACCAATCAACGGTCGTTCTACTTAGCACCGGCCGTTTTACTTTATCATTATGGCGCTAGTCCGATAAATGATATAATTATGGCCTCTAAACAGTACAATAATCTAGTAATTATGATACAGCTGAACGTAAAGGTAGTTATTATCAAAACCATTACCATAGAAAACCCAAAACACTCTACGACATTTTAAATGATAATTGCAAAGCACTAATAAAAAATTACCGTAGGATTAATAAACATAAATTAGTTAATTATTAACCAAACTTGCGTAAATCCAAAACTCCTTACAGTGTTTACTACATTGTTTTCGTTCGACTGATGACTGCAAACGTTCCCAAAGCGATTAATCACGAAACAAAATTCATAGCTTTGTATAAAGTAGATAAAGCCTGTGCACTAAAACTGCTATTGTTATTAAATCCATGTTTGTTTTTTGTGTATGAGATTTTGGTAGCATTATACGTTTTAAAATTTTTGAAACTCCAAAAGCTTTAGAAGAGTTATTAAAATTGTTTGCACAAAAAAAACTGCTTTATTAAAATTTTTAAAGAAAATTATCCGCAGTTATTATTTCAACCCCGAAAATCATTTGTTTACAAGCAAATTAATCGGCTTTCATCATCGATTATTGGCCAGCCGTCCTGAAAATTATAAACATGAAAAATCCCGTTAATAGAATAATTACGTCGTTATTAGTCCAGAGTATGTTCATCCCCAATTGTAAAACCGAGCAATTATTAGAGTAATTTTGCTTGTCACTTGTCACCATGGCAAAGTACGTATACAGGGTGAATAAAAAGTAAGGAACCTCGATGCTGGAGCCTTTATTATTAGTTTTAGAAAAAAAAGTTTTAGACAAAAGTTTTATAACAAGTTATTTTCCACAAACTGATGGTTGTAAATATTTTTTTCAAGATCATACCTTTGCGCTATGACGTCATCGATACTTTTTTTAAATAGCAACGTATATTTTTTAGGTCGAAATTTTATAGCATTTTTTTTTCTCTTTATGACCATCTAAAAATATCATACGGTTGTATAAGCGCAATTTCTATAAAAAACAAGTTGAATGTCATTCGTACCAGTATTTAACGTACATACTTTTATCACAAAAATTAAACACATGACTATTAAAAACAAATACAAACAATGTTTAACATTACTTTATTACAGAAGATGTTCAAATTGTTCGCCATTAACTATCTGACAATGTCCGATTCGATGTGAAAATCCCTGTAATACGTTCCGAATTACTTCGGCTGGTATTGCCCGTATTTCTTCCCGAATACGAATTTTTAACTCTTCTCAATTTCTGGGCCTGTTTGTGTAAACTTTACTATTAAGAAGGCCCCACAAGAAAAAATCCAACGGATTCAAATCAGGCGATCGGGCTGGCCATCCGATACTACCCCTTCTACCGCTCCACCTATTCTCAAAAATTGTATCCAAATAATTTTGAACGTGAATGTCATAATGGGGGGGGGGGCGCTCCATCTTGCTGGAACCAAAGGGATGTTCCCTATTAAATATATCACGCACCTCGAAATGGGATCTTCTTCTTTCACCGTATCCAAGTATCATCAAAATTTCGATGCGTTCTGTTTCTGTTAAACGTACCATAGTTGAGAATCACTTTCTCAAGCAGCTTAAATTACAATAATTATTGTCTTATTATTTAATAAATACAAACTGTTACAAGTGAAATTGGCATTTGTTTCCAAGGCAATCTTTCATTTCTCATATTTCTCTCATCGCATTGGACATTGTCACATAGTTAATGGCGAACAATTTGAACATCTTCTGTAATAAAGTAATGTTAAACAATGTTTGTATTTGTTTTTAATAGTCATGTGTTTAATTTTTGTGACAAAAGTACGTACGTTAAGTACTGGTACGAATAACATTCAACTTGATTTTTCTAGAAATTTCGCTTATGTAACCGTATGATATTTTCAGATAGTCATAAAGAGAAAAAAAAATGCTATAAAATTTCGACCTAAAAAATATAGGTTGCCATTTAAAAAAAGTATCAATGACGTCATAGCGCAAAGGTATGACCTTGAAAAAAATATTTAAAACCATCAGTTTGTGGAAAGTAGTTTGTTATAAAACTTTTGTCTAAAACTTTTTTTTCTAAAACTGATAATAAAGGCTCCAGCATCGAGGTTCCTTACTTTTTATTCACCCTGTATGTTCAAAATCGATTGTCACCCTGAACCCTTTTCTATGTATTTATGATCACCTTGGGGTGTTCTTGTGAACTTGCTGAAGAAGAACAAACGATTGTTAAAGGTTAGTGGGTACCCGTATCCTTAGGTTTATCTGCATAGGATTTTTATCTCGAGGGAAACCTTAAAGTGTTCGTGTATAATTTTCTTTGAAGGAAATAGTTTCTCTATGTTTTCTAAGCGTATGACTTTTTATCCACATTAAAATATGAGGTTTATTAAGTAAAAATATACAATTAGTTAGAAAGTTTAGAAAATTCTATCTGAAAAAAAAACGAGTTCAATACGGCTATTAAACTGAGGAGGTTTGTTTGTTCTAAACTGTAACGGATTAACGTAATTCTTTATTTAAATTATACCGGAAGCATGTTGGTATTTGTGTATTTAGTATTCAAAGCACAGTCTGTATTGTTCAGTTTAAAACTTATTCAGTTGAAGCTCATATAATCTCTGAAATTCTGGGCAGCGGATTAGTATCCTGACTCGTAGCCAGTGTCGGACGACAGGGATTATTAATTGAATCTTCCAGTACGTTTATGCACATCGATTTTGTATAGCATTGGGAATATTAATTATTTTTTAGTTCTATTAGTTAATTGAAAGTTAATGCATTGTTTCGTGATATGTTATTAGGGGTTTTCTTTAATGTCTTTTCTCGTCGCATTGTGCATCTGACATGCAACGTAGAAAAAATCTTTAATTGGGTTTTGTTTTTCGTTGACCTTGCATATACCTACAGAATGGTCCTAAAATAATAATTGGATTAGGCTTGTAATAGGGATTAAAAAATTCTCATAATCGTTTCTCCAAAAACGCATCCTTCAGGAGTTACAACTAATTTAAGTATTAATGGTATTTATACCTGATACACGCGCTCCACATAAGAAGATACTAATTTATAACATTAAAATATTGAATTCGATTACTTCCACGGTCAGTGTCAGTATTAACAGCACGTCTTCCGGGTTGGATCCGCATTATTGTTGAGACCACAGTCATGGATATATTAGGTCTAGCAACTGACCGCTGTAAGACGTCCACAACTTTGGCACAGTTAGTGTGCGAGAGAGATAGTTATAGTGGGCCATTCAGAAAGCGGAAATTATTGCAATAAATGCAGATGCAGAACACATCCACATAATAAACGTGCTAAAACCTAAAACCCATGTTATGTTGTTTAGTAGAAGTAGTCTGTTTGTCAGTATAAGACAAGTGCACTAAGATTGAGCAGCTTAAGTAGATATTTTTAAAAACGACGTGTCTTGCAGAAGCAATTCAAATATTTATATTATAAATATTTAAACTTCTTATCTCGTATTAATTTCTGAAAAATTATCAGTTGTCGATTTGTAACACTTTACAACGTACAAAAAGACGCTTAAAATCCACTGTATTTGTTTATACCACAAAATAAGCAGAAAATTTGTATTTTCTTTAGAATATGCATACCCCAGTTAATATAACTAGGTATACGAAATTCTTTAGTTGTATTTTAAGAATGTAGGAAGTAGGTAGGTACTTCACGTGCATGAATTTTTTCAATTTTCTAAATTTCACTATTTATGATTCAATTTAAAACATTATTTTTGTATACCCATGTTATAATTTCCGGGAATGCTAGTCTCAAAAGAATTTCTATAAAAATAATTATTTTGAGACATAATACCTTAATTTGTTTTAAATCAGAGCAGTTTTTTTTTAATAACTAAATTTATATTTTCTCGACAGATATTAATCGAAATGATACATTCATGAAATTATCATCTAGTATAGGCTATACAGGGATTAAGTTGCCATCGCAAGAATGGGGTATAAATCACATTGTTTATTCTACGCCTTTGGCGCAGTTGCTATCATTTTCCAAAATGTCATTGTTGAATAATAATTCACCATATGTAGTAAAAACAACTGATAATGGATACTGAAGGACAACTTACTGAAGTTGTACATTAATAATTATAGTATTGATATAAAAAAAAATATGCACCATTCAAACTGTATTAAAGCTAGAAGATTTAGAAACTATTTTAAATGAAATCAACAACAAAAAAGCGTGCATTGGTGGCCCAAATTTTCAGGATCATCAGCCAAATGTCTTTACAAGTAAATATGCAAATGCAGATTTAAAAACACTAAACTGGCTTAGCGACTTAGCAAATGTAAGAAAGCAATTAAAAAACGTTACCGAGACTAGCGTATTAGAAAAATTAGAATCTTTAAATATGTCCAGCTCACAAAAACTTTTAATTATAGAATGTATACGGATGTGTAAATATTCTAGTAATACGGGAAAACGCTACACGTCTGATTGGTTGTTAATATGCTTGTTATTACATATTCGAAGAATGCATTAATAATATCAAAAACAAACTGGACGAATTTATAGACAATGATAACAATAATAGCGGTGATGAAGAGGGATTTATCGAATATTCTACGTCCATACCTGAAACCGTTGATTGTGTAATATATTATTTGACAGGTTTCATATGTAGAAAATTATTTAAAGCTTCATCATGTGACTTATGTAAAGAACATCTTTATTATACAAGACTGCAAACACTAGCAACCCTGCCTCTAGTTTAACAACATTAAAATCACGTGGATTTTTAAATCATCCTAATACAACAATGTTTCATTTATTAAAATCACTGGAAATAGTTCTTATGAAACATATTAATTCCGTTAATGTTTATGAGGAAACTATTAATGAGTTTTTCGATATGCATATACCTACTTTACATTTATATTTTGCATGTGAAATCCACCGTTTGGATGTAATAAGTCAGGCACTGTACTTTTATATCTCCATGAGATTAAGACAATATCAGAAACAAGAGGAAAATAATTTAAAAAAATCGAGTACGGAATCGAGAAAGCTTGCTAAATTACAAAAATCGTAGAAAACTACAATAAAAATGTATATATACTGTTCTATATTAGTTTTAAATTAAACACTTAATAAAATGTCTAAAATAAATTAATAAATAAATAAAAATCAAATGGTACAGCTCTAGAACTGCAGTATGCATACTGTTCGCTGTATGAGTGGGAGTGAGACTGCACGGCCTACTATAGCTATCGCAGTCAGGCGGTTATAGGGACAAATCGACGGACGCTGAGCCCTGTGCATAAGGATAGCGAGTTGTTAGACCTAATATATCTATGACTGTGGTTGAGACAGAAGAACTTAACGTTTAGCCCTCATTTTTAAGGGGCTTCTTCAGGAAGAAAAAGGGGCACTAAAAAAGCACGGTTACTCAACGTTTCAACCACGCCAGAGGCGAAACTCTTTTAGCAGGAGGAAGAAGGGAACGGTAACTTAACTTGTAAACCAAGCCAGATGCGAAACCCTTCTCAGAAGGTTTTAGCACAGTCTAGTAATATAACCAGTCGTCTCACTCGCCGGATTTTGTGGGTCCGAATTCCAGTGCGCCTGTGTAAAGTTTAGCCTAATGCGCAGTTAGAATAAAACGTATTTGCGGTGCAGGTTGCAGTTGTTTGTTATTTAACGTGCATTTAACAGCCATAAACCACGTGCTTGTATGTGTTTGAGTGGTGCTTGTTATTCGTTCATTCAAAAATCGCGCCAAAATATCCATGATCCAGCCGAATGCGCACTGCACATTTCGGAGCCATGAACATCAAAGGTACCGACACGAAGTGAGACGACTGGTTATATTACTAGACTGTGGTTTTAGTGTCCTCTTTCTTCCTGAAGAAGCCCCTTAAAAAGCGGGCGAAACGTTGACTTCTTCTGTCTCAACAATGACATGGTTCCAACCCGGAAGACGTTCTGTTAATTTAAAACGTTGAAATTAATTATTTAAAGTTTGCACCATTTTCTAAGATTTCTAAATTTCCAAATTTCCAAAATTAAATTTGTATCCGTTTTCGGTGTTGATTAATTAATTCGATGTATTTAAATGGTTCCACACCGTAGAAATTTAGAATAAATCACTGTCTAATAATTTCTTAACACAAATTAGTGGAGGGACATCCCAGTAAACTATGCAAAGTGCAGTCTAACCTCAAATTCGCCATCATGCGGATGGAAGGCTTACGGAAGCATTAGGCAAATGTCCGTACTACGTGTTTTGGTGGATTAATTTGGTTGTTAATTATACAAAACCACATCTAACACTAAAGGTTTACCAAACTGCGTGTTGTAGTTTCTAATACAGGTGTAGGATACCTGCTTAATAACTAAATTCCGGTAATACTTCTGATAGGAAAGTTAACGTTTCGCTCATTCATCACAGTTGTTGGTTCGAAGTGATGAATTTGATTACGATGAACATTAAGCCTTTGAGAAGTTGTTGAAGCGGTGAGATATTAGGTGTCGCTCTGAAAACTGTCGTCATATATACATTAATCAGCGTATGGAATTAAATCTTTAATCAACTGAAAGGTTTATAATGAGCTGGTTTATAGCTTATCGGTAAGAGCTGTAAAATTGCCAAATTTATTTAAAAATTGTTTATTGTTATTTTCTTGAAAATAAAAGCTTTCCTTATATTTATGGCATTTTAAAGTAGTACATAGCTAATGCAAGCTGAATTTGCCAGTAATTCTGAGTTTTTGACAGATTGACTGATTTTCAAAGTTTTTACCTCAAAAACTCTTTTGTTGGTAGAATAATTAACCATTTTATGGAGTTCCGATTTTATCCTATATACCTTCTATAAACGCGATTTAGGTTTAAATGTTGCAAATCATGGCGATAACAATGAAACCCTTCATAAAATAAACAATTAAATTCACTGCCCTAATTTTACAATTGCCTCTTTTGTATATTAGGTACCTACTTATTTACCAACAATTTTACAAATCAGGCTTCTCTAGGCTATCGTTAATTTTTAATTCCCGTTTTATGTTAGTTGATTGATAAATTTTTCGAAGTGGCACGAACAGCAAGGTAATAGTGAAATATTTAAGCCAGTATTTTATGATTTCGATCGTTATTAAATATTTATATTAACCAACATTTTAAATTCTACCATGAGATCGAAAAAAAGATGATTCTGAGCAGGCCTTGACTAGTACAACACGATTGGTTACACTGGTTCTAGAATGCCTATGAATTATAATGTGACAGTGACATTTCAAATGTAAGTCAGTTTTGCAATCTTGTTTCCAGAATTATTTAAGTTTATCGTTGTAATACTAGTGAAGGATCACATTTTGAACACCCACTCTAACATGTATTCATCTTAGTTTTCAGTTTGTTCCCTAAATAAGTACTGTTTTGTGTTTTAATTTATTTGACATTGATTAACCTCTAACCTACTGCCACATTCTGAAATCAGTCTTGCCAATCGTGTTATACTAGTCAAGGCCTGCTCAGAATCATCTTTTTTTCGATCTCATGGTATTTGTATTCGCTGTTTTTGTTTACCTTTGGTATGGTTATATTTTGTCCATCCTAACTAGCTTTGGGTCTGTGTTTCTCTAGTTTTTTTGGAATTGTTTGCTTCCTCTTCATTTATAATTTTTTGCCCCTATTTCTTGATTTCTATGAGCAAGAGTTGAGTATAGATTTTCGGTAAATAGTTCCTCTTTGTCATATCTCTTGGTTTTCATGGTTATTAGGTTATTACTTTCAGTCTTTCACTATTCCTGTCTCCTACTACTTTTGTTTTTTTTTTTTTAAATTGAGATTCCTTAACTTTGACTACACATAACTACTTTATACACTTTGTGGTTCAGTATATTTTCTTTTATCTTATTTGTTTCTACTTCTGCTGTTATTCTTTTTCTTCTCATTCCTTCTTTTTTATCATATTTGTTAATCGTGTTTCTTGATTTGTATATTTTTATTTTGTTAATTCTTATCGTTGTTGTCATTATTTGTGTTTGTTTCGACTTGTTGGTTGTTTTTATTTCTAATCTTTAATAGATTTTTATTCGTATTTTTGTATTCTTATATTTTGATTATCTCGGCCAATCGTTCTTTTCAACTCTTGACCTGCTGAGGTTATTTTTAGTATGACCATAATCAGATTTTTTTTATCTTAGCAGTACCGAAGTTTCTGATGTTTTGGTTTCATAATTTTGGCGTTTGTTGTTTATGTATACTTTTTAATTTCTTTATTTTCCCGTCCTTCGAAGTTTTTGATAAACTACGAAGGATATTTCATAAATAATGCACAGGTTGGTAACCCTGCGGAGCGGATGATGCAATCGGAGTGGAAAGCGAGGTTAGTTGTAGTTGAAGACTTATGGAGTAAACACGTGTTTTCATTTCTTCCGTAGTAACTATACGTCATTTTAATTAAACGAGTGTTAGAAATGGCGTTTGCAGACGCCTCGGGTACTGCGACTGTGGAAGATCGAAGATCTTACTTAAAAATTGGAACTCTATGTGGCAAAGCCCGACAAAAATTCGCAGAGCTTTGTGTGAAGTTTGTGGGGGAAGAGACAATAGACCGTAGTTCAGTTTGCCGTTGGGCTTATCGTTTTCGTGAAGGACGTAAAAGCATACGTGATGCACCAAGGCCAGGAAGGCCAAGAACAATTCATGAGCGAAGTGTGAAACTTGTGTCGGACTTTAATGACAAAGATCGTCGAGCGACGTGTGAGGAAATATCGGCAGCTACCAGAATTTCAACAACACCTGCATTCCGTATTTTGAGGAACAATTTGCAGAAAAGAAAAATTGCGACCCCACACAGCTTGACAGCTGAACAGAAGAAAAAAAACACCTGGACATTACAACAATATTGAAACAAAGGTTTGTTGTTGAAGGACAAGCATTCTTGTTTCTTGTCTCGAATTGTCGCTATTGATGAACGTGGATTAGAGACTTTGAACCAGAGTTGAAATCTCAGTCAAACGAGTCGAGAAATCCATCATCGCCGCGACCCAAAAAATTTCGACGGGCTCAATCAAAGGTCAAGCAGATGATGTCTTCGCTTACGTTCACCAAGGAATTATAATAACCGACATAGTTCAAGGTGGAACAAGTGTGACGGCAGCGTGTTATCGTAACTTCATGCGGAAATTGCGCAGGATGCACAAAAGTCGATCTGTTACTTCATCCACCATACAGTCTAGACATGAGTCCACCAGACTTCGATTTGTTCCGGAAGTTAAAGGAGCCCATGCGTGGACAGCGTTTTTCCACCCTGGCAGAGCTTTCTGCAGCATTAACCGAGAGCTGAACAAAGGTGGTAACCTCACTGGAGTAGCAAATCTTCCAAGACATTGGGAGTCGGTCATTGAACAGTAGGGGGACTATTTAGAAGGATTGTAAAGAGATATTGCCTAAAAGAAAATGCATATATGTGAGTACAAAAATAGTGTGGATAATTTATGAAATATCCCTCGTACATTGATTTTGTTTTCCTTCACCAGTGGCTAGCTCTTCAAAGCTTTTGAAATACTTTGTAGTTAATTAAAAAAACTGAAAACAGACTATTGACCAAGGCGTTGACCAAAAGTGGGCAAAAAAAAGACATTTTTATTGCTTTCTATTATTCAGGTAGGTTATTCACACTACGAGCCCTGCGTCAAAAGTATTCGCCTAGCTATATTATTTACAATTTTTGATTTATTTCACTTTGATTTATCGCTCCATATTGATTACCATTGCTGCAAAGTCCAATTCTGTTCTTTCCGAGCCCATTTTAAACGACTTTTTATTCGTTTTGTTGTTAATAATGTTTCGCTTATGTAAGTAACAAAACTGATTATGATTGTTGCGTTAGTTTATAGACATATCGTCTTACCTTGTAAAACTTTTAGCCCAACTGTTTTCATGCTCTTCTGTAAGTACTAAGTACTGATTGATATGTTCTTTTCTATGGCTTTTGATATTTGATACTGTTCAAATTATTTCTGCAGCAGAAGAACGTCTATCGTTTTTAACAATGCGATTTAAAATCCCCGAATCTCTTTAAGGAAGCATCTTTGGTCGTCCAGATTTTTTCTCTCCGCCAAATGTGCCGGTATTTTTATATTTTAGTATCACATCTCTAACAGTAGATCGCTAAATAATTAAATATTTGGCGGTTGTACACGAGGATTACATAGTTTTAAATAATTCTGGATTTTCTTTCGTATTCCTTGCGATACAGGTCTTGCACGGGTGATCTAGTAAGTAATTACTTGTAATAATCATGGACAACCGTAAAAAAGTGTTAAAAATAAACAAAAAACTATGTATGTTTGTTGATAATCGACGTTTATTTGTTTAAGATTTTGTACCTACTTAAATAGACAACTGGCGAATACTTTTGACACGTTATTATTAATCGAATCAGATAATATTTGCAATTTTTGAAATATACAGATAAAAGTTATGTAATGATTGAATTAAATAATAAGAAATATTCTTAAAATATAAGAAAACAATGACCTATTCAGCAGAAATTGGATGTGTATGTATTTAACTAGCTCCCTCTTTGCCAAAAAGGGGTAGGCGAATACTGTTGGCACATGGCACATGGCTCGTATTATCGCCGGAGTGGCCGAGTGGTTAACACATTCGACTACAGCGCGGACCGTCTCGGGGTGAAACCCAAGTCGGAAAACACAGTGGTGGACTAGGAAAAGGTAGGCGGTTGTCGAAGGCGTGGTGCTTACCACATCACTCCGTACGCATAGCATGTGAGACAGTCCCGTATAGAAAGCAACTTAATAGGTTTTACCCTCATGTTGCCGGCTACACTCCCTCGCGGAGCGTAAATGCTGATACCTATACCTTTATTCGCACTACTTCTAGCTTTATCTCTATGCCTTAGAAAGTTATGTTATAAAGTACAGGGAGAATAATAATAGCTGATCGTGCCGCCACCTTGAAAAATGAACATAGTAAAAATATGCCACTTCATATGTATGTAAGCATGGACTGCACCTACATTCGTGTCTATTTTGACATTTTGTTTGTTGTTTTAGTCATTCATATTGGGAAAAATAGGCGTACTTACTTGCACTAAACACGAAAATATCAATGCTAGTCTTGGAAAAGACTGATGTAGGAGATTATGAATCCTTTTACACGATAAAAGGCGAAAAACTAAACTTCCAAGGCAAACATCAAAATGCAAAGCACGTGCGAAGTTAATATCACACTGAAGCGCAAGACGTGCATGAGCAAAGTGGAAGTAAAGATACCTGCCTTGGAAAGTGTTTTTTTTCGGTCAACCTTTTCTGTTCTCACTGTATTATATACAGGGTGTAACATGTAGTAATGTCATCCTTTTAGGGGTATATTCTACAGCCCAAAATAAGAAAAAATTCATACAAATTTTTTTTTCGAAAATGCTCCTTAAGAAAGTTATTGACAAAGACAGTTTCAAAATGCTTTATTAGTTGAAATAATTTAACAATTTTTATTTTATTTTAAATTTTATACTTTAATACTTAAATAATAACTTGGCATATTATGTTTATTTACTTTCATTAACTCAAACTCTATTTTTACGAGCGACAATAGTTTTATACGTAAGGATATTTGGTACAAAATGTTAATAGTTATATGTCTCTTTAATTTTATCTGTCACGTTGGTTCAAAAGGTTTAAATACGTTGCATTGATGTTCACCAAAAGTATCAGTCCTTCTTCTGATAACGTAGAAAATATGTACGAAATTTTTCAAAGTATTCACTGGTTCTGTTTGTTAATTGAGTAATCAAATATTTTTATTGAACTTTACATAAACCGTTCATTAAAAATAACATATCCCACAAGAATCCTAACTGCCGATATTGTCAAAAACCAGGAACTTATCGAAAAAGAAGTTGATGATACAGGCTCATACTTTTCAGCTTGGTGAAATAACAGCGGATCCATTTTCGTAAGTGTAATTTGTCAACCGTGAAATATATAGCGTTATGTTTTCGTGTATTCCGAGATAAAAAAGATAAATATCTGGCTGAGACTTAAGGGTGGAAAGCTTTCAGTAAAAGGATTTTTTCGCATTTTGCTACATAAAACAAACGTTTGAAGTGATTTTGTACAGTTTACCCTTTTTGTTTGCTTTAGTTTAATATTGTGATGTCTGATGCCAAGACAGTTAATTCTCCAAATTTTTTTATTGGGAAAACCAATTCGAAAACCCTTGCTGTCTTATCACCGTGGCAACCGCTTAAAAAGTTGTAAAAAATTAATTTTAAGAAGTAAAAATTGTTATAATGGGAGCTAAAGTAACTCTTCAGTTTAAAAAAATTGCGCATAGAGATAGAGCTACGAATAGCAGAAACAAGATTAAACAGTCTGGTCACTTATTTACGTTGCTTTGTTAATATATTCACTTTTGCGCTGTGCACAGCACGTCCGGGTAGAGAGTAACATAGGGTAAGAGAAGTGGTGATAATATGGGGAATTGGGAAATGTGTGGTTCGGGGCAAAGCTCCCCAGTGGGCGCGCTAGCCAGATTAAACACACGTCGTGCGCTGTAATTGCGTATTTCATTGAAGTGCAACCTAACATTTGAACTTTCATGGGAGGAATGCTTTAATGAAACAAACACTATCGAATTGTTCCTTGCAGAACGCGAAACCAGAAAATTGGTTGAAACTAAAAGGGAGTAAATTTTCTAACACTCCTTATTTCTTCCTACATTACCATATATTTATAATATCAGGAAAAGTGGGGTTATGGACCACCTGGTGTTACCAGAATGTAGAATTTATTAATAAAACGCCTGTTGCGCGCCAAGCTTCCGCAGACAGACGAAGCTTTCATAAACTAAACTTGTTTTCTAGAGTGATTAGTAAATTAGTAAATTGTTCGCCTGCGGGAGTTAGTAATCGTTAATATCTTTGCTAATTATGACAGTCGTTTGCTAAAAAATTGTAATTAATTGTAAATAACTGGCGCGAGTAATTTTCTAAATTGCTACTTCCATTAAGTTTGTGCACGTCACCTAACAACACACGTGAATAAATTTTCAGCTTTTCAGGTGTTTGTAATCCTCTGCATAATGAAATACTATAATAGTTTTTTTATAAGCTTGCTGATGTATATTCTTCGTTCGGTACGATGGAAGAATATCATTTAAGCCCGCTTATTTCAAATTTAATCAACTTCAGAATTATGCCACTTTTTTTATTGTTTTTTCGTCATGGAGCTAACACCTACAGAAGTTTATTAAACTTTTAATTGTATTTTGAAATATGCTTTTAATAAAACACTCCTTTTGTTTGGTTTTCCTTACAGCACAAATTAATTCCACTCCTTTGGAATTTATAAGGATTACTCCGAATTTATTGCTATAATCCACCGTAGTTTGTTTAGAAGGAAATTGCTTTCCTTTTCAGGTTACATTATAACTTTACCTTCTTTGATATTATAGCAGAATTTTAAAGCTTTGCCGTAAAAAATAGCTTTTAAGAAGCTTCCTATTAAATCTGTATGAATCTGAAGGTATTTACAAATTTTTAATTTTACTAAACGTAAATCGTTTAAACCATTACTGGAATTATTTCACTAAGGTAACTCGAAGTAATTCTCTCGAATTGTAAACCTTCTTAAAGTCGTTAAGAAAATTAAATGTCAACTTTTTTAATGTAGACCTCTTAAGTAAGAATAATTTCAAATTACGTTACTAATGCAACTTTAAAATTATTCATTCCCTGTAAAGTTTGGTTTATTTTAAACCAGGTTTCTTTTCTTTTGAAACGCACTTAAGGGCAACGAATATCATTAATAAGATTTACAGCGACATGAAGGTCAAAAAGATGTATTATTAGTCGTTAGTTCATACTGTAAGTATGAAGAAATCAGTGGAAATTTTAAATTTCAGGTACAAAATTTTTAGGAAGATTGTTAATGTTCGCCTGTTATGTTTTCAACGAAAGTCATGTTTGATCTAGAATTTTTCTACGCCTTCCGGCCCATTACCAATTTGAGCTCTTCTATATCTTTTCCTATCTGCTTTTATAGGTGATCTATTTCTTTTTTCTATCTAGTTCGTTATCGCTCGTCTTCTTCTAGATTCATTCTTCATCCCTCAATTTTATCTTGACGAATATATTATGGTCCACCCTTATTGTTTTTATGTTCACGTATCTCTTTGTAACTGCTTCTTGATCTACTAGTTGGCTCACTTTTCTTTCAGGCTTACCAGATCCACTACATGGTTTAGCTACTGTTGCCCTTTTGTTCCTTCTTTCTCTTCTTAGTTGCTTATATCACTCTGTTTTATATTCTTCATAAAATATCTCTCCATCTTCACCTTGGTTTTCAACGTATTTTCCTTTATACGTTATGTTTATTCAGGTTGTGTTGTCTAAGGTGTTAATTTTTCTATAGACATCTTGCATTAAAAATACATCATCTGCTTACATAAGCTTATCTACTTTTGCCGTTTTAATCTTATTATGTCTAGAATTCCGTGAGACAGGATTTCTTATCCTGTAAAACGAGAAACGAAAAATTAATTATCTGTCATCTTGTTTCACTTTTGCACTACAAAATTTTTATCTTACATATTTTTAGTTTTCAGAACGTCAAGACTTTTAGTTCATTTTTTTGTAAATCCCTTACGCTCTAGCAAAGCTCTTACATACTTGCGACCTTTTTCTGTTTCGAAACGTTAGGTACTCTGTTTAGTTTTACTTGATTAACTTGCAATTTTTAGCAAATGGTGGGGAAAGATTCACGAAAAAATAAAACAAAAAATTCCAAAAACGATGCTGACGAAAACATCAACCATCTGATCCATCAGATGTTCAAATACATTTGTTAGCATTAGTTTTTTATCTGTGTATTAAATGAATTGTTATTAAATTACAAAGTTAGAAGGACATTACGAGAATTAGAATTTTGCTAAAGATTCCCTTTGTAAAAAATGAATTGCCTCTTCGTTTTTTTATTTCACCTTTTTGCTAATTTTTCTCTTGCTGTTTTGCAAATTTGTTTAAATGTAAAATGCATTCAGCTTGTTTGAAAAGAATTTGTAGGCACAAGATTTTAGCATTCAAATAAAAAAATAATAAAGTATATTCTTTTAACAAACGTCATATACAATTTTTTTTTAAATACACGAATGGTGCGTAAAATCATAAAAATTTTGATAATTAGAACTACATAATTGGTATCCTATAATATCCTAAAAATACATTAAAGTTCGTATAATAAGCTTAATTTAATATCGTTAGCAAATTCTTACTTAATAACGTAGAAAATTTTGAGATTGTTGCTATACACAACGGATTTAAGCTCCTTTTGTCTGGCATTCTTTTTTTGCACAAAGAAAAGCTTCGTTCTGCACAACGATACTATCACGGCTTTTGTTGTAATCCTTTTCCAGTGCTTGATAAATTGTTCCTAACGATATTAATCCCTACTGGAATGGTCCATAAATCCAAACATTCCCAGAAATAAAATATTTTACGAAGGCGCGGAATTAATTTATATCGGTTTCTAAACGGTCTTTTACTTAAATATTTAGACAGTTAGATTAATCTTTATTTTTAAAAGTTTCTCACATGTTACACTTATTTATTCTTTATTAATGGTTTAAGGTTACATGTAGCGTTTCTATGAACTTTCTTAAAATAATTTATAACCTTGTTCCGGGTTAAATTAAATTTAGAACTGGTGTGGTACGTATTACAATAGTAAATAGTAAAATAATTAATATTGTAAATTCTCTTTGTAGAACGTAGAAAACGTATTTCAATATTTACATAATTGAGCTAAACTCGGTTACATTGCAAACGTAGGGACAATTTCTAAAGTGAAGTAGCGTTATTAGAGCAGTAGTGTATCGACAAACACTTCAAGTACACCCACAACCCCAACCACGTGTGATTTACATATAGATTACTGCTAATCCCATGGGCCAAGTAGAAACGCCTCAAGTTGAAAACTAGAGACTTTCAATTGAGTTGCACTTCCATCGTTAACGCCACAAGCTATAAATTGTGCTGAAATTGTTGGTGGTTGATCAAGCAAATTTACCACTGTATCATATTTTATTGGATTATTAGACAAGAATGGTTACTACGCGTCCTGCAAAACTGGTTACTTAAACTTTCGTCGTTAAACAGATTGGAAACTCTGGTTATGTAAATACTCACGACGAACTTTGTTCATAAAAGTTTGAAAATTTTAATCACAAAATAACATAATAGGGTCGGTATTCTATGTCTTCTGAAAGAAAGTTAATTTATTTTACATGTAAATAACACATTTTAACATAGTTCGTTTAGTTTAGAGTTTAGGCAAATAAATGTATAAAAAGGCTGAAATCGATCTTTGTAAAAGGAAAACAAAAATTCGGAGCTTAATTAATGTGTCATTGGATTTTCATTATTAATTAAATTAATTATCAGTAACGCAGGTAAATAATTTATAAAAGAATTGTTGGTGTTTAGGAACGAAAATGAAACAGCAATTTAGGCTTTTAACCAGCTTGAAAATGGTAATTAACTTTAATAAGTAATTAGCCGACATATAGACTGGAAGATACTAACTGTAAAAAGCTTTGTAATGAAAACTTTCGGACGTTCCTTGAGGTAGAAAATTTGGAAGAATGACCAAAGTTATTAGAAAAACTTTTGATCCGTTTAAACAACCTTCCTCGCAGAAAATTAGTCTTCCAAAGAGAACTATATTAACTTTTGAAGCAACTAAATCTACTTTTGATTTGAAGCTTGTTTATAAAAATATTGTTTGGGAGGGGATACGTTTCCTCATTACAATTTACCTTTGATTTATTGGGAATTTTTTAGGACTTTTATCAACTAACTTGTTTCTTCATATTAAAGTGGATCCCGAACTTAAATTTAGAAAATAAAATTTTAGAATCATCCAAGAAACAAGAGTTTTCTTTTAGGAGGCGTAAAATATACTATTTGTGTTTCTTGGCACGGTGTTCTATAACAATCCACCTAAGGGAAAACGATATTGTGTAAATAAGATTTGGAGGGTCCGCTATCAACAAATCTTTGAAGTTCTCAGTATCTTAACTTACAATAGAATAGCACTTCGATAAACGACGGCCAAAAGCCATAGGATGTGTGCCAAGGGACCGATGTTTGTAAGTAACTATTTCCAATATTTGAAGCCAGTTTTCTTACTAAATCAATTATAGACGAATGAACAACTTTTACTTTTGTTTCTGTAAAGTATGATGGTTTGATGGGACAGAATGGAGCTTCCCAATTTTTCATAGTTTACACTGTTTACAGGCTTAACAAATGGATTAAGCAGTTAAATTTGGCACAGTTTTACGTTAGTTAATCTCCTATAATACAGTGTCGGGGAAGAGTTTCTTAGAGCTTTAGTTTCGAGTTACATGAAACGTTGCAAGTTTGTTGCAGTTTGACGTATTGACGTTTGGAACTTCTCCAAACAGTACGAGAACTTATCTAATTACGTCTAAAACGTGTTTGTTTTGTAATAATCAATACTACATCCTGCTACTGAATGAATATTGGTTGTTCCTGTAAGGACGCCCAACTACTAAAAATTGTCCAGAAATACATTCAAATGTTCTTCTTAAGATATAACAAATTTTGTCATATCTTTAGAACCTTGATTATTTTCGGGAAACGTGCCTGGTGGTGTTTTTATCCGTGTAATTGGACAAATTTACAAATGTAATAAAGAAACTTTAACCACCTAAAATTAAATTGAAAGATATGTAATACGAAATGCGGATTTGCGAAGGGAAGCTGAATTTTTTTACATATTTTCATAATTTTCCATTTAAGTGGGAAATTACTCGATTGAATAAGTTTGTTTCAGTTTATATCGTGATTATTTAATAATAGTTAGTTTGACAACTCGAAGCACTATCAGGAATAGTTCGTGTTCAATTATTGAGCTTAGTGTTAACTATAAAATGCAAGTACTGTAAAATAAGGTGATTTCATTAAAGCATCTAATTAATGTTGTAATTGTCTAAGAGCCACAGTAACTCAAAGACAAATCGAATGCAGCATTCACTTAATTACGGGAGATTCAGAAGCGTTCACATTCTGCCATTTAATAGAATTAAGTTACTTAAACGTTAATATCTGCATTGGGTGCATGCAGTTGGTTAAACATTCAAGAGGGTTAGAATCAAATTTCCCAACCCCAAAAGTCTCATCTTAATGTCGATTAAATTAGGTAATATCTACCTGTTGGGGGTAATTTTCAATAATAGCTGCAATGCAGTAGCAATTATATTAAACACGCCTTTGTACTCGTATTCATTTCTAAAGGAATTTATTCGGACCCGGTTTAAACGGCTTTTAATGGGCGGACTCTCTGACAAACCTAAAATCCTTCCAACCCTGCATAATTCCAACCGGAATCACCTCGACGGCTCTCTCTAACTTAATTGCGAACTAACATGATAAATGTAACGTCTTCTCTTTAATATTTGACATTCGAACTACTAATGTCATCTCTTACACAAGAAATTAATTAAAACTATTCCGCTGGATGGGCAGATCTCAAATTAATATATTAATCTTTCGGTGATATTTCACAGATTAATCAGAAATGCAATTATCTTCCCTAAATTATTAAAGAAAATTACATACCTAATTCTTTTAATATTGCTTTCTTATAAAATAGTTGTAGCTTTGTTAGCGCCATTTCTGCAAATAATTAAATTTTCCTTTTGTTTCAGGTAAGTCGTTATATCATTATATCTTCGTCGTTTATTTAAAGGTAAGATTGAACTACAATTATTAAAACTAAAGTGTTCAGTTGAAATTGACTTCTTCGGTTTATATGTGTTGATAAACTTGATAAACGCTCCTCTGAGTAGAACGATGCAAAGAAATAAAAGAAAATATCCCCAAACTGAATATATGCCTAAAAAGTCATAAATATATCTTGAGCATCTCGAGTTCCTTAAAGCTATTTTTCGACTCCTTTAGAGTCTTATTGAGCACTTAAGGACACTTCGACACTTGTATTATTAGATATCCGTCTTCGAATTTCCAATAACGACCGTTTTTCTGTCACATTACGGGGGAATATGAACAAACGCGGTGGGGAAAGAAAAAACATGGAAATAAAATGAGAAAAAGGGAATGCGTAAACTTGTAAATATAACATGAGTACATTCGTTTTTGCCTTATCGATTTTGTTCGCTCAGGATTTGCGGTAATATTTTAACGGAATTTATTTTCAGATTTTTTTGGGGAGTAATTAAATTATTTTTTTAGCAGAGCTTTCGTTAGCGTTTCGGAAACAAAATGTGGAGTGATGCAAAATACTTTGAACATTTCGTATTTTTTAAAATTCGTTTACTAAAACGCGATCATTATATAATTAGAAGGATGTTTACGAAGCGAGTTTTTTTCAAAGAAAATTTTCTAACCTAAAATATGACAAATCGTAAATCCCTTTGAAGAAGCTACAAAACTATTCTAAATCTTTAAATAAATGTTTGTGACATCGGGAATATTTCTAAATTCACTCTATTTTTCAATTTTATTTAAGGCAGTTTGTGATTTGTTTTTATATTCGGCTTAAAGTTTTCGTTATACTTGGTGGCTGGCTCTTAACTTTCCGTTAAAAAAATGTTAAATTTCAAGCAACGAATGAGTACAAAATTTGCTCTATTCAGCTTGCACATGTTGGATTGAGACAGAATAAATGATTTGAATAAATAAATTAAAAAAATATATTTAACGTTCTGAAGTAGCAAGCAGAATTTTAAATTGTGAGAATTTGGTGCCGGAGAGTCAATTTCCAATTATAAATACGAAAATATTAATACACAAGAAGCTCAAGATTCCAAATTCCAATTAACCTAATAAATTAATCAGCTTTTTATAGCTTGAGGTTGGATTTTTTCCAGTTTTGTAATCTGAATTGAGCTTCCTCCATATTTAGTTTTCCTTGTATTTTATTTTCGGGTACAGTATAAAATATTTTGGGCCTTTAACTTGAAATAAATCATATTTTAATAATGTTTTAATTCGAAGAATCAAAGAACGATTTTGAATATTAGTTATCAAATTGAACTTTCTTGGCCACTTCAAAAAATGTGTTCTCTGTCTTGCAAACCAAATTGTAGCATATAAAATTTAAAAAGTCAACAAAAAGTTCTTAAATCAGGATTTAACAAAACTTTTATAATTTTCTTAAGGACTAATTTTTAGCGAGGCCTGCATAAATATTGAGTTGTTAATTAATAATTAATTTAAATTTCATTTTATAACAGTTAGATTTTTAAACAATTTTATTGTCGATAAATAAAAAGTGCTTAACTTTTATCAAAAGCGATTTGTTTAAGAACGAGTAAAGTTAGTGTTAAAATATAATTATATACAGGGTGTCTCAGACATGACTCCCCAGGCCTATAACTTTGTTATTTTTAAAAATAACTATAATAAACTATATATATTCGTAAATGGGAGCAAATTCTCTATAAGATGGGGAAAGAAAATGTTAGAAAATCTGTACTCATATTATGGCAGCGATATTCAACTTTTTTTTTCAAATTGCACACTATGCATTTTTTCGCTCATTCTGATAGTAATTTTTATTCTCTTTATAACCATATAAACCAATATGGGTTTTACATAAGAAAATTCTCGAAAAAAATACGATTGAAAGTTGAAGTCTAGATTTGCCATGGAAACAACTGATTGTTGTAATTTGTACTCGTCGGCGATGAAAACAATAGCGTATAGCTGTAAAACAATTGCAATTTACGTTGTAAAGAATGACAAGTCATCTTTCTGTATTTGTATGTTCTTGTTTAAAATCATAGGAGTATTAGAAATGAATTACACTAATTCTGAAAAGCTTGATATGATCCTTATTTATGGTTTATGCGAGAGGAATGCAAGAAGAGCAGCAAGGTTGTATGCAGAAAGGTATCCGCTATTGTTTTTATCGCCGACGAGTACAAATTACAACAATCAGTTGTTTCCATGGCAAACCTAGACTTCAACTTTCAATCGTATTTTTTTCGAGAATTTTCTTATATAAGACCAATATTGGTTTACATGGTTATAAAGAGAATAAAAAGTACTATCAGAATGAGCGAAAAAAAGCATAGTGTACAATTTGAAAAAAAAAGTTGAATATCGCTGCCATAATATGAGTACAAATTTTCTAACATTTTCTTTCCCCATCTTATAGAGAATTTGCTCCCATTTACGAGTATATATAGTTTATTATAGTTATTTTTAAAAATAACAAAGTTATAGGCCTGGGGAGTCATGTCTGAGATACCCTGTATATCAAAAGAAAACGTGTGCTGTTATCAATTATTTAATTGTTATCTAGTAATTCTGGCAGTTATAATTAATAAAGTTATAGTCTGCTTAGAAAACCAACGTGTTTTATTAGGTTATTGGTCCAGTTTACAATTTCCGCGTTAAAACAGTTAAAAATACTTAAAAGGTGTGCGTTGTGTTGAGCAAGAATGGCTACGAACTATTTAACTAGTGTGCCGAAGTTGAAAGGCCGAGGAAATTATGATTAATGGACTTTTTCGGCGGAAAGTTTACTAGTCTTAGAAGGATTGGAGCATTGTATCAAGTCAGATCCTAAGGCAATGGAAGTGAAACCCGCAGATGACGCAAAAGCGAAGGCGAAGGTAGTTTTAATGATTGATCCTTCATTGTATGTTCACATCAAGGAAGTTAAAACTTCGACAGAGTTATGGCAGAAACTGAAAAGTATGTTTGATGACTCAGGTTTTTCCAGAAAAATATCGTTGCTTCGACATTTGATATCTATCCGACTGGACAATTGTGATTGTATGACTAACTACGTCACACAAATAGTGGAAACTTCGCAAAGGTTGAGAGGTACTGGATTCGAAATAGACGATGAATGGATTGGATCCTTATTATTAGCAGGTTGGCCTGATAAATTTGCACCGATGATCATGGCGATCGAACATTCGGGAATTGATATTACAGCAGATGGTATCACGACAAAGTTACTTGACATGGAATCGTCGATCTTGAACGGGACAGAATCCGGATCGGCGTTTTCTATTAAATTTTTCAAAAGAAACAAAGACGGGGGGCACTAGTATACATGGAGGTTATACATCAACGTCAAAAGTAACAGGTGACAAAAGAAGAAACAACATAACCTGCTACAAGTGTAAACAAAGCGGCCATTACAGAAATCAGTGCTCATTTTTGGAGAAATCTGTGAAAAATAAGCAGTCTAACGTGTTTAGTGCTACATTTATGAGCGGCAGTTATAAAAAGAATGAATGGTATGTTGATTCTGGAGCCAGTGCTCATATGACAGCGAACGAAACTTGGATAAAAAACATGTCTTATTCATCGAACTTACCCGAAATTATAGTGGCTAATAAAACACCAGTACCACTCCTATGCTCTGGCGATGTAGAAATTTCTACAGATCGTAACTACAATATTACAGTGAAGAATGTGTTATGCGTGCCTAGTTTAACAACAAATTTATTATCGGTCAGTGAGTTGATAAAAAATGGGAATCATGTCTTATTTGCAGACAACTGTTGTAAAATTTTCAACATGAAAAATGAGTTGCTTGCAGTAGCGGATCTCATAACAGGTGCGTACAGTTTGAGAATACAAACTCAAGATTGTTTGTTGGCTGCTCCATCAGTTATTAGTGGAGAAGTATGGCACAGGAGGCTGGCACATATTAATAATAGAGACATGAACAAAATGAAAAGTGGTATTGTGGAAGGAATATCATATCCTGATAACTTTGACATTAGTAAATCAAACTGTGTGGTATGCTGTGAAGGCAAACAGGTAAAGTTACCATTTTCTCATGTGGGTAAACGTAGTACTGAAACACTGCAGGTGATACATACAGACTTGTGTGGAGCAATGGAGACCCAGTCAATTGGGGGAGCCAGGTACTTCCTACTGCTTGTGGATGATTATAGCCGAATGAATTTCATTTATTTTTTGAAACAGAAGAGTGAAGTGTTCAGTCGATTCAAAGAATTTAAGTCGATAGTTGAAAATCAACAGAACAAGAAAATTAAAATTTTTCATACAGACAATGGCTGTGAATTTTGTAGCAATGAATTTGAAAGTTACCTGAAGGGTGAAGGTATAATTCATCAAAAAACCAACCCATACACACCCGAACAGAATGGATTAAGTGAAAGATCCAATCGAACAGTTGTCGAAAAAGCAAGATGTTTGCTGTTCGATGCAAACTTGGAAAAGAAATTTTGGGCTGAAGCTGCAAATACAGCAGTGTATTTAAAAAATAGACCTATTTCATCAGGACTCAATAAAACACCTTATGAAGTTTGGAATGGAAAGAAACCAGATTTGAGTCATATCAGAATATTTGGCAGTCCTGTGATGGTACATGTCCCTAAAGAAAAAAGATTAAAATGGGACAAAAAGGCAAAAAAGAATATTCTTGTAGGATATTCAGATACTGTGAAGGGTTATAGAATATATGATCCCAGGACAAATATAGTGACAACTAGCAGAAACGTAATTGTGATGGAAAAGGAAATGTTTGGTGTGAAGAAAGAACACGAATCAACCTGGTTTAGAGGTAAACCTGAAGAGAGTAATGATTCAGTGGGAGATACAATTACAGCAGGTGAGAATGAAGTTTCCGAGTCACTAAATGATACTTTAGATTTCAAAGATGCTAAAGGGTCAGCAGATTCTTTGAAAGTACCACAGTATACAGAAGTTCCAGAAATTCTTGAAAATCCAGAAAAGACTCAGTGTCCAACTGAAAAAGAAACCTGTCCAGCAGTGAATGAGAAAGAAAAAAGAATACGAAAGAAACCAGACAGATATGGTTATTTTGTCACCAGTATTTCTCCTGTGGATTATGAATTGACATTGGAAGACGAGCTGAATGAACCAGAGAAAGTGAATATTGAAAAATCAAAACAATGCATACCTAGTATTCCCTATCAAAGACTTATAGGTAGTCTTATGTATTTAGCAGTGCTAACAAGGCCTGACATAGCTTACTCTGTTAACTATTTAAGTATGTTCAACAATTGTTATAATAAAGAACATTTTAACTATGCCAAAAAAATTTTAAGATATTTGCAAAAGACTAAACATTATTGTTTGAAATACACTAATGAGAAAGTAGATCTGGAAGGTTTTGTTGATGCTGATTGGGCAAGTGATTGCTTAGACAGGAAGTCATATACAGGATTTTGTTTTACTATGTCTGGATCTGCTGTCTCATGGCAAAGTAGAAAGCAAAAAAGTGTTGCACTCTCTAGTACTGAGACTGAGTACATAGCACTTTCAGAAGCTTCTAGAGAGGCTGCATATTTGCAAAAATTGTTATTCGAGTTAACTGATATAGTTTGTCTATAATTACTGTACACTGTGATAATCAGAGTGCATTGAGATTGGCAACAAATCATCAATTTCACAATAGATCAAAGCACATTGATGTACGTTACCACTTCGTTCGTGAAGCTGTTAACAATAAAATTATTAAAATTAAATATTTATCCACAACGGAAATGCCTGCTGATTTGTTGACTAAAGGATTGTGTGCAATTAAACATTATAAATTTACAAAAAGGCTAGGTATTATTAATATCAGCAAATAGTTTATTTTGATAAGTGGGAGTGTTAAAATATAATTATATATATCAAAAGAAAACGTGTGCTGTTATTAATTGTTTAATTGTTATCTAGTAATTCTGACAGTTATAATTAATAAAGTTAGTCTGCTTAAAAAACCAACGTGTTTTATTAGTTAGAATGCAATAAACGGACTAAAACCTATTCATTTTGTCTTTCGGCATTCAGAAACTCACTTAATAACAGAAATTAACGCTTTTAACGTGCACTTCCATGGTAATATTCATGTTGTCTGCATCTTCTCTTTTGCCTTCCGTTTGCTGCTGGCTCCCTTCGTATAAAAGCAAGAGCAGGCGGCAACGTATAGAAATTTCGCTCAACTTTACCAAAAGAACCCGCAGTTCCAACAGATTGTTACTTTAAAAGCATTACCTACTTCGCCTTCTGCCCAGATTACCTTAAAACAGCTTTCGAGGAAGTAAGATTGGCATCGCCAAACCTCTGATCGAACAAGTGGAAAATAGTATGAGAATTTCGTAAGCTATGAATTTAAAACAAGGGGAATGTTACGCATCGTAATAAATAAAGATGACGTAGACAAGTCCTGATCTGAATAAAATACAAGGTGGATGCTTCCTGCTTCCATTAGATCTTATTTCCTTAAACATGAAAGATTTGCATTTATTTATTATAAAATATTGCACTACAAATTTGTAGTAAATATTTTCTGCAACGAAGACTTCACGAATTACAAGTTTCCTATTTTTCAGAAAGGCCGTCTTGTTTAGGTATTTATTTTATTTTAATTTCTTAGATTTAGTTAAAAAAATAACTTTCTGCATTTTAGCATTTTGAACTCCCCCAATACAGATACGATGCTTTGCAATGTTATAATAGTTATTTATGTAACAAGTGTGTAAAATTAAGTTTTATGGCATGAGTTCGGGAGTTTCGTGATGAGACGAAGTCGTTTTCCATATTGTAGTAATTCATTTCAATTAACTGAAAACAGTTTTTATACTTATTTTATTATTTCGTACAACATTCGTACGTAGGTATTTAATGTGACAAGTAAAGAATAAAAGAAAAAACAGTATTTTTTACACAGTCGCCTCTAAAGTTGACGTTTTACAAATTCTAAACAGTTGCAAAAGTCGATGTTTACAAAACGACAGCCGTAACTAACACGTAAAGATGGTATCGAACGCATAATGAACTTTATCGTATCATTGATTATAAAGACAACTTTATATTAAACTTTTATTAACAATTATACATAACATAATAACATAGCAACTTCCACCTTCATAATTCGTTAGTTACATAGCATAATAACATAGCAACTTCATAATTCGTTAGTTACATAATATAAACAAACACTATTTGTGTACATGAATTGTTGTCAATGATACGATAAAGCTTGAAATATAACTCGAATATTTGCGATTTAAACCGACTCGACTATTATAAACATTTTAACAGTCTTCTAAAGATTTTTTTTAAATTAAAATCGATTGTATGCTCTTTATTAGAACTCTATTTAGGGTATTTTGTATTAACAACACAGTTAACACAATTATTTATGTGAATATTCCTAGGCGTAAATGCTTCAACCATTTGACAGTAGTCAGTAAAAAATTAAAATAATTGAGCAACTAAATACTCGATGTGGGTAGAAAATTAATTTATTTTTTATTTCAGTTTTAAAATCTTCGATCGTGCATAAAATTATGTATGTAACACTGGCATAACTTGCTTTTATGGCCTTCGACGTGTCTTTAGCCCTCGACTAGCGTCTCGGGCTCAAAATCACGTGTCAGGCCATAAAAGCATCTTTACGCCCTTGGTACATAAATAACTAATAAAAACTGTTTTCAGTTTATTGAAATGAATTACTACAATATGGAAAACGAAATTAATAATTCCGAAAAAGATGAAATGAATTACTACAATATGGAAAACGAAATTAATAAATTCTCAAATAAAAAATTTTTAAATTTGGGTATAATCTACTATTTGAATTTATACTGCGTCTGTGCAAAAAATAATGTATGCAACACGTGTGTAAATAAGTTTTATGGCATTCGTTCGGATTTTTTCGTGATTCGACTTCGTCTCATCACGAAACTCCCGAACTCATGCCATAAAACTTAATTTTACACACTTGATACATAAATAACTATTAGAGTAATAATCATCGTTGTTTATTATTCAAAGCGTGTTTCTATATGATCAGAGAATAAACATAAACTGTGAAATTTTATTTGGAGTTTGTATTCTTGGAATATTGATTGCCATTTGATAACACGTGCGGGAAGAGCGATTCCGAAACTCATGCAGGTACAGAAACTCGCTGCGCTCGTTTCTGTAACGTCCTGCATTCGTTTCGGAATCGCTAACTTCCCGCACTTGTTATGAAAATAACTATTTCCACACGCAAATCAAAATGTCAGATTTTGAAGAAATATTTAAATTTTTTTATGGAAATGTAGTTGTAGAAAAAATAGCGTGTAATACATGTGTTGAAAGCTTGTTTTTGCCACACTAATGTGACTGCAAACTTCACATTCGTGTGGCAAACATAAGCTTTCAACACTTGTATTACAATATACTATTTCATAACAAGTGCGGGCAGTTAGCGATTCCGAAACGAATGCAGGACGTTACAGAAACGGGTGAAGCGAGTTTCTGTACCTGCATGAGTGGACTTTCCCGCACGCAAAATGAGTGCGGGAACGTGACATTTTTAAACGTTTGTCGGAAAAGTAATATTTTCGGTGCTGTCTTCTACTAAAATGAAATGATAGTGTTTGAAAAGCTTTTAAGAGAGAGTGGGCAAAAATTAATATTCTAAATGCAGTCAATAATTACAAGAAATTTAACATTAAGAATTTTAATTTAGAAAGATATACTTTAAACTGATTGTGTCCTATGAAAATCGAATAGCTTCTGATTGTCATTTTGTCCTTTATTATCCAGTGTTGATTTTTTTATAATAAATAATATTCAATTCAATTTTTCTTGTATGAAATGAAGAAAGTGCGGTATTTCTGTTTTGATTGAAATTAATTCGATCTAAGTATTTGTTTGTTAACAAGACAGATTTGTAGCAAGAGAGCCTTATTTACTTCACCGAAACTGTCTTCTTAGCATAACGTAACTTTAAAAAAAATCGTGAATGTATTATATGGGAATAGTGAAATCGCATAATCAAAATAGAAATTTCTGTTTCAATATGCCATTCATTTTAGCACATTGGAATTTATAAAGATACATTAAGCTATGAAAATTGACTAGTTTCAATTTGTCTAATTCTGGGTTATGTAAACCACGTTTTGTTGTCCAACGTTGATATTTTAATATTAACATACGTTTTTGAAAAAATGCTATCGTGAAGCTTGAATTTAATTTAATCTATTTGTTTACTGACAAAATAAATAACAGAGAAGAATTGAAATTTTTATTTTAATAATGGCGCATTTCGTGTCCATGTTGTTTTCCATTTCTATGAATTATTAAATAAGTAGTCTGAGCAACCGTTTTGCCTACAATAATAATAATTCTAATTTTTTATACCATGAGATCGAAAAAAAATGATTCTGAGCAGGCCTTGACTAGTACAACACGATTGGCTACACTGGTTCTAGAATGCCTATGAATTATAATGTGACAGTGACATTTCAAATGTAAGTCAGTTTTGCAATCTTGTTTCCAGAGTTATTTAAGTTTATCGTTGTAATACTAGTGAAGGATCACATTTTGAACACCTACTCTAACATGTATTCATCTTAGTTTTCAGTTTCTTCCCTTAATAAATACTGTTTTGTGTTTTAATTTATTTGACATTTATTAACCTCTAACATACTGCCACATTTTGAAATCAGTCTTGCCAATCGTGTTGTACTAGTCAAGGCCTGCTCAGAATCATCTTTTTTTCGATCTCACGGTAGAAACAAGCTTCGGTATTTTTTAGTTAAAAAACCTTTCAACGTGCAAGGAATAAAATGATGTAACGAGGTGGTGTTAACGTTTTAAATGAAATACTAAAAATGTAGCAATATAAATATGTAATACTGCATTTAGTTGAATTTCCGAATTATAAAAAACATTTTGTTTGTGCAGCAACGGGCTATATCATTTTGGAAAATGTAATCAATCCGACCCGATTGGAATTTATTGATTGTAGGTAAATAATGATCTTTAAGAATTTCTGTGAATTTATTAGCACTGATAATTCCTTCGTACTAACGCCGGTAGAAATACACCCCAAGCCATAACAACAGAAGAATGATTTACTTTTTCGAATGCAGTGTGAATTTTCCACGCAAAGCTCGAAGTGCATTAGAATTTCTACGTATAAATTATCTAATTCTAATTTTTGATCAGCATTTATAAAGTGCTAAGTTAAAAAACTTAATTGGGCTCGATTATTTATTGATTTGATTTCATCTTACGAATTATTTTCTATTTTACTATTTCCATGATTGATTCTCAATATGACTGATAAATAGCAATATTGCCGATAAATACGAAGGCTACCTAATACCTAAATGAATCTCTCGATAAATATCAAAACATCTACTTATTGGTATGGATATACGATATCAATAAATATCCAAATATCGTTAAAAATTTCAATATATCGATGTTTTATTCAACCCCTAACATTCTACAGCTTGAAGCCCAACACCATTAACGCTTTCTTATAGAATTCTATGTGATGTACATTAATAATAAATACGCATGTATGGTACAAGTTATAAGTATGAAAATTGCTGTTTCATTAAAAGTTCTTTATTTTTGGAAAAATACGTAAAGGTGATGATGATTAATAAACGAAATATTATTCACACGATTGGATATATGGTTAAGACTTGCCATGCAAGAATCAATTCTTTTTTGGGTAATAAATAGCTTATACATGACTGAGATTACAAACGTCGCACGATAACCTGAACTTTACGTGAGTAAAAGTACGACTTTTTGATAAGATAGTTTTGGGGTAGGTTTAAAGTAGGTTAAAACTTTTGTTAAATTAATGAATGATTAAAATGAACTAAAGGGCATCGTTTTCCGTTTACTAATGTGTTATTTATCATAAGAATTCAATTTTGTTGTTAAATTATAGTTGTGCAACCCACTTTCAATATTACAAATTCCTAAATAAAAAAGCGATCTGTTTCGCTATTAAATCGTTACAGAGGTGGCGTCAAGATTTTTTTGTTAATAATAATTAAACCAAGAAAGTTTATAGAATACAATCAATTTAATTTTTAATTATTAATACCAATATCTAAATAAATCCATATCGTCTTTGTTTTGCCTACTATTATCTATTTATTGGTTTCCTATAAATTTACTGCACGATTGTATGTAGGTTCAATAAAAATTATTATTATTATTAAGTGATTTTTAAAATAGGGCAATAGGTCATTTCTAAAAAGCACAAATAAAACGGGGCCCAATAAAGAGCCGTGTGGCACGCCAACCCCATTTAAAAGGAAAGCGAACCAGCTCAGAACGACTGTGTCGACTTTTTGGATTTCTAACTTAGATAGCAAAATACGTTTATGGTTAACGCAGTCGAATGCCTTACTTATATCACAAATTATTCTCACAGAGCATCCTCCTGTTTCAATTAAATTGTAAACAGAAAATAATGCCTGTTAAAATAGAGCTGTAGATGTTCGTAAATCGTGTTGACTACTCATAAGTTATTCAGACATAACCAGGGAAGGATGCAGGTAATTAAGAAAAAACAGTTATAACATTTCTATGTATACGTATTTTGGTACGAATATAATTACAATTTTTAAACAAAATTTCCCACATGTAATTTAGTTTCTAAAGTTTAAGTTTTTAATCGGAGTTCCGCGTCGTGATTTGTTTAGAACGGACGTGTTCGAATTGCTCTAATTTATTAAGTGTATAACTATAATTGAATTCAATTTAATACTTGACATTCCAACAATTATTAAAGAAGTTAATTTAACTTCTTAAGTTAATATCAGTTAGTTAGTGAGTTTGGCTGGCCGCAATCGAATTCCGATTGCGGCGCGGTCATTGCTGGTTCAGCTGATACGTGAGTAACCTTCATAACACTAGCGAACTTATTTGCCCAACAAATAACACATTTTGACAATGACAAACAATAACGTCAGCGAATTAAACAACTTCCAATTAAAACCACCTACCATAATTTTCAAAGGAGTAAATACTGTACATCCTTCAACAGAAATGGATATTCAAGATTCATCAAACGGTACCACAATCTCGAATAAACGACATCTTTCTTCACCTGACAACCAAGATATAAATAAACGTTACTTCTTCAATGCAGATACACTTTTAACACAAAACAAATTCTATAGTTTACAATCATCACAGGCCAGTTCCTCTCAATCGCCGGCATCACACCAAAGTAACGAAGAGACCTCTAACTCTACAACAACGCCTAAGATTCCCCCAATAATTCTCCCTAATGGCACGCATTATCAAAACTGTTGTGTTGTTAGATAATACAAGTATCATTAGTTACTGTTACTAAGCAAATCCTAGGTAACAGTTGTTATGTACATGGACATACATTGTTTTTTTCTGTTTTTAACTTTTGAATAAACCAGTTTTCAATTGAACTGATTTTTCTTCTATTCTGCATTTACTAATTACTACCATTAAATACAACAATTGGCGACGAGGATTGTCAGAACTCAGTGAAAAGTTCAGTCAGTATTTTACAAAAATATTGGGAATACAACTTCAATATTTAGACCTCGCTGGAAATTTACAAGTACAAGTAATACAACAACCTCGCTGGAAAATTTACAATTACAAGTAATACAATAACATGGGTGAGGAAGCTACGACACATTCTGTTTATACGGTATTTTCAATAGAAAAATTCGACACGACAAAACGTTTTGACAGATGGCTGATGCGCCTGGAAAGTGCATTTGACGTGTTCGCAGTACCAGTTGACAAAAAGGCGGCGTACCTTTGCCATTATATGGGAAGTGAGGCCTATGATGTTCTTTGTGACGAGATTTCCCCTGATAAACCAAACGACAAGAGCTATGCAGAGCTAATTAACCTGATGAAGGCTCATTACAATCCGGAACCTTTAGAAATAGCGGAGATATACAGATTTTTACAAAGAAAACAACAAGAGGGAGAAACGGTGAATGAGTACTTGACGGCGTTACAAGGAATGGCTACTACCTGCAAATTTGGTGAATATTTGAAGAAAGCACTCAGAAATCAATTTGTGTTCGGGTTGAGGG
The DNA here is from genome assembly GCA_963082815.1 of Melanotus villosus. Lineage (NCBI taxonomy): Eukaryota > Metazoa > Arthropoda > Insecta > Coleoptera > Elateridae > Melanotus > Melanotus villosus. The sequence continues at coordinate 539,481 of OY720421.1, read as the reverse complement.
CACAAAACATACAAAGCAGATTACTGGAACAGAAAGAATTGACGATTGAACAAGCCTTGAATATAGCTACAGGAATGGAAACATCTGCAAGAGATGCGGCTCAATTACACCGTTCTAGCACGTCAGGAGCTAATGTCCACAGTGTAGGTGGTTCGAGTTCAAAGTACAATGCAAGAAGACAACAATACAAACGACGTAAACCAACCGGTCGGGAAACTTACAACAACACCAATACAAGACAAGTAGTAACTAGCAATAGTAACAAAAACTTACAATGTTTCAGATGTGGGTCGTCCAAGCATTTAGCAAATAATTGTGACAAAGTCAATGTTATATGCGATTTCTGTAAAATTAAGGGTCATTTGCGGAAAGTATGTACAAAAGCCAGACAGAATAATTCTTCTATTAGTACAAGTACACATCAGATTGAACATGAGATGGAACAGGTGGAGGAAATTGTGGCGGTGGAAACGGAACATGCTGAGTTCCGTAATAAATTCTTAACTACTGTCAAGGTAAACGGAACCGATATCACGTTTGAGGTAGATAGTGGAGCTTCAGTAACTATTATGGGTAAGAAACAACTTACAGAAGTCTTTCCAAATTCTGAGATCGTACAAACAAAACTACAATTAATTACATACTGTAAAAATACATTGAACGTGTTAGGCTATGTACCGTGCAAAGTTACATTCAATACAAACTCATACGATTTAAATTTATACATAGTGACAATAGACAGAGCACCATTACTAGGGCGCGAGTGGATTAGACAGTTAAAATTAAACTTGTGGGACGGACATGTAAATAATGTACGTATTACGGATATACTTGAAAATTTGAAACTTAAGTTTCCTACTGTGTTTTTACCAGGACTTGGGAAAATAGAAGGGATACAAGCGTCATTACATTTAAAACAAAATACAAAACCCGTGTTTATGAAGGCACCGACGGTACCTTTTGCTTTAATACCGAAAGTAGAACAAGAAATTGACAAGTTAGTATCACAGGGTATAATTACAAAAGTAGAATATTCGAATTGGGCAACACCAATTGTTCCCGTTACAAAAGGAAAAAAATTACGAATCTGCGGCGATTTTAAAGTAACGCTAAACCCTAATTTAGATATTGACGAACATCCATTACCCACCATTGATGAGTTGTTTGCATCAATGGCAGGGGGATTAAGATTTTCAAAAATTGATCTTAGTCAGGCATACTTACAACTTGAGGTTCGATCTCAAGATCGTGACTTATTAACTTTAAATACACATAAAGGTTTATATCGATGCAACCGATTAATGTTCGGAGTAGCCTCAGCACCTGCAATTTGGCAGCGTGAAATGGAAAAGATTTTGCAAGGTATTCCAGGGGTTACGGTTTTCTTAGATGATATAAAAATTACAGGCGAAACTGACGAAATTCATATTGTTAGATTAGAGGAGGTTTTATCGCGATTAGCTACACATAACTTACGAATAAATGTAGAAAAGTCAGAATTTTTAGTTGACAAAATAGAATATTGCGGCTATGTCATTGATAGATTCGGTATACATAAAATGACTAGTAAAGTGGAGGCGATACAAAATGCACCACAACCACACGATAAGTCACAGTTACGTTCGTTTATTGGACTTGTAAACTACTACGGTAGATTTTTCCAAAATCTAAGTACAGTTTTATATCCACTAAATTTACTTTTACATAATGATACAACTTTTTCTTGGAATTCAGATTGCCAGAAATCTTTTAAAATTGTTAAAGACAAATTAAATTCTTCCGATTTTCTTGCACATTTTGATACAAAGTTACCAATAATTTTAGCAACTGATGCATCACCTTACGGCGTAGGCGCTGTAATTTCGCATTTATATTTCGATGGTAGTGAAAGACCTATACAATTTGCTTCACAAACATTATCAAGTACACAACAAAAAAATCCACAAATAGATAAAGAAGCTTACAGCATAATTTTTGGAGTCCGTAAATTTTACCAATATCTTTACGGCAGGCGGTTTATTTTATACACTGATCATAAACCCTTAGTACAAATTTTTAATACAAAAAAAGGTTTACCGGTTCTATCCGCAACGCGTATGCAACATTACGCCATATTTCTACAAGCTTTCGATTTTGATATTAGGTATAAAGATAGTTTGTCCAACGCCAATGCAGATTTTCTTTCAAGATTACCTTTAAAATCCGAATGTTTTGTTCAATACGATGAACCAGATATTTTTGAAATTAATCAGATCGAAACATTGCCGGTAACAATATCAGAGCTTTCAAAAGAGACTTATTCAGATCCACAACTAAAACCATTGCTGGACGGTTTGAAGTGTGGTAGGATTATTCAGAAACATTTACGTTTTAACATCGACCAAGCCGAATTTACTTTACAACAAGGTTGTATTTTTCGTGGGATAAGGGTTCTAATTCCGAAATCTTTGCAGCCGAAAATTTTGAATGAATTGCACACCGCTCATTTCGGTATTTTCAAAATGAAAGGGTTAGCAAGAAGCTATTGTTGGTGGAGTACAATAGATAAAGACATAGAAAAAATTAGTAGAGAATGTTTTAATTGTAACAAATTAATGAATAACCCTAGAATTGTAGAAACTCATTCGTGGGAGAGAGTAGATGAACCATTTCAAAGAGTCCACGTAGACTATGCAGGACCATTTTATGGCTCTTACTATTTTATTTTGGTAGACGCTTATTCACGATGGCCCGAGATTCATATGACTAAAGATTTAACTTCAAAAACTACAATAAATTTATGCCGAGAAATACTTTCTAGATTCGGAATACCAACTTATTTAGTGAGCGATAACGGTAGACAGTTTGTTTCAAACGATTTTGAATTGTTTTTGAAACAGAACGGAGTAAAACATATACAAACAGCTCCGTATCATCCGGCTACGAATGGACTAGCTGAACGATACGTACAAACTTTAAAACAGGCAATTAGAGCTATCAATCCTGAACCGATGGATAGACAAAAAGAGTTATGTAAGATACTTTTGCAATATAGGAAAATGCCCCATAGTATTACTAAAAAGTCTCCGTCTTTGTTGATGTTCGGACGAGAAATTAGATCAAGAATAGACTTAATCAAACCAGAAATTAAGTCTAAAGAAACCCAAAACTATCATTCTACTTACCGCACTTTAAGCGTAGGAGATCGAGTTGCCGTGCGTGATTATATTCATAATGATAAATGGATGTTTGGCTCGGTAATAGATAAGTTAGGGAAACTACATTATTTTGTCAAATTAGACGATGACAGAATTTGGAAAAGACATATTGATCAGATTAAACTTATTGGGCTGAATACTCCACTGGACATCAGACTTGATTCAATTCCTGAACCTTTGGAGCCACAATTATTTTTGCCTGAACCTAAATTAAATAATAATATTGTTCCAAATGTATGTGATACTCCTATTCCAGATTTGGGTAATAACAATTCGGATTTAACTAAAAATGAAACTCCTAAAATAAATTCTAATCCGAGTTCTAACCTAAATGAGGAAAAGGAAGTAAAAGTTTCATGTGATACTTTACGTAGATCCTCTAGAACTAGGAAAGTACCACAAAGATTGAATTTGTAAATTTGAATCAGTTAGATGTTAGATTATAAGATTTAGTGAGGGAGGAGCTGTTGTGTTGTTAGATAATACAAGTATCATTAGTTACTGTTACTAAGCAAATCCTAGGTAACAGTTGTTATGTACATGGACATACATTGTTTTTTTCTGTTTTTAACTTTTGAATAAACCAGTTTTCAATTGAACTGATTTTTCTTCTATTCTGCATTTACTAATTACTACCATTAAATACAACAAAAACATTATAAAAGATATAAAAGAAATAATTAAAAATGATTTCTCCACTGCATACAGAGGCAGTCAATTAAGAATTAATCTAACCAACATTGAAGACTACAGAAAGTTAACGAAATACTATGATGAAGAAAAAGTTAACTATTTCACCTATCGAAATCCCGAAAATTCTAGCATTTCCGCTATTATACGCAGTATCCCTATATCAATTACGGAAGAAGAAATTTGTACAGAGTTAACTAATCAGGAAATTCCGGTAACTAGAGTTACCCGGTTACTAAACAACAAGAAAATACCTATGCCTCTTGTTGCAGTAGAGCTAAGCAACACTGACAGGTCTAAGAACATATTCAATATAAAAAGACTAACATTGCGTAATATCAGTTGAACCCCGCCGCAGTAACAGAGATCCTCCCCAATGCACCAATTGCCAACTAATTGGGCACACCAAAAATTACTGTCGTCTAAATCCCCGCTGTGTTAAATGCACAGGGAATCATCACTACACTGACTGTAAAAAAACCGAAAATGAAAAACCTTCTTGCGTTAACTGCGGCGAACAACATACAGCCCAATACAGAGGTTGCAGTTATATCCGGAATCTCGCCAAAAAAAAAAACGTTCTACCCACTGCTAAACCAGTAAACCCGAATGCATCACTGACAGGGAATATCACTTCTAACTCCACGTATGCACGAATTACACAAAACAATTCCCGCAATACCTCTAACCCCATCAGATCTAATGATAATAATCAACCACCTGAATCGTTTACGTCAAATATTTTCAAAACCCTTTTTGAATTAATTTCTCCGTACCTCGTTCACATCAAAAACTTCATTCTCTCGTTAATTCCTATGTTGTTCCAAAATGGCGATAAATAACCTAGTCGATATACATAAGTTAACTCTTCTGAACTGGAACGCCAACGGACTAAAAACCCAGCAATCCACATTTATTTCATTTATAGCAAGGCACTGAATTGATATTGCATGCATAACTGAGACTCACCTAACTCTACATGATAAATTTACCATTCCTGGATATCAGATCTTCCGTAAAGATAGAATATCAGATAATGGATGGGGAGGTTCAGCTATAATCATTAAACGAAATCTCGCAGTAAGCCCAGCTGAATTGATTGACATACGCCAACTTGAAGCTGTCGCAATTAAACTCACCTTACCGAATAACACTACAATTAAAATTGTTGCTGCATACAAACCACCCAACAACCGATTGCTCGTTAATGAACTCATGAACATATTTGAAGATACGCAACCCACGCTCTTACTAGGAGACCTTAATAGTAAAAACACTAACTGGGGTTGTCGAAAAAACAATCCCAACGGAATTAAACTGAACACCTTTGCTTCTGAACTAGCACTACAAATCTCTGCTCCAAACGAGTTCACATACTACCCATATAGGTCCAATCAACTGCCGGACATTCTTGACATTACTGTACATAAAAATCAGACCTTACCGATAACCCAAACAGTAGTGACTGAACTTGATTCCGACCACCTTCCTGTTATACTCAACTTAAACTATGCGCCGTATTATAACCCAAAACTTCCAAAATTAATAAACGGCCCAGTTAACTGGAAACTCTTCAGAACTATAATGAATGATGTAACAAGCTGTCCTAGAAATTTATCTTCTCAAACCGATATTGATAGCGCGGTGAAATATTTTAACGAAACAATTATATCAACCATTAAACAAGTTACAGTAGTTACTCGACCAAATAAATCGTATAATAACCAAATCCCCCCACGACACATTTTAAATCTTATCAAAGAAAAGCACGCCACTCGAAGATTATGGCAACAATCCCGAAATCCGGCAGTTAAGGTCCGTCTTAATCATCTAATTCGACAAGTTAGGAACGAGTTAGACCAGCATCGATTCTCAACGTACAGTCACTACTTAGAGTCTCTCAACCCAGGAAATCCCGATATGTGGAGGGCCACTAAGAGGATTCTCAAGCAACCAACAATTATTCCAACTCTTAAAATTAATGGCGAAAAATTCCCAGAAGACAAGGATAAGTTGTGAAGTTTTTGCCCAACAGCTTGAGAATACATTTACGAGTATCCACAATAAAAATAATATAGACCATGTTCGGCATGTTGAGAGAGAAGTCTCTAACATCGATTCGAACAATATAACCCTTACCGAACCTGTTTCTCCCTCCGAAGTAACGCAATGCAATTTGGCTTTAAAACTGATCATTCTACCTCCCATCAAATTATTGCGGTTAACTGAAATAATAGAAACTGGATTTGAAAACAAGAAACATACACTGATAGCTTTCCTAGATATAGCTAAAGCTTTTGATCAGGTGTGGACTAAAGGACTGTTATATAAATTGCTGGAAATAAACACGCCTTCTTATTTATTAAACATAATTAAATCCTTTCTTTCTGAAAGAACATTTCAAGTAAGAGTAAACTCGCACTTTTCATCAACTCGAAAATTAACGCGGGGGTCCCACAAGGATCCATTCTGGGCCCTATACTTTTTAATATTTTTACGTTTGACGTTCCCACTACTCCCAACGCTGACATAGCTATGTATGCGGACGACACTGCCATTGTCGCACAGGACTATGATATCAATCAGGCTGCTAATAGTCTTCAAGAGAGCGTAAATCGGCTAACCTTATGGTTTAATAAATGGTCAATGAATATCAACGCTGATAAATGCGAAGCAAAAATCTTCACACTTCGTAGACCTTCTGATCCTGGGAACATCATAATCAACAACTCTACCATCAACTGGAACCCGAAGGACAGTGCAATTCGATACTTAGGAATCTACCTTGATCGGAAACTAACATGGAGCTTCCACACAAATAAAAAACTATCAGAGTCCTATGCAAGATTAGCTATGCTATATCCCATCATAAATAGAAAGTCATCGCTCAAATTAAGTTGCGGAATCCTCATCTATACGTCAATAATTAGGCCGATCTTCACTTACGGATCCAGTGTTTGGGGTGCCACATCGAGAACCAATTTACAAAAGCTCCAGGTGTTACAAAACAAAGTACTACCAGTGGTTTGTTAGAAATTCGCAACTTCACAAGGAAACTGGTATCCCAACAGTTGAACAATTTATCAAGAATACGTCTAGAAACTTCTATAACAATATTGAACAGTGCAGTGGTGCGGTACATTATCACATTGGTAGGAGGTCAATTCATACCAGACTGAAAAGAAGACTACCTATAGATCTTCTATCTAGTGAAAGTGAATAATCCTTCAGCAGGTATTGCTGTGTCGTATGAAACTCGAGTGTGCGCAAAGAGTGTTCGGTCCTAAGTGAATGAAACCTTAGTCATATAGACGCTAATTACTTTTATATTAACACTGCCATGTATAGCACTAGTGCTGAGCTGGCAATAGTACAATTAAAAAAAAAAAAAGTTTTTAATCAAAACTGGGAAATTTCTTATTTCATTTCTGGGAAACTTATAACAATTTCTTTTCATTTCTATAAAAAAATGAAAAATGACGCACATACTAGATGTAAATAAGGGCATTCTACATCTTCTTTTGCGGATAATTTTTGAAATTTAAAATTAAATTTACAGTAACGATTGGCAAATACAGAAAAATAATTAATACAAACAAATACGCACTTCGGCGACTAAGTTGCCATCCTCAGTGTTAAAACTTTCAGATATCTAAGTTATGTTGTAGTGATACCTGTGTGCATCCCATAACAGTAAATCATCAGCATTGGCTAGTCATCCCATATACAGAGGCTTTAACTTTTTGTAACATGTCTGGTAATTTCTAGCCTTTTACTCACACGGCTTGAATTAATAGAAATAGGCGAGGATCCCTCTTTGACCCCTATGTTTGTCACGAACTTGATGTTTCCAAATTAGCTGTGCTTACTGTGTCGATTCTTTCACACTAGAAACTTATTATTGCTTAATCCAAGAATAGGAGCCTGTGGTCTGGTTCAATAGCGAAGATCAAATACCTACTCTGTAAAACCACAAAAATAAAAATGAATACAAACAAATACGTATTTGGGCAACTAAGTTGGTTGGAGTCCGTCTCTTCACTAAATTTCAAAAGTAAAGTTAGCCGAGGCAGAACTGCTGAGGAAGTGCTCTTCGACACATTATCGCCAAAGAAATATTGCAAGATTAGCCTGACATTTGAGTTACCCTATTTTTATCTTTCTAGGAGTTACAATTTTCTGCAAATTGATTTGAGACGAACATCTTGTCCATTTAAAATTTTTGTAATTGAGAATAAAATTCTGAATGTTTTATTTGAAAACCGAAAGTTGATGTCTCTTGCCAGAATCGCATAAACTCTTGCATTTCGGCTTAGAAAAACCGAAATTTCTTATTATGCCTAGTTCTGTAAGATTTACTTTTCAACTCCAAAAAATAGTAACAAAAAAAGGGAATGAATCTTTTTCCTTCACTGCTTGTATATTTCAGGCAGTATGTATAGCCTCTTTTACAACTTCTTGAAATTAATAAATGTGTAAACAAAAATATTCATTAAAACCCATTTCATAAATCTTGTAATTTTATTTATAGATTACTTGGTTTTATTTCAATTATTAGTCGTTGTGATTTAGTTCCTGAACAAACTGACTTCGTGGCTCAGTTGATTTGGCTATTTTATATATTTTTGACTAAAAATTAATAAACGTGCATGTTGCCCATTTTTAAAGTTTCTGCCTGGAAATTGATAAATAGGCAACCCGTTTTACTATCTACAGAGATAGCTATAGTGTAACTAGATCGCTATAGAAATCTTATAATAAAATTAGATCAAAGAACCAAATTGTTCAGTTTTATGTAACATTTATAGGTTAAGTACTTTGTTAGATTTGACAGTAAACAATTAAGGAATTGTACATACAAATATCAGGGCCAGGGTGGCGCAGTGGTAAGAGCGTCAGGCTAGCGTTACGCTAGTCCCCGGTTCGAATCTCGCTGGGTGCAAGTTTTCCCGGAGATCGGTATCGAGCTCTGGTGACCATTCGTCGTTGGGCACCTAATTAACGACGCTCTCCTCCGAATACAGACCTACGAGGTAGAGTAACAAGGTTCTATACGTACACACACATACACTATACACATGGTGCTGTATGCAGGTAAAAAACGGCGCACCAATCACGTGACTCGCATGCGGGCCGGATTGTGCATTTCACGCGTAAGACCACATACGCTAACGCACCAGCCTCAACACCGAAAGGTATAAGAGGTAAACGATTACATACATACATACAAATATCAGTGATGTTAATGAAAGCTATTTTACCAAAAAGACCATGGAGATCGCAAGATATAATAACCGATATTGATTCATTATTAGAACAAACAAAAAAAAGAATTATAAAGATAAATAGAAGATATGAAATCAAACAGAATAACAAAATAAAGATGAAAATACGTTTTAAGATAGGTGATTTAGTAATAATAAAAAATTTAAAGGTAGCAAATAAAGAAGAGAATAAATGTGCAAAATTACAATTACCTTATATAGGTCCATTTAAAATAAATAAAATAATTTTTGATAATTCCTACGAAGTAAAAGAAATAAATTCTGATAAAATCAGAGGGATTTTTCATGTATAAATGATATATCCGTATATTGAACAATAAAGTGAAAATGAATATTATTATAAAATAAAATGCAAATTAGTAAAAATTTTGAAATGAACAGGGTTGAAAATAAATATAATAAAAAAAATCGAGGGGCTTTTGAGATGATACTTAATTGGATGTATATAATTAAGGTTAAGTTGTTTGTTTAATTTATAAAAGAAAAATGTTATTTGCCAAATATAAGTAATGCAGATTTTAAATTATTAAAAATTGTAATATAATTTTAAGATAGCTAGATTAGATTTAAGTTATGTGAAAATGTAAATAAGTTATTGTTATAATGTTTGTTAGTAATAATTAGCTAAATTGGTAGTTATAGAAATGTAAAATAAGTTACTATTAGAAACCTTGTAAATAGTTGTTATAGTGAAAAACAATTTAGATAAAAATATCTTGGATACAGAAAAAAACAATTTAATAAATAATTGATATTTTTGCATTCAAAGGGGCAACAGCCAGATAGGTTTGCTCGTCCCAAAACAATAAATATCAAACGAATATTAAAATTTAAATAAAGTTAACGATTATTAGAATCAGCATTAAATCAAAAGGAAGTGAAATAGAAGAAAATTCAATTGAAAATTGAACTTCAAGTAGAAGCACTTAAAAACAGAGGCAATTCAAGTAGAGGCATTTCAAAACAGAGGCAATTCAAGGAGAGACAATTCAACCACAGGCAATTCAAGCAGAGGCAAATTGGATTTTGGTGTTGAGATAAAGAAATTTTGGAAAAGAAGGGGAATTCAAGTGTAAATAGTGAGTGTAAATACCGTAATTATAAGATAGGTTTAAGGCAGGGTTGATAGGAAAAAACGATAATAAAAAAAAAATCTGCATTATAATTATTTGAGTAATTTTATTTTTATTTGGGTAAAAATATACTTAGAAAGATAACAAACAAGGAACCTAATTAACGACCTGAGATAAGAGCAATGCAAACAATTAAGTAAAATTAAAGAGCAAAGCAAGGGATAATTGTAAATATTGAATGTGGGCTTAATAATAAATAAATTAAATTTAAATAAAATCTTTTAAAAGAGCAAGACCATTTCAATATATATATTTTACAGTATAAAATTTTGAAGAAAAAGGTTTCGTTTTTCTAAATAATTTTCAAATTTAAAATAACAAGCGGCTATAACTGCATATATAAATTTCAAGAGAAATCCTGTAAATCACGCTTTTACAAATTGCGGTTAGCTTAACATCACATCGGTTTATTTTAACCGCAAGTTATGAAAGTAACAAATGTAATATATGTGTTAACACGAAGAGCAATTAATTACACCAATCATTGTGTTAACTCACGGAGTTAGGAGCTGAGTATACAGGCAGATATTTTTTTAAAAGCTAAAATTAGTCTCGTGCCACGAAACGACAGAAAAAACTTTTACCATGCGAAGTAACATTATTACAAATTTTCGTTTAGAACTTATGCGCCGTTGGAATACCATATTTTTAGTTATCGCATTTTCGGCTTAATGAATTAAGTGAGAAGGTAGAAGTGGAGCACGGTGGAGTGTAACAGGCAATTTGTGCCGCTATTAAACACATGCCTACACTGAACATTAACTGAGATTGCCTAGAACTTCATTAACAAACGCGATATCACATGGGAATATCTAGCTGCCTCTAATTTGGGATAGATGCAGTGCTGTCGTTAAATACACGCTGAAATCATCAGAAAATCACACTTCATTTGCCTGCCATTTACTCCCTACATGTTATGTGTGTGTGTGTTTAATCAAGTTCGTCGTTAACTTCGATAGATTCCTATCTAAACGTAAATCAACTTTTACGAGTTTGGGTGAAGTTTTGCCTTTGAAGAAATTTTGGAAGCTTACGTTTTACTTTTTGCAGTAAAATTGTTTATTAAGTAACAATTGTAATAAAACAACTTCGGGACTTTATGCGGTTTTTACGTTTTACTTATCACACAAAATTTAAACGTTTCAAATTTTCATGTGTGTTTACTGGTTAACTTAAGGCTCATTATTTCGGGGTCGATTTCAATTAAACTATGACTTACGTATCGTGCCAGTGGACTGAAATAGTAATTTAAGTTTGCTTAAGTTGAGCTTCTGGTTCGACTTGGATTGAATTACCAATCTTCAGTATCTTTATCAATTACTTCTCATTCTGAGTTTATATGTATAGTCGAAATTTATATATTTATTTTTTAGCATTCATTCCAAAATTTGTTTAAATAAAGTAATTTTCCTCGTGTTTGACTCTTTGAGCATAATTAATTAATTAATTAATTAATACAGAAGACGAAAAAAATTATAAACACAAAAGTTACCAGTTTTGATTACAAATTGAAATTCATTGATAAACAGAAGTAACTAAAATATACAGCAAGATAAAATTAAATTAATAACGAAGTATCCTAATTAAATTACTATCATAGAGCAACCTATAATTAACAAAAAAACAGTCGTGAAAAAAGTGAGGCTATTAAATTAAACCGAACATAAAAAGGAAAAGAATGCAATAAATTAATTGTAGAGTTACACCAAATTGTGTAGTGGGGGGTGTAATTGGGTCAATTTGATTTAATTCTGTTTATTTCGACAAGGGTAAAATCGTCCAAATGACTAAATTGTTTTAAACGCCAAGAGAAAAAAGTGGTAAAGCAGTCCGAATTCACCACTGATTACGTGAGTGGTCGTAAAAACCTTGATAGTTAACGTAAAGTATATTTTGATAATAGATTTTTAATATATTGAGATGATATTGGTGGTATGATTTTAATGTTAATGTTGAGTCGAATACAATTTTTTATTAATCGTTAATATGATTTTATGTTAATGCAGATTTAACTTCATTAAAAAATGTACATAATTTATTATTAAGAAAGACCAATGTAGCTAGATATAGGGTTGGGCAGTGGGAAAAGCCAGTATTTGCTGTTGTCTGGTAACAGAAAGGAGTTTTCTTATTGGAATAGAATTATATGAGAACCGGAGTTACAAGAAAACAAAAAGAGGTGAATAATAAATAAATATAATTCCCCCAAATTTTGTGAATGACAATTAAATAATTGTTAAATAAGTTATTTTCGTTGAGGAAAACGAATAATTGATAATCCTGGGAATTCTTCTAAATAAGAAGAATTCGCAATTCGAATCTTGTTGAAGATAAATGAAATATGTATATTATTATTGTAAGTATTTCTGGATGGAGTTCCAAGCTGGAAAGATTATATTGGTGGAATTAGATGTCATATGAAAATTTGGAACGGAATGGTGATTCGTTAAATTAATTTGAATGGCTTTTGGGCAGTTGTGGTGTAACAGTGAGTTAATATTTGGTTTTGATAGGATTAGGGAGGATAGGAATTTTAGATAAGAACTTTGTAATAAATCTGCATTTTAATTTGTATAGTTTAGTAATGAATAGTTATTAATTTAGATTATAAAGATTTATATTAATTGAAAATAAATAAAAATAAATTAACGAACCTTCACGACCACCCTCAATTAACATTAGTACCCCAACTTAAATTTTATATACTCAAAATAATTTTTATTATTCGCCATTTTTAAAAATATAGAAATTATACTCGTAGATGTGAAGTAATTATGACTATAACAGTAGAAGTAATAAATTCTAGATTAATGGCTTGTTTACAGTCGTTACTCAACATACTTTAATGTGGTATTTATTATTTGATTTATATTTCATTTTTAAAGTAATAATTCTCTTTTTGTACTTGAATGTTTTTAATGGCAAGTAACTTTCAGTAAAACGTTACTGAAAATATTACTAACAAGTGTATTCCATAATTTTTCTATCTATGCTCGTTTATTAGATGGTTTTCTTGTTATTATTGTTGAACAGATTATCAACAAGAGATTGTTTAAAAGTCTTTTAAACAATATTATACGAGATAATATTTTATACGGTATTTGGGTTCGTTTACTATTTCTAATTTATGTACTGCTATAAATTTCCCAACAATTTTAACTAATTTTTGCTATTTAAAATTTAGAATTAGACCCACAAATTTTTAAGAGTGAAAGAAGCTGCAAACGATTTTATATGTAGAAGTCGGAAACATAAAATAACCACGCTAGATATAGACAACCAAATGATAATTATTGACAATCGTAGTTAGGAATTGTCAGTATGGTCGAAATTTCGAGCCAGGTAATGCACGTCATCAATAAATTTTATGACATCATAACTTGGTACGTCTACATGAAGTTCCAAACGATTTACAAATTTTATAACCTAAAAAATGTCAAATGTCAAACAAACGTTAATGATACACAACACGATCTGTCAAAAATTTGCAAGTAAAATTGGAAATTGGAAATATAAACATGCCAAAAATAATACTAACTTTACAAAAAATAAATATGTGCTAAATTAGAAAATAAAAACTCGATTTCTCTCTTATTTTCAAAAATGTATAGACCTTTTGATTAAACACGGCTGCCTAATCTTAGAAAACTACAAAAATAATTTATATTTAGCAATTACATTTTGTATTTTTTTATCGCGCATTATTGGTAACGCCGGCCGTTGATCATGTGATTGGTGACGCGCATTACCTGGATCGCCAATTGGACTATACCTATCTATCATTTCGACAATCGCTAACCATAGCGGTTGTTAGATTTCAGAAACTCTGCTGCTTACACGCGGTCACCTCCAGAAGTTTATTGGAAAATTGTGTTACACCCTGTATATTCAGGCTTATCAACATCCATGGTTTACTACTTTATGAGCGCCAATTATTTCTATTAAAAGTATCTTTATTTGTTGTTTGGTTTATATCTACCTCTTTCTTCATTTATGTGCCTTCTTCTCAACTTTTCCTCGAGGATACCATACTACTCATTCATTTTCTTTAGCCATCTCCGATCTTCTTTGTTGATCACTTGGCCAGCGAGAAGAATATACTATAGTGTGTTGTCGAAATGTTTGTGAATCAATGATTATTATTTATCTATAGCATATATTCGAAGTTGTACGCGTTCTTGTCTCATTCTCCCAAAAATTTAGGGCAAAATCTAAGTATTGCTCTATATGCGTTTCTTTTTGTAAAAAAGATAGCTTCTGAATAAATATTGAATAATAATCGTAACACTACCGCTTTGCCCTAAGGTTTTATTACGTGTAAAGGCATCAGAAGTTTCGGTTATATTTCTGATCCCCCCAATACATTTTTTTAAGAAATCCAAGCCGGGGGGGGGGGGGCAACCCCTTTCTCGAACATTCTGAACATTATTTTGATTTTTAATGTTTCTGCTCTTGTCTCAGCAGCATAGATAAGCGTAAATTCCGGTCTAATCTCTCATTTTGCTTTCTTCACTTATAAGGTATGTTTGTTTGTCCATTTTATATCTTTAAGGTCGCCTGTTACTCTTGCTAATACTTTATTAGTTTGCGTTGTAATTTCATCTTATCAGATGTTGGTGACTTGAGTCATCCACTTCTATTTCTAATTAATTGCTGGATAATCTTGTTATCCATGTAAATTTCCATCTGATCGAATTTTTAAAGTGCCACCAACGCTTGTGAGAACCAGTTTTTAACTGAACTGGTTTGATAACAATGCTTTTGATTCTCCCTGGCTGTCGTATATGATCGTCAGTTCTTACATCGATAAAAACTAAGTCAATTTCTAGCCACTTAATTTTCTTTTTTAATCAGTTTTTTGTATGTTGTCGATATAATGCAATACCTTACGTTATATGTTAACAAGAGTTATCTTTACGGAATTTACTTTCTTCTTTCTTGCTTTTTAGATTTTCTTACAATTTCATCGTTAATATTTTACCAAGCAGCCTGCTAAGGATACCAGTGGCACTAAATCGTTAGTCGTTTTTCGGATCATTTCTTGGTCCCTTAAGATATGCCATTTTTTTTATCTGCATCGGAGTTTGTTGTGTCCGACATAATGGTGAGAAGATATCGTTATGTTAGTTGTAATTTCACCTCCTCCATATTTTAGAAACTTTTCAGATATTTCTTCAGAACCTAAAACTTTTCCACTTTTTATTTATCCTTCCTTATTCTTAACCGCTCTTCTCTTCGTTGATTTTGGTATTTGATATATTGGATGATAATCTTTTCTTATACTAGTGAAACCGTAATCCCCAAATGCCAAAACCCTGCAATAATCAATATCGTGGTCCTCTTAAAATTGTTCACCATACTTCTGTAGATTGCTTTCGTTTTTAAAACTAAAAACTTCTCTCTTTACTAATCTCTTCATATATGTTTATAATTTTGAGGTATTTTTTATCGATATGATGATAACTCCGTACTCGTAGGGTTGTTCTTTTCGTCTATGACTTCCTGTATTAGCTTTCTTCGCCAATTTGGTGTTTCCCTTCCAGTTTATCTTTCTGCTTTTACTAAGGCTTCACCTTTTAGGCCCATCGCTAGACGATAATTTTCCATTCTTTGTAGTCTTTGGATTTCCCTCTCCAATCCAACACACCCTTTTCCCTCCTCCTTTACCGCCTCCAACCATCTGCTTCGTAGCCGTCGCATTCTTCCGATCCCTTTCTCCACGTTTGTTTTGAGTGTCATTTTTGGACAATATTATACTGGGCAATTTTTTCAATTTTTTATTAAAACTTTCGACGCCTATTTTAGCTCGTACCATAGAATATTAAACCTTAAAGGTTTGATATTTTATGGCTTATCAAAAATATAACAACTATCAATCATGACAAATGACTTAATTATAAGTATGTGAACTAATCTAAGACACAGAATGAAACTTCGTATTATTTAAGAGAACCTTGTAAATAAATGGAAGATGCTTTGATGAGTTTGTAAAGTCCAAAAATAAATGGAAAAAGCTATGATGAGTTTGTAAAGTCTGACTTGATTTTAACATAACGTAAAGGGAAGCAAATTTCGTGCTTCAATGTACAATTGTTTTGCTACAAAGCGTTATGTGTTTTTATTGTTAAATTGAAAGGCATTACATCTTTTTAATTGTATGAATTAGTCAGTGTTACAAAAATGAATACTTACTGGCTTCTTCTTCTAACGTAGGCTAACAGGATGTTCTTTGCCATATTATTAGATGACGTCGCTCTATTGATTTTTGAGTAGTCCGATTCTTCTTCTTCCTCAGGTTGATCATCTCATGCGACTCATACTACTCAACTTTCGTTCATTCTTTCTATATGTGCGTTCCATTTGCTTCTTCTGTATGATATCCAATCGCTGATGTTTTCAACTTTACCCGCTTCTCTTATAGTTGTGTTCCTCAACCTGTCGTGTCTGATGGTTTCACCAACTATTCTCAGTACGCTCATTTCTATAACTTCCATCTAACGTTTGCTTTTTGATGTTTGTAGTTTTGTTTCTGTTGTGTATGTTAGTATCGGTCTTATTGTGCTTTTTTACATATATTGATCTACCGATCTTTGTTTCTTTGGTTGAGACACCCTGCTACTATTTTTGCTTTTGTGTTGCATTATTTCTTTGTTTAAGTCTTCACAGCTGATTATAGTTGTTTCCAGATATTTTATTTCCATCACTTGCTGTATAGTTTTGTCGTACGCTACCAGTTTACATCTTGTGTTCTTGTGAGATCGTCATTGAGTTTGTTTTTGACTGGGCATCTCGCCCATATACCATAAACTTACGGTTAGCAAAGCTCTCAACTCATTTAAATGTCGCTTCAATAAAAATTTATTTAATTAGTTATATGTTAAAAAATCCGAAAATTCTGTCTGAAACGCCGAAGAAACCAGTATATCTCTATAGAATGGAAGTATCACAACTTTAACTAAATAAATAATAGGCGTAGAAAGAATAAGTTTTCTTTCTCTTTTGAGAACAAACTAAAGACATTTTAAGTTCGAAATCGCACTTATTTTATCGAACTCTTCCAGTATCAGCAACTTTAAATGAAGGTAATTCTCTAATGTTCTGCATTAACGTGGTGTATTTTCTCTGAAGTCCCGCCTTAATTGTGAAAGGCTTAAATATGGAATTGAATCGTGAGAATTTCCACGTTCTGACTTCAGTATGAAATGCAACCAGCTTCAGACTTTGTCTTTTAAAATAGAAACCCTGCAAAGGCGGATTTAATATGTCCCCGAATCCTTGAGCGTCGGCTCGGTCATATATTTCAGGAAGAGCTTGTTCGACAGAACCTAATAAGACGCAGAAGGTCTCCGCTCCTAATTGCTAAAGTTAATTAAACTGGGCAAAACAAGGTATTACTATAAGAAATCTCTCGCTAGTCTTAGATTACTGATAATAAGCAAAAAAGGTTAAAATTGAAAGTAATACATGTTGCAGTCCTACTAATTTACTGGATCAAATAAAGCGAAAGAACTCGAAGATTTCTTCACTACACTCTAATTAAATCAATTAAAATACCCGAGTAAAACGCTAGCTTTGCTCATTTTTGTGAAATTGATATTTCTTAGTATGGCACGCTTTTATCTTTTTTGTTACTTAAATGGTTTACTGCATTATCTTTAATTTTAATAGCGCATAATTACATATGTTGTACTAAAACAGGTTTGTTGGTCGGTTTACAGAGTAAAAGCCGTTTTTATTTATTGCAACTAAAACGTTCATTTTAAATTATAAAGCCAATTTTGCTCCTGTCAATCGAAAACGTCAAACTTATACAATACAAACAGAATGTTAAAGCCATTCAAGCAGTTTCTAGTTTGAATAACGCAGGATAATGAATTCAGAGGGCTATTGACTTTGACAGACTAAATTTCAAACTAGAGTTTAGCGCAAGCTTATAGGAAAAACTGCTCTATAAATTGTAGTTGAACATTAAATCAACTTTAGAAAAGCCTACTTGACCCTTATCCGTTGCACATTGATGGGAAGTTTAGTTTGAAGTGGCTTTTACAAATTTTAACTTAGTTTTGCGAAACGAACCCACATGAAATGAACGTGAAAACGCCCGAGATGTGCTTGGGGAAATAACTAGGAAACAGATTAGCGTTTTATGAGAAGGAATTACGTGCAAGTTGGAATATATATGAATATGAGTTTACTTTTAGCACAGTACGGAATTTATTTTTTCTACTCCCACCATGGAAAGTGGGATTTTCAGACTTCGTCTCCATAGATACGAGTATTGAAAATGTGTGTTTGCCGAACAAGTGAAATTAGCGTGCGGAAATAGTTATTTTCGTATCAAGTGTCGAAAGTAGCAAATATCAAGCGAGTGTTTATAAATAGATATACGAGTGCGGAGCGAAGCGGAGCACGAGTAGAAATATTTATAAACACGAGCGGAGATATTTGCCTTTCGAACGAGTTACGAACACTATTTTTCCCACGACCAAAAATGTACATGTCAAAAAGTAATACTGACAGTTCAGGTAAAACGACCGTCATTTTTTGTTTTGAAGCGGCCGCAGCTTCCTATTATTGCGCAAACTGTGCGATATATCCCTATACGTGTTCATATCGCACGGGTTGTTCATTTGTTTTGCGAAAGTCAATCGCACGGGTGATATTGTCAACTTTCGCGCCTAGTTTGTTGTGCGTTAGGAGCGACTTTCTTATATGGTCGTGGGAAAATTTACTTTCCGCACGCACATGCATGATTTTCGGTGCGGCAAAGTATAATTTTGCCGCACCGAAATCAAAATGTCATTTGATGAATGTCAGATTTGATTTTGCAGAAATATTTAAATTTTTTTATGGAAATGTGGTTGTAGAAAAAATAGTGTGTAATACATGTGTTGAAAGCTTGTATTTGCCACTCTCATGTGACTTCACATTCGTGTGGCAAACGCAAGCTTGCAACACTTGTATTACAAATTACTATTTAAAAAGTCATTCTTTTATGACAACGAAACGAAATATTTGTTAGGTTTGTTTGCACATCTCACAATTTGTTGGATTTTTTAACTTTGAACATATTCTAAATTTATGTAGTTAGATACCTGAATTTAGGTTTAATGCATTTAAATTGCCAATAAACGGTAAAATCACCGGAAGTTTTCAGAACAGACCTAGAAGATATCGCGAAGGCTAAAGAAGTGCCAATTTAATACATTAAACTTTGCCCTTTAGAAGAATAGTGGAAAGAAAATAATTCCGGATATTCCGGCAACGACTCTAGCAAAACGTTTGCTTAATGGAGTTATCCACTTAAACCTAATTTGCATATTTTAGGACACCACCCGTAGTATTAAGACGTATTATCAAACAGAAAGCGAAAGTGGATTAAATCGGAGAATTCGGTAATATCCCAATAGTCGTCCTTGCGTACTTGTAATCATACATTACTCATAAACCATTGTTCTCCCTAATTGCCTTCCGATCTTCGCACTCGCTATGCGCCTTTGCGCTTCATTACGTTTATTACAGACCGTGTAGCTCTGTGTATCCCACATCCTTCCTACATAATTCACAAAACAGACGCTGAAGGAACGTTTAAACTAAAATGGAGGCATAGGGGCTTATCATGGCCAACGTGGATTACACGCTCCTACAGGGGCGGACTGGGCCGCCGGGAGTCCGGGAACTTTCCCGGTGGGCCGGTAGTACTGAGGCCGGTCAATATTATCAGATTTTGTTCCTATGGTTTTGACTGCAAGTAAATCATTTACTGACCCGCACCCGGCAACTTCAAAGACCTGTTCGCCGTATTTATTTATTATTGTTTCCCTAATTATCTCTTTATTATGTTTCATGCCGATGCCGCTGATATTATTTGTTTGGTATCTACTTTCATACAATTGGTACATTGAAGCTGCGTCGTGCATTTATTTATTAGTTTTCTTTATAAGGTTTAGTAATTGACGTAGTATTACGAAGTAGACCCAGCGCGCTTTATCCTGTTCCACAGTTTGTTAGTCATATTTTGACAGCCTAATTATTAGGGCGGCCCATAAAAAATGTCGTTTTTATAGAGCTCTTTTACTCGCGTTTGAAAAACATTAAATGTACTGTTGTTATACACCATTAGAAACTAGTCAAGTAGGCGAATATCTCCGCCTGATTTACTTTTGTTATTCTTTTGTTTCTAAGCTACAACCAACGTCAGAATGGCAGACTAAAAAGTACGAAATTTTGATAATTTTGCGTCATCATTAGAAACAAAACGTTCCTGCAACCACCGCAGTTAAAAAAATATGTGAAGTGGAAGGAGATGGAATAGTAAACATTCGCTCGGCACAACGTTGCGTTGGTTCAAAAAATTTAATGAAGGAGATACAAGTCGCAAGAGGAAACACGGTTCTGGTCGGCTTAATTTATTGAGTAACAACGAACTGCGAGACGCTGTTGAGGTTAATCCATCTACAAATACTCGTTAGTTGTCAGCAGAACTTGGTTAATTCAAAGAAATGATACGGCGTCATTTACATCAAATTGAAAAGGCCAATAGACGCTGCAGAGAAGTTCCACATGAATTGACACCAGCAATGGCAGAAAGACGAGTTGAGGTCTGCAATCGGCTGCTTTCAAATCCTTGGGATGAACGTTTTTTTAAACGGATCATTAGTTGCGACGAGAAATGGATATATTTTAATAATCCTAACAAAGAAATTCGATGGATTACTATCAGACAGCCTGCGTTACCTGTCCCAAAACGAGAAATGGCAAAGGTCATGTTGTGTGTATGGTGGAATTTTCAAAGCCTTATTCACTTTAAGTTGGTTCCTGATGGAAGAACCTTTGAGGCCAACCTTTATAGTTAGCAGTTGGACAGGATGCATGATGCTCTACGTCGGAGTTACCCTGGTTTGGTAAATAGGGGGCGCGCAATTCTACAGCAAGATAACGCCAGACCCCATACTGCTATTGAAACTCGGCAGAAAATCAGAGAGTTGGATTTAGAGCTTCTACCTCATCCAGCTTATAGTCAAGACCTTGCACCTTCAGATTACCACTTATTCCGATCGATGGCACACTTCCTGCGTGGAAGAAATTTTACAAGAGTTGAAGAAGCTGAAGCTGCATGCTGACAATTCTTTACCACGAAATGGTACCGTCGCGGTATTGAGTTTCTTGCAGAAAGATGGCGAAAGACATTGCTTCATAATGGTCTATACTTTAGTGAATAAGAGTTGATGTTTGTTGTTTTATTATTAAATAAAGTTTTCCACAAAAAAACGACATTTTTTATGAGCCACCCTAATAATAGTGAGAGGAGGCCGGTCACTGCCAAATTTCCCGGGCCGGTTAAATTTGCCAGTCCGCCACTGCGCTCCTAGATTTGGCGGTGAAAACTTAGCAGATGTATAATTAAATTTTGTATTAAAGTCTTGTGGGAATTCTTACTAAGACAAGTGCAACGGGGAATTATTCAGGAGATATTCGGATATTATGTGACTAAAATTATTTATGTAATTGAAGTTTGATCATTCTATATTGCTTATTAAAATTCAGTTAAAATCGAGAGTGCGGCACCGAAACATTAAACCACATCACAAGGATTTCTTAGTTAAGTCCCAACATTAATTAAAACGCCAAGTTTTGAAATTTTTATAATGATCTGCTTACCGCTTTTACTTTAGGTATTAAGTTACTCACTTATTTTCATATTTTACATGGGTAGATGCATAATTTTTGCTAAAATCGATAACGTAGAAAATAAATTTCCAAGGAAGCTCCTGTGAACCCCCACACACTTAGACGATTAAACTTTAAGTACAAACAAGCTGAAAGTTTAGTTGTAAATGATAAAACTTTACAAATGAAAGTTGTTTCAAATATTGACTTTATAATAATAAGTTTGAAAGATGTGAAGGAAGGCACGTCTGGATAAATTAAAACTAAGATATCGAAAATTATTGTTTGAAGTAAAACTTTTGGCAACTAATATATTTCCGTATCAAACTAAACTGTGCCCTGATAGAAATTTTCTATGATCAATTATTTAAAATCAGAAAGAAATTTAAGTCAGCTAAAGAAAGCTTTCTTAATTTCTGTAGTAGTTAGTTTCTGCCTAAGTAAATTTTAACGTGCTAATAAGACTAATATAAACTCTTCTGTGAAATTTATTTTTTAAAATTAGAAATTAGAATTAAAAGTAAGAGTTAGTCACATAGCAAGGGAAGATTGGAAAGATTGCAGTTCAGCCAATCAAGTTGTGAATAAATAATAAATAGTGGTAAACTGCCACTAAAAATGTTAATAATATTTGAAATAATTTGATTATTACTGAATTGCTCTGTCTAAAATGTGAGCAATGTACTTGGATTCTACAATGGTTGTTACTTCCCTACTGCTACGACAACCAATAAACAAATGGTGAAATCAGCTTACCTCCGTCAAAAATGATGAAATATCACGTGGAAAAATACTGGAAACAATAATAATAATTATTAAAAAAAAAAAAAATTGAAAAATTGCTTATCAATATTTTTAATTGGAGATGAATCTTATTCGGCAACTTAATATTTTTCTTTTCCGAGTTCAAGTAGTAATGTTTATAAAAAATATTAACCCACATCTTCCCAGAATCCAAATCCGTCTGTTTGTACTTTCTGTTGAAAACCAAGCGTAAAGAGATCTCGTTATAAGAGGATTTTAAAATCCTCTACATTTTACTTCCCAAGTTTGCATTTCATTATTTTTAGGGTAAAATAAATGTAGCAGGAAACGTCAAATGTGGCTGACATCCCCATCCTTTTAATCCTGTAAGCTGTTGTGGAATAACAAAAACCAAGTTTATTAATTAAACAGTTTCCTTAATCTATTTGTTATTAAAATCTTAAAGTGAATTTTAACATTATCACTTGTTTGTTGGTTTTGCGGTTGTTAAAAATTACTTTTAAACCAACTTAAAAGTAGTACTAGAATTTGAAACGATCTGTAATTTATATAACGATGAAAAGGTTAATTTTTGTGTAATTTATTTATTTATGTCTTTTCTGAAACCTTTGAAAAATTAAAACATTTTATTGCGTACTATATTTTGCTAAAGGTAAAATAAATCTTAGGTTCTGCGATTTCTTAATCTCGACAACTTCTATTTGCACTGTTGCCCTGTGGGAGACGAAACAGTTTCACGTTAAGGTCGTTCTCGTGAAAAACAGTCGCCGATATCGACCTATAATTAATTGTCATGGGGTTCGCTATCATTCCTTGTCGTAATCATTCTTTAGTTGAACGCCTTCGAGTTACCACTTCGGAGTAAATTCAAATATTTATTTTATTCCACGTTAATATTTCTTACTTGTGTCTAAATCTGTGTTTAAATTAATTTCTTGCATATTTTTATAATAAATAAAGTAAAATAAAAATTCCACGAAAAATTTAATATAATTTAAAAAGATCTTTAAGTTTGAGATTTTGAGCATTCATCTGCAAGGTTCATTATTCATTTTAATATTTTAACATTACCTGAGGAATTGCACTTAAGATGTTCAAAATAGTACGCTTCGAGAATGCACGAAACCTCCAGGTTGTTTAAATACAGACTTAACAATAAAATGCTGTTTGCTTTAGAGAAATTTTGTATCACGCAATCTTCTTAGTTACGAGATTTAGTATTGGTCCAGAATGTAACATGCAAAAACTCGCTACATCTCAATACGATAAATTATGATGCTGTCATCTGTAATTAAAAATGCTGTTTGTTTTAATAAATGGTAAAACCGTACGTTGGAGAATTTTTTGCTTGTTATGACTTTGTAATCAATACTCGTATTGGGCCATTTTACAGCTGAAATTCGTTTAGTTTAGTTTAGTTTAGTTTAGTTTAGTTTGTTAAGTTTTTATTGCAGACTTTCCTCAGTAAGGAATTTAACATATAGGTAATTAATTATTAAGTTTGAATAAATATAAACACTAGTTTTCTCTTTGAATTTTGTTATTTAACTTTAAAATAAGTTGATTAACTAAACTTTACTTTAGTGTTGTATTTGTGAAACACGGTTTTGTAGAAACTTTGTACGGCGATGCATGGTTTATTATCAAATGTTAATAAAATCCAATAAAAAAATCAGCATAAAATGTAAAATAGGTACTTATAGAAAATTAGAAGGAATTTCAAATTTCCAAAATTATAATTTCTGAAAAATCAGGGTTCTTTTAACTTCATGCTACAAAATTAACATAGTGTTAAAGGGTGGTGACAAACCAAAATTTTAAAAAAATCGTCCTGCAGTGGACAGAAAGAATTGTCGAAACGTTGTCATCAAAATAAATAATATTTCCTTAAAGTTTATGAATTTGTCTGTCGTTTTAGCAATCAGTATAGAAGTATATTGGAAAAAGTTTCTAAAAAGCGAATATTTATTTAAGCTTGAAATTAACAGCCAATACAATAATATCGAAAGATTTAAGCACCAAAATTTAAATATAAAAGTATTTTTAAAATGGATTTCGTGAAATGAGCAGGAATCCGGTAATTTCTCCTTATTTTTCTGAACTTAACCTACTTCCTTAATTATTGTCACGTTTTAATATGCGAGTTAATCAAGTTTAACAAGTGTGGAAGCCTTAAGTTTATCATTTCGCTGCTTTTATCCGTGTTTATCAAAGTTCCAGTGGTTATACTCCGACTTAACTACAAGACGTGTTCATTAACCGTTTCTAGTTACATTGTAACGTAGTTTGCTCTAAATTGCGGATTAGCAGGTTATAAGTAAGTTTGAGAAATGATATTACCTTGCTTGATATAAACGCAACCGACATTATCCCCAACTTTTTCATCATACGCCGAACCGTTTCAGACCTAAATGGAGTAACTAAAAGGGGTAAGGGGTGATGGATTGCTGTATAATTTCTGAACTTTTAACGTGTAAACCGCGAAGCTTCTATTAGCTATACTTTAGAATATTAACTCGTGTTTTGTTAGGTAAGTTTTGTTATACTAGAGTTCATTACTTCTGTTTTATTGGATGCTGGTTAGTCGTTATCCATCAACGTCAGACTGTTAGCTTATTCGTATACCTACGCTTTCCTTGCAGGAAATGAAATACATACGTATTCGAGTTTGTTCTTATCCTTGTATTAGTTTAAACATCGATTTTACACAAACGATTTTGTATACTTGTTGAAGTGTTAGGCGTTCTGTCGCTTAGTAATAAGATTAATTTCAGGTATTTTTATCAAAGAGTTTATTTCATGTTCAGGATATAACCGGTGACAGATACAAAACGGTCTGCTTATCTACAACAAAGGTTTTTTTTAAAGGTACAAATTTCGGGTTTACTGCTGATTTCGCTTTACTGAAATCATTGAATAACACAAATAACATATCTGGAATTTTTGCTCCGATGGTTTCAAATCCGTAAAAATGGTGTTGTTTCGTTAGTCGGGGCTGTTCCTGAAATACGCCCATCCATTTAATTGTGACAAACTTTACCTTTCTTTTCTCTAAATACAGGGTGTATGAAAAAAGCCGACAAATAGTAACATCATGAGGAACTACATCAAAAACCGAACAAGAAGCTTCAGGCATTTTGGCATCAAACTCATAGTTTCCACAATATCTTCGATTAAAGTTTCTTAAATTTGGCAACGTTGCTACAACTTTACTTTTTACCAATGTTACTATTTACAATTTAAAAATAATAAACTAAACTAAAAAACCAAATTTTTATTCAAAACTAGATAACAATTTATAATAACTGTTCAAAATGACCCCCTCCAACATCTCGACACATTCTCACTCGGCGAATGATGCCGTCATTCATGGTCTGTAACATATTATTTTCTCTTATTGTGGCGACTGCTTGCTGCATTCTTTCTATCAGCTGCTCTTCTCTGTTTATTTCTTCTTGGTAGACGAGCTCTTTTAAAGTTTCCCATAAGAAGAAGACAGCTTAAATTCGTACTTCTTGCACACCACTCTGCCGACCCACTTCGTTCAATCCATCTCTCAGAGAACTCCTCATTTAACCAGTTTCCTGTTTGAATTCCCCACTGAGCTGGTGCTCCATCCATTTGGAACCACATACTTCCTCTGGTTGCTAAAGGGATGTCTTCTAATAAATCCGGCAAGTTGTTAGTCAGAAACTCCACAAAACTGTTTGCAGTTAAACGTTGGGGTAAAATATTAAATATGTGGTCCTTAATGTAGTATGAAGAATTCCGGCTCAAACGTTTGCAGTAAATCGCACCTGATGAAGGGTTTGATAAATAGCATGGGGGTTCTCGTCACTCTATTGGTGCCGTTGCGAGTAAAAGTGGGTTCATCCGTCCAAAACGCAACAAAATAATGAAACAAACAGACAATTTTCGAAATTATTAAAACAGGCAAGCAATTGCTGACAAGTCAAAATGACAGGAAAGCAATGTTGATCTAAATAAAAACAATTTCGAATTTTCCAGTAGTTACTTAGAAACAGTACCTACAGCGTTGCAAAACCTTTTAAAGCTTTCAGAAGCAAAGAATTTGCTTTAATTGAAAACACATTACAGCCAAACTCCAAGCAAAAAATGCTAAAATACTAACTGGTTGTGTTTCCTATTGCCTAAACTATGACCAGTCATTGTCATTTAATAATAATTCGCCCTATTAAAAAAATTAGTATCCTACTTAAGACTATTAATTACTCGATAACTAGAGGGTTACCAGCAAAATGGAACTAGAGTTTTTTGTTTACTTCTTAATGCTGCTTCCCATGGTGTGCCTATTTGTCGGCTTTTTTCATACACCCTGTATAATATTAGAAGTTGATCGCTAAAATTGCCTAGTTCCAAGATGATTCTGTGAATATGCAATAACTTCTTAAGAATGTAAATAGCTGACAAATTTTCGTTTATTTTAGAGCTACAAAATCATAAAATTAGTGGCATTTTTTAAAGATTTGGTTTGCAAATTAAGTAGTAATGATTTAAAATTATAATTATTATTGTTTATTCATCAATATGCATAGGAGTGGCCAGGCAATGTGTAGAAGGGGTTATTTAATCCTTGGCGTCTTTTAACTCCTAAGTTTGCTATTTAAAAAAAAAACTTGATATTTCAGTTCCGTCTAGCACCTTGGACCTTCGTTGGCTCTAAGTTCTACCTCAACGTCATGGCTTTCTGTGTTCAGTTGGTTATATTGATCGTTCTAACGTCTTCTTGCACTGCATCAAGCCATCTATTACGTGTCACTCCATTGATCTTTGGCCTTCTGAATATATTTATAAGAAATAGTTTTCTCTGTTTAGGCATTAATATGACATTATTCTAGCACGCATTTTGATGCTTTAATGAGCTGCATTATTAAACGATTTTTGGTGATATTTTGTTTTCAGAAATTGGTGATACTGTATCAAATAATACACAAAATACCTAGGCAACCAATCAGTTGCCAGGCAACAAAAACTTCAAATTGTAAACCTCTGCCAACTCTCAAGCAAAAATCGCTATTGCCAACTACTGTTTTACCAAAATTTCCCCAACTGGAAATTGTCTAGTATTTTTATAAAAATAAACATAAATAAATAATGTAAATGGAAGCCGAAACGGAGGCTTCTGTAACTTGTGTTTTAATATACTATTACAGCAATTGAATTTTCTACACTACTGTCTCGTAACCACTGCAAGTGCGTTTCACTGGTTTTATTGTGTTCGGTTTCTTATATAGGCAATGCAACTCTTTATTAAATCCCATCTTTCATTAACCAAAAATCTTCTCTTCCCGTATATATCAAATGGGTTCGATTAGTTAATACCTACACGTTAATTACTTCTATACATCACATAAATGACATTGGTTCAATTACAATTATTAGTCCAGTCAAAATAGACACAAAAATGCCCAAAGTTCGGAATAATTCGCATGGAGCTGATTTTTTGTGTGGATGACCTTCATATTATAGTTCTAAATGAAATGTCAACAGTCCCCATCGATCGGTGCGCTGCTAAAAATTTTACGCGCGGTCAAACGTCATAAAATACGATTTTTTGCGCCGAGTAGAGGTAGAGTAGAGGATTCGAGGTAGACGAAGGTGATATGGAAAGGAATGCATTTCTTCAAAAATATGACAGTTTCAATTCTTTATATCGCAATATCTCGATAATGGTCACTGCTATGAAAAAAAGTAATTAAATCTTTTTTGTGGAAAATTGCATAAGCTATAAATTCGTTAATGACTATTTTTACAATAAAACTAACCATTAACGATATATTCGCAAAAAATCGTATTTTATGACGTTTGACACCGCGTAAAATTTTTAGCAGCGCACCGATCGATGGGGATTTTTGACATTTCATTTAGAACTATAATATGAAGGTCCATACAAAAAAATCAGCTCCTTGCTAATTATTCCGAACTGTTATGTCTATTTTGACTGGACTAAATGGGCCGTATTCTAACCTAATGTTTAAATTGAATATCATGTTTAATAACCATGGTAATTTTGTTCATCTGTTTTCTACACATTAAAACCAATATAAAGGTATAGAAGCCAGGTAGCTCAGTTGTAAGAGGGCTAGGCTTGCATGTTGCAAGTCCCGGGTTCGAATCCCTACGTTGGTGGAGATTTTTTCTCAGGCCTCTGGGATCGGTACTAGAGCTGGTGAGACCATTCATAGTTGGGCTTAATTAACTGTGCTCTACTCGGAAGACTGGTCTATGAGATAGAGTAACATGACCACGTAGTAATACACACATGACACAGCCGTCTGACCTGATGTAATGCCTAAAGGCGATTCCGAGCAGATTGCCTATAGACGCATAAAAGACACACACAAAAAAAGAAAGAAAGAAAGAAAGAAGTATAAAGTTACAGCGTTTTATGTGTACATTAAATACGGCTTTCAACATAAGGTGAGACTACCGACCATTTATAATATAAATTTATATTTAGAAATATCTTGATACACACTTTAATTGGACCATAAAGGCTGAGCGTTCTAGGTTTATTTGTCATCGTATTTCTGCATTAGTACTACTTTTACTACTTGTTAAGACTTTGCGAACTTCTTTTTTTTGCCTCTTTCTATATTTTCAAAAAAGCTTTCTGTCAGTTAGTTCTGTTCTGAGTGATTATTCTCTTAATATCGTCACTCCATTAAATTTGCAGTCGTGCTACTTTTCTTTTTTATCCACGTTGCACTTATCCGTCTCCTCTGGTCGCGTGTCCTAGCCAGTTACCTATTCCCATTTCTCCTAATTATATAATCCACTTTTTTCTATTATCTAATGTTTATAGTTTTGTATATCATATAAAATTACTAACCTTTGCTCGTTTGTAAAGCTTTTTCATTAATTTAAACACGGAGATAGACAGACTTGTCTCCGAAACGTCAAGTTCGGTGAGTTTTTAGTTAATTAATTTAATTCTATTTTAGTAACTGGTGACGAAAAACCCAAGTAAGAAATATAAAATTGCTACGAAAACCTTTAGAAAATATTATCCAATGTCAGTTCTTCCGGTTTTATTACTAATATTTTTATATTTATTATTCGTTGATGTACTTGTAGTTTATGTCTTGATTCTGTTATATAAATCCAAGTTTCTGCTCAATAAGTTGATACTGACAATACACAGTGATTGTGCAATGAACGCGAGAAATGTTCCAAGCCACGTGACTGTTAATTTTATTTTTTCGAAAAATTTTATTTTTTCGAAAATTTTTATTTTTTAGTATTGGTGACTTTGCGCTGCTATCAAACTGGTAGGTTAAAATTACACCAATTTATCAATGGCGTTCGTCGGGCTTGTTGTTTATTGTGCTTTCATTTTGCCAATTTTCATACAATTATTTAAGAAATAGCTCTTTTCAACGCTAAATTTAAAGTGATAACAATTAATGAAAGCAATGTGATAAGAATTAAATTTGAAGGTAAATTTAAGATATTAAATTATTTTTGCATTAGAACAAGATGAATTTATTTTAATGGCCCATTAGCCTAGATGTAAACAAAATCAAGATGGTTCTTGGAAGTGCAATTTGTAATCCCGCATTTGACGGTTTAATCTAGCTATCCCAGGCGCAAGTATACTTTACAAATCGTTAGCATTATATCCTTGACCGAAGCATTGCAATTGTAGAATCAAACCTCCTGGAAGACAAAGCGTATTAACTGAAGAAGCCTTTGCTGATACAAATACACCAAAATCGAAAATATCTATTAGGAGATTATCATCACTTGTAATATTTTTAAAATCTATTTAAAATTTGTAACCGATACAATTATTAAAACTGATTTCCAATATTATTTCTTGTAGTCCAGATAACTGAATTCAATGTTACGCCAATGACAATGATGTTTGTGAGTCTTTGTCATTTCAAAGTATCGCCAAGTATGCAATATGTGTTGCCTATTCGTCGATAAGATATTGAGTTTGAATTTCTATTTGTTTTCGCTCATATTTGAGAGCCTTTCGTAGTCGTATTCTTCTATTTACTTCTATGGCTTGATTTGATTTGCCTATCGTTATGGTTTTCATAGATAAACATAAGAAGAGAATCTTTCTATTTCATTAATTTCTAATTAAATCTTTTATTCTTTCTCTTTAGCGTTAGTCATGTAGTCCGTTTTTATAGATTAAGTTTTAGACCGATTCGTGCTCATGTAAGTACAAGTATAACTCTCAGCATGCTCATCGATTTGTTTCTTGTGTTTTCGAATACCACAATATCTTTGGTAAATCTCAACTGTGAAGTTGTTCCTCTAGTTCCTCAGGCGATGTTTTTAAACGCGCCTTCTGAATGCTACTGCAAACAGCATTGGTAACAAATGGTTAATTTCCTTTATACTTTTTACTATGATCTTACTTGTGTTCTCGTGGAGCCGTATTTGTGCTTTTCCTCTATTGTAAATCCATTCCTTTTTTTCCTTTTTTTTAATTTGCTTATAGCTGGTTCTGCAATACAGTATGCAATACACGGCTATGTTATGCAATAATATATCTAACTACAACTCTATAATAATCTAATGAGGAGTTTGTGAGATGTCACACCTTTTAAACTAAGTCCTGTGGCATTTTTCATTTGAGGCGCGTGTGGATGTCTTTTTGTCTTAGTTCTAGCTTAGTAGCACTCGCACATAACACTAAGTTCTGGAAGAACTTCTGAGTAGCTTTATTGATGAATTCAGTTATTGGCAGGACACCTAGTTCATTATGTATTTGGGTATTACGCACAAACTACGGGCACTTTATTGCGATTAAATCCATTCTGTAACACTGCTATATCTGTTATCGAATTTTGGCTTCCTCAATACCGGGAGCAAAAGGTAAAGGTATCAGCAGTAACGCCCTGCGACGGAGCATGGCCGGCAACATGGAGGCTTAATGCCTTATCCACTCGGCCAATCCCGTAATTCAAAACCTGGAGTATTTGCCAAATTTCTACCATGTCGAAACAATGACACTCAGAGTGAAATATAAAATGTCAAACTCGCCACAACAATCCTTTAGAAAATATTCAGGGTGAAATGTGATATTATAGTTTCTTTCCAACTTGAAATTCTGTTATTCGCCTATTTATGTGTTATTTAACAGTAAATTAAAAAAAAAACAGAAATCTTAATTAAAAGACATTTACTAGATATAAAATGTTACAGTTGTATATCAAAGTTAAAATGTTTGTCTTCATTATGATTAAATTGTAGAAAGGTAAAGAAAATGCATACTTTATTTAATGAAGTTTATGTATAAACATTTTATTAATATATGGATTGACAGTACAGTCCTATAGGATTACCTCTCCTGACATTACCTCACTATATTTTTATTTGTGGGGTACCTAAAACATGCACGTGACTGATTTCCACGATGATATAGAACTTTAAAAACGCTGAAATTACTGAAACAATAGCAAACATTAATGCGGATATAACTGATATAAAAGCAAAGAAACGGTGCGTAAAACAATCAGACCGTTGGTTTTTTGTAATTTTTAAAATCAATTTTCTAACAATAACAACATCTTTGATGAAACTACCATGGTTGCAGCCGACAAGTAGCTACTGGCAATTAGGTGGTGGTGAAGCAAAGCCAAAAACGCGTATATAAATTGTTGTACATATTAGTTTACCTCAATAAATAACAATTAAGAAAATAAGATTGCATACAGCAAGCAGTGCTAGTTCTGCCGTGGATCACAAACTTAAAATTAATTATGTGTTATTTTCACAGACCAGATAGATTTATATCAGGAAATGTGTTGTTTGCACCAACAAACTGTAGTCTAAAGCAACACAGGTATGATTTGGTTTTCAGTTCTCTTATAAAACTTTCTCGGGCGCTCTTATGAATAATTGCTATTGGTTATCTTTTCTTGTTGTTTTTATTTTATTAATTGGGCGAAATCTAGGCTTCCGGGTGCCAAAATATTTTTTTATTCTGAAACTTATTATCAACAAGTTACTCAAGAAATCTGGTTTTATAATAACAAATTTAAATTTATTAAAAATACATTGAAAATTGGATATAACGACATTGAAGGGGCTTCTAAAACGTTTTCGCTATAACCGAATTGTCGCTATAACAGAACATGTATCCGATTGTTATTTATTGTTAAAAATGTCTGAAAGAGTTTTATTTAATTCAAACCTTAAAAATAATTTGGTACATACATAAATATATTTGTTTTAAATTTTAGTGATGATTGACATTTTTGTTCTATCAAAAATTACTTGTTGGATTCGGCGCGAGATAAGTGGATATGTTTCTGCAAAATTACAATTGCCGTTATACGTTATTAAATTTTGCTAAATGAAGGCCACAAAAAGTAACAATTACATGCCTACTTTCAACTAAATGTGTAACTAATTAGTTGGCAGAGTTAAAAGTAGCGTAGATCAAAAATCATTGTAAATGAGTTAAATGGCTAGAATTGATGTAAAATGTGTTTTTATAACCAAATTGTCGCTATAGCCGAGTTAAATTGAGTTTTAGAAAATACTACAAGGTTCTTCCAGACGTTATAACTAGCTTGTCGTAATAACCGATGTTGTTATTTTCGAGTTTTACTGTATTTTGACGATTACTAAGTTAATATAATGAAATATAAGCAGAATTTTGTTATGTCGCTAAAGATATAAGAAGCAATACAAACAAAAGTGCGTATTTAACTGAATACTCCTTTGCTTCAGAGTGTACATTTACTTATAATAAAAAAAATGAACTTTGCTCTAATGTTTAATGAAATGTTTTTCTCGATTTCTATACAGAATAACAAAATGCCACATATCATTATTCCAGTTGCCCACTCTGTAGCTTATCTTATTATTTCTACTAATCTTCATTATTAAAGTATGGTTTGATGTGTAACTATGTTTAAAGAAACTGTTGGAGATAATTGTCGAGATAAATTGTATGAATTGTTTGCCATATAAGGGTAAAAGTTCATATAGAAAGCAGAAGCAGAAATTGCAGAAAGTTGTAACCGGAGCATATAATGAGTTCAAAAGTGAGTTAGACTAGTATAATAGTCCCTTTACATGTTTAGATGCATTTGCTAAGATGGAAATTTAATCGCAAATAGCCTCTTTGGTGATACGACACCCTACAACAAAGCACAGCCATTCATCCCCCACGTCAGTGGTACCAACTGATAATTGGTGGCGTTAAGTAGTTCTTTGAAGATCCGTTGAAGCGGAGACACATTTAAATGAGTCCCAAATTCGCCCCATCTATTTCGCAATACCGTAAATAGTTCGAGGCGCGATCTTATCATGCCCGAACTAACTGTTTCTGGAAGATGAACCGAGCCTGGAATAGAATTTAAGTGAAACAATTGAGACTGTGTTTATTGCAACGAATTAAATCTTTCCCCCACGGATTCTCTAAATATACGAGAGAATTACTGCAGTGCGGCTGTCCATTTTCATTTGGACAGAAAGCTTTGCACGTACGAGTCGAGTGCTTTCGTCATTTAATAAGAAAAACTGGTCTAGCACTCAGTTTTCCCGTTATGTCTTTCCAACTTTTTTTGTTGCTTTTCTTCAAGTACCGTGATTACTTTAAATTAATTTTTTAATTGAAGTGAATTAGTAAACTCAAAAGCGGAGTTTCCCCACTGTTATTGTTAATAATATTTACTGAAAAGTTAATTTTTCAAAAGTTGACCTTCATTCTAAGAGTTATTTATCGATTTACTAATTTTTCAGCTAGGACTCCCGTATAATCAATGAACTTTATTTCGATTCCCCCCAGGTGCCGTTCAACCTGGCAGATCGACACTACCCCATCTATCACCAAGAAAGAATTACTCTCTATTCTCCAAGGATACATAAATCTGCAATTAGATTTTTTACCTACGTTTCAGTCAGCGTAATGTAACTCTATACATCTTAAGCCTTTTTGTAAATTCGAGTTTGTAAAACATTATCCTGTCGATCGAAAAATGCATTTACATTTAAATTTAAAATGTTAATTACATAACGATAAATTTAATTAAACTACGGCGACGTTCTGTTTTAATTAATATGTAATTTAAATTAAAATTCTAATTGTAATTAAAAAGGGGATGCAGTTTAATGTAAATTAAAATTGTGTTTTTGCGTAATTAATTTTTATAATGGTTAAAAATAAAACAACGTACTGTCCATCACAAATTCTCTTTTGTAAAACTGAATTGTTAAATGTATCGATTTGCTTTCAGCTTGTAAACGTGGCAGCTAATTTTTTTATTTCGGCGCGTGAAGCGGCTGGGATGATGCAGTTTTGTCGGTATTTATATTCACGGTTAGTGATAATTTGCAATTATACTGAGCTAGTCATCAATTACATGTAAAGCAGTGTGTATTAATTAATCTGTACGTAATTTCAACGGTCTAAACGTTTTAAATTAAAATCTTTTTATTAAACTGAACAAATTGTGGATGTATTTTATTTTGAATTTTTTTTTAGTTGCCCTGTTTATTTAACGATTTTATTGTATTCGGTTTAGAAAAAAATTGGAATGTATAGCACATGCTCGATGTTTGAAGGAAAAAAACCATTAAGTTTTGGAATTTTCCTAAATACAGAAGCAATGCTAATTATGAACGACCATTAAATTCTGGAATGGAAGTATTTTCTAAAATAATTTCGTGAAGAAACTCTGGAAACATGCAATTAAAAATTAGCTCATGCTGGTAGTCATGTCTCGAATATCAACCTCTACTTTGATTTATTCACTTATCCACATATCTTTAACCCTTTTCATTATCTATGTTGAATATTTAGATTATAAAATGTGCAACAAATTATTACCGACACTCAAATCCAAAATAAAAATTAGCCTCGAATTGTTGGAAGTTAACTTAGTTAAATAAAAAAAAGGTTTAATCCGACCGAGAAAAAATCGAATCTGGCATCCGATAAATTATTTTAAATCTCAATGTAAGTGTCAAGCTTCAAGTTTTAAAATTTTGTTTTAAATCAGTTAACAACTCGAATGGTAATAAATTATGTAATAACCTTTATGGTTTTGTGCCCTTCTACTGAAAAATTAAATTACGAATTAAAAATTTTGAGCCTGAATTCGTATCACATCTCGGATGTAAACATAGTTTGTTCTTTAAATTTTAAACATTAGATCAGAAACATCAAAAATGAGTTAGGATTCGAATATAGATTCCAGATCGAAGTGTTTTTAAGAAATTTAGAATTTAGATAATTTCAAAACTCCGAAAATTTTAATTTCAAATTTGAACCTAACAAAGTTTTGAATGCTGAATTTGTATTCCACCATTTAAATATTTTAACTAAACTGATCATTTTTTTTTAATGTAATTGAATTTTAATTTTGTCGTAAGAGTTGAAAAAGCTTTTCTAAAATTTTCTCTTCCAGTTTTCTCTTGTGATGCATGTTTTAATAGAACTTCTTGTGCTCATCCCAGAAATTATATTTATGTTTCTTTTTTTATCATAATAATTATAAGGTGACACTGAAAACATGCAATCGACAATTAAAGTTCTTGGTGTTGGTGTCAGGAACATCAGTTTTACATTTACTTATCTTAATATCATTTTATTGGCCGCTCTTAAATAATTATGTTGATTGTTTAAATTATAAAATTTACTACGAACGCGTATTTAAATATAATTTTCGAATGTTTAGAAGTAAGATTCAAATTCCTACTGATAAAGGAATCGAATTTAGAATTTTAATTCTTTATATAAATTGCAACTTTGAGTTTGATCTCGAATTTTGAATAATCTAACTTCTCATATGGGCCAATTTTCGAGCCAGGTAATGCACGTCATCAATAAATTTTATGACATCATAACTTGGTACGTCTACATGAAGTCCCAACGATTTACAAATTGTATAACCTGAAAAAGTCAAACGTCAAACAAACGTTAATGACACACAACACAGCCTGTCAAAAATTTGCAAGTGAAATTGGAAATTGGAAATATAAACATGCCAAAAATAATACTAACTTTACAAAAAATAAATATGACCTAATTAGAAAATAAAAACCCGATTTCTTTCTTATTTTCAAAAATTTATAGACCTTGTGATTAAACACGGCTGCCTAATCTTAGAAAACTACAAAAATAATTTATATTTAGCAATTAAGTACATTTTGTACTTTTTTATCGCGCATTATTGGTAACGCCGACCGTTGATCATATGACTGATGACGCGCATTACCTGGATCGCCAATTGTACTATAAGTAGAATTTTCAGTTTTCCAACTGAAAAAAGAAATCGGGAATTTCAATCTTAATCTTGAATTCAATTTAAATTTCAAACATAAACATAATTTTCTCTTTAAAGTTTAACTAAACATGTTAATATCAAATCAGGAACTTGGAAAACGAGCGCGGATTCGAATTTTGAATTCGAAATCGAATATCGTGGAAAATCTAAAATCGAATTTCGAATTTGAAATCTAAAATTTATAACTTTGAATTTTGATTTGAAAATTTAACCTCCCGAAGATTTGAGTTTCACATTTTAACTGAAAAAAATGGTTTGAATGTTGAGTGCGGGTTCCAACATTCGCATATTAAAGGTTCGGTCCACTGGTTCGGTCGTTTTCAGATTCGAGATTCAAATGTTAGCAAATTTCGAATATTGGCAGCTTGATTATACACTAATCTAAATATATTTAGTATTACAATAAAAGAATCTCATGCCATAATCAAATCAGCAGCGTGATAGTCAGTAATGAATAATTGTTTTTGTAACGTGGTATTGAAAGACAAAAGCTTCAAATTGTTTTATAGTTTTTCCAAAAATTTCGCCCCTAACTTGGTGAAGAGCATCACTTCCGTAGTCTTGTCTCGACCAACTTTACTGTTTTATGCTGGCGAAAAGGATATCTTAAGATATTAACCCTAGCCATTTTTGTCAAAGAAATCTTCCTATTAGGATGTCAACTTAGCTGTTGAAATACTTGCGAGTATTTAGTTTCTCATTTTTTGCTGTTCTCCATTGCTACTACTTTGTTTCGCGAAAGTAATATCTAACGAAACGTCTGTTTTCACCGTAAATTGCATGTACTTATTACTTATCATGTCATATTGGAATGTGTTAAATTGATTTTACTATCTATTTATTTCTCGCCGTGATAATAGAAAAATATGGTAAATTTACCTCCCTGGAGGTGTACACACTGTACACTCCCTGATCAAATTATTAGCCGACGTAGCTATTTTAACAAAAAAAATACAAAATCACGGCAAACCAAGTGGTCGGGCAATGGTTTGGTAACAACGAGAATGTAGTTTTTATGCAAAATCATGCTCCTTGTCATACTGCCAAATCAGTAACAAAGTTTCTATTACATAGTGGAATATTTGTTCTTACTAGACTAGATGTATGGGAATTGCTTAAAAGAGAAATATCGTAGGGAAATACTACAAATAAAGGTCAGCTAATAGAAAGAGTCGATTGTCACTGAAATTACAACCAACGTCTGAAAGAAATGGCTTTAATTTTTATTAGTAGTATGTCACAGATATTGCAGACTTTATTAAAAAATAAGGGAGGCCAGGTCAAATATTGACTAAAGATTTGTTGACCACTATTAATTTTATGTTCATTAAAAAGTTGCACATATTGCTTCTATTCTTTCCGGTACTCGATATAACCCCGACGAGAACCGAAAAACTTAAATAACGCAAAAAATTCAATGATGGGCTAATAATTCAGGGAATGTAAGTAACAAATAGTTTGAAATCCAGGCGCTTATGTTTTTGATTGATTAATTTAGTGATAATCAGTGTCAAAAATTATTTAAATGTAGGTACATCGGCAGTGGAACTATTTAATTTGCAATTGGGATGGTAGAATCTTCGGTCCATCTTGGACTTCAGTGCTGACCCTTGCTACGCTCATGCTGATAACTTGTTCCCGAAATACAAATGCTATTTATCTCCCTTAATGCGAAAATAGCTATTTTTTTACTACAGTAAAGGGCAAAAGGTATTGCACTTTTCAGCCCAAATTTAATGTGGTAAATAGTTATTTGCGCTCCAAGTTATGGTAAGTGAACTTTTTTATCCGAGGTGGTAATTTGTGGACCGAAGCGCAGCTGAGGTCCATAAAGCCACCGAGGATAAAAAAGAAACTTACCTACGCGTTGCGCATTACGTTTTTCTCACTACCACAAAATAAAATTCATTAATAATTTAACAAAAATTGTGACGTTTATATTTATGACAGTTTAACGGCGCTGTTGCTATGGTACAAACAAACACATAAACGCAATTTCTGTTTTCAGTAACGAAAAGAATGAAATCAAACATTTTGTAAATACACCTTCATTTAACATTCAACGTTGTTCCAATTGTAAAATTAGTTTTAATATTAATAAATAAGCACGTATTCTCCATTATAACTATTTATTTTTTTTAATATCCGTTATGGTGTAGCGTTATGGGGTACCATGCGCGGAAAATGACCTGGCGCGGTAAATCGTCTTTTTTGCCCTTAGATACAGTCTGTTTTTGTTCAACTAAATGTTTTAGTTTCCATTATTGTCGACTTTTTGACAATGAAATGTCAATTTACCAAGGTGGTAGTGAGAAAAATATTTTAATACTTTTCCTGTTTACAAACAAGTATCTTATTTGGTCCGAAGCATAACAATTTAAATCACCAACAATATGAACAGAATGAATTAAAAAGAAGAACAAAATCGGAAATTTACTAAAATAAAATGAACATCTACAGTTTTTAAAAACAGTCGTATTCAAATACATACTACGAATTTATGCAAATCATTTAAAAAAATCTAATAGTTATTTTGTACTTCGTAGCTTCCGTAATTTTGGGGCAAATTTTTGTAATAATCCTTAATTTCTTATATAAAAATAGGTAATGTATTGCTTCGACGTAGGTAAAAATTATGAAAAGTATGATACAACTTCTGATAAGTTATTAATGTAC
The DNA here is from genome assembly GCA_963082815.1 of Melanotus villosus. Taxonomy (NCBI): domain Eukaryota; kingdom Metazoa; phylum Arthropoda; class Insecta; order Coleoptera; family Elateridae; genus Melanotus; species Melanotus villosus. The sequence continues at coordinate 499,783 of OY720421.1, read as the reverse complement.
TCGGATACATCACGGTTATTATGTTAGAAATAATAATACTTTATTATACGAGCGTGTAATGATAACAATTACTCAATGAGGGCAAAGTTTGCGACACGGACGAAAGCGAATGTTGGAATTCGCCTGAGTGAGTAATGGCCATTACACGTAAAGCTGTGAAATAAAGCTCCGCGTTTGACAGAAAGCCTTAAATAATGAAATCTGCAGTTTTGTGAATGGGATCAGCCTGTGAGCTACAAGTCATAAATCAACAATGTGAATGATGTAAGTTAATGTAACAGGAAACACATCTAGTTATAATAGACGTATTATTTAATAGTCATAGAAATAGTTATTTATTATATCAGTGGGATAAAGGCATCATTAACATACGAATGCGTTGAGTTGCCCGACGAGGGCGTTAGCCCGAGTCGGAGTAAGAGCATGAGTATGTTAATGGCCTTTATCACACGTAGGTATATAATACAACATTTTATCTATGACTGCTCAAAATTGAAAAAATTAGATAATTTTGACAGACCATCTTTTTTATTTAAAATCAGAGTAGCATGGTATTTTATTTAAAATCAGAGTACCATCGTGTCTGCATAATTTATTTTCGTCATAGCAACTAAATAATTTGTACGTCAATAATTTTGTATTTTTAATTTTTCCTTGATTTGTGATGAAAAACCGGTAAATATTTGTGAAAGTATTCCGTTGGACATAGAAGAAGCTGCAACGAAGGTATTTTCTTCCTAAAAAATAAAACTTTTGGTCATAAATATTGTCTTATCCCACTGAGTTTGATAATGAATTCATTATCTCACTCAGTGCGATAATAAACTTCATTATCGAACTCAAATGAATGATATAATAGGTTCTTATCCTAGCAGGAGTAGATAAAATCTATTATTGCACCCACTCATCAAATTACTATAAAAGAAACCTACAAGGAAAATGTGTTGTAGTTGTCCCACTAAGTATTTAAAATTATATTTTTATCTAAATTCTCAAAGAAAATTATAAAACAGTTGGTAAATTACAGCTGTTACAGACGACTTGCCAGTTTAATAATATTAAACTACGTTTACAGAGTTGCGACATTCAATCTTTCCAGTAACTGCAAACTACAATAAGTTTTTAATTGTGATGGATGTTTCTTATAAAGTAAATCGGTAATCCGTACTTAGCTATCTCGATTTAAGTTTGAAAAACTGGGATTTTTTATAACTTATACACTGTTAACTTCTAATTTGATCGATAGTTGGGCATGATTTCGATTTATTATGTTGATAATAAAAATTGGCTTCAACTGTTGCAGTTGTCTAATTCTAGGTTTTATAGACGGTGTTTTCTTGCCAAATGTTGTTTTAACCAATTTAATTTTTATAAAAGATCAGCTTCTAATACAATATATCAAGTTTTCTGGTTAGATTTATTTAAATCTTTGAACTTGTCAAAACTAGTAAAGCTGTGAATGAAAGTGTGAATAACTGCCAATGCCGGTTCTACTACTATCTTAAAATTAATTCATTATGATTTCTTACCAACAATGTTTATACAAGAAAAAGCTTCATTTGCCAATTGTTGTTGTTTTTTATTCATATGTCCTGATTCAGGACATTGGCGAGGGGGATCAACGCCAAATTTTTAAACGACTTGGCGTCGTGAACTTTGTTAGGAGCCCAGCGCTCTTACAACTGCGCCAACGAGCTTCTTATTTCCTAATGATCGTGTCCTGGTTTAGTCAAAATGTCATCATAAATGTATTACTTCTATAATTTAAGAATTACAATGTCATATGGAAACGGAATTTTTTGGCCAAAGATATTTTACAATAAATTTTCTTTAATTCTTCTTGTAAAACTAAGGAAAAACGTCGAAATTAGCAAAGCGATTTTAATTGTTTAGATAATTTACTTATTTATCCTTCTTTTTTCAGGTGAGTTCCGAATACTATCATACATTCAGAGGCAATTTGAAGGTTTTGGGTGAATTTGTGTTCTGCTTTAAAAGTTGTAGGAGTTTATTTTTATTACCTTTTATAAACTTTCAAAAATTAAGTACAACCTTAGGGCTTACTGAATAAATTAAATAAAGTAAAATTTTGTAAAAAAAGTTAGAAAATTATAATATCCTTTAATTTAGAAAATTGCAGCAAATAAAAGATTAACATTAAAATATTGCTATTCAATCTGTTTGTAATATTTAGCACATTATTACAGTGACTGAACTGTTAGGTAATAAGTATTCGTAAAGACTGTAAAGAGAAGGCAAGAAAGAAGGAAAATTGATAATTGGAACGAATTGTATAAATAATTACAGAAGCCAAACCTGATTAAAGTAGGCGTATTCTCTGAAGTTCCTCCAAGATTGTTTCGCTGCAGACAATCTGCGTTCGTTAGGTAAAGTAATTGCAATTTAAACACATAATTTGATTCACTTTTCTTAATTTTCTTAGAGGACGGGAAAACAAACTAAATGAACCTAACCTACTCATTTCACGCGCCATGAATTTGTAATTTTCATTAATTAGGTAAACATTTTTATTAATTCTGACGCCTATCCAATCTTCTAGGGAGGTCGACGTGAATTTTGAGAGGCAACCCATTTTAATTTTCTCCGACTAATTCTATTATCAAAATATTTTTATTGTTTCGTCGATAAACGAAATGGACAGTTTTATATTAAAATTTAATGCCCTTAACTAATTATTAAATTATCTCGGGTGGAAAGATTTAATTTAAACCTTAAATTATTACCGTGCTTACTTATTAAGTTTTTCATTTTAAAATTTAAATAAACGGAAGGCTTACAAGCATCATCTAAAAATAAGTTGCTTATCCTAGAATTGTTTTGTTTCTTTTTTGTAAGTAGCAAGCATGTATCTAATGTATTTTTTTACCAATTGTTTATCTGTTTACACCTTCGGTGTTAAGAAAAACAAGGACGAAGCTTATTTCCTCAATTTGGAATTCACGCTTTTATAAGACACTTATCGAACAATTGTGCTATTTGTAGTTAAATCATGTTTTCTTTTTCCATGGCCATGAAAATTAAAAGAATGAATTTTTTACTTTGGAATTCCAAAGTAACTCGTACTAAATCCATGTAAACAATTTAATTTGATTTTCATTGGTCATTTCGCAAATTAAGTATCATTTGGATCCTAATTGAGTTTCTTTAATTAACCAGATGAAAAATTTTTCAACGTTCTAGATAATAAATTAATACTGCTGGTTTTTTTTATTGTCCTTCTTCTGCTTAAAAATCATTTCATACGGCGATTTTCTAATTTTAGGAAGTCCCTATCGTACCCTCCTAAAGAAGCAATAAAAATTCCCCACCAATGATGATAATTGAATTTTCAGGGATTTCATGATTTCCCAAACAAAAATTCGCATGCGCCCGCAAAACAATTAATTAAAACCCCCCAGCAAAACCACAATAACCATCCATAATTAAAAGTACTTTCAACAAATGAAAATTAAATGGACTTTTAGAGTATGCTGCGTTTATTAAAACGCATTATTCAATTTTTGAACCGCTTTTTATGAACTCGGAATAATGATCGAACCCCGTAGTGCTGGTTTTAGTTAACCAAGTTTTCTTTTTGTATCGGATCTGTTGCTGACACCATCGCGAAATAAATGGACGCTTTTTTGGTATAAAACGAACGTCTTAAGATCCTATTAATTTGTATTAAATTACGCTAGCCTTAATTAATCCAGAACGGTATGAAAAATAGGTTTCCCGTCCGTTAGACGATTTAACATTCCTGGAATATTAAGTGATCTGTTTGGCAATACTCCTGATAGTTAGTTGATATAAATGAAGCACTCGCAGATGGTTCTGATGTGTTTTATGGTTCGTTTGCGATGATCTGCCTGTCACATAAGCTGCTGCTGTTTCTGCAAGGGTGGATTAATTAACATCGTGTTGTTAGTATACGGAAGTCGTGTTTTGACAGCTTTAGGCAACCCATACTACAGGATTATTCAGCGTGCACGTTTAGTCTACACCTGTAAATCCTTTCATTTAGATTTTTAACATATTTGTTAATTAAACTACTGCAGCTCTTTTTTTGTTAATTCAGAAGGTAATTTTCCGGAAAGAGCGTTATATTTTAATAGAGGTAAGTGGAAGTATCTAGCTATCTAGGATAGTACAATGTACAATTACAATATAATTTATGTTACAATTACGAAAAGATACTTGAGAATGCTTTCAACTCCATGTAGTAGAGTTTTTTAAATTAATGGGGTTTTTAATAAAAACGAGAATTGCTTTCGTCTGGTCTTGGTGTAAAATGGTTGAATTCTAACATATGTATGTTTGTATATGACTTAAAGTCAAGACTTAAGAAAAACAATTTTTACACTTCATCGACTCATAAATACTGAATGTTCTTTTATTTGCTTATTTACTTCTCAAAAACAAATCTGTAACACCCTACATGCCAGGAATTAAATTTATGAGTAATTACAGAAACTTACATTTAATTGAAGCCTTTAAAAAAACTTTTTGTAAAAATTAATTGATGCATTCGTTGAATATTTCATCTCAACATTGAATTTCAAAGTTCGATGATTAATACTAACATTTATCACAAAGATTGTTTCACTCAATTCCGTTCTTCTGATTAATGTATAACTCAGGGGGTTTATCTCTGCGTTACCGAAAACCACTTTAGAAATTAGAATGTCCTGAGCTTTACATTTATCACTTTTTCGGATGGATGGAAAGTGAAATGTGTTTAACAGCTACAAGTAAATTGTTGAAATGGCATTGATTTTATTTGAAGGCAATGGGAATTAATCTAGATATTTTTAAAAATTTTGAAAAGCCAGGTGAATACAAAAAAGTGCGATAATTAAAAGATTCCGTAAAAAACACAACTTACAGAAGGCAATCTGCAAGGAATATTTTTTCCGATAAACGTTTAGGAATGTTACTTTCCCACACTGAATCAGAAATCAGAAAATCGCATAGCAACCATCCTTACTAGATTATTACTTTAAAAGGAAATGTCAAATTTGACAACTTGAAAACTTACAAAATGATAGTTTAGGATGATTCCTAAACGTTTGTAGGAAAAACGTTGTTCATAACACGTGCGGGAAGAGCGATTCCGAAACTCATGCAGGTACAGAAACTCGCTGCGCTAATACTATTTTCTCTGTTTCGGCTTCCACTTACATTATTTATTCATGTATATTTTTATAAAATACTTGACAATTTCCAGTTGGGGAAATAGTAGGTTGGTATAGCGATTTTTGCTTGACAATTGACAGAGGTTGTTTGACATTTGACGTTTTTGTTGCCTAGCAATGAATGATTGCCTAGGTATTTTGTGTATTATTTGATACAGTATCGCCAATTTATGAAAACAAAATATCACCAAAAATCCTTTAATAATGAAGGTCATTATAGCATCAAAAGGCATGCTGGAATAATGTCATTCTAATGCCGAAACAGAGAAATTCAACTTAATATAAATTGAAACTTTTGTTTAAATGACCTACTGAACAAGTTTTTATTTTTAAATATTAGATATTAGGGCCGGTCAACGCAGATGCTAAAGGCATGCAATACACGCGGGCGGCTAGCAAGGCGGGGGGGGGGGGGCTTGTCTAGTATTTACTAAACGAACAAATTTTTATACAAAACTGACCTATTTTTTATTGAAAGAGAAAAGAGTACGCCAGATTTTCAATATGTCATTTCGAAGAAACGAAAAACTGCCTGATTTTCAGTAGTTATGCAACAAGAGGTTCGAAAATAATCGAATATACGGTAGGTGGAGTTGTGTTTTCAGGTAACACATCGAATCCGCAAACTGTATATTCAGAGAATTTTCGAAGCTCGAGTTGTACAGGGTGGTCCAAATTGGACACTTTTGATAGGAAACACCAATTTCTAGAGGAGCTAGAAAAAAACTAACCTACATGTTACGAGCTCGATTTTTGTGAGAAACTGAATGCCGAAAACCGCACATCGATATCTTGAACTGTTTAGAAGATATAGGGTGGTTTTCAATTTTGTGCATTTTTGACCCACCTCCGTAACTTATTTATTTATGAATATTTTTTGTTTCTGTAAAAACATTCTTAAGGCGCTTTTTTTAAAGGAATCCAATGGTGTCCCAAGTTTTTTTGTAAAAAGAATGGTTTTGAAGATATGACATAAACTTGTATTTTTTCTTATGGACTACCCTGTATATTTTTGCATATTATTTTTCTAAATATATAAAATACTTGCTACTTTCCTTTTTAAACATTTATTTTATAACAGCTGTAAGTTTATTTCGTTTTATTGTTCAAGCATGGCACTCCAGATTTACAAAATTCATCTATAGTATTTTAGAAACAGCAATAAAATAAATGTTTAAAAATGAAAGTAGCAAGTATTTTATATATTTAGAAAAAGGGTGGTCCATAAGAAAAAATACAAGTTTATGTCATAGCTTCAAAACCATTCTTTTTACAAAAAAAAACTTGAGACACCATTGGATTCCTTTAAAAAAAGTGCCTTAAGAATGTTTTTACAGAAACAAGAAATATTCATAAATAAATAAGTTACGGGGGTGGGTCAAAAATGCACAAAATTGAAAACCACCCTATATCTTCTAAACAGTTCAAGATATCGATGTGCGGTTTTCGGCATTCACTTTCTCACAAAAATCGAACTCGTAACATGTAGGTTACTTTTTTTCTATCTCCTCTAGAAATTGGTGTTTCCTATCAAAAGTGTCCAATTTGGACCACCCTGTACAGACTGATCGTAAAACATTGACCTTGCCGCTTTATAGCGAGGAGGTGCTGAATTCAGAAAAAATGGTGTTTTGTCGCTCTACACTTGTTCTGGTTTAGTAGTAAAATTTTGTGGTTGGTTGGTTGGTATCACTGCTCCCTTTCATTCTCATTTCGAGTTGGTTGTGTTAGTTTATTTTCGCCGTTTTTGCATATTGAAGCCTCTTACTCTTTACAAAACAGTCGTTTTCACGACTACCAGTTCCAGGAATATCCTTGACTCGTAAGTTTTGCATGTAATTCCAATTTACAGCGGTAAATATATTCCAATTTTTGTTAGGTTAACTTTCTACAAAATGCCGTTTTCTGAGCAGCAGGAAAGATTTGTGGTTGAATCTTATTTCCGAACAGGCGAAGAAACCAACGGGGAGTGGAAATACTGGATTATTTCTTGCATAGCACAGTTTCGTATAAAATTTCCAGAATTTGAGTTCGACGAAGATGTTTTCGCAAGACATGTAAATAGAATTGTTAATCGTTTTCGAGAGACTGGCACTGTATCTAAGAAGCACCCTACTGGCAGGCCAACTGTTTTAACAGAAGAAGTTTTGGCGAATGTGCGGGAATGATTGGATGTTAGTCCGCATAAATCTTTGCGGAAACTGTCTGCGCAAACAGGTAATTTAGTTATAAGTCACTGTAACGAGTTTTTATTACCTATGTATTGCTTTTTTAGGTTTGTCGTACGGTACCTGTCACAAAGCTACACGAAAACTGCACATGCATCCCTATAAAGTTTCGGTCATGCAACAGTTATTGCCTCCCGATTTTCAACGACGTGTAGAATTTTGCGAATGGTTTAATGCTAACCTCAACCGTGATGATATACTGGACCTTACTTTCTTTCCGAAATAGGATACATACGCTAGAAGAACTGCAAGAAGCGATTGTTCAAGAAGTCAACAATATTAGCGAACAAATGTTACACAATATTTTTGATAATTTAAAGTGTAGAATTAATTTATGTTTAGAGGTAAACGGTGAACATTTTGAACAACTTCTGCAGCGCCGCAGCAAGGGCGGTGCGGTAGGTGCCCCCGCACCAGGCGCCGTACCAATGTAGGCGCCTAAATAGACCTGTATGATCATCTTATTTGTGCAATCAATGCATCTGCATATTTCTTACTTGTATAAAATGCTAACAATGTTACGGAAATAAAACGCTTTCGGGTATATCCTTGAGAGAGGTTTATTATTACATTTCACAAAAAATGTAAAAAGGCGCAAACAAACTACTTTGCACCAGGCGCCAAATAGGGTTGCTGCGGCGCTGAACTTCTGTAACAAAAATTAATAAAGCATTAAATTAATGTTTTAATTATTTCAAATGGGTGTGTAAATAAATTTCCTGTATTGTTAATTTTGAGGTTATGCTAATTTGTTTATGTTTGACTGCAGTTTCAAGGCAGCGGCGCTGCCAACTTAAAAACTGAACTATGAAACGGCAAACCGTAATTGAGCAAGTCATTACAATAGAGCGGCAAGGTCAATGTTATACGATCACCCTGTATATGTTAAGACTATACAACTCATCGGAAAATAGACCAATCAGATAGCTCGATTTTTCTTAGTTACGCTGTATAACATCGGTTATTTGCGTTGCTAAGTTGTGTTTCACGAAACACAATTCTTGACGTATTTCGGTCGCAAACAAATGAATCATATGTCATCATATCATCCATGGATATAAATAAACAAGTAATATTTTTGACATTTCGCAAAAATTTTGTAAAAATGAGTCGATTTAGTACAGTTTTTTGTTTAATATGGACATTGAAATGGCAGCCGACTAGCCGACAGAAAGAAGAAAAGTGGCTGGAATGAGGGAATAACAAATCCTGGAACAAACGTCTGATGAATAAAGAAGAATGGAAGAAGTTACTGAACCCTGCAAAATAGAGGTTAAAACACGGAAAAAGTAAGAAAATAATTCAATGTTTCCATTTAATAGCTATTAAGACAACAAGTGTTTTATAGAAGGTTTAAAAATCAAGGTCGTAGTTCAAATCCGAGCGAACGAAGTGAGCCGAGGATTTGATAGACCGAGATTTTTAAACTATAAAACACGAGTTGTCTTCAAGATTTTTTCTAACACTAATATCAGACATTTTCTTTCACTAATATATTATTAGAAATTTTAATAAATTATTATTTGAGAGGTGTCATAATGTACAAAATGCGAAGATTGCTAGGCAACGACGTATTTAAAGGCCTATAAAATACGTTGTCATTGACGACGTATTTTATAGAGAAAGTGTATTTTAAAGGAAACATAGCAAGTGAGCTCTTATGCATCATAGAAACAGTATAAGATATTAGTGTTAGAAAAAAAATGTAAGTTAATTATAATTTAAAATCAAGAGTGCTATACAACCTTTCTTAAGTTTATTGAATTCTACAGAAGATTATACATTAAAAAACTTGTTTACTTTTAAACTAATTTAGATGGTTACCAAAAAAAAGCACACGAAATTGAAAAATCTGGCACTTTTTCGATTTTTAAAATATCACAAATTTTATGAGATACATAAATCATTAGTAATTCATCATAATTGTAATTTTGTGCAACTTTGCTAATTCAACCTTTGATGTAGTCTTCTTCTTCTTCTTCTTCTCGTTCCTCCTTCTGCATTCACTAGAAATAAAAAGTTACCTATATAACTTTTGAGAAACTGAGCACCCTGTATAGGTGAAACTCAAAGGATAAGGTGGACCCAAAAAAATCAATTTTTATCATAAAACGCTGAAGTAAAACCAAACTTCTCACCCTTGAGCCCGCCACTGATGCCATAGTCATGGTCTAATATTTGTCCGGGTTTGCAAAATAGCTGAAAGCATTTTACAACTAACTTAATGGTAGATTATGAGGTTTAAATACAAGTATCGTAAATCATTCCTACTTCGCCGGACTCGAAATATTTTACAGCTGCCTCAAAATAGAAGGATTTATTTACGTTAAAATATTTTGAGGGAACAGTTTAAAGCTGTCCCTGATATGGTGTTTATGGCAGGACTTGCTACTGCTAACTTACCATAATACTTTTATTGCCCGTTGTAATAATTTAAGAAGTTAAGTAGAAATTGCGGACCCGAACGAACAGACTATACCACTTTTCAGTTCTTACCCTGAAATATTTTATAATATCGCACAAAGCAGGTTATTCTGTTGTTTTTATTACAGAATGTTTTTATTAGTAACTTTCTTAATTTTGCACAAGCTCGTATTACACTTTTCTTACAACGTTCTATTTATTTTGTTAGTCGACTGTACTTTGACACTAAGTATTAATCAATGAAAAATACTCCTCAGAAACAAAGGGTCGGTATTTCAGTACAGATTTAAAAATTGATTCAGGCTGATTTAAACCAAGACGTAAGTTGTATAACCATGATTTTATATAAGTTCTAATTGAAGATATTTTGAACGAAGTTTTAGCTAAAACTCCCATTGTAAGGCTAATCGTTATCAACGTTATCACGCAAATACAGAGGTAAATTGATTGGTCCAGGGTTTTCTTATTCTTAACTTTTTAGGGGATATTTCTTTGATTAATGCTGGCTGCTTGTCAAAGCATAGCTGAAATAAAAAATAAATTGAATTTTGCACCAAAAATTGTGAAATAGTTATTTGTAATACAAGTGTTGAAAGCTTGCGTTTGCCACACGAATGTGAAGTTTGCAGCACGAACGATAGTGAGTGCTGCAGTCACATGAGTGTGGCAAATACAAGCTTTCAACACATGTATTACACACTATTTTTTCTACAACCACAAAAAATTTAAATATTTCTGCAAAATCAAATCTGACATTCATCAAATGTCATTTATGACATTTTGATTTGCGTGCGGAAAGTAAACAAATTAGCGTGTGGAAAGTTTACTTTCCGCACGCAAATCAAAATTTGAGTGTGGAAAGTTTACTTTCCGCACGCAAATCAGATTTGCGTGCGGAAAGTAAACTTTCCACACACTAATTTTCACTTGTTCGGCAAACACTCATTTTCAATACTCGTATCTATGGAGACGAAGTCTGAAAATCCCACTTTCCATGGTGGTTGTAGAAAAAGGTTTTGTACAAACGTAATGTTAATAAAATCATTATGCAAAAAATAAAACACACTTGGGTTAGAATCGAGAAGTAATATAATATACCTCGAGTACTTTTCCTGTTTTTAGCAGTAAAAAGAAAAATTTATTTTTAATTTTTTCCAGAAACATTTTGATTGAATACAAATTAAATATTTTGGAATTTTTGCAGGCAAATCCATTATGGCCCGGGGGAGTGTTCTGCTAAGATGAAGTAGCAGTAGATGTTTCAATAGTCAAAAGCAGTTCCCAATAATACAAAATTATAAATTTTTATGTTCTGTTGTAGTACAGTACAGTATATTTTATTCAAAATTAATGGTTCCAGTAAACTGATGCAGTGCTACATTTGAAAAAGTTAACTAACCAACATTATTTGATTATAAATACACAGATGTACTATTTTAGATACTTAAAAAATTAAATTAATTAATCAAACTGTAGTATCTCCTCGGTAGCTTTGAGAGTCTTGAAACTTATAAAAACTTTTTTGGTTCCTAAACAGGATATTCTACTATACAGACGAAGAAGTATCTATTACGAACCCGTAAAGAGTTAGAAATAAAATTCCCAAATGAATCTCAGATATCCACCATTTCGCATATGAAGCAGCAGCATGCTACTGACATTTTGTAGACGTATTTAATTATTCCTTTATGTATGTAGCTATTAATGAGGTAGATATTTATATAGTATAAAAATTATTTTTCCAGTTAAAAGATCCAATTAAAATTAATTCTTGTAAGAATAAAAATTTCGCTCGGTACTAATATTTTTTATCATCCCAGCTGTAATAGTTTTAGTTTAGTAGATCAATATACAAGATGTCGACCGGTGCGGACGTGAGTGCTGGTGTTCCGTTTAAATCCTGTAAAAGATGCAATAAAGTGCCTCAATATTATTTAAAATGTATTGTGTGTAATTCAGTTTTTCACCCTAGTTGTGCAAAACATGTGAAAAATGTTATAATTATTGATGACAAGCAACTAAATTGTTGTTCGATTACCAGTGACGACCAGGAGTCAAGTATTACATTTAATTTAATGGAGGTTTATCAACTTGAAGTTAAATATCTTAAAGATCTACTATCACATAAGGATAAAGTGATAGATAATCAGTTACTTGCGATTTAAGCCCTAAAAGGTCAAATTTTATTATTGAACAAGTCGTCGGAATATAATAATTTCGTTCACGATGGAAATTTTAAAGATGTTAAGGTCACGACCGACCAGACTTAATCTTGGATAAATAAAAGTAAACCGGGGAAAGAAAATAAAAATGAAATTCGGCCTACTACACTTGAGAAAGCAATAAAAACAATCGATTCTACAATGTCACCTACAGCAAAAAGTGATACTACTAAACCTGCTGCTGTAACTAATAATCAAGTAAGTGCTGCTATCCAGGATGCTTTTCAGGTGCAGAAAATGGATGATCTAACCAACAGTGAATGGAAAACTGTTTCTAATAAAAAACGCAACGGTAGTACTTTACCGAAAAGGAATAATAAATCCGTAATTGGCGAAAAAGACATTAGGGACATTACAGATCTGAAGGTCGTACCTAAAAAGGCGCATATTTTTGTGTTCAGGTTTTCACCAGGAACAAAAAGTCAATCAGTTTTAGACCTTATTAAGAGTGATCTTCCAGAAGCACAATGCATGGAATTAACATCTAAGCATCCAGAGGTTTATACTTCTTTTAAAATAACCATTGATGCAAAAAATATGGATAAAGCTATGAATTGTTCGCTATGGCCACTGGGTACATACGTATCGCGGTTTTTTCACCAGAGGACACCGACAGTACAAAGAACCTGAACCCTAAACGGAAAACAGAAGAAACAAATCGTATACAATCACACCTTCAAAATTCAACAAAAATTGTTAATGTTGTGCCAAGTGCTCAAAGTTTTTCAGTTTTAAATTTCAATTCTGAGTGCCTTCGCAATAAAATCAATGAATTCTCATTGTTCTGTGACGAATATCAGCCCGACATTATCTGTGTACAAGAACATTGGCTTGTGAATAACGAAATCATTTTATATCAACCCAGCAATTATAAATTGTGCACATATTCTTGTCGAAAATTTTTAAAATGTGGAGGAACTGCCATCTATGCAAAAAATGGTTTAAACTTTACAATTCCTGATTTACCAATCCAATCAGTTGATAAAAGTTTTGAATTTTCCTGTGTAGAATTAAAGGGTAAAGCCAAAACAATAACTGTTGTATGTATTTATAGATCTCCCTCAGGAGACTTTGACGTTTTTTATAGTAGTTTAAATAAACTTTTAGAACATATTTTGCACGTAAACAAATTTATTGTAGTTTGTGCTGATTTTAACTGTGATTTTTCAATTCCAGATTACTGGGCTGGGGAGTTGCTACAACTTTTTTCCGCGTATAATTTAATACCTCATGTTAACAGTAATACCAGAGTGACAGCCACCTCAAGTACTCAAGTAGATAATATTTTTTCAAATTTCGAAGATAATTGTGTAAACTGCCAGGTGATATCCTCAAATTTGTCAGATCATTTCCCTCAGGTAATGACCGCTGATTATAAGGTAAATAAAAACCAAAATTATTTCCGGCATCAACGAAAATTTACTCAACATAATATTAAAAATTTTAAAAGTGACATATCTTTAGAAACTTGGCAAGAGGTAATCACTGTAAATGGTGCTAATGAAAAATATGATAATTTTATAAATATTTTCAATTATCATTTTAATAATAATTTTCCAGTTATGAAATCTAAAGTCACTAAAAGATCACAAAATTACGTATATGACCCAGAAATAAAAATGTGGTCTTTGTATATTAAAGATTTAAACTTGTTGTATAAATCTACCAAAAACGAAAATATTCGTAACAAATATAAATTTGAAAAATATAAATTTAGTAGGTATCTACAGAACTACAAAAGAGCCGTAAATGACAACATCATTTGTAACTCATCCAACAAATCCAAAAGTACTTGGGCCCTATTAAACTGTATGCTCAACAAGAACAAAGAGACTACCCCTCTATATGTGAATCGTAATAATATGATTATTACCAATCCGAATGAAGTAGTAGAAATTATTAGTGAACATTTTGCTTCGCTTCAAGATAACCGTAAACGCAGAACTACTTTGACTGATGTTAGTATGCATTCAAAACCTTTAAATTTCTTTTTCTTCCCCACAGACGAGGACGAAGTCAAAAAAATAGTTTCTAAATTTCCCAACAAATTTTTATCTGGTATTGATGACATTCCTTTAGTTCTGATAAAAGAAATAATTAATAATATTTCTTATCCTTTAGCTAATATGATAAACGAAAGTCTTCAAACTGGAATCTTTCCCGATCGGCTAAAAACCGCAAAAATAATTCCTATCCCAAAAAAGGGTAAAACTAATGATTTAAATAATCTAAGGCCTATCTCTTTGTTGCCCGCTTTCTCGAAAATTTATGAAAAAATAATTCAGGGTAGGATAGTTTCCTTTATGACTGTAAATAACCTTATGTCTGTTAGCCAGTTCGGTTTTCTTCCCGGGAAGTCCACTATTGACGCCCTTAGTAACAGCTTATGTTATATAATTGAACAACTTGATCAAAAGAACTTTGTTTCGGGAATATTCTTTGACCTGTCCAAAGCCTTCGATCGCTTAGATCACAACACTCTCTTTACGAAATTGGAAAACTATGGCATACGGGGAAGGAGCCTTGAACTCTTTAAATCCTATCTCAATAATAGATCTCAAATCGTATCGGCTACATCAATAAATACTCAAAATATAATACTGGAAACTTATTCCAAACCCACTCGTATTTCTCAGGGAGTACCGCAAGGGTCTATCTTGGGGCCAGTTCTTTTTTTAATTTACGTCAATGACCTATTCCACAACATCAGTTGTCCTTTACTGACTCAATATGCAGATGACACTTCCTGTCTCTTTTCTAGTAAGCAATTGACAACCTTGTCAACAGATATTGTTTTAGCCGCTGATCAAATGACTAACTGGTGCGAAGTAAATGGTCTATTGCTTAATTCAAACAAGACCGAAATCTTAACTTTTAATAATTTTAATAATAAGTCACTTTTAGTTCGATTAAATGGTAATTCCACACGGACTGCGGACTCGCTGAAGTTTCTTGGGGTTAAAATCGATAAAAACTTGCAGTGGAAGGATCAAGTACTCTTAATTACATCTAAACTTAACAGATCAAACGCAGCGATCAGGTATTTAAGAAACAGTGTTAATATACCTACTCTTAAAACCTATTATTATGCCACTGTCCAAAGCGTGCTGCAGTATAGCATTATATTTTGGTATAACTCTGTAGATACCAAAAAAGTTTTTGTCGCACAAAAAAGATTCATTAGAACCATGCTCAGTTTACCTTACAATGCCTCTTGCCAAGCTAAATTTAAGGAAATTAATATTTTAACACTACCTTGCTTATACATCTATACTGTGGCAGTTTATACTAGAAAAAATTTAAATCAATTTGTCAAAAATCATGACATTTACAACCACATGAATACCAGAGGTGCCAGCAACCTAAGTATTCCTTATCACAAAACTACCAGGTATGAAAGAGGTGTATTTTATAATTGCGTTAAGATATATAATTCAGTTCCCATAAATATTAAAAATTACACTACTATTTCTTTATTCAAAAATAAATTGCGTACGTATTTAATAAATAAAGCCTACTACTCAGTCCAGGAATTCCTGGAAGATCGAACGTAGCCAAACATTTGTTGTTACAGCTATATGTATAGTTAGATCTTCTTTTTAATCTGTTGTGCGTTCAACTGTATATTGTATATATTATTTCTTTTTGACAATGCCAATGTATTCCTTTGTTTACCCATGGCAATAAAAATATTATTATTATTATTGTTATTATTATTATTATTATTATTATTTTTATATCCATTAGGGACAGATGGTCTCTCTGGGAAGCCCTCCTCCGTTCACCCCGGGGATAGGACAGAACCTAGCACCCAATCACTCACGTTGGAGGGTTCCCAGATCTCCTACAGGCTCTACCAACTTCAGGTCGGGTGACTCATCATACCTAGCATCACCTGTAGGGCCCTTCCACGTGCTCGCATCCCAAACCCTGGTGATGTGCGAGCACGGATTACACCACCTCGTGCGCCCTCGCGATGTGGAGGGAGCCAAGAAGTACTGCTTTTTGTATTCTGCAGGTCAGGGAGGCCGAAACTGACCTGCATTCCGGGATGATCTCAAGCTCCCGGACGAAGCTTGCTTTTATCCCGCCTAGGACCCCAATAATCAAAACGGCCAACTTGACCCTATGTCCTGGATACAATTTTCCAAGTTCGGACAAGAGATCTCTATACTTCTCTCTCTTCTCGATCTCCTTAGATGTGATGTTAGGTTCTGCTGGACAAGAAAGTTCGATGACATACAAACATTTAACATCTAAGTCCAGCAGAACTATATCCGGCTTGGTTGCTTGGAGTTGTCTCGTGGTGGGAAACGAATAATTCCAGTATATACGACATCTGGTATTTTCCACCACGGACTCGATCTCAACGGGGACATACGGTATTACAGGTACATTGTCAATACCGT
Organism: Melanotus villosus; assembly: GCA_963082815.1. Lineage (NCBI taxonomy): Eukaryota > Metazoa > Arthropoda > Insecta > Coleoptera > Elateridae > Melanotus > Melanotus villosus. The sequence goes on along the minus strand of OY720421.1, from coordinate 483,305 downwards.
AAGAGTGCCTTAGATGATAATAGAGCACTCTCAGGGCTGCATTGTGTCTTCTGATGTATAACGACACAGCGTATGAGGGGCACGCTGACAATATATGCATAAGTGTCTCGGGATGGGCCTTACACGCTCTACAGGCAGTAGGAAGATGTTCCTGAAAGACGATGTTACGATACACCAGCGTGTTAAGCACACCATCCTGGCATGCCAGTACAAACCCCTCAGTCTCAGTCTCGGACTTCAGACCGGCCGACTTTAAGAAGGCGAAGGTAAGTTCTCGAGATAGACCCTCTCGCTCCACATGACGAAAGAACTGGGAGTGTATCGCCTTTCCCATATGTTCTCTCATCAGACGATCGTATTCTGCCTTCTTCGTTCTTGAGCTGACGGTTGTCACATGCTCCTCAAGATTAGGAGCACCGTCGGCTATATGCCGATCTGGTGAGAGCTCTTGTAGTCCGAGCTTTTCTGCAGCCCTGCGGGACGCTTGAAAAAGAAAGGCCCCGTTCCCCGCTTGCTCATGTGACCTAACAAACAACATGAGCGGATCATTACCCCTTAACACACGGTGACATGTATCCAGGACGACACGATCGTGCAGACACTCCAGGCTTAAAAGACCCCTACCTCCAAGATGACGTGGGAGGTAAATGCGCTGAACAGAGGACTTCGGATGCAAACTACGATTGATGTTCATGATCTTTCTGGTTTCTCGGTCGAGCGTTTGTAACTCTACGACGTTCCACTTCGTAACGCCGAAAGAGTACAGAAGAATCGGGACAGCAAGCATATTCGTCGCGGCGACCTTATTCTTACCCGACAGTTGCGATCGCCAGATCTGTCGGAGGCGCGATTTATACTTGCTGCGGAGAGCCTTTTTTACAGCGGACGCATCCTGCATGCCACTTTGCTGGATGCCCAAAAACTTGTATGTCTCTCCGACATCTAGATGTCTCACGATGTTCCCATCTACCAGATGAACATCTTCAACCTCATCCGGTGGTCGGCCTCTGTTCAGATGAAACACAGCGCATTTGTCCATCCCCAAACTCATGCCGATCGCAGTACTGTAAGTAGACACAGTATCAAGAGAGCTCTGAAGGTCTCCCCTGCTGCCAGCATAGATCTTTAAGTCATCCATATAAAACAAATGGGTGACTTTATGATGGCGTCTACTGCGCGGCCCAGCCATGTAACCTCTGCCTCTCCTGAGCTCGATCGATAGCGGCAATAGCGAAATGCAAAAGAGAAGCGGACTCAAGGAGTCCCCTTGGAAAACCCCGCGTTGGATTGTGATCCACTCTGTAGATACCACTTCCTTGCCGGATCTTATGGCAAATTTTGTCTTCCAGAGCAGCATCAGACTTTCTACACATCTCGCTATATCAGGGTGGATGTGGAGGTCTCCCAACAAGCGAATGATCAACTCGTGGGATGTGGTATCAAACGCCTTCGCATAATCCACCCAAGCCATTGAAAGGTTGCGTCTGTAGTGAACTGCATCGCTGCATATACAGCGGTCTACTAATAAGTTGTCTTTGCAACCTGAATGGCCTCGCTTCGATCCTCGCTGTTCATAGATGTTTTCCCATACGGGAGCAATGGAGCTCAGGATACGTTCGTATAACACGCTGGTGAAGATTTTATACAGCGTGTTGAGGCAGGTAATTGGCCTGTAGTTTTGGGGTCTAGACAAATCCCCCGATTTCGGGATCAGCACAGTTCTGCCCTCCCCCAGCCACTCTGGGATAGTTGCGTGGCCCGAGATAAATGCAGTAAACACCCTCGCGAGATGAGGGTGCACGGACGGGAAGGATTTCCACCAGAAATTATTAATGGCGTCAATTCCTGGGGCAGAGAAATTGCGTTTTCCTCTGAGGGCGCGCCTTATCTCAATGTCCGTTATGGGAGGGCATTCTTCGGCTTGCGGAAGATGTTCATCGCAATACTGCCGGAACTGTACTAGCACGGAACTGTCTCTCACAGGGATGGCATTCTCGTAGATTCCCTTCCAGAAGGTCTCTATAACGTCAGCCGAAGGTGGGTTGCGAGGAGCTTCATTTTTTGAACGGAAAAGTGAGGAAGGATTGGAGTTGAAGATGTTATTCTCCTTAATCCACCTTACTTTGTTAACCAATTTCCTCTTGGCGAGAGACAAAGCTCGAACTCTATCTATTGCCTTTCGCTTCATAAGGATTATTGTAGATAGGTTGAGCGTGTGATAGTTAGCGCGAAACCTGCTAATAATGCGCTTAATTTTTGATGTAGGGCGGATAGTGCCCTTAAGAACATCCATCACACATTGTATCTTGGATGTCTCTCGTCGTGCAACCGTCACCTTTTTTGTCAACTGCTGTATACGCCGTTCATCCTTACGTACGTTTTGGTTGTTGTTACGTACAGGACATAAAACAGTGGCGGCTGCGTATACAGCTCGGCTGACGTCCCACAGATCGTGGTCAGGGGCCAGATAGTCCTTCAGAATGCCATCCATCTGGGCCAGGTCTTCGGCTCTCGGTGTTACTCTAAGGTGGACCTTGATATTACGGTCCTCAATATTGCCTAGAGCAGCTCGGAATTCGGCCAAAAGATCTCTCTGAGGAGTTGGAACATCTCTCACATGCTCGTTCTCCAACAGAGGTGGCTCAGTAGAGGCAGGAGCGACTATTTCCTCTTGATCTACACGCTGCTTCGGCATTTGGCGTTTGAGGGAGGCTACCTGGTCCCGTAGGTTTTGCTGGGACATGAAGTTAAGCTCCGGATGGACCTCACACCACAGAGAATGGAGTCTAGACATGTAACCTCTCCTCCTAGGCGAAACTGCTTCGAATAAGTTAAGCAGCTCCTGTTTCAACTCGGGCGTCCACACATGACGACGCCGAGGTGGGTTTCTGCCGGTGCCAACTTGATTATTATTATTATTATTATTATTATTATTATTATTTATTCTCTTTCTCAGGTTTTTTCTTCCCTGGTATTTATTTAATAGGAAAAGTGCGGACTTATGTCAAGCACTCTCCTTCTATTGCATATTCAGGAACCTTCTTACTATTGTACAAGTATTAATAATTACGGATTTCTGTATTGTGATGTATATGTTTGGGTCAAGATCAAGCTTACGAATATTGTGATGTAGTTGTGTGGGGATAACTCCAGTAGCTGAAATAATGATTGGTATTACAATCACCTTATCCTGGTGCCATATTTGTTGTATTTCTTCTGCTAATGGTATATATTTAGTGAGTTTTTCGGTGTGCTTCTGTTGTAGGTTATGTGTGTTGGGTATAGATATGTCTATTAAATATGTTGTCTTCTTATTTTTGTCTGTGAGAGTAATGTCCGGTCTGTTGTGTGCTATGGTGTGATCACAGTATAGAAACAACCAGTAGTTTCACTCCCTGTCGGCACCTTTGATGTTCGTGTCGCCGAATTTCTACTGCGCACTACTCCGGGAGTGAATTTTACCAGCTAATTTAGAGGAGGGAATTTTGAATGTGACAAACTCGTTACCACGGAGTATAAAGACTACTCCGTGCTCATTACATTGAAAATAAATCTGTGGTTGTAATCTACTTACTTGCAATTTTAGGCAGGTTTTGAATTACTACTACTAGTTTTGCTACTAATTGTAAATTTTGAATCGGTTATTAATTAATTTGGAAACTGTAAATTATTCAATAAAAAATCGTAGCTAAAAGATGTATTTCTACTCTATAAACGTATATTGCAACATCTTGCATATGTCTCGTTTTTGTCAAAAAAGAATATTCGAAGTAACCCTATTTTTTCAAAAATTTAGATAGATTTTTTTTGCCGATTAGTTAATTTTATACAAAAATTTGCAAAGTACCGACCTAAAGCAATCTTTCTAGAACGCGCTCAATTTTTTTCGGTTCGAAAATCGTTTTGCAATTAGTAATAACACCGATTTGAAGTAAAGCTGTTTTATGGGTAATTTCTAGTGGAGTCGATCCTCTTAATTTCTGCATGTTTTTGTTGCGCTCATAGCTCATAGCTTTTGTATTTAGATGTGGTGATAGGCACGTAAATCACCACGCACAGAGCTGGGAGTTGAACATGCGCACTGTAAAATAGCGACACAATTCCCGGCGAGTGAAACTACTGGTTGTTTCTATACTGTGGTGTGATCTGTAAGGATGTCTCTATTCCAGTAGAGCTTAATGTGTGTGTTTTCTATAACTGCTTGCGGTTTATATTTATACCATGGTTCTACGTTGTCTGCCAGTGCATATTTTTCTACTAAGGCTTTGTGGATTATTTTGCATACATTGTCATGTCGGATTGTGTATTCTGTTTGTGCTAAGGTTGTGCAAGCGCTGACAATGTGTTCGATTGTTTCTGGTTTTGTATGGCATTGTCTGCATTTGTCATCGATGTTGTTTTCTTTTAATATACATTTGCTGTAATTTCTGGTTTTTATAACTCTATCTTGTATTGCTATCATGAAGCCTTCCGTTTCTGCATAAATGTTTCCTAATTGTAACCACTTATTTGTTGCCTCTTGGTCTACGTGAGCTTGCGCTGTTTGATACGGATGTGTTCCGTGCAGTGTTTTGTTCTTCCATGTTTCAAGCTTGGTTTCGTTAGTTATTATATGGTTTTCTGGGTTAAAGTTTGTATTTTTGAGATCTAATGGTGTGATAGAGTTGTCTGTTTCTATTATTATTTTGTGTATTGGATTGGTTTTCTTGTTTTGGAAGTACGTTCTAAGATTTGTAATTTGTTTATAATATGTGTTTTTTATGTCTGTAAATGCCCTTCCGCCTTCTTCTCTAGGGAGTGTAAATCTTTCTATGGAAGACTGTTGGTGGTGCATACGATATTTTGTAGCGTTTGTTCTAACTAATCTGTTTAGGGCATCAAGTTCGGTAGCCGACCATTTGACAAGACCGAAGGAATATGTCAAAAGTGGGACTGCGTAGGTGGTAACTGCTTTTGTTTTGTTTTTTGAATTTAGTTGTGTGTTGAAAATAGTTTTAAGGCGGTTTTCGAACTTTTGTTTAATTTGCATTTTAATTGTTGAATGGTCTATGAGTGGGTTTTGTGCTAGTCCAAGGTATTTGTATGTTTCTTCTGGTTGCAGTCCTTCTATTGTATTTGTTTGTGTATGATGTCCTTCATGTAACAATATTTTGCCTTTAACTATGGAACATGTTCTACATTTGTCTATTCCAAACTTCATCCCGATGTCTGTGCTGAAGATTTCTATGGTGCTAAGCAATTGCTTAAGTTGTAGATTTGTGCTTGCATACACCTTTAAATCATCCATGTATAGTAGATGGCTGATAGGCTTGGAATTACGATTATGATAGTCTATTCTATAACCTTGCTGCATTTTATTCAACATGTTGGATAGCGGGTTCAGTGCGACGCAGAACCAGAGAGCGCTTAGTGAATCTCCCTGGAATATGCCCTGGTTTATTTCTATCTCTCTTGTTTGAAGTGTGTTCTGTTGTGTGTTTATATGCAGAGATGTCCTCCAAGAGTTCATTACGTGCTTGAGGAAATTTATAAGGGTGACGTTTATTTTATATATTTCCAAGGTACGTATAAGCCAGCTGTGCGGCACATTATCAAACGCCTTTTGATAGTCGATATAGGCACAGTAAAGGTTTCTGTTTTTCAGGATTGCGTGTTTAGTGGTGATCTGATCTATGATAATCTGTTCTTTACAGCCTCTGCAGTTCTTTCTACAGCCTTTTTGTTCCTCGCATAGTATATTATTATCGTTAAGGTGTTCTTCTATTTTTGTTGTGATTACGGACGTTAATATTTTGTAAATTGTGGGGAGGCATGTTATAGGTCGGTATTGTGCAGGATTTTTAGTGTCATGTGTTTTTGGCTTTAAGTATGTTAGGCCTTTAGTGAAGAAGGGCGGTAGTTCTGTGGGATTTTGAAGTGCTGTTGTCATAAGTTGAGCCATTTTGTCGTGTATGTTTGTTAACTTTTTGTACCAGAAGTTCTGCACGTTGTCTACACCTGGTGATTTCCAGCTGTGTGTTTTCTTAATTGCTTCAGTGATGTCTAGTTTTGTAATGGTTACATCATTCATTGGGTTGTATACTTCGGCTTGTTCTACTTCGTAGTTTATCCATGATGCGTCTTGATTATGTTTGTTCTTAGGTGACCATAGAGTTCCCCAGAAATTTTCGATTTCCATGATGTCTGGTGCTTCTTTTATTTCAATGTCGTTGGTTTTGTTGAGTGTACTATAAAATCGTTTTTCTTTTTCTGTAAACCTTCTGTTGTGTAATTTTCTGTTATTGCTTATTTTATATCTTTTCGGTCTATGTGAATACACTGACAGTTTCTGTTTTAATGTATCTAGTAATATAACTAAGTTTTCTTCTCTGTAATTTTTCTTAATATTGTCTATTGTCCAATTCGTTTTATTGTTTTTTATGTTACCTGGGAGTTTTTGTGTTATCTGTCCTATATATTTTCGAATTTCTCCTATTTTGTTTTCTAAACGACGTTGCCATGGTGGTTTAGTATATGTTTTAATCGTGTTTTCTCTACAGGTGGTTGGTATTTTCTGTTGATTAAGTATGAGTGTAGTATATGCTGTTGTATATGCATATAAATGTATCTCTGTAAGAGTAGTTGTTTCATTAATCAGTTGTTGTAGATGTTCATTGATAATTGTTATAATTTGTGTTGTATGTTTGTTTTCTCGTAGCTTTGGTAACCGTGGCCGTCTAGTTGGATCTGTGTGTTGCATGATAATCAGAGTTTGGTTGAAGGTGTTTATTATTTCTGTTACTTTTATGTTATGATTTTCAGTTGGTTGTAACATTTTTTCAATGTAACTAACAAGTTTTATTTTAATCAATGCATTACATATTTCCAAAGAGCTCTAATAAACAATAGATATCAATATCAAGTACAAAACAGTTTAAAGAAAAAAAATATTTGTTAATAATATAAAAAGGAGCATTTTTGTGTTTCACCAAAATTGTTTCAAAAATTTATATTTTATGTAAATTATAAAAAACACAAATTAATGTTCAAAACACAAACAAAAGATAAAGTCATATATTCGACTCCCATTGAATATGTGATCTACTAACTGCCTTGCACTGTAGAAGCGGTGTCTAGCGGCTAGCGTCACATCCATGTTAACGTCATACAGTGTTCCCTGTTGGCATGGGGTGGGCCTGGCGTAATCCAGAATTGATCCACGAGGATCTGCTCCATGTCAATTGATGATGATGATGATGATGATGAACAAAAACACAGTTGCAAAAGTAAATTCACTTTTACGTAGGTAACTCTTTTATTTACAAAAATCTCACACAAAATTTTCAGTCAAAGCACCTGAACAATCTTCATGCGCCCAGCCCATGCACAAAATGCAATGAATCCAAACTTGACCATTATTATTATTTGGATTCAGGATATATTCCATATTAGGAACTACCCTCATTTTGATACAAAACTAGTTTATTTAAACAAAGGCTGATAACTTCATCAAAAGATTGTTTGCAATAATTAACGAACATGTCTTCTAAGGCATACAAACAAAAGAACCTAATAAAATCAAAAAACTTGACTACAAATTAAAAAATACTTACATGTGAAAAAACTTTCCGCGGTAAAAAAGGTTTTTTGGTTATATGCTCGGTAGGTTTGGTAACATTGATTTACAGTAAACTGCTAAGAACTAGTTCTTATGGTCTGCATGTTGAAATGAGAGATGACGCTAGCAGTTTTAAAAATAATTAGGTGTGCCATATAAGGTACGTATTCCATATTTGGTCACTTTACTCTACGTTTTATTTTTAAGCTGATCTTTTTGAAATTTTGCACAGAGACACAATTTCATATTCTGAACAACTTTTCTCAATAACATTTTGCCGTATTATTGACCAAAAAGGCACTTTACCTGAATAGAAAATAGTTTTCTCACATTTTTCATGGCCGTCTTAATTTTTAAAAAACTAAAAATACCAAGCAGGGCGGAATCCCAAAACATGAAAATGAAATTCTCAAATTTTTTGTCGATTATACCTATAGTGAACTCAATCCGGGGACACACTGTATATGGCACATAACCCAATGGTTGTTTGTGCCTCGAATAATTGCATAGTATTTGTTTATAAATATAAATAATTTGACATGGTATATATTTGTTGACAAAAATTATTTGTTTAGTTTGTTGCGCACACACTCTTGGCGGGGACAGCGGATAATAAGCATTTTGAATATAATTATTTAATATTCACCTGTTAGACTTAAATTGTTGAGAGGTTGAGAGTTTTCCATAATATATTTCTTAACTTTTTTCATAAATAATTTGATATTATTGAGACTTCGGATATTCGTCGGTAGCGAGTTATATAGTTTCATACTATTGTATGTTAGAAACTGTTGGGAAGAAGTGGTTTTTACTAGTTTTTGTACAATTTGTACAGGAACTAAGGCTCTACTATAAGCATTGCCCCATAAAATAATACCATATTGCAATATGGACTCGACCAAGGCATAATATACTGTTTTTATAGAGTTTTCGTTTAAAATGATGATTAATAAACACTGATTGTGCGACTTACACGAAATGGGAGGATTCATACATTTGCTTATTAAATATTAGCTACACGGTTAATTAGCATACAATGTTATATTCAATCATTTTGCTTATGCTGGTAATAAATCAATCCGTATCGATGCAAATAATTTCATGTCATACGTATATAGCGGCAAATGATGATTAAAATACACATATGATTCATGAGTTTGATAAATTAGTAAGTAATTAATGATTAATAATATATTGACGTTTGTTTGTTTACAGAGTTCAGATGGTTATCAGTAAAGTACCTTCTGGTATTACTCTTTATAATAATCTAATAATTATTCTATACTATGAAACATCAAGAAATAATAATTCTGAAATCAAATAACAATTATATCCTAAAAGCTTTCGGTATTCAAATTAAAAGTTCTGTTTTCATTAAGAAATCGTTGACGGTCAACCACAGTTATTGCTTTTCCTTCTACTGGTATGGTGATTCTTTCCCTTTTCACATAATTTGGTTCATCGCCATCGTTTTACTTTGGTTTACTTTTACTTCTAATTCCACATTGATTGTTTATTATAATTTTCCTGATTTTTTTCTATCATTCACCTTTATACGAGTATCACCTTCGTTTTTCTTCTACATATTCCAAACTTTTTTGATTTACCTTTGCTAATCCACATTTTATTTCTGTATATTAACATCGGTTCGAACTAACGAATTGTTCGAATTACAGAAAAAATGCTTAAATAAAAGCAAAAATCTTCTTACTTAATCGCTTTTATTTAAAACCATAGATCTGATGCCAATCCAAACAAAAATATTTAAATCTTAAAAAGCAATTCAAGACAATCATATAATGGCGATAAATATCGCGGTTGACGCTACAAATTCTTGAATGTCTTTTCGTTTCCTTTCCATCCAGAACATTTGATCTTTAATTCTAACCTAACTCCTAATCTTTTGATCTAGCCTAACTTTTAGTTTTGTGTTCTAACCTAACTCTTGCGAAAGACAGGCTAACATAATTTTTCAGGCCTTAAATATTTTTTCAAACGTTATTAAGGAAACTTTCTGGTCCTTTTAAAAAATTCCGTTCAGAACATCTTCAAAATTCTTATCTTGGATTTTAATTTTAGTATTTGTTAAAACTTTCAGCCATTGTCAATAAGTTTACTGACATTAAATTAACCTGGAATAAATGTATGTAATTTATACCGAAAATCATTTTTAGGACATCAAATACGTGTCAATTTCTCTGTTTTTATAACTTTAATTTAATATGTTTTTCAAGACAATTTTCAGACATTCAACATAATGTTTGTAGCAATATTAAGGATTTTGTAATTAAACTTTCATATGATATGTTATCATCCAAAAAATTTCCAAAGGTTTTGAATTTTTGTTTTTCATGCTAAGGAAAATATTTAAGGTTATCTTGGTTAGTTTTCAAATTGCTTTTAAGCTGAACCTTATTTTAACGTATTTAATTTTCTTAAACGTAAAATCATTTTAGACATTAATCCTAATTATCCATAATTTTAAATAAAAATAATTCTTTTAAAAACAGTATTCAGATTAAATTTTTAATTTGCTTACGGATAAATATATTATGAAAAACGTTTGAACTTTGGATATTACACCATTTTCAGGAATTTCAATCCTATTTCAGCAGTTTAACTTAAAAGTTTCATTTGAGTTAGTTATTCACAACAATTTTTCTGCAAGCTCTTCTTCGCGTTTTTGTTATTTCTCACCTTCATTTAATTCCTGATGTATAACCTTATTCGTAGGTTATTAATGCATCTAATAGACGAACTGGTTCACCACATAACTCTATCCTTACGCCTTTACCAATTACATAAATTTCGTGCTGCGTTCTACCGCAGTCTTAAATATTTTTAATAGTATGCTTATTTCTCAGTTTTTTAGCATTTTTATTGCGACTTTTGCTTTGTTACAATCCATTAACGTTTCTCTTATTCTTTTTGTAACATGTCTGTGTTTATCATTATTTCTTTTAGCTTCATTTAATACATATAATAAAATAGTTCATGTCCGCATTTGGTTCTCTATAGTTTCTTGCGTTGGGTGATACATCTTTCTACTTTACTATCGAGCAATATTGATCCATCTATCGGCCTCGGTGCTGTAAGACAGTGCAATGTTGCCTCGTAACCCATGGGTGTTGGGGTCGTTTCCACCCGAAGTTAGGTGAGCTTTTTAACGTGAAAAACTCTAAACCTTTGCTTTCTTTTGAATATGAGGTATGAGGTAAAGCAATAGATCTCGTGCCGTGTTTGGCACGATAAAGAGTCCTTTCAGGGGTAGAAGCCCCTTGAGTTCGGCAAAATTATAATCAGGTAACCTACTAATTAATAACCATAATAGTTGATTGAAATCCCTGCCATCCGCTAGCCTAGATTATACTCATTAAATAAACAATCAACAACAAACAATAATGATCTACTTGCTTTGTACGTCCATGGTCTGTATACATCGGTAATTTTTCATAAAATCCTTAATTGTGTTTACGGCGACTAAAGAATTATGGAGAATATTGTGGTACAAATTTTTCATAACTTATAAATTACAGAATATTTCTGTAGAACTGCAAAACACTGTGTTCTCATCTAGAAACTGCATCAACATTCAGTTGAGTTGTGAGGCGTTGCAACAGATTAAACTAACACGTTCCACTATATTTACAAACATTCCACAAACTCGAATCGCCATTAGGGAATCTGGCAAAGCAAAATGAAATAGCCAGATGCAAATGCATGAACTTTCCTACAGCGCCTAAATAATCATAGCATTGGCGCTGGTGTTGCCCTGTAACCGTTAATGATTTTATCGATTCAAATCTGAACTCATTAAAATGCAACCTGTTCAAATTCTACTTGTCAAAGGATCCAAATCTGTAAGGAACTATGGTTAGAAAAACATTCCTCGGTTGGTTTTTTACAAGAGAACGAATTTAAACGTTTTTATAAAGAAACGTCGGACAATAAATTTATTTTTCCAGTTTTTTGATTTACTTACAATTTTTCACTTTTGTTTCATGAGTAGGTGGCAAATAAATGAAATTTTATCCTTTCAGAATTTCCTCCAAGGATATTACATTATTAATTTACAAATAACGGTGAATATAATTACAAAATTACGACACAACATTGAGGTCTAATAAAATTATTATTGATGCCTTGTTTAACGTAGTTATTGATTTTTTTTATTATTCAGTGGGCATCGCGTAATTCAATTAAAACGGAAACTTTCCACGAACTAATAAATTCGGACTTAACTAACGTACAATGAACAAAAATCTACCACGTATCTGCAAAGCATATAAATTTGAATTCTATTTATATTAAGCTACAGAATCTCGAGAGAATAGAAATTTTTCGTTGAAAATGAATGTGGCATCATCAATCTTAATTTAGAAGTTGCTATCTTCTATTCTATAACGTATTGTTTAAAATTTAACAATACCTGTTTAATTTTCATTTAGATCAGTTAGCAGTTCTAACTTTAGTAATTTCCTAGAAGTTTGCTTCACTAATTGTTACTGCAGTTCCATCTAGTTTCGTTGCATTTGTATACAAGAGCGACTTGTAGAACTGCTTTTGTTTGCAACAAACTCGTCCAGATTATTCTGCATGAATAGTTTCTAAGAGTGTAATTTGTGTGCTTTGGCAACCTATTCTTTTTGTACAAAATAAAAAAATCAAGATTCTTTTTTCTCTACGATTTACAGTTTGGCTTAATTATTTTATTGCGTTAATTTAATCGGCAAGAAAAGGAAAGATTATCGTGTCTTACTGCAAAGCAAGATGTATTGATTTTTTCTTAATTCATACATTTTTGAAACTTATAGATGGAGCTCTAGAAGTTGTCCGATTATTTAGTAGAAAATTGCCTTTATTAATATTTTTCGTAATAGAAATTGTAATTTGCTTAAACCAAAGAGTACCTTTAACTTATGTAAACTAAATTTAGGTTTGAAAACATATTTAGAATTAAGATCGTTTACGTTTAAATGGTATTTTAAGGAAATTATAACAAAGTAACCAAAGACCACGCTTCTGAAGAATACTTGATCTTTAGTTACTTGAAAGGTACATGAGTTTAAAATTTGTCATTTCTGTATTTCCCGTGGCAACCCCCCTTTAAAACAGGATTATTTTTTAAGGTTATTTCGTATAGTTTGTAATTTGTGTTTGTTTTTCAGTAGATTTACTTTCCAATTATTTTCTTTGAATACCGCTGTTAACACATTTTTCTTCATAAAAAAATATAAGTCCAAGAGCTTTTTAAAAGGTTTAATTAAAAAATGAAAAGTTAATATTTAGTTTGTTTTAAAACTATGTACCTATTTTGGAAAACCTAAAAATGGCTATGTAATTTTTTGAAAAATATGTGAAACTATCCAGGTAATTTCAGTTACAATAACACTTTATTTCCGCTTTACTTTACAGCATGAAGCTAATATTTGGAATGTAATTCATAACAATCATAACTCATAAAACCACTACAAAAAATCTATTTCACGTCACCTTGGCTTGTGTGAAAACTATCTGGAAAATTCATAATGTAATTACCTTGAAGATATAAAAGTTGTTTTAACTACTTAGCTTTTTAAGGTGTTTTGAAAAAGATACCTTAGAAGCTTTTAATTAAAGGCAATATTTCAAACTTTAATTTTTAAATAAAACCATAACTTTTCGCTATAGCAGTATCAGAAACAAAATATGGTAACAGTCAAGTAATAAAAGCGGTATTAACATTTCAGAGGTGATTTATAGATTGGCTTGAGGAAAACTGAAGCTTTCAGGAAGCATCATTAATTATTATTAAGTTTCAGAACATTTTAATTTCAGAATTCGTTAAAATATCTCTTGATGATCTTAAACTTTCCCCACATCCTGCTTTTATACGGCATTTGTTTTCTTATCTTCCCCTCGTTAATTATTCAGTTTAAGAATGGTTTCGGGTGAAGATACACACACGTGATAAGCAGTAGTAAAACATGACATATAAATTATTAAGTATTCGTTGGTATGGAACGCCTTGAAATATCGAAGACGAACGTCAATTTACTGCGCGGAAGGCTGTCACAACCCTTAACATTCCTCGATCGAAAGCCTTTCATTTATCGACGATTTCCATTTAATTATTATTTCTTTTGTACTGTTCATTTGGTGCTGAAAATTGTTGTCTGTTGAATTCATTGTCATCTTGGGCAGCATTCGGTCGCGCCCCCACGCAATTTCCAATTTCCTTTCAATTTATACTGATTAAGTTTTGCTCGGAACTTTATGCTTTTACTCTTTAAAATTATTGGTTTTAGAATTTGAATGTCATTTGAATTGATGGGCAATCGAAATATGTAATCCGCGATTTTCGCTCTGTTACCTTATTATTCGAATATCATAAAAACAGAAACGACGTTTTAAGGCTCGTTAATGTTAATACCTAATTGTCTTTTATTTATTGACATTAAACCATCAGAGGCTTGTTCGATATTGATTACTGTTGCGAGATAATCAATCAAGCCATTTATAACAAGGTTGATGAGATTAACCCTGAAAATTTTTCCGCATTCACTGTCTGGTTTTCCTTATTTTTTATAACTTTTAATAAATGTTTTATCTTCAAATACATTTAACCTTGGTGATGTCGTACTTTAATTTCGCAGATCAATTAAAATTTTTATTGTTAATGCAACTACGTTTAACAATCTAACAATGACAATTAAATTTGCGTTTATTAATTTTGAAAATGAAACATTTAAAAATTGTTTTTAAACAGGCATAACAAAGTTAACAAATTGTAATGAATATTTCACATAGAATCGATTACATTTACGATACAAGTTAAACGATTGCTAATTATTTAGTAATAAATTATTGCGAATTAGGATAATTTAACCTTTCAGTAGGTAACCCTTAAGCCCTTTGTGTGTTTTGTTAAGTGAAGTGCTGAGATTTGACAGTCTTAAGTAATTAAACTGCAAATTACAACTTCTTGTTTAATTGAATTTACAAATACCTAATTAAATTAGCTTCCAATTTAATCAGTTTTAGGCCTTGTTGCCTGAAATCTAAAATATGGAAAAGACCTGACCTTTATGCTTCCATTTCAACGAGTTCAATTAATTTCAATTCCAACAAAAGTAAACTTAGTTTTTAAATATTCAGTCAATCCTAAAGTTTTGGATTTTTTTTTCATGTGCTAAACTCAATTCGTTTGCAAAAGTACATACTTGAGAATGTTTTATATCAAAAATTAAAAAGAAACCGGATTTATTTTTGATGAAGTTTTGCAAAAATGTTTCAAAGTTGTAAAAATTTTAGTTAAAGATTTAATTCGGTATATCAAAATGATCTTAAGCTAATGTCAGCAAAATATTTTTCTATTATCCTAAGGTTCTAAGGTTCCTTAACTGGAATTATAATTGTAATGTAAGAACGAGGTAGCTTCCTTTAATTTGTTTTATTCATACTAAACAATTTTTGTGAGATAATTTTGTAACTTTCAAAATTCGTTGCAACCTGCTCAGCAAACATAAAGAGTTAGGTCACGGCCTTCTCTATACAGAAGGCCGTGGTTAGGTGCAAAACTATAAGTACATTATATACAATTCTAAAAGAGCCCGAATATGTATTGGTAACAAAGTTGATTCCTTTTCGAGTGTTAACCCTCATGAAAATTTTGGGCACAGCCTTGTTTTTTATTTTCATTTTATCAACTAAGTTTGTAGTCTTTGCATAACTAAATTGTGGATTTTCAGTTATTTTTTTTATATTCTTGATTTTTTTTTTAATTGAACTGCTCATTTACAATCTACTCCTAAGTACTGAGTAATAAGTAAATTATATACAAGAGTATAACATGAGTAGAGTAATCGTCCATTGACCATTCTCTAAAAATACCACTAATAGGTTAGGTTTAATTAATTCACATCATCCATCGCTTGTCTTAGGTCAGTAGGCCATCGTCTTCTAAGTCGCCTCTCTGCCTCAGGGGGATTGATTATTTCTGCTACCAGATCATTTTCGTGTTCTTCAATTTTTTCGAAGTAAAGTGTTGAACATCTTTTGATTTCCTCATTAACAAATGGCATGTCTAAGTCATTGTGTAGAGTAAAGTTCGACACGTACCATGGTGCATTGGTGATAGAACGTAATATTTTAGATTGTATTCTTTGAATTATTTTTTGATTTGAAGGTTTTGTACACCCCCATAATTGTATGCCGTAAGTCCATATGGGCTTAAGGATACATTTGTATAACAATAGTTTATTTGGATCTTCTTCCCATTAACCATGACATCTCTTTAAGTTTTAAGTTAATTTGCTGGCGTTTCATTTTGACGTGTTTCTTCCAAGTTAGTTTTTGGTCCAGATATAATCCTAGGTATTTCACTTCATCTTTTACTGGTATTTGAGTATTGTTTAAGAAAACTGGTCGACGTACTATGCGTTTTGTAGTCAAGGTAACTTGAACCGATTTTGTCTCGTTTATCTTTATTTTCCATTTACCATTCCAGTTCTGTAAAACATCCAGGTGTTGCTGTAAGTTCTGTGATGCGAGCACTGGGTTAATGTCTACTGATAACAAGGCAGTATCATCCGCAAATGTTGCTATAGTAGTGTTGTTTGTTGTTGGTAAATCTGAGGTATAAATCAAGAAGGGCAATGGCCCCAGCACGCTCCCTTGAGGCACTCCTGATTTTACTTGATGGTAGTTGGAGTAACTGGAGTTGTATTTTATTTGAAAGTATCGTTCTGACAAATACGATTTTAGTAGATGGTAATACGGACTAGGAAAAATGCTTTTGATTTTATGTAATAGACCAATGTGCCAGACTTTATCAAAAGCCTGGGCGACATCTAGAAATACGGCAGTGCATAATTTCTTTTCCTCAAGACTTTTGATAATACTATTGACAATTCTATGTGTTTGTTGTACAGTTGAATGATGATCCTGGAAACCAAACTGAAAGTCTGGTAATATTATTGATAGCTCCAAATCAGTTTCTGAAATTAGAGCGATATCTATTTATTGTAGGTGGAGGAAGTTTTCTAGTTCTAAGTAGTTTATGGTTTAATAAACCATTGGCGTTCCATGAAACTATTCGTAGTGGGTGATCCATTACTGTGCTAATTTACTTATTACTGTACTGAGCATATTTAATATTATGCTGTTTTGATTTATTAGTTGGTTGAATATTGCTTTGAACTCGTTTAAGAATACTGTAAATTGCTCCGCCATGTTTGGAGGGTTCTGATTTTTGAGTAGTTGCTTGAGAATATGTAGGCCGACCATTAGGTACAAACTGAGCTTGTGGTTGGTTTGCGCTTATTGATGGAAACTGATTATTGTCATTTATGTTTAGGTCTGGATGAGAAATATTGTGACGTGGCTGATTAGTTGCCCTACCTTTAATTTTTTGAAGATTTAAGTAGATATCGCATCCTTTATAGTTAGCAGGGTGATTACCTTGGCAAAGCGCGCATCTGGCGGGTGCAGTATCTGGTTTTTTGCAATCTTTTGTATTGTGACTGTCTCCACATTTTGCACACATGTATATGCCCTTGTACAGGGTGGCCCATTTTCGATGTTTTTAAATGGGAAGTACCCTTAATATCGGAGATAGACAAAAACTGATGTCGGAGTCCAAGGCTCTTTTCTGATGCAGGTTCAAGTCCCGCAAACAAAATTCCGATATCTTTTGTTATTTTTTAGTTATAGCCCAAAATTCAAAATTTGGCCATATCGAAAGCTTCAAATAACTCTCTTGGTTTTGAAGATATCCGAAAGCGGTAAAAACATTCTACAGGCACTTTTTCAAATAGAACATGATAGTCAATTCAGATATCTTCTAATTTTCATGTTTTAAGAATTATGACATAAAGTTGGTATTTTTTAAATGTAAGTCGTAGTTGGCCATGATACCATTAAATTGCATATTTTTTCTGCTTTCCGAAAATATATAGTTTATAGGGGTTAAATGCAGTAACAATACCTTTTTTGAACAAAATCAGATTATATGATGTTGTTAGCAATTAATAGGCCATGGTTCATGATACAAATAAACAAAAGCTAACAGGGTGCATGTGACGTCACCAGGCACACAATAACGCGCCCGACTGAAAATGAACGACAGTTTTGAAAGTTAACAAAATAATTAATTTAATATTTTGTAGAAAATCTCGCGTTATCTTTAACAGCTTTTAATTATCTTTACATATGGAGATTTTACAAGTTCCTACGTATAACCTGGCAAAATTTTTAGTTTCTTGTTTTCCAGAGCTTTTCTCTAACTGCTTGCTCTGGGAAATATCACGTTCCCTAATACTCTTTTTAATTCACGATAAAATTTTCAATTACGTTCGTATCAACTGACAGCGGGGAAAATTCTAAGTAACTGAAAATTTCGTAATTATGTATGCTAAACCATCCCTCATCTGGTTAAGCACATCTTTATTCGGTTTGATATTGTAATATGTAATATTTCCTTTTTGGTAAAATTAGTATACCGGTGCATACAAATCTACCCTTTGTTTACCCTACAAGTGTTCAGCTGATGGCCTAGTGACGTCACATGCAACCGCTCTATTAATTTTTGCTTTGCTATAATGAACCATGGCCTACTAATTGCTAACAACATCATATAATATGATTTTATTCAAAAAAGGTATTGTTACTGCATTTAACCCCTACAAACTATATATTTTCGGAAAGCAGAAAAAATATGCAATTTAATGGTATCATGGCCAACTACGACTTATATTTAAAAAATACCAACTTTATATCATAATTCTTAAAACATGAAAATTAGAAGATATCTGAATTGACTATCGCATTCTACTTGAAAAAGTACCTGTAGAATGTTTTTACCGTTTTCGGATATCTTCAAAACCAAGAGAGTTATTTGAAGTTTTCGATATAGCCAAATTTTGAATTTTGGGCTATAACTAAAAAATAACAAAAGATAGCGGAATTTTGGTTTCGGGACTTGAACCTGCATCAAAAAAAGAGCCCTGGACTCCGACATCAGTTTTTGTCTATCTCCGATATTAAGGGTACTTCCCATTTAAAAACATCGAAAATGGGCCACCCTGTACAATACGTTTTTGTGTGCCCGTACAATTGACATCTGGTGCACTGCGCTATTATGTTTTTCTTTCTTGGGGCTTCGACTATGATTCTCATATTACTTAGATACAATGTGCTTTTTTAAAAACTCAATTGCAGCAGGCCGTATTCTGACTTAATACAGACAGTTCTAAGGTTATTAAGACAGAATACGGCCTGCTGCAATTGAGTTTTTAAAAAATCACATTGTATATGATATCATAAATATTTTTATTGTTATTTTGAGGTTCCAAGTCTATAAAAAACGAATAAAACAATGGTAGTGGTTCTTTAGTTTGACGGTGTCTAATATTTAATATGTTACGAACTATGTCCTTTTTGTTTTAATTCCTCCTTTATGTCTTGCTCCGGTATTGAGTGGTGTAAATTTCTGATTACTATCCTGTACGCTCTCTCTTATTTTATTTGATAAGTGTGATGCACCACCCCATCTTCTTTTAATTGCCTGATTAGTTTTCGGTAGGAATCAGACGTATTGACATTAATTTCTATTGTATTGTTTGATTGAATTTTGCTTGTGTATTGTTCTTGTTTTAGGGTTTTATTTAGATGTACAACCATTTGTTTATAGTTATTCACATCGTAAGTAAATATTGGTGGGGGTTTTATTTTTTCTGGCTCTGGATTTTTGGGTTGTGTTGCCGTATTGTTGTCTTCGTCGATATTCATATCTTCGTCGTCATCTGATAGGTTTGATAATTCTTCATATCTGTTTTGGGTATCAAAAGAGGGCGGTTTCTTCTCGATTCTTAACTCGGGGGATAATCTGGATAATTTCCTTTTCTTGGTTGTTTGCCATGTGAATTTACTTGTTTGTTCTGTTTCTTCTTTAGCTTTGTCTGAACAATTTCTCTCTGTTGAAGAATTATTGGTTGTTTGTGTATTTTCATTACAACAGGGTTGTGGTTGTTGCATATTCGCCATGTTATAGTAGGGTTGCTAAATATGATTTAGCAACCCTAGCAACAATAACCAAATTTTTGACCAAAAACTCTTTTTAAGCGAAAGTCCGAACACTTACACTCTTCAAAATCACTATTCGATGTGTACTTTATCAATAGTTCTTTGCAAAACCGTGATATTTCTTAACACAAACACTGCGTGCTGTCAAACGGGTTCCATGACAGCTAGCCTTTCCTGAATTTGAAATTAAAAATTTGATTAAAATAAATCACCTTTCCTTGTTTAAATTTACCACAGCTTTAAATATTTTTCCTATTTTTAGTTATCTTTTTATGGACATTTAGCCATCAGTTGCTTTAAATATGCTAATTGTTTACGCAAAAAGATTATTTTCTGTATTTTAATTGTTTTTTAATTCGAAAAACAAAATTTTAATTATTTGTAAATTTGATATGATGCAGTGAAGCTTTCTGTATTTTGGTTGATCAAAACCCCATTTTGATAATCAAATTAGTACCAAATTAAACCGCAATCATTATGTAAAGCTGTCACTAACATCGTGTAAACAATTTAATGTCCTGTGATGAACTAGATCAGCAAAATTAATCTCACATACGAACTAATAGAGCATGTTGAAATGTTTCATTACAACCAGATCACGATAGATTACGTTACTACAGAACATTATGCAAATCAGCTATTTAAAGGAAATTACTTTTTTACAATAGTGTTTTCTCATGATCGAAATTATACCATTTGAAAACGACATTGTTAACAATGGCTTGAAATTTTATCTTATTCTGGAAAGTATTGCTTGTTGTATGTTATATCTGCGTTACATTTAATAGTATTTTGATTTATTTTGAGATTTGAGTTTTTCCTGCTTTGTGTTTAAAGAATGCCGAAGCCATTATGTATACAACAGATTTATAAAATTAAAATGCGAAAAGCCTGTAAAATATTGCATTCAAAAACAGCATTAACCAAAATACATTCCGTAAACTTGGCTTAACTCAATTTTTCTTGAAAAAGTTAGCAACCTTATTTAGTCGTATAACCAAACTTTTTTTACTTCGTTATCCCTTCGTGGTGCTTTCAGTGTCTGTTCCATATCTAAGCGATCTAAATTAACCTTAATTATGTTGTTTTTAAGTTTATCCTATCTTCGTTTATTAAATGAATTCTTTTTGACGTAAGTAGGCTTTTAGTTAGAGGAACCAATTTATAATCAATATACAACGGAAAATTTGGTATTTGCATAAAACATGTTCAAAGGTAAGAGGTCGGAAAATTTTAACAAGCTTAATAATCTATAAAGATGTAACGTTCCACTCCACAAAAGTAAACTTGATGGAGGAGATTACCGAGTAAAGGTAAAACAAATATTAAGTTTGTTTTTCCTTCAACTTTTAATTGGGAATTTAATGAAATGCTAAGTAGTTGCAGTGCAGTGTATACTTTTATAATTAACTTCGTTTTAATGGGGAAAAAATACTATTACTTTTTTGCAGTGTTGCCATCCCGAAAATTAGAGTGCCTGTATATGCTAAGAGTGGTGCCATGGCAAAATACGCCGCCATTTTCGATCCAATTTCCCCAAATAGTCAATAAGGAAACCACTGATATATTAATATATTTTTAATAATACAGTAAATATGAAGGTAAAAAATGTACCAAAGAACTGAAAATTCAATACGTTAAGACTTCCTTTTTTAAAAAGCATGCAAAAACGCCATAAGGTCATTAAATGACGTGAAATATAAAATTCAAAATTCAACCTATTCAATGATTTATAAGATACGGTATTTAAATATAAAATTTGAACATTAGGAGGAATTAAATGAGACATAATTTTAGGAAATGTAAACGGTTTATGATTGCAGTTATTACAAAAGGGGTAAAAATGTTAGAGCTACAAAATGTAATTACACGAAAATCACAACTAGTCGTATATTCACAAACAAAGTAACATTATTTTTTAATATAACAACCTAATCATTATAAGTAAACTTAAGCAATATTTTCTACACAACAAATATCAGATTATTGGGGTTTTTTAGACCCTTTGAAATGATTATTTGCAGCTTCTCGCATATACATCCATCCTACGGGTATCAACCACACAATGACGTTTTTTTCTAATTTCAGACTTCTGTTGTGCCCCATAAATTTTTAGTCTGTATAAAACAAATCTATTAATTAATTTGTTTTAATACTATGACAAGTTGGGAAATTAATTAATAGTATTGTAGAATCCCCATTATATCTTTTAAATTATGTTTTCCAGAACTCCAGAAGGTAGCAAATGAAAAACCTTTTTAAAATTAGTAAAAATCTGCTCCATGCGGATAAACATTGTAAAAGTTTTATTATTTACGTAATGCAAGCATTCAGATTTATATTCTTTTAAGACCACCAATCTTGAGTATGATTTTATTATTATTTTTTTAGAGCCCACACTAAGTTTGCATTTTTTACAAATTTTTAATTTGCTAACGCTGCGCTGGAAGAAATATAGGCTGAAATATTATATAATATATTAAGCTGAACATTATTTAGCTGTATGGTGTTTTTATTCCAATCTGTAGGTATTGCCACGCCAGGGTTAGGTTCTTTTGTGGTTGTTTTTTTCTCATTTAATTTATCAAGAAAGCCAGTCATGTGCTCAGTTTCCTTGTTGTCATAGCTATCTTTTGGTGTTGTTAAATATGTATTGTGCAACGCATACATTTTTCAATAGATATTTGAATTGCAATGGTGTTGGGATTACCTGTTTCATTCTTATTTGTGAAAATATATTCTCTACAAATCTTGCATAAATCTTGAAGTTAATAAAAATTGAAATTTCGTATCATTTAAAAATACTTCTTGCAAATCTAATAGAGATGTGGTTGTTAAAATTACACCTGTTTGAATGGGTTTCCAGGAGATTCCAGTATTCATAAATTATAAACACATTTTTACTAACCCCGTAGTGACTGTAGATCACTTAAAATTAATTATGCCAGTTGTTATACATATAAGAGATTAGCTTTACTCACGCGGTGCAGCAGCTGGTTTACGCGACGGCGGACACCGTTGAAGTGACTTAAACGCTTCAAAGCGCATGCTCAATGGATCGCTGGAGCTCGACGAATAGAATAGCGTCGCCTCGTATGGCACAACTCTTAACATATACAGGGTGATTTGTGAGGAACCCTCCATATTTGGATAATGTGTTCAGGGAACTAAAAGAAACAAAAAAAGTGTAATAAACATATGGTCAAATTTCAACCGTTACTGAGATATTGTGAAAATAGTTTTTAATCAGGTGAATTTATTGTAATGCATTAAGAATGAAAAGTGTTTATTTCGTAACATAAAATACAAACTAATTAATTGAATTCTCAAAAATACCACCGTTCACCTCGATGCATGCGTCAGCTCGTTTGTGAATTGAACGGGTAGCTCGTTGAAGCGCCGCACGGTGATTATCTCTGCTGAGTCCTGCGCAGTTAGTTATTCTATCGAGTAGTGCCTCTCTTGTGGTCACTTTTGTTTCATAAACTAATGATTTCAGCCATCCTCAAAGGCAATAATCTAGAAGAGTGAGGTCTGGTGACGTTGGTGGCCAATTCTGAAAACCCCCACGGCCAATCCAGCGTTGAGGAAAGCGATTATTTAGATCCCCCAATTAAAAACTGTTTTCACAATATCTCAGTAACGGTTGAAATTTGACCATATGTTTATTAAACTTTTTTTGTTTCTTTTAAGTCCCTGAACACATTATCGAAATATGGGGGGTGCCTCACAAATCACCCTGTATAGGAACTCTACCGAAAATAGGGTAGCAGCGTCCTCTATATTCTGAGGTTTCAGAACTCAAAATTATGTACAGTTCTTCATAAAAATTTAATTATGGGAACAAAAATGTATAATTATGATTATAAATTAATACAAAACATTGGTAACTCTTCCGTAGTCCGTACTAATGTGACTCCACTTAATTGACGGCATTTATTCAGTTAAAGAATAATAACAGAAAAAAATAAAAAATAATATAGCTAAATCTTCTGTTCTTCAGGATCAAAATATTCCTTTTAGGAAAAAGTTCACATCTGGCAACACTGATTTCTTACTTAATTGGCTCATTTTTCTAAATCTAAACATCAGTCGAAAATTCCAATGACAATTTCGAATTTTAAATAATACGTGGCCTGAAGCATTCATCTAGTTCTAAGGAGTGCCACATTTTAATACTGGAATATTATTCTTCACTGCTTCTGGCGCTCGCGTTGGCGTTATTATTTACTTAAAAAAAAAACTTGACTGTGTGAGTTCTTAAAGTTATGCTGTTTTTAACGGTCACCAACGGGTTTTCCCAAACGAATCTATTGTATCGGTATATTGGTTGTGATAATACCATGAGATCGAAAAAAAAAATGATTCTGAGCAGGCCTTGACTAGTACAACACGATTGGCTACACTGGTTCTAGAATGCCTATGAATTATAATGTGACAGTGACATTTTAAATGTAAGTCAGTTTTGCAATCTTGTTTCCAGAATTATTTAAGTTTATCGTTGTAATACTAGTGAAGCATCACATTTTGAACACCTACTCTAACATGTATTCATCTTAGTTTTCAGTTTGTTCCCTAAATAAATACTGTTTTGTGTTTTAATTTATTTGACATTTATTAACCTCTAACCTACTGCCACATTTTGAAATCAGTCTTGCCAATCGTGCTGTACTAGTCAAGGCCTGCTCAGAATCATCTTTTTTTCGATCTCATGGTAGAAAGTCTTAACGAATTAAGTCGAACAATTTTTTGTGTGTATTACGTTTACATGTTTATTTATGCAATTTAAAATCAATTTAAAGTTTCTTTATCGTGCCTTTAACATCTATGATTATATTGTTCAGGTCTTCTTTTGAATTTGTGCTTTTTACCTGTACGAAGAAATTTGAAAATATGCAGCATCGAATATAATTCCTGGATATGCTTTAATTTATCTCTTACAATTTGAAGATTTCAACAATTTCTCCATTTTTTTGTATTTTTCTTTATTTTTTCTAAAAAATTCCTTTGCAGGTTTTGTGTGATGGGCGTTTAAAATGATTTAAAATTTTGGCTTAGATCTTTTTATGCTCAAATTTGGACAACGAAATCGCCTTCCTTTTTGTCCCGAGGGAAACAAGCCGAGGTTGTTTTTTTTTTTAAGACGATAAGAAGAATTTAATTTTAACTGCGTTTATTTGCTTACCGCAATGCAACCATTTTTTGTTAGCCATGTTTAATTAACTTTGACAATTTAACGAATTACCTATATCTTAAGCTATTTTCGTCTGCAAAAAGATATTTGAAAAGAACTTAACTTTGATAGTGTGAAATTAGAACAAATTGCAAATAAATTACAGATGTATGATTGACAGCGGCAAACCTATGCTTTATCTGTATTTTCTAATCATGATGACCCGAATCTGTCTAACATATCACGTTTTATTATAAACCGTATAGTTTTTGGAAAGTAGTATTGTTAGGGCTTATATCAATATTTGTTTAAAATAGTTCTTGAATGAATACAAAAACAAAAATCACAATGAGTTATGAAAATTGTTCTAAAAATAAGAATTTTTTTAAAATAGAATGATTAAACTTTTCTACGCTCTGTAATCAAATTATTTAGATACTTTAAATAGGTTATCGCAGGGTTGTCGTGCTTTAAATTATGATTATATGTATAATTAATTTTTTTATAATTGTCATTAATTAAAAACACAAAAAAAGGGAATGAAAATGAATGCTTTAATCAACAAGAACAGAAAATAAAAGCAGTTCTTTTATTCCATAATGTATGTAGAAAAATTAGATAGGTAATAAAGAGAGTAAAATAATCACAAGTGAAAATAAAGTTAAGCGGTTTTAAATAACGTATTTGGAAAGTAGAATCTAAAATTTAATCATTTATTGACAAAAAATTATTACGAAAACTGGTCAAAACTACCTACATCTAAATTAATTTTTGGGGACCATGCTTAAATATCCTTATGAAATTTAACAGCATATGATACATTCAGGACGACTTAATAGAAAACATTCTGAAAGTTAAAATGGTAAAGTTATGGCTTTTTTCATTTTTACTAACAAAAAGTTGGATGTTATTGTAATATTATCAAATTTGTTTTTATCACAATTTTTGAAAACTGCTCATTTTAGACTAATTACAAAATCGATAGCTGCAATTTAATGCCATTATAATAATTTTTTAAAAAGACTGAATTTTTAGCACAGTGTTTTAAAAATCCGAAATTTAAAAATCTTATGTATTTTTTCTAAATGTCTTTAAAGCTTTGTTAATTTGTTGAATTTTTGAGATTCGTATTATACTACATATGTATAAATGTATATGGTTTTAGTAGAAACCTTTACACATCGTTTGTAGCTTTGTTAAATTGATTCTTCTTCGTTTTTTTTAAATACACAAATGGTTTTATATGAAGTTTAATAAAAATTGAAAAACTTGTAGAGATCGGTATTCCCTGTTACAAGATTGTAAAAATGTTTTGTTACCTATCACAACTGAAAATATGTTAGTTTTCAGTAAAATTTCAGGATTATTTGTTAATAAATTTCCAAATTTCGTTCCCCAGTTTGATAATAGAATAGACAGTTTTTAATAATAATTATGAAGAGACAAATATATTTACTTTATATAAAAGTAAATCAATGTTTGTAAACGTTCAGAAAATTACAACGTATTCGATACAAAAGCTTCGCGTATTTCTTGTTTTGTTACCCAGTTTGGAATCAAACGTAATGGTTTTGAAATTTAAACTACGTGCTTAGATAGAAATTGTTTGTATAACACACAATAGAAATTCTTATTTATTTTTATATTATTTATAAAACAGTAAGCATTAGAAATATTTATTTACGCCAATGTGAGATATCACTTTTATTAAATATTTATTTTTCCTGTTTTATTTTTGAGTCGCTATTTTAACTGAACTTTATACATATTTCGCTTTTCCTTACACCTACGATTAAAGTACCTACATGTGAAAGAAGTAGGCCCTTACAAGTTCAAGGTATTAAATCGTAATGGCTTTTCTCCAAGCATTACCAATGTTTGGTCCTAAATATGATTTGAATTATTTATTGTTAATTCAATCGAAATCTGTGTTATTTTTCTGTCCACCTTTTAGTTTCGCCTTATTTATTGCCGTTGCTCTTGAAATGTTAGAAATTTCAGTTAGAGGATGCCGATTTATAAATAGCAGGAATAGTATTCAAATTTTTTAAGCCGTTAAAAAAGATAAACGAATCTAATATATAACGATTCTTTTATAATAACTTTGGTATAGCAAACGAGTTGTTATTAAGATCGAGATAGCCTTATCTCCTTATTCCTGTTATTTGCAGTGTGTTTCACTGTTTTAACACCAGCAGGTGTTAAAAGCTCTCAAAATATAAAAATTAAGCATTTATGTACATAACGCGTAGCCGTAGCCCGTAGTACGTAAACTTAAAGTTTCGTACATCCATCCAACGAGAACGGTCTCTCTAGGTCGTCTCAAGTCAAATTCCTTAACCTACAAACACCTGTTGGAATGCGGCTTCATTCTTCGTTTTCTCAAAGTAAAGCCTCCAGGCGAAATCGTTACGGGCAACCAAACCAGATACTGGACCAGTCAGTTTTTCCCTTAGGAGGAATTAAACTGATAATTTTTACAGCGAAATCATCCAGAAGCACAGAAGCTGCATAATTCTAGCGCAAGTACTTCCTGAATTTTTTTTAAAAGATGTGCCACACGTTGCATCGCATTTTAACGAAATTAAAGAAAAAAGGTAACGGCCTTTAGGGGGTTTTCTGTGTTTTGCAAATGGCCCGTGAGTATTCTAACGTCTTTTTAAAAATATGCTTTCTCTTTTTGCAATTTTGGCGCGTTCCATCTCCTTCTTTTTTCAAGTTAGGAAACATGGTTCGTTTCTGTTTAACCATAACGTAGGTGTGGTTTATTCCGTTTAGGAGAATTTCTACCTCTACCTTCACTCGTGTTGTCTCCTTTTACCTTATTTAAACTGTGCATCTCTTTTTAGTCACTTTTCTCCCTCCTTTTCTACGTACAGGTGGATCAGGCTCGGATTCCAAATTGTGTTCATCGTAGAATAATCACAGTGAAGGTAATGTTTGTTTATTTAAAATGAACTAACCGTAAAATAAACACATACGAATGGAATTATTAACTTTTTTTAATACTATCGAAATTCGTTAATATTTGTTGATTTGAGATTTGCTCAGGGGGTTTTGTAATAATCTAATAATTGTGATTACTATAATGGTTTACGGTGTTATTTGTTGATTTTTCTAAGTTTAATTTTGGAAAATTTAGATACCAATTTAAATTTGTTTACTTGAATGCAAGGGTTTCTATGGACCTCGATGGCGCAGTCGATGAGAGCCTGCTTCGCGAGTAGCCCACGCAGGTTCAGAACCCAGTGGTGGTATGAAAATTTCCACAAGTCGTTGATGTTTGAATCCTGTTGGATTGGTTTATATCTACAGCTAATTAAAATCATAACCTAATTATTTTAAAGTGCATCTTGTGCGTTTCTTTGTAATAACAAAAAAATATGTCTGTCGTTCTAGAGACATTTAAGCCAATTTGGAAAGAGTTTGTTTTAACAAAATTAAAACTCACCTAGCCTGACACTTTGTAGGAAATGCTTGAAAAAAAAATTTTTTTAAAACCTTAGGTTTTTCATCAATTTGCTTTTTTCAGAGTGATTTAGTTTAGTTTTAAATGTTAAACGAAGGCGAAACAGTTTGGTTATTTTACTAAATTTCTTGTGGAACTTACAATAAATTGTGTTTTTAGCTATATAATATCTATCAAAAATTTCGCTAAACTTTTGATTGAAAAATAAATAGAAATAGAATGATACTAAAGAAATTACCAAGTGAGTTTTAATTTTTACTCTTGTCCTGAATGTAGAAAATTACATACGCAATTAGGGCTGAAATTTTCCCACATTTTTATTACAATTCTTAAACATTAGCTAACTTTGATACTTATTGTTGTCTTTTAGATTATTTTGTGGTCTTGTAGCTACATTTGTAAAGCTTTTAAGCTTTTTCTTATTGTGTGCCGCTTTATGTTATTCGTAATATCATGGCGTAATAAATAATTATTTTTCAGACTTATTCTTAATATCCATATCAATGAATTTAATGAAGTATCGTACATGGTATTCAGTGCTCTCAACAAACTTTTCCTGATCCTGATGGTTAAAATGTTAAAACAACAGCATTTTTGCATTTTTATGAAATAAACGTTCGAAGTTATTCTTTGTTGTTGTCAAAATAATAACTTTTGAAAACTCCTCTGTTTTTAGGTAATTAAAAAATTGATCATGTACTTAGGTAGTTATTTTTTTATTGAAAAATTCAAATCACAAATTAGAATAAAACTACAAAATTTTCGACGTTTCGGATGGGATGTACTAATCCATTTTTAAAGGATTTTAAATAGCTCCAAAATTTTTATTTTGAAAATGGATTAATAAGATGGATAAATGGAATAATAATAGGAGTTTTGTAGTTTTATTCTACTTTATAGTTCCAGGACTAATAGCCAAAAAATACAGTAAATTAATCAAGGCAATTTTACTCCTTCATAATAATTTGTTTGAAGACGATGTTTTTATAGTTCTAAATTGGAAAAAATGGGTTTTCTGGATGGGTTTGAAGTTTCTACATTTTTAAATTTTTGGAAAATATTAGTTCTTTA
Organism: Melanotus villosus; assembly: GCA_963082815.1. Classification (NCBI taxonomy): domain Eukaryota; kingdom Metazoa; phylum Arthropoda; class Insecta; order Coleoptera; family Elateridae; genus Melanotus; species Melanotus villosus. The sequence goes on along the minus strand of OY720421.1, from coordinate 453,932 downwards.
ATAATTTATATTTGACGAACGTTTAAATATAGCTTTAAGAAGTTTATATTTTTTAAGTTGGTTTCTCATGGGCTGGTTTAATTAAAATATGAAAAACTGCGTGGCTAGGCATTGAAATACTAATTTTCGGAGTCCCTTCTGAAATACGAACGTGTAAAAGAATTCTTGTTGGTAGTTTTTTAACAGTTTTAATTTTAATATATCTGAGTTCGTAAAACTAATTCTAAGGCTTAATTGTTCTTTTGGTGTTTAAATTTTATTTCGCTTATTTACGCACAGTGTCTTTTATTTATAAAAATTATTCAACGAAGCAATAGGCAATAGCACGCCGTACCCACTTAGAAAGTGTGGAGCTTTCGAAAAGGTATTGGTGATTTCAACGATACGCTAGCAACGTAACCTAAAAGTTCCTAACGAAAGTACTAATTTTAAATTACAAGTCTGTAATTATTAGTAATTATTCATTTTAACTTGTAACTTCCGTGTGAGCAGACTATTGAAATTCGAAAATCAAATATAGGAAGCCCCATTTTTACGAACCGAAAATTTCGAAATGGTTTCTATGAATTAATAATAAAAGAAGTGTTGTGGGAAAATGCGGGTATACAAAAGATCGTTTCGAAACGCACACAAATAAACGTTGTACGGCTCTGCCTCCCAGCCACGTTGTACAGGTAAAGGTGGGCCCCCCACTTTACTGTGCAGGTTGCGATACCTTCCAGTGAAGCAAAGTATGACCGCCGCGTCGACTATCCAACGGATTTTAAAACAAGTGCTGCAGTTTTAAAGGAAAACGCGCTAAAACCGGAGAAAATATGTGCACCAGATGTGGATAAATGTCAAGATACGTGAAAGTGGCCAATTCGTCAAGGTATTTGTGTTAAAGTAAGGTTCAGTGAGTCTTGTGCAACAGTTTTAGTTCGAAAGTTAACGTTTGGTCTTCAGTCAACGCCATCCGCAATGCAAAAGTTCGTGCAAAGTGAAGGCACGATTTTAACTCGACTTGTTTTTGTGCCTTAGGAATTTTTTTACGAATTTTGTCGTTGATAGATACTCTTTACAAGACTTAACGTTTGCTATAACTTTGCGCTACTTGTTTCCCTCCAGAATTCTGCTTTAGGTGTAAGCTACTTAACATCGTACTCAAAAACAAAAACAAAAGGTTGTTTTTACGTTTAATTTACTCCAAGTGTTTTATGAGTTTCCTCACTTAGAATCGCCACATGAATAATTCAAAAGTTATTACCAAGCCCATGCTTCGCGTATTGTTATAAACAAAAAACGTCACTTTGGCACTTAAAGCTTGCAAGTATATGACTCAAAATTCTAAACAATAACCAACCCAGAATACCGAGAAAAGATTTGAAATTTAATCCATGCCCACATTCGTAGAAGCATTTTCACGGCGCGTTTATGCTTTAGCTTTCTAGAAACTCTTGCTTTATACGTGCACCTTTATTCGAGTCAAATTTTGCATTTCTATAGCACTCTTAACTGGCAAAGTTCACTGCCCATTTTTTAAAGAACAGGGGTTACTTTGTAGAAAGCCAAAAGAATGCGAAAATAGGCTTATTATTAAACGTAAGGAGATTATAGTGCTCTGAACTTCTTCTCTTGGAATAAAACCAGTGCGCCAGTGAATTTTAAGTATTGTGTATTTGTTTAAAACGCCAATTTGGATTACTAAAACTCTGGATATATTACTTTCGTTCTGGTTTTTGGATATTTTAAACCAACACCAGAATTGCCCTTCAACAAGGTAAGATTAAATTACTTTTCATTCCATACACTTACGTTATTTATAACGACAGGTCAGATTTCCCATTGGAAATGTTAATTTAATTAAATATAAATAATACATGGCAGAATATGAACTCGCTTAATTAACTTAATACAAACGTACTTCGTAGTTGACCATGAGATAAAGGATCAATTGAAAAAGTGATGGGAAATCGATAAAAAATAACACCATGAACAAACAGCACATTAAATGTGCCAACATTTTCACAGCTCATTATAAATATCGAATATTTAATTATTTTTACTTTCAAATCAGTTGTTAACACGTTTAGTATTTCCGAAGTGGGATGGCAGTCCTTAATACGTAATAATTATTTAACCAATTAAACAAACTACGTATTCAATACGATATCCATTACAGAAATTAACATATTAACGCGCAGTATTCGAAATGTAAAGAGCACTTTAATGGAAAAGAGAACTTCAGAGTCGTATTCTTCATTTTAGTGCTTAGTTGATATATTTATTGCCCGAATTATAAACCGAGGGTAGGTAAGAGCAGTCATAAAATTTTAAAAATTTAATACTCCAAAGTCAAGTGCTTGGAATTTTAAGATGCGACTTGCCTTTTCTACTACAGGTGCATACAAATAAAATAAATCTGTCTTTTGGGGAACTTAAATTCTAATTTAAGAAATTTAATTCTTAAAGTTAACTTCTAAGCTAGATTTACAGGAGTTTAAATTTAACAATAAGCCATAGCTACCGTTGAAGTTTATTAATAACAATTTTATTAATAAACATGAGTGGGTAGATAAACATGTTTATCTGCAATGCAGCTCCTGTATTTGATTGAACGGTTAATGCATTAGAGCGTAAAACCGGAAACCCTTGGTGATAGTACGAGGAAGTCCTATTATTCTGCACTCATTCTTTTAAAAAAAGTTTCACAGGAAGTGCATTTATTAATTTGAATAAAGATCGCTAGTGGTAACGAAGAAATTGACTATTCGGTTCATATTTTAATACATATTTAATAGTTAATACAATAATAGTAATAATAAGCTGTTGTATCGGACCAACTTTTCCGATAAATAATAGGAGTATAATTTTATAAAAATTTTAGGCAGGCCAGTCCCAACATTTTAACTTTTCTGCCACATCCTGATTCTAACTAAATCGTTACCAGAAAATCCAGATTTACGAAGAATTTTACTTTTATATTTTCGGAACGTTTGTTGTCATTTTTTTGCTTTTTTATGGTGAAATACTCAGCAAAAACTAAAAAAACAACGCACGATAAAAAATAGTAAAATTGACAAATTAGCGAAATTTGTGAAAATTAAAATCTGGCAACCCTAACTAATAAGTAGGTACATAATATGTTGTTTTGAAAACATTTTGATTTACGAAAAACTACTTGTAGCTGCTGTAGCAAGTTTCTTGTTATTTTTTACTCTTCTTGACGTAATATTCCCCAAAACCTAATAAAACCGACGAATTTTCAAAACTTTTTAAAGTTAATGTTGATAAATATTTTGAGACTCAAAAATAAGTTTACTGGAAACTGCAAATTGTCTGTGTTCTGCCCTGAAATGTCCTTATTTTTTGAAAATTAAAACGTGGTTGCCAAGGTAACATAGGTAACGTAGTTTTGAAAATATTTCGATTTATGAAGAACTTTACTTTTATATTTTATGAATGTTTGTTGTTTTCTTGGGGAAATACTCACCAAAACAAAAAAAAAAAAATTCATTCGATAAAAAGTGGTAAAACGGACGAATTTCTTAAATACATATTTAGAAATTCAAAAATAAGTTTCTGAAAACTTCAGAAAACTTCTTCGTTCTGCCTAAAAATTTCCTCTAAAATGTCCTGATTTGCGATAACTAAAACCTGGCAGCTCTAATAAACTAAAAAAAAAATTCTTATAATTTTGTAAATTTGAAAACTGTTAAACTGACATGGTGGTTATTATATGTATTATTTTCAGGTTTCTTCCAACCCTTGTTGTATAAGTTTAAGGCTTTAATTTACGTTTAATTTTCCAAAAGTCAATATCATGAAAATAATCAATATTAAATCAATATTCTCGTATGTCTTCTATTTAAGACACCGGCGTTAATTTTAAAACTTTAATAAGTATCATTAATAGTTATTTATGTACCAAGGACAAAAAAGTGCACATTTATATCCGAGACTGCGTTTACTTGCCGAGGCGTTAGCCGAGGCAAGTAAACAGGCGAGGCGTTAAAAAGCACTTTTTTGTCGAGGTGCATATTAAATTTTTCCGTCGACCTTAATAATTTGGTTTCGTTTTAGCAAGCAATCTCTCTATATTTATAAAAATGCAGTAAACTGAGAAAGAACTTTATTTAAATTTCAAATAATATTTAACATATTATTTATGGGGGAAATCAATAATAAAGTATTATTTATTTATATTTATTGTACAATTTATTTCACTTTTGGTTTAAATTCAATGTAAATTATCACGCGTGTTAATGGCGTTCTGAACTTCTGTGTTTGTTTGACATCTAACTTTCATTTGTTCATGGCAATTGCGATTTTTTATGAGAATGTGTGACGACAATTTTATTAAAATTCGTGTAAAAATTCGGAATTAAAATAGCAACAGTTAGACTAATTTGATAATATTCAAAAACACATTTTAAAGTAATATCTATATATAAGAAAGTGGAATTTAAACTGAAATTAATGGCTAAAATCGGATAGAATGAATTTGCGGCTGTGAAGTAAAAGCGGACGTGAAGTAAATGAGTCCGTGAAGTATTTGCGGACGTAAAATAATATGACGTTTAAAATGTGACACTTTTCGTATGGAAATAAGTACGTAAAATTTCATTTTTTACAAAGGTCGACGGAAAAATTTCTTTACGTGACAGTCTCTACTTTTCTGAGCAACTATAAAATTCCTTTGATATCATATTTTTAAACCGATAAATTTCTGTCTGTTAAAATTCCCCTTATATTTTTTTAGTTAGATAACGCTTATCTTTTTAGATTTTCTATAGTTGCACTTCCTTTTGCTAATATCAAATAAAAACGATTTGAGTTAACAAATATATTTTAAGCTTTTTTTTGTGAAAAATCGGGGAATGTATTTATCGTATAATCTTTGGGGCCCCAATTCGCTGAAAATATAATTTTTTTTTGAAATATTTTGTGTTCTAATTTCTGTTAGTTTTAGTTTATCTATGTGGTTTTTAAATAAATAAAATGCTTTTTAATTGTCTAAAGTTATGCAGTCTACAATTTGAATGCAATTCTTCTAATGAATTTGAATTAATTTAATTAAATGATGTCCCTAGAATTTGATATTTAATAACTATAAACTCTTAACATTTGCACGGTTATCCTGAAAAATATTATGTAGCTTTATTAGGTCACTATGGAGAGTAGACCAAAACCCCCTCACTAATACGTGAGTAAATATGAAAAAAAGGGCAAAGAATAAGAGAAAAGACTAAAAAGAGGGAAGCCTTTGCTCTATATAGGGATTTATATAGGCTAATAATAATAATAATTATTTTGAATTCGAATTGATCTTCTTCGTTATACAATTTCTACGATTTTTAAACAAAATTTTGGGTTTAGTTTTGAAATTAATCTAATAAATAAAGCCATAAATATTTTTAAGAAACATTTTACTTTTTCTGATGGCGTTTTCTGCTGATAAATTTTGCAGTTATCTACATTTAAAATGGACAGAATTTTTGAATACCTTGGTTATTTCTAACAAATGATAAATTTTTATACCGCGCCCTACGATTTCATAAAACCGCATAAAACCCAAACTATTCATTTTTATTGATAAATAAGGAGATTTTTATACTTAAAACGAGTCGAAGGACTTTTGATATTTGTTTATCTAAATGAAAACACATTCACCATTTTGTAAAATTTGGTTCATCACCTGTGTTTTATGATTACACGGAGAAAATATTTCATTCTTAAAGGTACAAAAATGTTTGGCCTTCGCAGTGCCGGTTAAATTCCTTATTACTAGAACTTTAATTGTGCACATTTCTTATTTTTCAAATAGTTTTACTGTAGGCATATGTTATAACAACTTATTACATAATTATTATAAAACCGTGCTTGCCTTGAAATTATTTTTAAGTTGCAATATCAACACAGGAACACAGTAATAATCTACATTTGAAATGTAAACCTAGATGTGATAAACCAACGTTGTATACGTTTTCAAAAAATTATAAACAATTTTTTTTTATATTTCGCCAGCAATTCCGCCAGCAGTTGCTGGCTAAAAAGTTAAAAAAGTATCTACAATAATTTCCGATATAACCAAAATTCATAATCACCCCACCCTTTAGAAAGTAAAATCAATGGCAAAAAAGGAGGACGATATACCCAAAAAACAACAAACTAAAAAATTAGGAAAAAATGGCGTCATCGTATGTGTAATAGGCCCGTTGACCTCATTCGTCTATATTTGGCATAAACCAAATACCAGTCTTTTTGCAACATTTATACAATTACATATTTCTTTGCTACAAATCTTAGGCTCCTTAAACGGCAAAACGGGTTCATTTGCGGTTTTATCAGGTAGATGATTACATATTACATACTCCACAGACCTGAGATTGCAATGAAGCATTGATACAATTTTCCTACACCCGAACTAAACTCAAGCGTATCGCCGAATGATAAAGTATACGAAACAACAGGGCGTAAACAAATACTTATCTATTAAATAAATGCATTATGTAAGAAAGTGAGTGGCGTTTCATGTGATCGTAGGGTTTATTGCAAGTTCGATAGAAAAATATGTGAATAACCTTTAGTAATGATATGTTAATACATATATTGTTTTATAAATATTACAACACCGTGTTGATAGTGTATCGTGTGGATAGGTGTAAACGGATTGTGTTACAAGTTTATTTATATAAAACATTTCTGTTGCATTTTTAAAGGCGTTTATTAGTGATGAGAAACGTCAAAAATAGCAAAGGTTGAAAATATCGTGTTTATTTCCTTTCATTTGGTTGAAATCGTCATCATTCAGGGCCGGATTAAGCAATATAGACTAAAGCCCAAAGGATGTAGGGGCCCTTATTAGAAGATGGAAACCTGGTTGTACTTACATTTTAAGTGAAAATGGTCAAAACCATTTTTCTAATATTTACCTCTTGTTATTAAAATTAGAAAACAATGCATTTTATTTATATATGATTTTGGATTGAAAAGAAATAAGAGAGAATCCTTTAACTTTAGACATATTCCGCCCCTGATTTCATTTGTACAATTTAAAATCCGCATTTCTATAACGTAACATTTCAGAAAGTATAAATAATAGTTACGTTATTCATTGTATAAAAATGACGTTCATTTTTCTTGAATGACTTCTTTAAATCAGGAAATAACATCTGTCAGATGAGTTGATACGACGTACATTCCTTTCCTTGCTCATTCATTAAAAATTGTAGTTGAACCAAGCCAGTTTGATGTAGTTTACTGAAGTTTAATTACGTTGGCGTGTAATTCACAAAACAATTACCTATTACATTTTACACAATGTTAGAAGACAGAAGACAATTAACAGAACTATCCATCCTATTCTGGCCTGTAATTAAGGATCATAATTGGTATGAAGCGAATTGTCGCGGCGTAAAGGATTTATGGTGATTTGATGTGCATAATCATTTCTTCGATAAATCCTTTTATATCCATAAATTCTGCGGCCACAAGAAAAAAGCAATGCCGCAAAAGACCTCGCTCCCACATTGTTGCGAAATGGGTTATTTATTTACGTTTTGCTTATTTGTAATTTATATAAATCACGAAAATATAATTATGGAAACGTGAAACGAGATTGGAATAACTGTATCTACTTTGGTACTTATTAGAAGTCAATAATTTTCCCTAATAAAATAGTTTGGATTTTGGATTCAATAATTTATTACAATATAGAAGAAACAATTGCAGCTAGAATTCCCGTTACATATGGGAAGCAATTCCCCTCTTATTTTAAAAGAAATACATAGATGGAATTTACTTCAAATTTGAATTAAAATACATATTAGAAATTCGTCAGTTGTTTTATTTAATCGTCGTTGTGCGTCTTTGAATTAGAAATTACTTCCAAAAGCTTTAGTATTCTACAGAAAATTCCTTTGAATTCGTTTTGGAAATGTTATTTCAATAAGTTTTCATTACGAAAAAGTCAATTTGCAGATTCATTTACAAATATTTTTAATGGATTAATTAATTATAGTTGTGATTTAGTTTTCAAAGAAATGTCTGTCGATTTCTAAAATTTTTAAAATATTCTGAAAGTTGTGCAAATAAGTTTCGAAATTTGAACTTCATTTTTTGGTTTTTAAATATCGATAGGTACAAGTTTTTCGTTTTAATTCTTACTGCGTAGGTACCTCGAAAAATTATGCAAAAACAATTGAAATTAAAGCAGAAACTTCGACTTTTTTTATGTTTTTAAGCATCGATATTACATTTTCCTTTTTGGTTCTCACTCACCGCTTATCTCATGCTTAATTCATGTTCGTGTTTTTACTCTATTTAAAGAATTTAAAGAAGCTTCGCATTTTCAGAACAAACAACGTGTGTCCGTTCCTACTTGTATTTAATGCAGCATTTTTCTTGGCTTTTATACGAACTAGGTTAGATTAGAATCCTAATTTTGTTGTGCATTGAAGGTATTTTGTTTTTCATTGAATTTTCAACCACTAAGGAAAATCAGAGGGAAAATCCAAGAAATCACGTGGATTATTTGTGGTTTAAAGACGACCTTCTTGAACCACAACGTCGTTTCTAAATACTTCTTAAATACGTGGAAAAATATTTATTCAAACGTGCATTTCATTAGATTTTATAGCTTTTCGCAGCAAATAAAATTCCTTTGTAGATTAATAACAAAGGATTCATCCGTACAATATCACCCTATAAATAAACATTTATACATCTTCTCTCATTAGTGCGTGCTTAAAATAACGTACCATTTAATCATAAATCCGTATCCAAAGCAGGTATCTTAGCTTTTTCAATCGGTAAACCAAGAACGGAAGAACAACGCAATAAATAATAATTTATAAAGACAGCCAGGCAATTTAATTAATGTCCTTTCTAGTTGTGGTAGTCTAAAGAAAGACGATCTGAATTCCATAAATTTGTTTACTTGAAGCCAATTACTGGCTTAGTTAGTGTTTTTAAATTGCCGTACTAACACCGACGTTTTAATTATCCAATTTCCTTGAAGAATATATGACATACCGAGGTAACTTATGTACCGATACATAAATAAGGTGAACTAATTCATTTAGGTTCGTCCCACTATAATAGATACGGTATAGATTCTCTTACCTACACGCACGTTTTGAAATGGAGAAATCATGACAACAAACCAAATAAGCCGTAGGAAGTTAACGGTTCTTGGTAAACAATAGAAAGTTTCTAATACACGGGTTAAATCTTAAATGTGTATTTTTGGTACAATTGTGAATGAATATAAACATCGATTTAATTTAGACGAACACGTCAATTCAACGTTTTGAGTTAATAAATTCATTTAAAACAATGCTTATTTTATTAACTTTTGCAAAACGTTAGCGCAAGTTTATTATTTCAGTATTCCAGTAACGTAAAATGGAAATTTAAGCTCTCACTTATGCCTTTACAACCTGCCATTGCCATTTTGCGGTTAATTAAGGGACTCCTATTACAAGTAAAACCTCGCTGGTGTAAATTACATTTGTGAAATTAAGAAAGTTACGTACTTTCATAATGTCTTATGTCGTGCTTTTATTGTAGTTATATTTTTCGTTTTGTTTCCTCGGGATGGCGGTGGGCTTTTTTTTGTGTAGACGTGACAGTGACTGATTACTTCATAATTAGATTAATTAAGGACTGTGTTTTTCACGATTCTGGGGCAATTAAATGAAATATTGTGTTACGGCAGGCAAATTATATTTAAATTAAAAAAATTTAATTTCGTAAATGAATTTATAGGAGTACAGAAGTAGGTCCATAATTTTAAGAAACGACAACGTTTAAGTAGGTATTTTATATTCTGTAAAAAGAACACGGAAGAATTCTTTATTAACTAATTAAATTCAAAAAGCCAGAAAAAGATTCAGAATTACGAAATAAACAAGAAAAGCAGAAGAAATTAAGTTTTACTTTAAATTTGAATACCAGATTCTTAATTTCTTTAGTGGGTATTATTAGGACGAACAACATGGAAGCTACTTTTATTAATGAAGATTTTGTATGAAATATATTACGACAAACTGGTACAGACTGGCACAAACATACTAAATTTGGAAAATAAAAAAGAATTTTATTTAAACTATAATTATAAAAATAAGTGCTCTGTTCAAATCGGATTTATTTAATCTATTTAACTCTGAATTAAAAGATTATACGATAGTTCTGAAAGGAAATAAAAATTGAAAAATCGAATGAAAATAATAACTGTTATAAGTTATAATGAAATATTTTGGTTTTAAAGTAGAAAAAAGTCATAACTGTTTTGTTTAAAATTATAAGCACCGTGTAGGATTCGTATTGTCGTAAATGAATTTTGGCCTAGTTACCTTTTTTTTACGAATGCTTATTAAGCTTACATTTTTTCCTTGTTAATCTTTTGATTGATTGGAATTTCAGTGCAATTTTAAGCAGATGCTTAACGTTACTTTGAAACAATAATCTAAATTTAAGACTCAAGTCAGCTTAAGGTAAATTTTAAACTGGCTTAACCTAAGCTGCTCAAATTTTTATTAATTACTCAACTTTTACTCAATCTAGGAGCCATCGGTCAGTAAAAGACGATTTAAAAAAAAATTCATTACTTATTGTTTTTTTTTCAATAATTTAAAATAATTATAAAACCGTGAATTTTAATTTGAAAAAAGGATGCCAAGATAAAAACGAATCTAAAAGCAAGTATGTATTTGAATATTTTAACAACACTATCCTTCAATGTTCTGCAAATATTATTTTTGGCATTATAATTGATATTTTTGGTTATATTTGTGAATTTTCCACAGTGGCTGAAATTGAATTTCACAAATTAAAGTAAAAATGACAAAACAACGGGGTTCCTTTAGTTTCTATTAAATAAAAAGTAATTGTTGTTGTATGGGGATTATTAATACATGTTTTTTGTAAACCAATCGCCAAACTTATTTATCACTATAACTAAAAAATAAACGTAGAAAAATCCGTGTAAAACAAAAAATAAATAATGGCGATTCTTCCAATTTAACTTCCCATGTTGTTCTCGCAATAGGTATACATATTTGTAAAACGTTGATGATAACATAAATTAGTCAAAGGAATAAATACGTCTATTTATTAGTCATAGTTGAAAACACGAAGACTTCAAAGTCCGAAAAACCGTTTTTTCGAATTATTTATTAGTAATTGAAATTAGATTTAATGGTCTACAAAAGCATTGAATTTAATGGAAGTATATAGAAATATTTTTAAAACTCAGTAAGAGTAAGGAAAATGTTCGTTCGATTTTTCATGTTTGACGATGTTTGTAAGAAAATCGGAACTTTCACTTGATTGTAAATTCGGTTTATAAAAAAGGTGCTCACTTTTGTTAGACCGAGGTCAATTTCTCCTTTACCTTATTTGTTAGCAGTTTTACTTTAGATTACTTTAGATATTCTATGCATCTAAATTCATTGTTTTAGTATTATTTTTTAAATTATTTATATTAGGTTGGTAATGAAATTAAAAAAAATGGAAATTGAGTATTAGAGGGCATATTTTATCCTGTTGGGTACAAAACAGCTTATTGAATAAAATTTATTCAAATTTTGTAGGCTATTTTTCTAGTCTCTAGTTTTCCATCCTTTTATTTAAGCAAATGAAACTGTTACCTTTCAAAATTTTTATCTTAGAAGTTTGTTGCTCTGTCTCAGTTTTTACCACTTTTTGTAAAATATTTTATAAATTGCCTTTTGCAGTATAAACACAGAAAAATGAAGAGCTTGTAAATTTTCAAATTACGTTTGATATTTTCGAAACATGAAAAGGGGGAATTTCAAAAGCAAAAGCTGAAAAATGTACTTTTTTAACTTCATTTAATGTATAGTTTTTCACGATTGTTACGAAATGCTTCACTTTTGTAACATGCGAAGTATATAGGTCAGTGTTAATTAGAAACATGGCGTTCCAATTACACAAATGCATTTTAATAATTGGACTCGCGTTAATTATGTAAATTGCGAACCAGAGGAAGTGCTACTAACATGTTTGTTAAAGGACCCTTGAGACATACGACATAACAGATGTTCCTACCTACCTAATACCGTTAGTGTTGATTTCCCCATTTGCACGTTTCTGTTGGTCGGAACAGCGGTTTCTGCATTCTCACTGCGCTCTACTTCCTACTTTGTATTATACAAATTGAGGTCTGAAATAAAAAAACAAGTAAATATATTATTATCGTCATCATGACGCCTGTTCGAAGTTGTCAGTACTTCGGCTCTGCATTTGTGTAATTGATTGAACGGCAGATGTTTGAATATTTCGAAGTGAAAACTCGTTGCGTCGTTCGGAATAAATGAAGACCTGCAGATGAGAAAACTGGTGTAAAAAGATAAGTCAACCGTATCTGCATGGAGAAATCAAGGAAACGACCGAGAACTGTCGTAATACCAGTTTCCGTTGAATGCGTTCTTGAATTAATAAGTTCATCTCGAGAAGACCAGCTGGTTATTCATAATTCTCAGTGCGGTTACAAAGACAAATGGGAACATCCAGAGCAAGCGCTTCTGTATGAAGCCAACCATTGAATAGATTAACTACATCTGTATTACCATATTGAAACTTCGTTACTTCGCAATAGTCAATAAGAACAACAAATTCCAACCGTTTGAATATTGCAATGTTCCCACGTTTCTTTTTATTATTTTCAGAATTAAATTAAAATTTAAATTGGGTTTCTGGAAGATATCCAAATACCCTCCCATTGCGAAGATGATACGAATAAATTTTCAGATCCATATATTAAAGTTGGTAATTTATGTTACGACGATTTACCGAATCAAAAATTCGCGTTAAATTCTTTCTACGTAAGTGTTATAGGAAAATCGATTTTCAGTCGCAAAGCAGACACAATTGAAGCAAGTAGTAGCAAGTAGCATCCCTGATGGAATACTTCAGCACGCGCTGCCATTCATTTGAGAATCAGTAAATTCCCTTAATTAATTAACCCCTTTGAAACGGAAGCTGTCTTCCTCGAACGGAAATATTCTACTCTCGAATAAATCACAAAAACAATGAATTTCCAGATTAAATTATTTTACTTATATAGCTTGGGATTACGTTTAGGATTTAGGTTTAAAATATCCTTTTGGTTTTATTGCTTAAAAAAGTCGATTTCAGAATAAAAACAGAATTTTGTTGGATATTTTAGTCATTTCTTTGTAATTTTTTTCTACACCGAAGTTAAGTTTATGCGATGATAATCACAACAAGTAATTGCTGACTTAGTTGATTGTATAACTTTTTATTACCTAACAAGAACCTCCACTCCTGTCGCATTAATTACAGTTTTTAAAACAGTTAAATCAAGCTGGCATCCAATACTTGGAAGAGCAATATCGTAACTATTCTTACATTTTACATTTTTTTTCCAGTGGAACAAATACTTAAACTTTTCATTTGGTTTGTCTTTAGAAAAGGTTCAAATCGCCTGTTGAACTTTCAAGAATTTTGATATTTCTCCAAGTTTATAATATTAAGTCTTTGGAGTTTTTAATATCAGTTTTCAAGTTTTATCTTATTAATTTTGATTTTGCTTTCTAGGGCATTACGCACAAGTAGAGTTGAAATATAAATATTTACACGTTGTTATGAAATAATTTTTTATTTAGAAACGAAATTTTATTGCATAATATAAAACATTTTCAAAGACTGCTATTTACATTGAGGAAATCGTTTTTATTTTCTAAAGGTTTGTTGTGACAGGTTTGACATTTTATATTTCTTAGTTGGATTTTTTCATATCCGCCAATTTACTTATTACTTATTGTTTTATTGGATACCTATATTGTAAATATGTATGCAGTTCACTAAACAAAAAGAAAGTTGGTTTTTCTATTTTAGCAACTGATTGAGAAAAACCCAACTAAGAAATATAAGAAATCGTTTTTGTTTTGTAATCTTTTTTGATAAAACGGGGCTGTGCAAATTTCCAGTGCAATGCTTTCTTAAGGTTTTTAGTTCATTTTATTGAAAATGCCAATTTTAACAGTTTTCCAATATTTAGCCAAAACGGAAAAACAACTAAGAGAGAAAGAACATTTTCGTTTTTTAATCTTCTTTCATCTTTGTTAATCCTAGGAACGAAGTCTCTAGTCTTGTTCTATAGCGAACGTCAAAACCCCCGTAAAACATAAAAATAATTTATACAAACAAATACGTATTTTTCAGTGTCTCACTAATTATTTGGGTAAAAGCATATCTTCAGGAAGCCTATCTTAGCCAGTTTTACTTTCGTAATTTAGTGAAGGGAATATCTTCGGAGACTGACTCCAACCAACTTTTTCCAGAAAGCTTTACACTTAGGATGGCAACTTAGTTGCCTAAATACGTATTTGTTTGTATTAATTAATGTTAATGTATTAATAAAAGTTAATTTATTAATATTCAAGCAGTAATTGCTAAAACCGTAGACGAAGTCTTCCTGAAATAGAACTCCCAAATCTAGGTTTTAAAGTATGAAATATAAAAAATATGTATGACAAATGAAATAAACGATGCTAATTTTCTCCTTCTAAAAAGCAAAGCATTAACGTTCATTTACGTATATAACTGTTCTTAAAAGATAAAATCACTCACTCTATTGTTAATTAACCACGAAGATGCCCTTTATTTTATTCGATTCACGAAAACGTGTTCGTGGAAACAAAAGTAACAAGTTGTGCTCATTTTTTATAGCGGAAATAAATCTATGCACAGCGACGTTTTCTTAGAATTACATAAAGGCAGACATCTCTTTTGTAAATAAATTATGAACGCAATTTGCATTGGCTATCTTTTCTTTAGTCATCCTTAAACAATTCCGTCCGATACTTCCGCTCGGGTACAAAGAGAGCTCAAGGTAATCACGGAGTTGGACATCAAGTGAAGTGTAGCCAGACGTGGACAAATATATACAGAAAGACTGACAATGCACCTGCCTTCTTGCATCACGAACGAAAACCTTACATTTCACGAAGAAGAAAAAAATCGCATTTGCATATAAAACGTTAAGAACAAGTTCCTTTCAGGACGTCCAGTTTTAGACGATTCGGACGCAACCGTTCTGATCGTAAATGACGTAAATTAAACTAAAATTTATTAAGTTGGGTTTTGAAACAATTTAATCATTTTAGAATTTATAGTAGGTTATCAAGTGATCTATAAAACTGAGAAGATAGTTTTTAATTTGATCATTTGACGGTAGTGTTAAGGTATTTTCGGATTTGCTACGAGTCCATTAAAGGAGCTTCTTCATTTCTCATCGCATTAAAGCCAAAATGAATGGAAAACGTTATCTCTTTGGACAAGCAAGCGTTTTACGACTTCTGGAACGTGAACTTTACGGTATTATCTTAGTACCTATCATTACAACCATATCATTCATTCGTTACACCATAGTATTGTTCATATGCAGTTCTCACGATATATTTAAGCAAACAGATCAGAAGAACGGTTAATTCTGTTTTATTATGGTAACTTACTTGCCGATATTCATTAAATCACTTGCAGGGCGGTCTCATATTTAAGCGAAAAACTTAAGATAATTATGTCAATTATATAATATTTTTACAGCATCAATTTCTACAGAAATATAATATGATTAGAGTGAACAGGCAAATTGTGTGTTGTTTAACAACCAAGTAATTTATTATGCTCAATAAGACTATTGCTGACCCCATACTGCTTAAGGTGATGTTTTTTGCAATAGTTGCAACGTGATTTGTTGCAAAATACTAGAAACAAATTTGTTTACATATATGTACATACAAATACATGAACATGCCAACAATTAGTGTAAACCAGATCTGCCTCTACAGCTAGTGGTGTTCCTCAGGGCAACATGTTAGCTCCTTGTTTATTTATTATATTTATAAACGATATATTCAAGGCCTTAAATGTCCATCAGTTAACTCTCTTTGGGAACGATACATCAGCACTCATATCCGCTTTTGATACAGTCTCCTTAAGTATAAATAATGCAGCCTGTATATCTCGAATGGTAGATTGGTGTAGAACAGACAGAGTGGAGTTATTATAAATACGCAAAGACTAATTTTGTGGTATTCTCTGCTATCAGTTCATCATCTGATTTGAGTCTCTTGGTTAGATGGGAAAACGAGCAAGTCATTGAAGCTGTTCGAGAATGGGTGCATCTGCAGCCAAAAGAATTTTTTTCCGGAGGATACGGAAGTTGCCGGAAAGGTGGCGCCAATGCATTGGAAGGGAGGGGGACTACGTTGAAAAGTGACACTAGGTACTGTAGTTTGTTTATGTTAGTTTTCCAATAATTATGAAATTATAATTTAAATTTGAACGCACCTCGTACTTTCGATTTATATATTGAAACTGTTGGTTTAGGAATAACATTGTTATAATTAGTTGCAGGTCTAAGGATTTCGGATTTGAAGTTTGCATTTATTTAGAGCTTTTACAGAAAATCAAGGCTTAGTAGTAAAACTTCAACAATTTTTATGATTTTTTTTTTCGTTGAGGGTTAGATGTAATAAGCCCCTTATCTAATTGTCACGATCTTTTTTTTTCTAATTTTGCGAGTTTGTTCTATACTTATATCAGGAAGGGCGAGAGTTTTTGCTACAGATTAATGCCTCAAATGTTCAAAATTAATGACCAAATCTTTTAATTTAAGATGGAATTACTTATTATTTTCAGACTAGTTTGTTGTTTTAGTAATTTTAAGTGCAAATCTGTTATTTATGGATTTAATTCTTATAATTTCAAAACCTTTGAAGAACTTCATTCTTTCTTGTACGTTCCACAATCTCCTTTGTATGGAACTAAATTAACGGAATTTAATATTCAGCGCTTAAAGCGTTAAAATATCAGTTCTGAATTGATACTAATTAGATTTAGCTAATAACTCTTTTCATTTTAAATATTTCCCTTGATACCTTCACCTTCTCAGCGAGATTTTTATTTTTTCTTTTATGAATACGGCGAAAAATAATAATAAAAAAATTGTAGGTAATTCCTTCTTTTCATCATTTTGACGTTCCCATTTATATCCATTTTAGTAAAAGCAATAAATTTCAAGGCTTGAAAATATATGTAGTTGTATTGTTAGATCCTGTCTGACAAGAGAATTACAGCGAAACGGGGTAAAACTGCAGCAATAGTACGAAATTCCACCGCAGACAGCCATACCCTTGACAATAAATTGCCAATACTTGTAATTTGCATACATCTATCTCCATCAAGTTGGCAGATCCTTACGACGTCCATGAAAATGACAAAGATAGATTTATATGGGAAGTAAATGCTAAACAAAGAGTCGTATAATCGTCCAACTTAAGTACGCTTTTAACTTATTTAAAACCACAATATAAAATTATTCCACGGAAACTGGTAGGTCAGTGGGAACATTAAACTGCGGCCATTGCGGTAATTAGGGATCATTTATTTAATACTATTATCTATAAACCTCATTGAAAAGCCGTATAACTTATTAAAATAATGGTTTTGAGATTAAAATAATGTTATCGTCGACAGGTAAATTTATAAAGATTCCCATAAAGGATAATGCGCAGTCATGCCTTCGGTTTAAATTTTCTTTGACCCATATAAACATCGCCTGCTTTTAATAATTTTTCCAACGTGCTCCAAAAAAGTAAAATTTATCCTTTTCAAACGCTTTGGCGAAAGCAGGACAGGAAGACCAGACGTGCTTGCGTTGCTTTAAATTACGTTTCTACGTGTAAGTTCAACGTTTTCATTAATGTATTAGAAAGTTGGCGCTCAATTATAAATTTTATTTTATCTATCTTTGATATTAAATTGGATAAGGATACAAATTTCAATTTTAATTATGTGCATAGGAGTGAACAGTACGTATGCTAATTTAACTGAATTATTAATTAGGCAGTAATTATACTAAATATTCATTAATCCTTTCCTTACTAACGATAATTAGTGGTTAAAATATACGGAACAATAACTAAGAAACCTTCAATTAGGCGTTTATTGCGTGTTTGAAAAATTATCCATAGAATTAAGTCATAAAGCCATATTCGTTTTATTACTTAAGGCACTTTAAAGTGCTTGGTTCAGCGCTAGCGTTTTATTATTTTAAAAAATTTAAAGTTAAGGGTCGAGCGTCATTTTCCCATAAAATTTGGCCTATAAAAGTATAAAATACTAAGACGTGTTTTTTATGCCCTAACAAGCTATAAAATTCTTTTGGTTCTGTTTTCTTACTTTCCGTATTGTCGAGGTTAGGTCGTTTAGCACCTTCTATTATAAATGTAGGTACAATAGATGATATTTGAAATGTTCTATCCTTAAGAAGGAAGTCATAAAAATACCATATTGTAGGTGCGGGCCGTGTAAGAATTTCATGCAGAGGCGTACTTTTGTTATTCTTTTTGGTGTACATAGTTTTGTAATAGGGCCATGGCCATATTTAAATGACTACCGCATTTTCCGTGCTTAAATATTTTAATTAATACCATATGTGGTGTGTGAAAAGTAATAACAATTAGATGTGATGGATAGAATTTTATATTGTGAAAATTTTCTCGTGGGCGTCACGAAACGAAAATTAAATATTTATTTTACGTTAAAAAATTAACCTTGTTTGTAAAATGTGAAAAAAATGTTGTACGAAAGAGGTTTTACAATCTGAATTTAAAGATTTCCGTTTAAAAAATTAAATTTCAGTTGGAAAGAGGCTTAGAGTCAACAAATTTCTATTCAGCCGTGAAATGAAAAGTTTAAAATCTGTTACAAGTACCTATTTTGTTTGAGTAAATATGAAAATCAAACAGAAATCCATATTCAATGCAATAAGTAAAGGTAATAAGATCCTGGTTTTAAGCCTTAAAAATAACAAAACATATCTTGATTTCTTAATAACAAATAAACTAAAGGTTTTGTAGTGGAATTTATTCGTGGGATTATACAACACAAGAAGCTTTTATAGTTATTTGTATGCTAAGGCCGCGAAATTCCATTTTAGCGTACCGAGAGAAAAATTGTCGCCGAGGCCGCTTGCGGCCGAGGCAAGACAATCTCGAGGGCGCTAATCAATTTCGCGGCCGAAGTATACACAACATTTTTTGTGCAGCCGTAAAAAATACAATTATCTGTTATGTCAACTCTCATGTGTCAAATAAGTGACGTTTAGTTTAACGGCCGTTACCCTTAGTAACGGCCGCGAAATTGTATTTCGCGGCCGTTACTAAGGGTAACGGCCGTTAAAATATTTCGCGGCCGTTACTAAGGGAAAGGCCGCGAAATCGGATTTCGCGTCCTGTATTGCGTACGCGAAATGACCACTTCGCGTCCGGCTGCACAAAAAATGTATTTAGATTACATTAAATAAATAACGTATGAATATTTTGTTATATTAATAACAACTACAATTATTATTGTAAAAGACAGCCACATACTAGATGTTCATGTCAATAAGCAGTGCACTGTCAGATATCACTTACTAGGCCACTACACGTTTTATTTAATATTTACAACACCCCCTCTCAATGCATTATTTACATGAAATTGATTTAATACCCAATTCTTCTATGAATTTATGATGACTTGGTCCAAAAAGTCCTTTTGTTAGCAAATCAGCGACCATCTCTCTGCTGGGCAGGTACTTGACTTCTATGTCACCTCTGTCATAAATCTCTCTGAGATAGTGATGCCGGATGTCAATGTGTTTAGTTCGGGAATGGTAAACTTGATTTCTCATTAGCTTCTGAGCGCCCTGGTTATCGCAATATACAATTGTAGCATCTGCTTTATGTTTCAAGAAACCTATTTCCTGAAGAAATCTGCGAAGATAGACTACTTCTTTTGCAGATTGGGCTAAAGCAATATATTCAGCCTCGGTGCTGGATAATGCTATTGTCTGTTGTTTTTTAGCTTCCCAACTTATAGCAGCATTTGCAAGTAGGAAAGCAAAACCAGTATAGGATGCTCGATTGTCTATATCTGCTCCCCAGTCTGCATTGACATAGCCAAACAACTCCTTAGATGTTTTAGAGTATACCAATGCGTAATTTTTCGTACCATTTAAATACCTCATGACCCTCTTTTCTTCCATCCTAAATTTCTTTAATATGTCATTAGTATATTTTTGTTGTGATAATGTGAAAATGCCACTTGAATTCTGGTTGCATTCAATTCCTAAACAATAGTGCAAGAGACCCATATCTTTCATTCGAAAATTTCGTGACAAATTGATTTTAATGTCACTCAAAATTTCAGAATCATTAGTTGCTATGATCAAATCGTCCACGTATACTACAACAATAAGACAAATACCATTACTTTTCATTGTGTACACGCACCTGTCAAAAGATGATGATTTAAGTCCAAAATCTTGTAGCTTCTTGTCAAATTTCTTGAACCACTGCCTACCGGATTGCTTTAACCCATATATCGATCTTTTCAACATGTAGACATGATCCTCTTTTTCGGGTTCAACAAATTCTTCAGCTTGTTCCATAAAAATGGTTTCTTCGAGATCTGCGTTAATAAAAGCTGCTACTACATCTAACTGATGAACTGTAAGGCTCAGTTCGACAGATATAGCAATGACTATTCTCACTGAACTTTGTCTAGCTACAGGGGCAAATGTTTCCTCAAAGTCAATATTTGGTCTCTGTGCATAACCTTTGGCTACAATCCTGGCTCTGCGTCGATCTATTTTCCCATTTGCTCTAAACTTTGTTCTCAATACCCATCTGCAGCCAATAACATTAGCGTCTTCAGGTCTTGGTACCAAAGTCCATGCGTCGTTCTCAACGAGAGTGTCAATCTCATCTTGCATAGCTTTCCTCCATACTTGTGAATAAGGACCTTGTAAAGCTTCTTTCAGTGAAGGATTAGCAACTTCTTCAGCTATGAATTGCGCTTCTTCAATTGTTGGCGAATTAGAAGTTTGATATTTCTTTCTCGGTCTACCACGGCTTCCAGTGTGACGAATTTGTGGACGCCCACGCCCCCTCTTTGCGGATGCATTGATTTTGATAGGAATTTCAACAGAAGGATCGACGGTGTCCTTGGAGAAATCGCCAGAGTTTTCTTCAGAGGATTCAGATTTCTCTTCCTTTTTATTTAACATGTCTGTAGTTATGTCGATTTCATCGTTTTCTTCATTTTCTTCATTGACCTTCAAGTTTGTATCAAAAGTTACTTCTAAATTGTCTTCAAGGATATTATCTTCGTTAGATTGATCTTCAATGAATTTTACGTCGCGACTTTTGATCATTCTTCTCGCTGCCGGATCCCAAAGTCTATAGGCCTTGGATTCATTTGAATATCCAACAAAGATACATTCCGTTGATTTAGCGTCAAATTTACCTCTTCCTTGACTTTTATTCAAAGAAAACGCTTTGCTTCCAAAAATTTTGAAGTGAGAAACAATTGGTTTAGATTTATACCAAACTGAGTAAGGCGTCTGGTCAGTCTTCAAGCTTCTTGAAGGACATCGGTTTCGAATGTAAGAAGCCATTGAGACGGCCTCTGCCCAAAATGTATGTGGAAGTTTTGGCTCGAGCAACATACATCTCGCCATCTCTACCAACGTTCTATTCATGCGCTCAGCCACACCATTTTGTTGCGGTGTGTGAGCAACAGACCAGTGTGAAGATGGCAGCCAACGATAGCAGCTAAAAAACCGAAGATTGCCGAATACTCCAGTGGCGCCGTAACTTCATTTCAATTTAGGCAGTGCTAATATTAAGCAGTTATTAATACTTAAAGTCTGTAATAATTAATAACTGTGTAATATATAAATCACAAAAACAAAATCAGCCTACATACAGAAAAAGTAAATAGCAACTGTTGCAATTTTAGACCAAACTTAATGTGAAGGGGGAAACCGTGGGCGGTAGTTAAGAGAAAAGAAATCAAGTTATTCCCTAATTAATAATTGATCCACCTTCTAATTTACGTAGGGCCTTGAGAATTAAGCGTTTTTTAAGCTGGAGTAGGTGGTAGTCACTTATAAGCCGACAGACAGGACCTGAAGGGGGCGGCGGTTACAAATTTCGAAATTACTCGAAAACTACTCGTTGTGCCAGAATTAAATTTACACAGTACGCTTAGAATTAAGTGTACTTTAAGCTGGAGTAGGTGGCATTCACTTGCAAGCCGACAGAGGGGAGTTAGCGGGGGAAGCGATTAAAAATTTCGTAATTACTCGAAAACTACTCGTTGTGCCAGAATTAAATTTACACACGACGTTCAGAATTAAGTGTACTTTAAGCTAGAATAGGTGGCATTCACTTGCAAGCCGTCAGAGAGGAGGTAGCGGGGAAGGCGGTTACAAATTTCGAATTTATTCGAAAACTACTCGTTGTGCCAGAATTAAATTTACACAGGACGTTCAGAATTAAGTGTACTTTAAGCTAGAATAGGTGGCATTCACTTGCAAGCCGTCAGAGAGGAGGTAGCGGGGGAGGCGGTTACAAATTTCGAATTTACTCGAAAACTAGTCGTTGTGCCAGAATTAAATTTACACAGTACGCTTAGAATTAAGTGTACTTTAAGCTGGAGTAGGTGGCATTCACTTGCAAGCCGACAGAGGGGAGTTAGCGGGGGAAGCGATTAAAAATTTCGTAATTACTCGAAAACTACTCGTTGTGCCAGAATTAAATTTACACAGGACGTTCAGAATTAAGTGTACTTTAAGCTAGAATAGGTGGCATTCACTTGCAAGCCGTCAGAGAGGAGGTAGCGGGGAAGGCGGTTACAAATTTCGAATTTATTCGAAAACTACTCGTTGTGCCAGAATTAAATTTACACAGTACGCTCAGAATTAAGTGTACTTTAAGCTGCAGTAGGTGGCATTCACTTGCAAGCCGTCAGAGAGGAGGTAGCGGGGGAAGCGATTACAAATTTCGAAATTACTCGAAAACTACTCGTTGTGCCAGAATTAAATTTACACAGGACGTTCAGAATTAAGTGTACTTTAAGCTAGAATAGGTGGCATTCACTTGCAAGCCGTCAGAGAGGAGGTAGCGGGGGAGGCGGTTACAAATTTCGAATTTACTCGAAAACTACTCGTTGTGCGAGAATTAAATTTACACAGGACGTTCCGAATTAAGTGTACTTTAAGCTAGAATAGGTGGCATTCACTTGCAAGCCGTCAGAGAGGAGGTAGCGGGGGATTACGAAATTTGTAACCGCCTCCCCCTCTACCTCCTCTCTGACGGCTTGCAAGTGAATGCCACCTACTCCAACTTAAAGTGCACTTGATTCTGAATGTACTGTGTAAATTTAATTCTGGCACAACGAGTAGTTTTCGAGTAATTACGAAATTTGTAACCGGCTCCCCCGCTACCACCTCTGACGGCTTGCAAGTGAATGCCACCTACTCCAACTTAAAGTACACTTGATTCTGAATGCACTGTTTAAATTTAATTCTGGCACAACGTGTAGTTTTCGAGTAATTACGAAATTTGTAAACGCCTCCCCCGCTACCTCCTCTCTGACGGCTTGCAAGTGAATGCCACCTATTCTAGCTTAAAGTACACTTAATTCTGAACGTCCTGTGTAAATTTAAATCTGGCACAACTAGTAGTTTTCGAGTAATTACAAAATTTGTAATCGCTTCCCCCGCTAACTCCTCTCTGACGGCATGCAAGGGCATACCACCCACTCTAGCTTAAAGTACACTTAATTCTGAACGTCCTGTGTAAATTTAAATCTGGCACAACGAGTAGTTTTCGAGTAATTACAAAATTTGTAATCGCTTCCCCCGCTAACTCCTCTCTGACGGCTTGCAAGGGCATACCACCCACTCTAGCTTAAAGTACACTTAATTCTGAACGTCCTGTGTAAATTTAAATGTGGCACAACGAGTAGTTTCCGAGTAATTACGAAATTTGTAATCGCTTCCACCGCTAACTCCTCTCTGACGGCTTGCAAGTGAATGCCACCTACTCCGGCTTAAAGTACACTTAATTCTGAGCGTACTGTGTAAATTTAAATGTGGCACAACGTGTAGTTTTCGAGTAATTTCGAAATTTGTAACCCCTCCCCCGCTACCTCCTCTCTGACGGCTTGCAAGTGAATGCCACCTATTCTAGCTTAAAGTACACTTAATTCTGAACGTCCTGTGTAAATTTAAATCTGGCACAACGAGTAGTTTTCGAGTAATTACAAAATTTGTAATCGCTTCCCCCGCTAACTCCTCTCTGACGGCTTGCAAGGGCATACCACCCACTCTAGCTTAAAGTACACTTAATTTTGAACGTCCTGTGTAAATTTAAATCTGGTACAACGAGTAGTTTTCGAGTAATTACAAAATTTGTAATCGCTTCCCCCGCTAACTCCTCTCTGACGGCTTGCAAGGGCATACCACCCACTCTAGCTTAAAGTACACTTAATTCTGAACGTCCTGTGTAAATTTAAATGTGACACAACGAGTAGTTTCCGAGTAATTACGAAATTTGTAATCGCTTCCCCCGCTAACTCCTCTCTGACGGCTTGCAAGTGAATGCCACCTACTCCGGCTTAAAGTACACTTAATTCTGAGCGTACTGTGTAAATTTAAATGTGGCACAACGAGTAGTTTTCGAGTAATTTCGAAATTTGTAACCGCCTCCCCCTCTACTTCCTCTCTGACGGCTTGCAAGTGAATGCCACCTATTCTAGCTTAAAGTACACTTAATTCTGAACGTTCTGTGTAAATTTAAATCTGGCACAACGAGTAGTTTTCGAGTAATTACAAAATTTGTAATCGCTTCCCCCGCTAACTCCTCTCTGACGGCTTGCAAGGGCATACCACCCACTCTAGCTTAAAGTACACTTAATTCTGAACGTCCTGTGTAAATTTAAATGTGGCACAACGAGTAGTTTTCGAGTAATTACGAAATTTGTAATCGCCTCCCCCGCTAACTCCTCTCTGACGGCTTGCAAGTGAATGCCACCTACTCCAGCTTAAAGTACACTTAATTCTGAGCGTACTGTGTAAATTTAATTCTGGCACAACGAGTAGTTTTCGAATAAATTCGAAATTTGTAACCGCCTTCCCCGCTACCTCCTCTCTGACGGCTTGCAAGTGAATGCCACCTATTCTAGCTTAAAGTACACTTAATTCTGAACGTCCTGTGTAAATTTAATTCTGGCACAACGAGTAGTTTTCGAGTAATTACGAAATTTGTAATCGCTTCCCCCGCTAACTCCTCTCTGACGGCTTGCAAGTGAATGCCACCTACTCCGGCTTAAAGTATACTTAATTCTGAGCGTACTGTGTAAATTTAATTCTGGCACAACGAGTAGTTTTCGAATAAATTCGAAATTTGTAACCGCCTTCCCCGCTACCTCCTCTCTGACGGCTTGCAAGTGAATGCCACCTATTCTAGCTTAAAGTACACTTAATTCTGAACGTCCTGTGTAAATTTAATTCTGGCACAACGAGTAGTGTTCGAGTAATTACAAAATTTGTAATCGCTTCCTCCGCTAACTCCTCTCTGACGGCTTGCAAGGGCATGCCACCCACTCTAGCTTAAAGTACACTTAATTCTGAACGTCCTGTGTAAATTTAAATTTGGCACAACGAGTAGTTTTCGAGTAATTACGAAATTTGTAATCGCCTCCCCCGCTAACTCCTCTCTGACGGCTTGCAAGTGAATGCCACCTACCCCAGCTTAAAGTACACTTAATTCTGAGCGTACTGTGTAAATTTAATTCTGGCACAACGAGTAGTTTTCGAGTAATTTCGAAATTTGTAACCGCCTGCCCCGCTACCTCCTCGCTGACGGCTTGCAAGTGAATGCCACCTATTCTAGCTTAAAGTACACTTAATTCTGAACGTCCTGTGTAAATTTAATTCTGGCACAATAAGTAGTTTTCGAGTAATTACGAAATTTGTAATCGCTTCCCCCGCTAACTCCTCTCTGACGGCTTGCAAGTGAATTCCACCTACTCCAGCTTAAAGTACACTTAATTCTGAGCGTACTGTGTAAATTTAATTCTGGCACAACGAGTAGTTTTCGAGTAATTTCGAAATTTGTAACCGCCTGCCCCGCTACCTCCTCTCTGACGGCTTGCAAGTGAATGCCACCTATTCTAGCTTAAAGTACACTTAATTCTGAACGTCCTGTGTAAATTTAATTCTGGCACAACGAGTAGTTTTCGAGTAATTACGAAATTTGTAATCGCTTCCCCCGCTAACTCCTCTCTGACGGCTTGTAAGTGAATGCCACCTACTACAGCTTAAAGTACACTTAATTCTGAGCGTACTGTGTAAATTTAATTCTGGCACGAGTAGTTTTCGAGTAAATTCGAAATTTGTAACAGCCTCCCCCGCTACCTCCTCTCTGACGGCTTGCAAGTGAATGCCACCTATTCTATTTTAAAGTACACTTAATTCTGAACGTCCTGTGTAAATTTAATTCTGGCACAATGAGTAGTTTTCGAGTAATTACGAAATTTGTAATCGCTTCCCCCGCTAACTCCCCTCTGCCGGCTTGCAAGTGAATGCCACCTACTCCAGCTTAAAGTACACTTAATTCTAAGCGTACTGTGTAAATTTAATTCTGGCACAACGAGTAGTTTTCGAATAAATTCGAAATTTGTAACCGCCTTCCCCGCTACCTCCTCTCTGACGGCTTGCAAGTGAATGCCACCTATTCTAGCTTAAAGTACACTTAATTCTGAACGTCCTGTGTAAATTTAATTCTGGCACAACGAGTAGTTTTCGAGTAATTACAAAATTTGTAATCGCTTCCTCCGCTAACTCCTCTCTGACGGCTTGCAAGGGCATGCCACCCACTCTAGCTTAAAGTACACTTAATTCTGAACGTCCTGTGTAAATTTAAATGTGGCACAACGAGTAGTTTTCGAGTAATTACGAAATTTGTAATCGCCTCCCCCGCTAACTCCTCTCTGACGGCTTGCAAGTGAATGCCACCTACTCCAGCTTAAAGTACACTTAATTCTGAGCGTACTGTGTAAATTTAATTCTGGCACAACGAGTAGTTTTCGAGTAATTTCGAAATTTGTAACCGCCTGCCCCGCTACCTCCTCGCTGACGGCTTGCAAGTGAATGCCACCTATTCTAGCTTAAAGTACACTTAATTCTGAACGTCCTGTGTAAATTTAATTCTGGCACAATAAGTAGTTTTCGAGTAATTACGAAATTTGTAATCGCTTCCCCCGCTAACTCCTCTCTGACGGCTTGCAAGTGAATTCCACCTACTCCAGCTTAAAGTACACTTAATTCTGAGCGTACTGTGTAAATTTAATTCTGGCACAACGAGTAGTTTTCGAGTAATTTCGAAATTTGTAACCGCCTGCCCCGCTACCTCTTCTCTGACGTCTTGCAAGTGAATGCCACCTATTCTAGCTTAAAGTACACTTAATTCTGAACGTCCTGTGTAAATTTAATTCTGGCACAACGAGTAGTTTTCGAGTAATTACGAAATTTGTAATCGCTTCCCCCGCTAACTCCTCTCTGACGGCTTGTAAGTGAATGCCACCTACTACAGCTTAAAGTACACTTAATTCTGAGCGTACTGTGTAAATTTAATTCTGGCACGAGTAGTTTTCGAGTAAATTCGAAATTTGTAACAGCCTCCCCCGCTACCTCCTCTCTGACGGCTTGCAAGTGAATGCCACCTATTCTAGCTTAAAGTACACTTAATTCTGAACGTCCTGTGTAAATTTAATTCTGGCACAATGAGTAGTTTTCGAGTAATTACGAAATTTGTAATCGCTTCCCCCGCTAACTCCCCTCTGCCGGCTTGCAAGTGAATGCCACCTACTCCAGCTTAAAGTACACTTAATTCTAAGCGTACTGTGTAAATTTAATTCTGGCACAACGAGTAGTTTTCGAGTAATTTCGAAATTTGTAACCGCCGCCCCCTTCAAGTCCTCTCTGTCGGCTTATAAGTGACTACCACCTACTCCAGCTTAAAAAACGCTTAATTCTCAAGGCCCTACGTAAATTAGAAGGTGGATCAATTATTAATTAGGGAATATTTTAGGCATAAATTAATTGATCATTTAATATAGGTAGGTAGACCCTTGAAAATAAACTAAGTAAAATTATGCAATATAAAATCTAATATATAGGTAATATATAACTTACTAATTGTATATGATTACATTCTTTTTCTGATTTACTAGTAAATATAAGCAAACCCTTGAAAATAAACTAAGTGAAATTATGAGATATAAAACAATCTTTTCTGAAAAATTAACTCAATTCTCTTTTAAAAATAAAAACATTTCGGCTAGATTTATTATTGTTGGGTAATTTATTAAAATCGTTAAACCCTCTAAAGAATAAAGTATTCATAGTTCCATGCAAGTTAGTTTTGCCAATGTATATATTATTTTTGTTCCTTGTCTCATATGCATGTATATCACTGTTGAATTTTATAAAATCTCTCAAGTAAACTGGAAGCTGATTATTAACTATTTTATAAATAAATACTAATGTGCTAAATTTTAAACTAGGTATTACTTATGTTCAACCACTGTAGCATGTCTAACATGAGATTGATTGGAGTATATTTAGGATAATTTAAAATTATACGCATTGCCTTGTTTTGCATTTTTTGGAGACTTGTAATTGACGTTTTATCCATCATATACAGCAGCGAAGAGCAGTAAAGAAAGTGCGGCTCTATTATAGTATTGTATACAATTAATTTAGTTGGCGTAGACAAGTTTTTCGATACTCTAGAGAAGAAGTATAGTTTTTTTGAAAGTTTCTTATTAATATACTACTAATGTATACATCCTGAGTTTTGGCCAGCCTTGCGTTTTTAGGAAAGTATAAGGACTTCTCATTAGTTTTTGGGGTTCATTTTTGTATCGTTTGCTTAATTTTACAAATCGGTTATTTTGTTTATTTAACAAAAATTGAAATTAATTACCTTTAGCTTTTAGTCGTATTTTACAACTTATATGTTTCAATTATATTTATAATTATCAAATTCAATTGGATTCTAGTGCTGATAATTTATAGCTTCTTGATTTTGTTAAATAAATTTAATGTCGATCCCTAAAACGTTTAATATTCTTAAATCAAACGTGTCGAAAAATGCAGTACCAAATAAATCTAGAAGATTTCAATTTCCTATATATTGTCATAATGTCCGTTTTATTTATTAATTTTAATATACTAATTAAATTTGCCTTAACGAAACCGTAAACACGATAGTTATTTACATAGGAAGGGAAGTAAATGAGATTTTGGATTTACTCTGTCGAGGATAGAAGATTGTCTACAATCATGCGAGATCAACCTATGTACTACAATATGATTTCCAATACCATATACACTGCCACACAATCACACAATGTTTAAATATTGTTTAACATTAATTTTCACTAAATTAATTTAGCAAAAACAAAAATAATCGTTGCCTATGCTTGGGTTGTAAAGTAGTTGTTACTTCCCTAGGGAAGTAAGTTCACACTTACTCCTCTACTATAATGATAAATGATAACTCAGAAACCGATGGTAAAATCAATTGACCTCCTTCAATGATCAAATGTTCCATAGTATATGCAACTCAACAAATCGGTGCTGCAAAAGAATTATAGTTTCTGAGAAACTTTATAAGTTTACTGAATTCTATTAAGAATTTAAATGCGATTAGAAAACCTCTTTTTGCTTTTTTGTGCACCAGAACCATTTATCATAATTAATTTGGTAACCAAATTTTAACCGGATCTATTTTAATAGGAAAAAAGATGTTTATAAATGTTGTTTGTGCGGTGTAAACTGGCTTAGTTGGGTTCATTTGAGATACTTCTAGCTGATCGTGGGAACGTGCGCCTGTGGAATTCTATCCGTTACATATCCAGAATAAAATTCTTTATTCAAGTGTATCTTCAGCCCTGTTTCGTGGCATTGATATGGATTCCTCGTTCTTATTATTAGCTAGGATTACACCGACGTTCGAAAAGAGTTTTAATTTCCAAATAAAAACCACGCCCAAAGTTTTTGACAGCGAAACTTTTTGCACTTATTTTTATATTTTTAATTTGCACAACAAAGTTTCGAACGAAGGCGTGGATTTGACATAATAAAACAAGGGGAAACGAGATCAGTAAAGCGATTTCAGTTTGCTTAGGAATATTAACCGGGAACCCCTGGGATTTTTAAATAGGGTAACAGCCACCGATCCTGTGGTTCCTTTAAATGAATGACTTTTGTTGTTTGTACGTTATGTTCGGTAAATTACACAAATCGATGAAATTGGGAAATTCATTCGCTGATTAAGCTGTACATTTTTACAAGCTTGTGTAGCGTTTTTGCCAGTGATTTGAGTTGGTATTTTTAATTATTGAACACCAGAAAATTACACCGTGAGATGCAGGGATTCGTTTTTGGGTGCTAAATTCGTTAAGTGAAAAATGGGAAAGGTATTAAATAGTTAGAAATTATCGGTTTCCTTCTAAATGAAAGACAAAGTGGGACGGTAAACTTTTACTTAAGCGTCTTAATTAAGGTAGCTTAAAACAGATAATTAAATGGGAGCGCCATTTACAGGTCACAGATCTCGAAATAACTAGTAATTTGAGAAATTTTTATCTGTCACTTTGAAATTCGATGGTGATTATTATAATTGTTTCTAATAAAAAAACGCGAAATTTAAGTATTCTCTTATTGCTTCCTAACACGTTTGAAACCTTCAACTTTTCCTATGGGGCCAATAAAACCCAGATATAATTCTTTATTCTTTTTATAATCTTTCCTTTGATAAGGTACAAATAAGTGTTTAAAACTAACAAGTTCAAGAAAGTAAGATTAATTTCCTTTTTTTGAAAAATTAGGAAGTAATGAGTTGAAACATTTTATTTTGACTTTCAAATACGATTTAATTCGTATCTTATACTTTACCTTTGAGATTAATATAAAGGCTCAAATTCAAATAAAAATTTCTAGGAAAAATTAAAATGAGTTTTCTGTTTCAGGAAATTGGAAGATAAATTCTTTCTTCACAAAGAAGTTGAACTTGGTTTTAACCTTAAAAATTTCATTTTTCCTGACGAAGACTTAACTTTTATTCATGAGGGCTATGATAACTTGAAACTTACTTCAACTTAATTAAAGAAAAAATTGGTTTTAAAGAAAACTGTAAGCACGAATAAAGTAAATATTTACTTACCCTAAGCGTTTTTCTCCCATTATTTTCACTTGTTAATTTCTCAGACAAACAAAATAGTATTTTATGTATCTAGGACGAAAAGTAAGTCTTTAAGGTCTGAGCAAGTTGTTTACGGCCGAGGCGGGTAGCCGAGGCCGTAATTACTTGCGAGTACCTTAAAGACACTTTTCGTCTGAGGTACATACATAATTTTATGTCATACTGTTTCTAAAGTTGTTAAATTATTAAAAGAAATCTCCAGCAATTTGTAGCAGTATTAGTTTTAAGTAACTAATCTAAGGCGCAACAATTCGTATCTCGTAGCAACGAGCATTTATAAAGTGACTTCTAGGACTTTAAAATGATACTAGCACTTTAAAGTGTCACTTTTTGTTCTATAAATCGTCCAAAAAACGTTGCTTTAGAAACGAGTATGACATAAATATTATTTTAATTTTTTTTATTTAGATCAGTGTATTGAGTTGGAGAAAAACCCTTTAAAAACCTTGCAAATAAGCAAAAATAAACATGCGTTTTACTTAAAAAAAAAAAGAAATCTTGGTGTAATATTAATACATGCCATGAAAAGGGAAGTGTTTAAATATTCTGTCAAGGAAAGTAGGTTATACCACCATGAATATTCATTGTAAAATTTGTTGTTTTAAGTGAAACTTTTGTTTAATTGCCTGCTTAATGAATTTCTGTTAAATTTCGCGAGCACATAAAAATGAGTGTAATTTATGCGTTGCCTGATGTTCATTATTACTCTGTAGAAAAAAGCTTACTTAGAATTTTAAAAAGGCAAACATTATTATTCTGAAGAACATATAAATAGTCTTGGGTATTGAGTGTCTTTTAAGAGTTTTGGCGAATCAGTTTTCTTTTTTAATAACTCATTTCTAGTCAGTATGGAGTATATTAAAGGTTCAAGATGATACACTTAGCTTTCGAAAAAATATACTGCATTTCAGTACGTTATGAAAATGCATTTGCTTTGCAAGCATTTGCTAAATAATCATTTCATCTGTTGAACAAAGCAGTTTTAAACATTGATTCGATTGTTAATGTTTCAGTTTTCAGGAGAAATTGTTACTACAAGTCTTTCATTTACAATAAGATGAAAGTTTTCCTGCTTGCCTAACTGGAAAAGAACGATGTAGGATGCGTACAACGAAGTTTATTCATTCTAACTAATTTTTTTGTGAAATTTATTGAAGAAGTTAAGAAGTATATTTTCTAATAGATTTAATTAAAAGTAGAACCATTAGTAAGAACTGAAATCATAGTCACGAAACGTTTTCTGGCACTTGACAAATTTTTAAATGAAAAGAAGTATTATTCGAAAACCAATATTTATTTCATTCGAAAACGGCTAGCTATTATTTTCACATTGTGTAGTGAGCTTTTTCCCGAGATATCTCCCGGTACTTACTATTCACACTGGGAGTTATAAGAATGCAGAATATGTCCACCGCAGAAATTCTCTAGCTTTGTCTGGAGAATAGAAATTGTCACTGGGGAATAAAGAGACGAGAGCAACTTTTTCGCAAATTTTGCATTAAATCAATACGTAGGAACAGCCGGAATTCAATTTGCATACTCCTACAGCATTTGATTTGTGAAACTGTGCTACGGAAAAATCTGTTGACGCGATATCGGTCGCCGTTGTTGTATGTAACTATGCGGAAATGCATGTGCGAAATATGTGCTGCATACGTATAATTTGAAAACATTGTATTGTCTGTAATAGCTGTTCATTAAACTGAACTGGAATGCAATAACTGAGTATTGTGTCGGCCGTTTCTATGGTTGGAATTTATGTAAGACGCGAACTTAACAGAATTTTCTTTATTTGAATTCAGAATGCTAGAGATTCAATCACAAGTGAAATGTGATAAAGGATTTGAAAGTCTGTAAAATTTTAAGTAAATTTCGCCTCGTAAAATAGGAAATGTCCGTGTGTAAACTCAGAACTAGACTTGGGACATTAATGAATAACAGTGACTGCTCAAGAGTAATAAGCTAATAACGTATCAAAATCTCATCAATTTTTCAGTTATCCAAGTGCATCAGCTTTAACAAATTAAAGCAGAAGATATAGAAATATTACGTGATTTTATATAATTTGTCATTTTTGGGGTGCGATTTTGTCTTCTTTCAGTTCAATTTTTTTTTTACTTTATTTCAGAATGCCAAGAATTTTGGTTTGATTGGAAATCTGTTTTTCTACCTCAGATTCACATTTTGTCAACTCGAGATCTTTTACTTTATTTCAAAATGTCAAATTTTTGGCTTGATTTGATTTTTTTTCTACTTCAGATTCAGATTTTGTATTCTTCGAATTCGGAGTTTTTACTTCATTTCACAATGCTAACGATTTTTGGCTTGAGACTTTTTCTGCCTCAGATTGAGATTTTATCGTCCTCGAATTCAGATTTTTTATTTTGTTTCAGAATGTCAAGAATTTGTGGTTTGATTCGAGACTTTTGCAGATTAGGAGTTTATCTTCCTCGAATTCAGTTTTCTACTTTATTTCAAAATGTTGGTTTGACTGATTTTTTCTACCTCAGATTCGGTTTTTGGCTTCCGGATTAAAGATTTTTTTATTCTGTTTCAGAATGTCAACGATTTTTGGTTCGATATAAGATTCTTTCTAGTTCAGATTGATATTTTGTCTTCCTCGAGTTCAGTTTTTCTTTTTGCTTTATTTCAGAACTTTAAGAATTTTTGGTTTAATTTGAGATCTTTTCTATTCCAAGTTCAGATTTTGCTTTCTTCGAATTCAGACGTTTTACTTTATTTCTGAATGTAAACGATTTTTCCAGAAGCAACTATTGCTTTTGTTACTGAGCAATGAAGAGCAAAATTTAGGTTAATTTTTTGCTTTTTCTGCATACGAAGTGTTCTGAATTTTAAACTGTGTTTGCATTCTGCAAACATAGATTCGTAAAAAAACTGACCTTAAAATAAATTCAATTAATAAATTACTAAATTTGAACCCTAAGAACATTGTAAGGATGACTTACTTTATTGTGTCGAAAATTTGCATTAAAATAAACATATGCTGGTTACAAAATCAATGATGGAATATACTTTCAAACTGTGAATACATGAATATTCTTAAAGCTTAATAAAACAGCTGATTGAAGGTTATTTTCTGTATCAAGTCATCAGTATAAATTTTACAAGGCAAGCAAGTGTTTAAAAATACATTTTATAACATCAGAAAATATTAAAATTATTCTCGTTTTACTCTTTGTTTTGCTAATAATAATTTTATCGTTATGAGGATGGTAGAACCATAAAAACTTAAATTTTCGTCCTTTCTTTCAGTAAAAATAATCGGCTGGTTAAAAATGTAACTACTCCTAAAAAGAAAATAAAAAGGTTGTAAATAACTAAGTACAACTACCTTGGCTACTGAATTAGAAAGTGACTCTGTGGGTGTAGTTGTAAGAGTAAAACTGTAATTTTTTTATCGGGAGTAGTAATCATTTTGTAATTTTGTTGTTATTTCGAGAAAAAATCAAAATAGAAAACGTCCTAGAATACGATTAAACGGTCAAGAGGAAGGAACGCGCCTTGACCGAAAACAATATGTAAACATAAGAACGAACCAACCTTTTTATTTAAATTTAGTACATCAAGATCTCGAATGAACTTCGCGTGCAAATTGAAATTTCGAAGCATAAACACGACTTGCAAGCTAATTATAAATAGCGTACGAGCGATAATTATTTCAGTGTAGTCGAGTGAAACTCGTTTTTAGTATGAAATACGCGAACAGCTCAATTCACCTTTTAAATCACTGGAAAATCTAATCCTTTTGCTTAAAATGTCATTTAATCTCAAACGATCTAAAAGGTACGGAAGACGGGTTTCCTTAGCAGTATCGCAAGTTCTCTTCTCATTCAAGACTAATTAAACTGCAGAAATTATTTAGAATAGTCTTGTTTACAATTTCCTCTGTAGCAAATATGGACAAATTTCGTATTTGTTCTAGCCAGATTGTAAACACTGTGTTACGTCTTCTACTTGAAATTGCTTCCGCCGTTCTTGTTAGAAATCCTGCGTCGAGGCTCGGCTTCAAGCTACTGCTGACCCACCCACCCCTCGAGATAAGTTCTGCAGATAATTTACTCATCCGACCGTAAAAAACTGTAGCTTAACCTAACCAGACCGTTTTTTCTTTTGTTAGATATACAAAGCCACACGTGCTTGAAACTGGACTCGAAAGGAATTCTTTCTATACAGGGTGTTCCGTATCGTTATGTTCAAATTTTGGGAGCATAAAATAGACTTAATTCCAAGACTAAAAAACACAAAAGTGGTAGGTCGATCTTTATTCGTTCTGAAGTTACAGGCCTTTAAAATTATAAATCATAAATAATCTAGGTAGCCATGCAACAGGACCAACACCACCAACCACCAATCGATCGTGGATAATTATTGTTGTTCTGGGCCTGGCGTAATCCAGGATTGATGCACGAGGATCTGCTCCATGTCAATTGATGATGATGATGATGAAATTCCGGACTGCAATTCCGAAATGTGCTGGTGCACCATCCATATGCAACCACATGTCTCTTCTTATGATCAGTCATAGTCACCTTGATTTTCAAAACTTATTTATTTCAATTACGAGAAAACAAGCGTAAAATAAGAATTGTCACTTAATCTATCGGCATACGAGCACAAGCTTGTATTCAGTAAGCAGAAGGGCATTTTGAAAATATTATTAATTAAAAATTTCTGAAATAAGATAAGTTTTTAGTTGGTTTACGAACTTAGATCTGATTATTTATGGTCTATAATTTCAAAGGCCTGTAACTTCAGAACGACTAAAGATCGACCTACCACTTTTGTGTTTTTTAGTCTTGGAATTAAGTCTATTTTATGCTCCCAAAATTTGAACATAACGATAAGGAACACCCTGTATACCTACATGTTTTGTTTTAAGAGCACTAGAAAGGTTCAGGAAAATTGAATTTTCTTGACTAAATATTTATTATAGGAATTTATGAAAAAGGAGAGGTTCATTAAATGTCTTCGAAACTCATTTGAAAATATCGTGATCAAGTTGTTACATTGAAAAATTTTGCTGACAAATCAAACAATACATGAGATTATTGGTAGATACTTAAATTTAATGCAATGACGCATGTTTTCCCGTAATGCGAATAAAAAATTGGAACATGTACATTCCAAAAAAATATTTGGTAAATTAAGTTCCCGGAAAACTCCGGAGTGCTTAGGAGTTGCTTACACTTTTTAGAAATAAATCGGGTCAACTCCAGGGAGACTAAAACTTTACGAATTTGTTAAACTTTATGTCTCATAGTAGTCACTTTTCTTGTATGAAAAATTCAAAAATACAGAATATTTGCAAGTAATTCGTTGCGGTATAATTTCGATTTGGATTTTCTTGTAGTTGTTTGTGGTTTTACTCCATGGCCTCAGTACGATCTATAATTAATTTAATTTAAATCAATTATGTACTTATGTTGCTAAGACACAGCTATGTTTAACCGACAACAATTTTTAAAAATCGGATAAATATTACCAAAATTTCCTAGCAATTTCTTAGAAATACATATTTAAGTTTCGTCAAAAAGAATTTCCGACTTCGAAATTGGCCAATTTAAATCAAATTGATACGCACTTTTTATAGCTAATTTCTCTAACCTTAGCTATTTTCTCTTAATTTTTAGATTGTTCCTAATTTTCTAGAATTTATTTGCATTTTTTCAGAACTATTTGGAACAAATCAGCACAAGCAAACATTCAAGAATATATAAGAGTAATAAACACGCTTTGGGCAAATGTCGATGCAATTGCCTAACGTTCTCAAACACTTTAAATTGTGCTTCCGGTGACGCTTTCAGTTGTCAAAAATAATTCCGGGAGACCGTAGGAAATGTAGAATTTATAGAACATGCGTTTCGCAAAAAATAAACAAAAAATATTTCAGATATTCCTTGTTTGATAATTTTTTATCGACCACAAGATTCTGGATTTTCCGGAGTATTTTGGGGATTTTCAGAAAATTTAGCTTAGATTTATCCGGGCTACTTCAGAATTTATAGAAGTTTATAAAACACGACAACCCCCTTTTTTACATTTTACTTATAACAAATGTTTATGATTTTTTTTTAAATTTCGTTCCCCGTGCTGTACTTTAACAGAATTCGGGGAACTCCATACTATCAAATTTCTAAGAAGTGTACTTTTTTTTATAAGCCCGTACAAAGTTTTGAATTTTTTTTTGTTTTTGGAATTTTTTGAAAGTCTAGACATCCGGGAAAAATAAAAATCCATATAAATTTATAAAATACGGTAAACATAATTGCATAAAAAATGTTCCCTCAAAAAACATTTGCAAACATAGGACGAATTTTGATTTGTTAATTTTTTTAACCGTCGGGAAAAATTAAATATTTTTTGGCAGCTTCAATAGAATTTAAAGTACATAAATAAAAAGCTTATAAAATATCGTAAATACTATTCACAAATACCTACAAATTTAGAATTTGCTTATTTGTCACTTTTTATACTAAAATTCAAGATTTTCCTTTATTATTATTCGATTATTGTTACTTATTTATTGTTTGACCTTTTTTTTTAAATCCGTGCACATTTAAAAATTCAGACGGAAATTTGGAACTCGTTTAGAAAATTAAATATAACGTGCGTTCAAAAATGTGTGTCGTCAAGTTGGCGGTGTCAAATTGTCACGTATGTCGTGGATTATTATGTACATTGCATAGCTTGGACAAACTGATGTGCGAAATCTGCTTTACCGGCCATTCTGAACATCTAATTTCGTGGTTATAGTTGTTGTTGATGATTTTAATTTCGTTAAAAGTTCTGTTCAGAACTAAATTTGAGTTTTTTCTTATAAAATGGTGTTAACTACAGAACAAAAAGCCTTCCTCGTTGAGAGTTATTTTCGAAATGGTTCTAAAATTGACGGTCGTTTGGTGTGGCGAAAATCCGCATGAATTAGTCGAGACTACATTGCATCCTGACAAAATTGGTGTTTGGGCGGCAATTAGCCAGAGAAGAATAATTGGTCCAATATTTTTTGAAGGTAAGTAAATATTTAATGCATTGCGACTATTAGGAAAGTAAAATTTTATAAATTGTTTTAAGGCACTTCGACGGCTGAACGTTATCGCCAACAGATCTTGGAACCATTTTTCCGTGAATTACATGGTGATGAGTTACAAGTGGGCTACTTCCAACAGGATGGGGCTACTCCGCATTGTACACGTGAAACACTGGAACTACTGCGTGAATTTTTTGATAATCGAATAATAAGTCGTAATACTGAAAACGAGTACCCTCCAAGATCGGGCGATATTACTCCATGTGATTTCTTTTTGTGGCCTTACCTTAAAAACACTATATTTCGTACTCCAATTAACGATTTGGAAGAGTTCAAGGAGAAAATTAGAGAAAGAATTAACGAGATTAATAATACATCACAAATGCTCAGCTATGTGTCACAGTCGACGAATTTTAAAATGTTATAATAATAATAATAATAATAATAGAGATTTATTGCCCAACAGATAAAATCCATTTACAGCGCAAACATTGAACAATAGTACACGATACTTAATACTAGTACATAAACTTAACTTAAATGAGGAAGGTGGTGGACATTTTACCCATGTGTTATAATAATACAACCAATTTTAGGTAATAAAGTCTATTTGAAATGTCAAATTTTTTTAATTAAAAAGTGGGGTTACGTTGTGCTACTGTAACATATTATGAACGACATACTTGAAAACAAATTTTCAAAGGGAACTTGACCCCACACATTTTTGAACTCCCTTTAGGTACATACACATTTTCAAACCATTTTAGGCACACTTACAGAACTGTTAAAATTACTTCCTGTATTTTTTAAAATTCATTTGAGAAGAATTTTATTTTTATTTGCAGATTTTATAGTGCAAAAAGTAAATTAAAGAAAAATCTGAATTTTTTCTTTCTTATTATTCGAATTTGGAGTTTTTTGATGTTTTCTAACTTGATATTTGGTTGCTCATTCTAGTCGGTCATAATTTCTGAATGTTGTTATTATGATATTAAAAAACTTCAAAGATTCTGGTGTATAAAACTTGCTCCAGCGTTTGATTTGATTTGTTTTGCATTTTGTGCTTATATAATTTTTTGCCCAAATTTTTAGATCTATTTTCTCCCAGAAATTTTTATACGAATGTCCTTTAATGTCAAAATTAATAAGAAAAATACCAAATGAAGATACGAACGGTGAGCAAATCGAAAAAAAACTATTTCTTGGTGAAATATTAGTTTGAAAGATTAAAGAGGCCATCAGTCTTATAAGTTTATATAGGTATTTATAAATAAAATCCATTACCGTAATGAACCAATAACGCTGTTTCTTTCAATATACCTGAAAATGTGAAACATTCGATCGTTTTCGATTTTACTATGAGGAAAAGCGTGGATATCATCTGTAATAGAAAGAGGATAACTGCGTTTTGTACTTAAGACACGAGTATCGCCTACGCGAAGCCCTGCTCCAGGCAATGCACTGCGACATTCCTCGCCGCCATCGCGTTTTCAAAGCCACGATTACCGCAAATATGAAACTGTGGTAAGAATCCAGTGAAGAGCACTTTGTACCAAGGCATGCGTTCAGTTTTAATTTAGACCCACCCTTACTGAAAATTTTAATCTAGCAACATTCGCAGTGAATTTCCGTCTTATAAAAGATTAAAAGACGATTTTATTCTCGGACGCTTTCACATGGAATTCTAACGGAAACTTCCAAGAACTGAAATGCGTAAATGTTATATGTAATTGTGGCTTCTTTTCTAAATCACGGTAAACTTTGCGGGGCCATAAATTTATCTTCATAATGGAGAAAGTTCTCTTCTGTTAGATTACAAAGGAACGATATGTGCAGTTAAAGCTGATGGACTTGTCTAACTGTCGAACTCACTAAATACTAAAAAAGGTTTGAAAACTTTTCTGAAGTTTTTCGAATATAAGGATAACGAACTGAAAATGGAGGTTTTACGAGGATCTCGACGAGTGTTACCTAAAATGTTCTTTGAATTATTAACACTCAGCGGTCCTTGACTTTTTAGTTTTAGTACCAAAATAAGGGTTTTAGTACTCCGCGAGCTTCTATGAACAACCATTACTAATCAGAAACCTGGAGTAAAAAAAATCGAAGTACCTATATACGATAGATAGTACACCTTTAACTAGAATTCAAGCAGATGTACGATTTGCATTCCATTGCCTTTATCTCGTAGGACAGGTTGTTAATTTAAAATTCATAAAAATTAAGAAACTTGTCTGGAATAGTAGTCGCGCAGTAACGTGCAGCTCGTAAAAGACGCACATCACCGTTACTACCATGTAAAAGGAAAGAGTTGGTAACTACTGCAATAAATATGCGAAAAAGTTTTAGTACGTATGTGTTTAGTTTAACTATGCAGACACTCTGGAATCTTGCCGATCACAGAAATATCTACTTTTTTTAATATCCCCCGTGATTTTATAAAATTACTGCAATTGTTTGTAACGAGGTGAAACTTCACGAATAAAAGAAGTATGCATAGTAAAAAGACAAAATGATATTTAAAAAATAAAACGCTACAAGTTTACAATAAACAGCAGTAGTGAAAAGTTTACAGACGATGCAGTTTAATGAGGTTTTGGAAAAGTAATTGGTTAATGTTGCAGAAATTGTATTAAGGGTTGCTTTTTTACATATTAATGTTATTAATACACCTACTATGCTATTTAACAAACATTTTCTGTATTAACAACGGAAAATAACTGACATTTATTAAGGGACGGTCAAACCTTGGCTTAAGAAGGCTTAAATTAGGGCTTCGCTAGCAAGTCGTAATTTATTTAAGTCGTCTTTAGCTTAAACTTGCACTGAAATAGCGAACTCAAGAGATGAAAAAATCAGGCTTAAATAAGTATATGGACTTGTAAACTTCTTATTGTATATGTGACATACTACTGACATGACATTTGGAATTAATGGTAGATAGCACCGGGCCCATCACGCCAGTAGGTGGCGATTAAATCTTGAAAGTGAGATTAAAACTTAGTGAATGACAAAACAATTTTAAACTGAAATGTTTTAAGTAGTAAGTAAGTAGATTTATTTAGCACATTCGCTACAATTATTACAGCTATACACATTAAGATACAATTAAATTACAGGCTTTTAGTTACTTGTGTTACTAGTTACAGTGAAATGTTTAGCTTGTCAAACATTATTTATTGATTTACCAGTGCTTTTATTGTTTTTATTGTTTTCAAAGCCACCTTATTTACTTCTTACCTTATAATTGGAGCAAAATTGTATTTTCTTATTTTCTCTTAGCCGTAAGTTTGATTGTATTTATCGCAGATTTTAATTAGGTACATGAATAAATTACTTATTAATACTAGCAATAAATGGTACCATGGTACCAATATGGTTACATTTGAAAAGATTGTGTTTTGTCACAAAATCCATTTGGATGAGCTTTATTTGCTCATAAATCACATAATTTAGTATTTTCGATGGGATTTCGATTTTTCTAGTATTACACGGCTCAATTAGAATAAATCGGAACAGTCATGGTCCACTTAAATAGAAAATTAAAGATTAAATTAAAATAAATTTTGAAGACTGAAATATCGCTTATGTGGTATTACTGGATTCAGATAAGTATGCAGAATTCAAAAATGCATTAATATATAGGGTGTTCCATTTGAAAATCAAAAGTTAGTGTCACTTCCGGTGAACCTGGAAGCGGAAAAAAAATTTAATACAGCAAAAAATGAAGTTTGTTAAGTACATAGGATGTTCCAAATTTCAACCATTTATCTTGAAAACTAAAGGAAAAAAGTGGGGAGTACTATGATCTTGTTACACCCGGTATACGCTGTGACGTGCCCACGTTAGAAGTGCGTTCTTGTACATATAAATATCTTGAATATGGTTTCGTATTTCTTCTTCGGAGGTCTTCTTTAAGTATTTTTCAGGCAAAACCATGCGGTATCTACTTTGTCGTACAGTTTTCCAAAATATCTCAATACGAAGTGTCTTCAGTAAATTAAAATAATCTCATTTAATAAATAACCATACAAAAGTAATGTGGAAGATTTTAAATAAAATTATTATTTTGTTAGGAATATGAATATAATTTGAAAAATTTGTGAAGAAAAATATGTCGGGATTTGAACCACTGATATTCGACGTTATACTTCAACTCCCTATCTGAATTCAGTTTGTGTTCGAATTTATTGTTTTGGTAACTATAAAATTCAACGCTCAGTTTTAATATCTATAGTACCTAAATCATCATATATTTGTACTCTTTTATCGCCTATGTTTTAACTTAGTTTGAGCTTGAAAATATCTCATTAGATTGCTTACATGTTTTATATATGTATTTCACTTTCGTTTGCTCCATTTTATAAAGTGTTTTTATACGCTGTAATAGAATATTATGTTTATTTCAAGTTAGATAATAGCTATTAAGACAACAAGTGTTTTATAGAAGGTTTAAAAATCAAGGTCGTAGTTCAAATCCGAGCGAACGAAGTGAGTCGAGGATTTGATAGACCGAGATTTTTAAACTGTAAAACACGAGTTGCCTTCAAGATTTTTTCTAACACTAATATCTTTCAATAATATATTATTAGAAATTTTAATGAATTATTATTTGAGACGCGCCACAATACACAAAATGCTAGGCAACGACGTATTTTTATAGAGAAAAGCGTATTTTAAAGGCCTATAAAATACGTTGTCATTAGTGGAGTAACGTTAGGCAAAAATAGGGCGTTATCTCGGAACCGGTCAAAACTACTCCGATTTGAATGATTTTTTTTTTAAAACGTCGTAAATATAAAACATTACAACCTTTATAGGTTAAAAGTTGACGCTCGTTTTTCATTAATAAATGTATTAACGTTATACAGGGTGCTCCATAAGTAATGGGACACATACCAACAATAGATTCCTTAGGCTAAAATATTACGATTTACCTAACATTACCTTAGTCCAAAAGTTAATATTTAGGGATAAAGGAAGGTATGGTGTGGCGAATTAAAACACTGTAGATATGATTCTTTTAATTACTTTTATTCAAAGATGTTTCTTACATAAGAGCTCTTGAGTAACTAACTTAACAAATCTAAAAACTGGTGTTGTTGGTTTTGTGTATTTAAAAAATAGAAACAGATCGCCCTATTATTTGGCGTCTACAACGAACGTGCCACAAAGTATAAACATTGAACAAAAGAAGGCTGTGTTTTTAATCGTTCGATGCGTTCTAAAAATAACTTCATATTCTCGGATATTAACGTATACATTTTTGAATAAACCAACACACCCCCTCAAAAATGTATGAGGTTATATTCGCTATTTTACGGGGAGTTTAACGACTGATGATCCAACATTTGTTGCAAGGGTTAGGGAAAAAACCCCACAAAAAACCTAACCAGACCATAAACAATTTACAAATGAATAAAAATTTATCATAGAATTTGTTCTTCTATTTCTCTTGTAGTCCCATCTTCTCCCTCAATTCCTTGAATTGATGTGGTTGTAGAGATTTTGTCAGTAGGTCAGCCTCCTGATGACCTGTAGGCAAATATTTCAAACAGACAGTTTTGTTCTCTACTTGCTCTCGTGTGAAATGGTATTTAATGTCGATATGTTTAGAACGTTTATGACTAACTGGATTATTTGCCAGTGCTATACAACTTTGGTTGTCTTCATACAATGTTATTGGTTCTGACATATTGACATTAATACTGACTAACAAAGATTTAATCCATAAGGCCTCCTTTACTGCCTCAAAAACAGCCATGTATTCGGCCTCCGTTGATGACGCAGCAACTGAATTTTGTCGTCGTGTGATCCATGTCACTGTACAATTTTCAAATA
The DNA here is from genome assembly GCA_963082815.1 of Melanotus villosus. Classification (NCBI taxonomy): domain Eukaryota; kingdom Metazoa; phylum Arthropoda; class Insecta; order Coleoptera; family Elateridae; genus Melanotus; species Melanotus villosus. Next base: position 409,901 of record OY720421.1, on the reverse strand, counting down.
ATTTAAATAAACAACCTGTTGTACTTCGACGATCCAATTCATTATTTGCCCAGTCCGCATCAACATACCCTGTTAATTTTTTATCGTAATTATCATTTCGCTTATACACCAATTTCATTGTAATCGTTCCTTTTACATATCTTAATACCCGCTTTAAGCATAACCATAGTTCTTTATTGCATTTATTTTGATATCTACTTAGTAGATTTACAGCGGTACATAAGTCTGGACGTGTACATAGCATCGCGTACATTAAACAGCCGATGACATTTCGACAGGGTGCATCATAACTATCGTCTGAATTTAATGCTGAATAGTTTAATTTCACAGGCAACGGTGTACTGACAGGGTTGCATTCAGACATATTGAATTTTTCTAGTATTGATTTTAAATATGTGGTTTGATCAAGTAAAATTTCTGAATTTGTCCTTTTAATTCTAATTCCCAGAAAAAATTTAATTTCTTTTAAATCAATCATTTCAAATTGTTTCATTAAAAACTTCTTAAAATTATTCATTGTATTTATGTCTTTAGTGGCGATGACTAAATCATCCACATATAAAATTACATAGATGTTTTTATGAACATGACCTCTGTCTAATAAATATAGACAATTATCTGCTGATGAATTTACAAATCCTCTTTCAATTAAGTTTTTATTAAAACACTCATACCAGCACCGAGCTGACTGCTTTAAGCCGTATAAGGATTTATTTAATTTACACACTACATTATTTGTCCGAACTGCAACACCGTCAGGCACCCTCATATAAATATCTTCCTTCAATATCCCATTGAGGAATGCTGTTTTTACATCCATTTGATGGATTAACAGTTCAAATTGATTTGCCAATGCAAGCACGCACCTAAAAGTACCAATTCGCGCGACCGGCGCGAATGTTTCGTCATAATCTAATGATTTTCTTTGGCTAAAACCGCGCGCTACTAAGCGAGCTTTATATTTTACCAAATTTCCATCACTATCAGCTTTTATTGTAAACACCCATTTACAGTCGACAATTTTAATATTGCTTGACTTTTGTACCAACGTCCACGTTTTATTCCGCTCTAATGATTCTAACTCATCTTTCATAGCTTTCTCCCATTCTGTTCTAAATGCATTTTTCTCTACGTCTTGATAACATTTTGGAATATCATTTACAAAAATCTGATCACCTATCAAATAATTATTTATATCAAAATCATGGTCTTTATACGATATTATTGGTTTACTTTTCAACCTTTGACTCCTTCTCACATCCTGCACACTATTTAATTTCCTCACTTTATTAGTAGAGGTACACGGATTTTCAGTATCACTATCTGAGCTCATACTGATTTGATCAGGGACGTCCTTTATTGAGGACGTTTGACCTTGAGTGCAATTTTCAGGGACACCTTTATTATTAAGGGTTTGTTCGCACTTTTTATTATCCGTTTGGCTAGGTGTGATTTTACCTACAGATTCATTATCAGCAGCACCCCCTGCTGAAATATTATCTGCACCTATTGGTGCATTTACATCTGTATTTATTTCGCTATTTATTTCGCAACCAATTTTGACCATGTCATCAAGTTCTTGTCTTGATGTTTTATATGTAATTTCATCAAAAATTACATCTCGTGCAACTATGAATTTTCCCGTTTCCGGATTAAAAATTTTATATCCATTTGGCACATAACCCACGAGAATCCCTTTAGACGATTTACTATCGAATTTACTTTTTCTCGTTTTATTATGCACATACGCGGTGCAACCAAATATTTTTAAAATACCTAATTTTGGCTTTCTTTTGTGCCACATCTCATATGGTGTCTTATTTAATTTAACCGCTTTTGTTGGTGACCTGTTTACTAAATATGCTGCAGTTAAGACTGCCTCGTCCCAGAAGCGTTTATCTAAATTTGCACTGTGCACCATTGCACGTGCCTTTTCCGTTAAAGTTCGATTCATACGTTCCGCTATTCCGTTTTGTTGCGGAGTGTATGGCACCGTGAGATGGTATGTTATTCCGTTTTGTTTACAGTATTCCTTCATTTCGCCAGATAAATACTCTCTACCATTATCACAATACAAATTAACCAATTTTGTATTAAAATGAGCTTTACTTTTAGCAACATAATCTTTAAAACAAGCAAATACCTCTGATTTATTAGTCATTAGATAAGTTACTGTATAATGAGTATATTCATCGATAAAATTCACAAAATAATTCTTTTCATCTATTGTAGTTGGTGTAATTGGCCCACACACATCTGAATGAACCACAAATAATGGCCTTTGTATATACTGTTTATCTTTTATCCTGGCGAAAGGAAGACGTACTTGTTTTCCTTTAATACAAGCTTCGCATAATGAATCAATAGGACTTATATCCTTTAAACAGATATTATCACAGGCTAATTCATTTACTTTAATTTTACAAAACTTTTCTTTACTTATGTGGCCCAAACGCTCATGCCACATTTTATTTTTATCAACAATATTAGCCTTAGCCACGTGGCCCGCAGCCCGTGCTTTATTGTGCGCATTTTGTACTATTAATTCTATAGCATACAAATTATTTATGCGCTTACCTTTTATAACTGTCGTGTCCCCTTTTCTGACCTCCACTTGGCCAGTTTCAGTGAACACAACCGACATTCCAGCCTCCTGGATGCGCCTTACAGAGATAAGATTGGTCGGTACACTTCTGCTGTAGAGGACATCCCTCAGCTCGCCGTCGTAGCCAAGGGAAGTGGTGACTTTTATCCTGCCGATATGTGTCGCCTCGATTACCGTCCCCTTTTTCGCCACAGTTATGCGAATTGGCTCCGCCAGCTGTTCGCATTCGGTGTAATAACTTAAGTCATTTATGATGTGCTCTGTCGCACCAGAGTCCAGCATAAAACGCCACGATGAATCGTATTCGTTATTCGGATTTTCATTTTGCATCATAAAGATAAAAGATTCATCACTAACTGCTGTCGATGCACTAGCTTCATGATTTCCTCTTTTCTTGTATTGTTTATCTTGCACCTTTAAACTTTGTTTATAAAAATAGCAATCACGTTTAACATGATTATTCCGCCCACAATGGAAGCATTTTTTCAATTGCTTATTTTTAAACATAAGCTTATGATTAAACTTTCCTTTCTTCTTTCGATTTTCATTTGCATTTGTGGCGCGGAAATGAAGGGCTTTCATACTCGTATCAGCACTTTCCCGCACTAGATACTCTTCATGTTCCAATAGCATTATTTTCACAAATGCTTGCGTGAGTCTTTCATCTGGCATGGTTTTAATTGCAGCTTTAACTGGCGCATAACTCGGTGGTAATGAGTTTAGTGTGTACCACACTTTAGTTGTTTCGCTCACTTCCATACCGCAAGCAGCCAAATCGCGTACCATTTCGTCAATTTCTATCATATGTTTTTTTAGCGACGTGCCCGGTTTAAGTTTGCAATTAAACAGCCGATCCTGAAGACATAGCTGTGTAGACACCTTTTTACAGGCGTAAAGACCGTCAAACTTCTCCAGAATTTGTCGAGCCGTCGCACGACCCGGCGGTACTTGCGATATTACCGAATCATCTAGGTACTCGATTAATGTCCCTCTGGCAAATCTTTCCCATTTTATCCACTCTTCAGTGCATGGTGTTGGTGGATCTTCATTTAGCACTTTACTAGCACCTTCTTGTTCAATAATTTCTTGAAGTCTGAATTTCCACATTAAATAGTTTTCACCATTGAACAATTTTAGATTTCGCTTTAATGAAGTTAATGAGCCACTCGCCATCGTTATTTTTTATTTTTAAAAACTAATTTTTATTTTTAAAATCTAATTTTTCTTTTTAAAAACTACTTAGCGTTGCACATGCACATCAATCACATTTGCAAATTCACTCACAATCACACGCGGTGTCTGGGCCCATAACCTAAAGGAAGGTATGGTGTGGCGAATTAAAACACTGTAGATATGATTCTTTTAATTACTTTTATTCAAAGATGTTTCTTACATAAGAGCTCTTGAGTAACTAACTTAACAAATCTAAAAACTGGTGTTGTTGGTTTTGTGTATTTAAAAAATAGAAACAGATCGCCCTATTATTTGGCGTCTACAACGAACGTGCCACAAAGTATAAACATTGAACAAAAGAAGGCTGTGTTTTTAATCGTTCGATGCGTTCTAAAAATAACTTCATATTCTCGGATATTAACGTATACATTTTTGAATAAACCAACAAGGGAGATACAGGGTGTCAAAGTGGAAATTTGAAGTTTAATTTTTTGCTGTAATTTCTGAAGTTTTCGCAATATTTCTATGAAAATTGGGGAAACTACCTCTTTTGGGACGGGAAATAATAATCCGTCCTCAATTTTAATGTAGCTCTTAAAATAACCTTATTTTTGCTACACCTATACCCTATATTTCTGTAGCAAACATAAGGTTCTTTTAGGAGCTACATTAAAATTGAGGGCGGATTATCGTTTCTCGTCGCAATAAAGGTAGTTTCCCCAATTTTCATAAAAATATTTCGAAAACTTTTGAAATTACAGCAAAACATTAAGATTAAAATTTCGACTTTGACACCCTGTATCTCCATAAATATTAACTTTTGGACTAAGGTAATTTTGGGTAAATCGTAATATTTTGGCCTCACGAATCTACTGTTGGTCTTTGTCCTATTACTTATGGAGCACCCTGTATAAAATAAATAAATTTATTAATGAAAAATGAGCGTCAACTTTTAACCCATAAAGGTTGTAATGTTTTATATTTACAACGTTTTAAAAAAAATATCATTAAAATCGGAGCAGTTTCGACCGGTTCCGAGATAAAAACCTAAGATTACTCCACTACATTAACGACGTATTTTATAGAGAAAGCATATTTTAAAGGCAACATAACAAGTGAGCTCTTATGCACCATACAAACAGTATAAGATATTAGTGTTAGAAAAACAAAATATTCGTTCAGTATAAATTCGAAATTCTCCAACATTACTGAAAATAACACAATTTAATGTTTTCGCTAGCGTTTTGCATAAACAATAACTGCAACGAAATGTTTACTTACTGTTTCCAGCTTGGATTTTGCGAGTGAGTTTTCCTACTTGACATTTAGTTTCATACGTGTGGCATTTGTTTTCGTTTATTGTACACATTTCGTATTCGAATTTTGTAACTTTTAGAAATCGTATTATGTAAATCCTGTCCAAAGTGCAGGATAAGAGATATTAAACTAGATTATGATTATTTCATGTTTGTAACTGCAAATTTATAACAGCACTTACTCGTGGGCAATAATAATTTGTCATGCTGTGTTGTAGTGACCGTATATCTGAATTAAACTTACTTGGGCTTGGGCGTAAGTTACAAACTAACTTAAGATGAATGTTATTCATTAAAGGTCTGCTAATAACAAAGGGGGTTTTCTTAAATCCGGTTATACTCGTATAAAAACAAAACAATAAACTTATTTAAAATTTAAGCTTGTTTAACTCAAAATTTGCCTTACATTAAATTTTTTTGATTTACACTATGCTTAAATTTTTAATAATTTTGGTGCAAAGGTTCTTAGATGTCTTGCCATTGTTATATTGAGGAAGTCATCAAGTTGTTTACCATTAAAAGCCTTGGCCTACATTAACTTCCTTCGTATTAACTTTGCTCATTTATTTTTAATTATTATATATAAATTGTTCAGCTTCTACATCAATAATACGTGTATGCTTAAAATAATAGTTGTAAAACTATTTCATGTAAATGTCCAAATATTACCGCTACTGTTTTACACCCATTTTAGAAAGTTTTAGTAAATCGATTTTATTGCTGTTTACATTAAATAACCTTGTCCTTGTAGGTAGCTGGTACGTATTGTTAAAAATGCAATATAACGATCTGTAACAAATTCAATTTAAAACGTAGCAGTGGTAGGAGTTCACAAAAAAGGTTACCTTGAAGATTTTCTGATTTAATTTGTTCTTCGATTTACGAATTACATCCTTGTAATAATTCCCGAAACTGAAAGTAAGGATGACTATCGTTTGTGAATAAAATAGCAATTTGTTTCTTGTATGAAGCGATCGTCTTCTGCACGATAAACCTTGAATGTTTAAAATACCTTCTGCGATTTCGAAATAACGAGTCCTCTTTAAATATTTTATCTGTGAAATTGATACTGTTGAGGCTTTGGTGGTTTTAGGCTTTGGATAAACTTTAACATTTCAAAATTTTTACATAAAATGTGTATTGTGCAAATTCGTACTTGGATAAAAGCTAACAAAATAAAGCAAGAACATTTAGTCAATTAAATTAATTACACATTCAATTACAATGGATTTATTAAGATCAAAGTTAGGCAAATCAAATAACTGTGAGTATTGAAGTTTGAAAATTTGCAGCGGAAATTTTGAGACGTTTAAAAAAGCTTGAAGAGTACCTATCTATAACACAATTTTAATTCACAATTTTTCCTTTTTTTTTTTGAGCAAGCTGGTAAAATTTCTAACAATGTGGTACGTTGTTTTATTCCTGAAGTACATATTTCATATTTATAGTGCCGTTAATTAAGGTTAATAGTTTTTCTTTCTTTCTTTCTTTCTCTTTTACCCTCTTATACCTTTACAGTATTGAGGGGGACGGACACGCCGAGCCGCAGAGCGGTCACCTATCCAAGTTCTGGTCAAGCACCAAGCAGGCTCTTGCTTAACTTTGTATATTTCAGTACTACGTGCACTCCCACTTGAGTCCCACTCTGCTGTACTGCCGGTTTTTATTGGTATTACCTTTTTATTTTAACAGGGATTAATATTCTACGGCCTAAGGTTATATTTTTGAAAGCGTATTTTCTTATGTTTAAGGTTTTAATTAGGTAAATTAAGTGCTTCTTCGAATTTAGTTGTGAGAAATTCTTTCGAGTCTTGAATCTTTGCAGTTTTCATTTTTTGCATTCGAGCTTCTGTTAAATTAGCGTACCCAAACCTATTGATTTAAAGCAAAAAAGGCACTAATATTTTTAGTTCACACACATTTCGAATTGACGTCTTTACGAGGTTTATATTAAAGCTGATTCATGGTATATCAGGTTAACTTTTAACTGATTCAACAGCAGAATCCATAAAAGCTTTTCATTTTTATTTTTTAGGTTTATGTGGGTAAAAATGTGCCGAATAAAATAAAAATAAATAAAATAAAACAACAAAAAATTAGTTATTTAAGCTACAAGGAATGTAAGGACGTATTAACATTCGAGGTAGGCGATACGAGCCGAGGCGAAGCCAAGGCTCGTCGCCTGCCGAAAATGTTAATAGTCCATACAATCCGTGTTGGTTATTATATTTTTTTCGCTTAGCAAGTAGTTTAAAAGAACAATCTAATATTATTTGCAAAGTATGAATTATTATTTTGTGACAGTTTTTGTGGGAACTATGCCTCCTATACTTGGCAACGTAAAAAAATCAATATAATAACAGTGGTAACAATGACAACGGTAAACTTACATTTCTGTTATCTGTTCATTATTTTCCTAGGAACGTAAGTGACACTACATATTAAGTTCCGTCGTCAAGGGTAACTAGAACCCGAATGTTATTAACCACTTAACAGTCACTGTTGCCATGGATGTAAGGCTTCCTTATTTTGCTGGTAGCGAAAAAAAACATTAGTCAAAATGTTCCATGATAAATTCTAAGCTTAAAGTGAATAGTATCAGATTTAATAGAAAGTATTTTGCATTTCTTGTATTTTTATAGAAGCTTATAAAATTCATTTAATATAGAATTATTATTTTGAGTAAAATATCTTTCTAAATATTTAAGATAAAGTATGGATTAAAAAACTAACCTATTGTCTTTTCAAATTTTAATGCATAACTTCATTTCCTTATTTACTCTTCTATTTAAGTTTACACCTTTACATTCTTGAATTATTCAGTCAAAACTATCTTTCCATCAATTTCTTATTCTTCAGTATTTTTACATCTTCCGCCATTCTATCTTTGCGTTGGTTCCATTTATTCTTTCTCTCACCCATCATCGATGCTTTCTAAATTACATATTGGTCATTCGAATATCAAAATCATAAATCGCAATTATTCAGAAGATCATTTTCGTATAGTATTTGCAATGTCTATAATTCCTTACCGGAGTTTTTAAAAACACTCACATTGGGTTCTTTCAGACGCCATCTGATTGGTATTCTTACTGAAGGTCAAACATAATATAATATTTCTCAAAACTTTATTATTTCACATCTTTATGTAATTTGTTTTAATTTTATAGTGTGTTTAAGATCAGACATAATGTTTTTCAAAACTTTATTATTTCACATCTTCATGTAATTTCTTTTAATTTTATATTGTTTGTAGCTGCACATGTTTTACTTTAAATTTTATTTTTAGTTATTTTCAGGGTATTATTATATATAATTTAATAATGAAGGGTTGAGTGGAAGAGCAGACCTTGTTGAAATGTATTATTTATTTCTTCATGGTTCTGAACTTCGCCCTTTTGATGGAGATAATGTATAGATAGTTACCTTTTTGTTTCTTATTTCATTTTATGTTCTTTAGTCTTCCATCAATAAATGGCCATTATTATTATTATTATTATTAAAAACCCTGTAAAAAAATCAGAAAAATTAATTAAGAAAAACAAATGTGTATTTCGGCAATTAAGTTGACATCCTCAGTGTTAAGCTTTCCTGCCAGTCTCTGAAGATATTTTTTTCACCATGGCTGAGACAGACCTCTTGAAGATAATGCTTCACCAAATCTTTAGAGAGAATTTTATTATTATTTTTACGTACATTTCTGTTGTATAAAAGCTTTTTAGAAACCCATGAAGCGTAACTTAAAGCACTAGAAATTATTCAAAGATTAAGGATAGTTAGGAAAAGCTTGAATTCCAAAGGTTGGTTTGTTTAAATGTATAATACGTTTGCATTTTTAAAGTATTTTGTTGTTGGAGTTTTAAATTTCAGGACGTTGATTTAAAATTCACTATTTTGACGCAAATTAAATTGACCTTCCACATGAGGAATGCGATTTTGGTAATAGTTATGCAGATATAAAATTACAATTAGTAATTCCAGGTTTTGGTTATTTTTGTAATTAGTTGAAGCATAAGAATTTGCAGTTAGGCGTTGAGAAGTCAAAAAGTCGTATTTGTTTGTACAAAGACTAACCTATAGTCTGTCACAATCTTAGAAAAAGGTACAGGCGTTTATCGAGCAAGTTAGTTGGTCTTCGTTCAGTTTCATAGTTTCTTCTATCACGTCATCCTTTTTTAACAAAACTTCTTTCTAAGATTGATGAGGACTGTAAGAACCTTTTAAATTTTACATTTCTAATTCTAAGTCCTACAAGGTATAAAACTATAATTTGAAAATTAACAAGCGTTTTCCATTTTTCAGTTAAATAATTCAATAATCCGGACCAATTAAATTATAGGAAAATTTCGAAATTCAATTGTTATAACGCTTTTCGGCTGGCAAAATGAATGGAGCGATACTTTTAAGGAAAATTGTAGTGCTATAGAAATACAAATTGCCGCAGTTGCTAAAACGAGCACAATTCATACGTTACCTTTCCCACCCATAAAACACCTGGATTGTAGCAACACCGCGATTTAGCAGACTTCCCGACAGCAGCCAACAAACAATGAATGAATGCATTATAAAATGTAATACGTTTCCTGTTGTGCATTTCCTGAGAACATCTCGGCTTTTATTTAATGATCCCTCAACTAGAATACGAAAGGTGCTTCCTCGCGAGCATTATTATTATTATCACAATATTCATTCACGTTTCATGTTTCATAAATTTAGACCGATCGAGCAAGCACGTCGGTTCCTGAATGAAAACTCCAAAAGGGGGAAAACATGAAGTTTATTGGAATGTGAAAACGAAAGGTGCACAAGAGTTTTTCAATATGAGAGTGCGGTTTTCGGCTTTTTGCAGTGCCTTTTCATTAACCGAACTGTGATCATGTTTGCTTTTCTCCACTACCATCGGTGGAATTTCAAATGAAGCAATTTTCACTGCCTCGTACGATCCCCATCCAAGCGAACTAGTTCGTCAGAAAAATACGGGGCTAATCGGGCTACGTAAATGAGTAAAGTTGCCTGTACTGTAATTATCAAAGTTTGCTTGTACGGCACTACATTGTAACTAAACTCCCTGTTTTAAACAAATTGAAAACACGGATTGTATTTAAGCTATTTAAGTTTTTGTTTGTTCGAAAGCAGAGCTGCCTAATTTTCTCGTAAATTATAAAAGCAAAAGCGACAGTATTTAAATAAAACATTTTAACTGAGTTATGATAACCTGTGAGAAAGTAACTTCGAGTTCGAATCTTTCACTTTGCACAGCACGAAAGAACTCGATAATAAATGGGCCGTAAAAACACAATAAGCGCTGGAAATAAAATGTGTTCGCTTTCTGTTTTGCACCAAACATTATGAATAATTTGATGTTTCTTTATTTCCTTTATTTGTCACGCATGGTTAAGTCGCCTTTTTAGAATTAGAATGGAGGACATTAAATAAATCAGACAAACCTATTTCTTACGTACGTAAATAAGGTGTAAAAATCCTGACAAACTTTATTGCTAAAGTAGTGACAGTGGTTTATGTTTATGTATTTCGGTTCTGAAGACATTTAAATGTCTATTCATAACGGTAATCAGAACAGATCTAGTTCATAACTTCCAGAAATGTCTGTGTCCGTTAAGTTAGTGCGCAACCTTAATTTGATTGTGGGAACGAAAGCTACAGTTTTAGATTTTTCATCATAGGCATGAAATTGTAACTTTTAATATTAAAAAATCTAGAATTTGAAATTGAATTTTATGTTTGTTAGGGTAAAATCAGTTTAATATTAGTAAATTTCGAGCAGTACGATTTTTCCGAACAAATTCGGTATTTCAAAATGTTTGAAATCGTTCAACCTCCGTAGGTAACTAATACAAATAAAATCGAATTGAAAATGTTTGGAATTGTAAATGCTTAAACTTAAAATTTTTATTTTGCCCGCAAGTCAAGGACTTTTAGTTTAAATTTTTAAGGATCCACTGCTGCGGCAAAACAGTATTAAAAATGGTTTTCATATTTAAAATTCAAGAATTGTAGATTCACATCTAGAACCTTAAGTCTTAACCAGTGGGGAAATTATATTTTGAACTTAAAAATAAAAATACGACAGTTTTTAGATTTTGAAATTTTGTCGTCAGAGTAAAATACAGACAATGGATTTAACGATAATATTTAATTTAAATAAGTTTGTACCAACCAAGAAATACCAGACGTTTGGTAACCAAATTTTTCTTAAAGCACGTTTTCTGATTTTAATAACTTCGTTTTCGTATATCTATTAATCTTGACGTGAACACACAATTTTCTAATTACATCTCAATTTTTCAGGCCCTGATTTTCAGGAAAATTGCTTTGATGTAATGACGAAACCATAAGCGCATCGAAAAATTATAAACCGAATTCTGCATTTTTTATAGTTCACAACACTGCTTTGAATCATGACTTCATGACATATCAAACAAATGTATTTTCTTAATTTTTAGGTTCTTCGGTATTAATTAACTAATTTCGTATTTCTTGTTCCAGGTAAGCCTTGTTCATCTAATAATGCCGATTTTAGTCCCTCCAAGTAAGTTTTATAAAAGTATAAAGACCCATTTTTATTTATTTTTATTAAAGTCCGACGTAAGTAACCGTGATTAAATCTAAAACATGGTAAATAAACAAGTTAATGAGAATCGTTTACGTAACTACCAAATAACTAAACTGGTTAAAATTTAGGAATTTCCAAACTAATGGCTGTTCATGTATTTTTGAAAAATAGCTTGTTTGTTTACGACTTACAAATACTAAGACAATTAATACTAAATGGAGTCTTTTACCGTAACAAAAAATTACAAATCGCTGAAACTACAACATAACTTAAAGTAAATAAACTTAGCAGTGAAGTGTTATCGTCTAGAAAAAAATATTTAGAAAAGTTAAGGTCGCCATTTATTATTTTTATGAAGGTTAACTCGGCAATGTGCTTTAATTGTAACAGATTTAAGTTCCTTACTATTAAACGTCCGTAAATAATGAGCGGCGGGTTTTTAACTGAAAGCTGATATACATACCTGTAGAATTAGGATTTGAAAAATTCTTTTCTAATGTTTATTAAACGATATTTTTAAAGGAAGCCTTTAAATTTAGAAAAATACAAATTTATCTGTTTTATAAATCGCAACTCTTGTTTGCTGTAGTAAAGGGTTTTATTTAATTTAAGAACGACATGTAAATAAATATAAATTTTAAAATTTCGTTAGTTTCTCAAATCACTGAACCTTTTATCTTTCAAATTTGCTGCTGTCCTTTGGAATTTTATTGTATGTACTGAATTTATATTGCGCGCTTCAGTCGTATTTCACGTTTCCCTCTTTAGTATTGCATTTTGAATTTGCAGTTTCATCACTTCGGAATTGCTTTAGCAATTTAATGTTTGCTTTCGAATAAAAGATTCGAATGTGCACTGTATAAAATTTAACGTCTCTAATAAATAGAAGAGCCGAACTTAATTTAAGCGAAAAGAAAAATGAAGTTTTCTGTAGTACGTAGGATTTATTTTATTTTATTTGGTGCGAGTCGTTCTCTCGAAGCAGTCAAGATTGTTTATGAAAGTCATTGTATTCCTATCGTCTGATTTTCAATTTTCAAATTGACTTCAGATGAGATTCCTGTCGCTGTTTATTGGATTCGCTTCGTTTGACTACTTTGCAATTTAAACACTGACCTTGACGGTTTCGATTTCAAATTGATCTCGATTAAAAGCGTTTCGAAGCGTATTTAACGCGAATTTCCATAAGTTTTAACAAGTTTTTATTTAGTATGCGAAATCATAAACAAAAATCCGGTACTCCCAATTCGCAACGCTGATGCATCAATCAAATACGTATATCTGCACGTTTTCTATTTTCATTTCATGAATAGCAGGCTATCACCGATATTATTTGTTAAATCCAGTGATACGTCGCAACTCAATTTATTGTCTGCAAATTTCAATCAAATCAAAAATTAATTTACATACATATTTCCTATTGAAATGTTTCATGCTGCAATAATTCGAGCGGACAATACGAATTTTCTAAAAAATATTACACGTTTCTAGATCGTTATCGGGGACAGTGATGTGTTCCATTTATTCGCAGACTTAATAATAGGTACGCATATTTTAAGGTGTGTTCCGCAACAATTCATCTCAATTTTTTTCCTTTATTACTCCAGATAGATCTGACGTAATATAGAAGTTACTTTCGTGTCAAAGTGAAATTTCTCAGGGCAATTTGTACACGTGAAACGTTAAATTTTGGGAGCATTTTGCAACACGAATACTTTAGTTAATATTATACTAAAGCTTACGATTAGTAACTGTAATATATTATAAATAAAAGTAAATCATGTCAGACTTAAATGTTTATTTCATAATCTGCATGAACCGTGTTATTAAACTAAACAGTAGTGAAAGTCACTTTAAAAGAGGTTTATTCAAACGGTTTGTGTTGTTAAAAAAAAAACACGAGCTTTGTTACATTTTCCATATCGGTAGTTTTAGTAATATTGCTTTTTATAGATGATATGGCTAACAGGCTAACCTTTTGGTAGAACGTTTGTGGCTCGTTGCCGATCACTATTAAATTAACCAGTGTAATGAAATTAATATTTGCCGTGGAATGGAAATAAATAAAAAGCAACTGATATTTCATGTAGTTTATAATTAATTATAGCATCGGAGTGATACTTGGCCACTTCAATTTAGAGTGATTTTATTGCATGAAAATTTTCATTATCGCAAAGTCAGACACATATCAATCGAACCAAATTAAATCGTATTTTGGTATAAAATTGCCAACTTCCCGAGTTTTTGGAGATATAGTTTTTACATGAAACTTAACTCTGCGTTTTAGTTTTTTCAATGTATTTTGGGATTTTCTATATGCAGAATTTTCATAATTCGTTATAATACATACATATATCAATGACTATTTTTTAAAGTAAATTTTCGTATGAATTACGAAATAGAGAGATTAGTACATATTTCTTAGGCCTATCGCCGGAGTGATCGAGTGATAAGGGTGCTCGACTACAGTGTGGACAGTCTTGGGTTCAAATCTCAGTCGGATGCTCGGCGGGTGGACTACGCAGCCACTGAAAATAATTGGAAACTGAAACACAGTGGTGGATTAGGGAAGGTGGCGGTTGACAAAGGCGTGGTGTTTACTACGTCACCCCCGTACGCATAGGTATGAAAGCGACTTATAGGAGGCCTTAATTCTCCACGTGCCAATACCTTTATCTAGATTAACTTTTTATATTTTTTTAAGATCATATTACATCTCGACTCGGTCAGTTCCAAATATCCTTCGTTGTGCTAACTTTGCTTTTATCCACATACAACAAAAATCATGACTTGGTTTTGATTCTGTTTCGCGACAGTTATTAAACCTTCAGCTACAGCTTTAAAGTTATCATTTGCCATGTATAGTACGACACTTACACCCAGGTACAAACACCATCTTGATTTGCCACTTCCATACATCTTTGAAACTTGAACCCCCTATAGCCTAAAAATACCCTACACTGCCCAAAATAGCGTTGAATCTTTCGTGTCATACTTGAATATCAGCTGAATCTTTATTATTATCCTGTTTGTACTACCCAAGAAAATTCCAACAGAAGATGTTTAGTTGAATCTTCATTGCAGGCTTATTCAAAACTCCTTATAATAAAAGAGGAAAGGGCCGCTATTCTCACTACTATGGCAAATCAAATTTTCTGGGATACATTCCAAACCGCGTTCCTCGTGATCATATTTTAAAAATTGAAGGTGAAATAATTTCACTTGTCAAATCATCGGACCTCTCACAGGATACCCAACCCTGCCTGATTTTCCTGAGTCTAAACTCTGTATGGCGTCGCATTGCATCGCACTTGCAATACTATAGTTTTTCTCATGCACAGTTTAGCCAAACATTTTTCAAGGAATTTGCAGGAAAATCCTCCTGACATATCTTCAACTCTGTTCACTATGTAAACCTCACTTATTGACACTTTCGCTACACGTTACTTCTTTGTTTACTAGGACCCCTATTTATACATGAAGCAACAGTTATCATTAAGCAATTGTTGCTTCTCTTTTTGAGTTATTATTCTACAAATTGGAATTGGAAGGAGGCCCCAGTCTCATTTTTTAACAACTAATCAAGTTGGAGAAATATTTGACTTCCACAGTACTTTTATTGTCTCTTCCATGACAAATTCCACAGAAATGTCACAGGTATTGGTATAGGTATAGGTTCTCCTTTTTCTCCGAATATTTTTATGAAATCATTCGAGACAACCTTGAGGTTTTTCGAATTATGAAATAATGTCTAATTTTGTTATGAGTATGCCACCCCCATCAATTTGGGCCCATGGAAAACATACACCTTGTTGTCTAAAACATTTATTGCAAACTTAGAATATAGAGCCTACATGCCAGATCTTATCATCATCCAGTATATCAACTTTTTGGTATAAATTCTGTCGTTTACAGTCCTGTCCTAGTCTCTCAACTCTCAATTAAACTAGTCTCGATAATCTTGTTAAGGATGGTTTCAAATGAGGGATGTTAAAAAGTTATTTACACCCCCATACACACGAATAGACCCTCAAAGACGTATGTAACCCAGATTACAGTCTTTTCATGTTACGTTTACAAAGTCAAACCATCTTTGAACTTCTTTCAAAGATAACAGAAATAATTCCGTCACCAAAGGATAAGCCCCAGCCCATGCAATCAGAATGTATTTAGAACAGACTTTTTTTGTAATCTGTTGTCATTGAACAACATCATAAAGCAGGGCATCATGTTTAACGAATTAACTATTTTTCCTTAAACCTTTCTGTTTTCCTGATCGTAAATTCTGTGAAGCATTGAAATCATCAAAAATATCCGCCGTCTTCTCCAACATGCGCTGTTTTCCCCTTTTTTTTCTAGAAGTGTGTTACAGAGTCATTTATTTGCTGCTAAAAAAGTTTTGCGTCTGGTATGCTGGACATGTTGAGCTTACTGACCCCTTTTAGTCCTATTGTGGCTCCTAATGAAGCCCCTTATGGTAGTGGCGAAATGTTGAGTTCTTATGCTTCAAGAATGTCATGATCGCCCTGTCTCAACGTGTCGTTTCAGTTTTATAATCTTTATAAATCCTCAAAAACTTTTTAAACAAGTGAAGCCTATATCACAATATCAAATCGTTACATCAAATTTGGGATTCTGCGCATTCGAAATGTTTTAGTAGTGATACACGTGGTTTGTAACCTAACTTTTCAACCCGCTGTACTAAATCTTCAATTTGCTTTCCCATAGAAATATTCTAATTCATACAATATACACTTGCGTGCATAGAAATCGGCCCACTGTAAACTTTTGACTGTAACTATATATTTTTTAGAAACTATTCATCCGATCAAAAAAAATATATGTTGTTTGAAAGGCAATTTAACATGCTTTAATATGAGTTAAATTTTATTAAAATGTATGTCGGCTTCTTAGGCTTAACATAGTGAAATTAATACATGAAACAAATTAACTTTTTTTATTACGAAAAGAAGTATGGTTATTGACAATTATCTAAATTAACACTTAATTTTTAATAATGGGTATGACCCCCTCTTGCCCTAATAACATCTCTCATACGATTAGGCATAGATCAAATCAAGTTCGCTATTGTTTCTTGTGGGATGTTAAGCCGCTCTGATTCTACTGCAACAATAAGCTCTGGGATCGAGGTTGGGGCACGGAGACTAGCCCGAATTCTTCGTTTTAGCTCATCCCATAAATGTTCGATCGGGTTTAGGTCGGTACTGCATGCTGGCCACTCCATAACCCGAAAACCGACTTCTGTAATGTAATCTTGCGCGATTCTTGCGGTGTGCGGCCTCGCATTGTCATGCATAAAAAGAAATTCGTCTCCAATGTAGTCGACGTAAGGTACCACATGAACTCCTAGATGTACCTAGCACCCGTTAAACCTCCTCTCCCGTGACCACGGTCGCCCCTACGGATGAAAGCAGGGTCGGTTTGTGCTCCCATAGAAATTTCACGCCAGATCATGCGGGAACCACCTCCATAAGCAATCCGCTCTTCAATGCAGCATTCTACAAATCGCTCTCTTGGCCTCCGGTACACTTTTCTTCTTCGGTCGCTACGATAGAGGCATATCCTGGTCTCATCTGAGAACAGAACAGACCCCCACTGTTCCACTGTCCAATTCAGATGATCCCATGCAAAACGCAAGAGTGCTTCACGATGAGCTGGGGTAAGTTTTGGACCAATCGCAGAAGTTTTAGGGGTCAGGTTACTTTCCTGCAGTCTTCGTCTTACTGTCCACTGACTAATAGCCACTCCTCGTATTTCACGGAGCTGTTGTTGCACTTGAACCGCATTAAGGCGAAGATTTCTTAATGTTGTTGACACAATAAAGCGGTCATCACGAGCCGTTGTAAATCGCTTTCTGCCTGTTCCCGGTCGCCTATGAAAGGATCCAGTCTCCTCATAACGTTGGCACACTCTTCGAACCGCTGCGCGTGTCATATCCAGTTGTCGAGCAACAGCTCGCTGGCTAAATCCATTGTCGATTAAGGCAATTACTTGGGCGACTTTTTCCGGTGTAGTATGCATTGCATTGACATACTTGAAAACTAATCAAATTATGAAAAATGAATAATGCGCAAATTTCAATTGTAAAGGCAATAATTCTTTCTCAAGTTTGTTATTCTCGCTATAACCACCACATAAATACGTTTCATTTGTTTACCGGTTGCTACGGATATAAACGAAAAGCACTCTTGATAAAATTTAAACTCATATTCAAGCATATTAAATTGTCTTTCAAACAGTTTGGGTCATATTCATAAACAGTGTTTAAGGGTGGGTTTTAGTTAAAATATTTTTCGTTTTTAAGTATTTTGGGTTGCCTGACTTAAAACCGGCCAAGAGAGGATTGGATCTTTTAGTATTGCTTCTACCGGCTTCTACCTAACAAAACTTCAAAATTCAGTATAAGTATTTGCGAATACCGTTTTTTAATCTCTTAAACCTCTTTGTAAACATTGACAGTGACATTGACAGAGTCGGTGAATGTTGGGTTGCCTATCTTTAATCAGTTTTTAAAAATTTATACGCAATTTTTTCTAAAGTTAAATAAAGATCACGCCAAAATTATACAAATTTGCAAAAGGGTCGATATATGCATAGGAAGGTAATATTGAAACCTACCCCGCTACATGCGAAAATCAATACATTGTTGATCGATGTCTTGTGCAAGTCCCTTTTCGTAAGTTTTTCATAATAGGCCATAATTTAATTACTATATTAAAATTGGTCGTTCTGGCCTTGTAGCGTATGAAGGAAAGGTCTAAAAATTTTAATTCATACTCGTCCTTCTTTTCAACTGTCTTTATTTAACCGTACCGTTATTTTAAAATTACACAATTTTCAGCGCGCAAACATGCTACTAAACCCCCCCCTTAAAGTTAGATGTTACTAATTGCTATAGCAACATATATTAATTATATTGGTTTAGTATCTACTAAACCCCTACTAACTTTAAATACTGTTTATGAATATGGCCCTATGTTTTTTTTTTGATCTGATGAATAGTTTCTAAAAAATATATAGTTAAAGTCAAAAGTTTACAGTGGGCCGATCTATGCATTGGTGTGCTCCTAAAAATTTTGCGTGAGGTCGAAGGTCATAAAAACGGTTTAGTTTAAATCGACTTAAACTACGTGTAGCGATGCTCATTTTAAACCAACTTAAGCTAAGTAAACATGTAGTAATTGTATAATTTTTTTCGGTACAAATTAAATGATCAGTATTTCAATTTTATGGGCAGTACATTTTACCACTATTTTATTTCAAATAGTCAGTGTAATAATATATGGTCGGTGAAAATAATAAACGGTCAGTAAGATAAAAAATAGTCAGTTAAATTAATAAATGGCCGGTGAAAATAATAAACCGTCAGTAAGATAAAAAATAGTCAGTTAAATTAATAAATGGTCGGTGAAAATAATAAACGGTCAGTAAAATAAAAAATAGTCAGTTAATCATTAATAAATGATCAGTAAAATAATAAATTGTCAATAAAATTAATAATTGGCCAGTGCAAATTAATAAACCGTCGCTAAAATAATAAATGGTTATATTTATTTCATATAAATACAAAAACATATAAAACAAAAAACAAAAACATATAAAGACAAATATGAATGAAACAATAACAAAACACAACTAAATAAAGAAAAACGCTCTGCCGTTATGTAATGATGAAGTAGATAGTGGTGATAATCTGAAAATAATTGTAATTAATGATACGCACTAATTACATATACGCGAAATACCTACCCTATTGGACAAGAAGTGCCTGCCTTGCTTTGGATGGTCGGCCACGTCGCCTTTTAGCTCAAATGGGAACTGATTTGGCTTCAGCTGGTGGGGTTGCGTATTTCAGCCTTATCGCAATACCCACTACATGCTTACACATTAATTTTTTGAAAAATCCTGGGCAATTGCAAGTGCCTTCAATCCATTTGTTTGAATCATTCGGAAGAGCAGTAGTCCAAATGTTGAACGCGACAGTTTTAAATTCTCCAAAAGTGGAAAAACTCGCATTTAGAGTTTCCTCCACATCTGTTACTTCATTACTTTGGCCAGCAGGAATAAAATATACAGAGCCTTCGGATGTAACATGAGAGACAATCTTCTTTTTTTCACAAACCCACTGATAAGCTTTGGTTCATAAACCTAAGTATATCGATTTGCAGATTTATTACCAGCTAATCCGTACTGACATTTTATTAATTTTTATTGCCCATTATAATCACAATAGTGAACATAGAAATACTGGCCAAATAGTTCTTTTACTGCTCCAAAATCCTATTTTAACTCATCAAATTGTATAAATGTACTGAGTCTTTTACAATATTTTACTGACTATTTGTAATATTATACTGTACATAATGAATTAAATACTGTTCAGTTTATTACAACCCATTTTTTTTCTTTTAAAGCTATGATTCAATATAATTTCTGCTACCTTTTAAAAGTAAATAAATGAATCCTTAAAAGGAGATTTTGTTATAAAACAGTAGGTATATAAGCTTGCACATGAGCTGTTATTAATACAAAAAAAATATGCTTGCATATCTAAAAAAAAAACATCTTGATTCATCCTTGTAAACAGAATCATTTCTTAATAAGCCAAATTCCTAGATTTTTAATATTTTTGTAATACTGTAATAGCACCTTTCATATTGTATGTAGGTTGGTCTAAAAATTTAAAAGACAGAAGCAATATAAGAAAATTGAACCAAAAACAGACACTCATAACGCCAAAGTATTTCTTTCACCACCTTTATAAATCCTTTTATTTCGTTGTTTACAAAAGCTCGTTGTGTATGAAGACATGAAAAGCTTTACATTTGGGTCGTGCTCTACTAGTTCAGGTTTCCTTTTCACGTGACCTGACCGACCTATGTGAGGCCATGACCCACCGTTCTTCTTTATCGTGTAAACACAATCCATCGATAGTTCTAAAATGCCGGTTATAATATTAATGATTGTATTTGCACCGTGTAAATCTTTTGGGGAGCTAAGAATAGCTCACGAATACCCGTATCAATTTGATTTCGTTGTTTAGCGGCTTCATTTTACCTGTCAAAAGTTCAGAAGACGTAATAATTTTAAACTTGTATAATATATTTTTTCTACTCCCACCATGGAAAGTGGGATTTTCAGACTTCGTCTCCATAGATACGAGTATTGAAAATGAGTGTTTGCCGAACAAGTGAAATTAGCGTGCGGAAAATTTACTTTCCGCACGCACATGCATGATTTTCGGTGCGGCAAAGTATAATTTTGCCGCACCGAAATCAAAATGTCAAATTTGACATTTGATGAATGTCAGATTTGATTTTGCAGAAATATTTAAATTTTTTTATGGAAATGTGGTTGTAGAAAAAATAGTGTGTAATACAGTTGAAACCTCTTAGAACGAGTACCGCATATAACGAGATTCCGCTTATAACGACAATTTTACAGACTCTTGATTGATTTGCCATTAACCCCTATTTAGTTTTAATCGTTTACTACGAGACCTCATACAGCGCGAATTCGCTTATTACGGCTTCTATTTTTGGACGAAATCCTGTTACAGCGAGATAAATCACTACTGTATTATATTATTATATTATATTATTCTAAGAAAGTCTGCCAAAAATGTGTCAGATAAGCGTTATCAAAGCTATTAGCCACCTCGAGACGGGAAACCCTAAATAAGGCATTAAAATGATCCAAGTTTGCAACAGTTTCAAGTTTCATAATAACTAGGTACCTACTAATATCCTCTACGTATTAATTTCAATTTTTATTGTTGTATTTAGTACAATTAGAAGAGAGATATCAAAAATAAAATTAAATTTCCAAAAAGCACTAGTTTTCCTTTTTACAATCAGTGGTGAAGAGGGGGCGCGCGCCCACCCTGAAATGGTCTAGTTTCGCCCCTGTAACTAACCTATTAACTATTTGTGTTGTTGTGTTGTGTTATTTTATACTCTGAAATGTTTAAATGACGTCGTATCTTAAAACATGTTTGTGTTCTGTTTTACACCATATGTGTTTGTATTATGATAAAATAAATTTAAAAATAACGAAAAACTGTTATAACGAGATACCGGATATAACGAGATTTTTTTTTATTCCCTTCAGTGCTCGTTATAACCGGATTCTACTGTACATGTGTTAAAAGCTTGTATTTGCCACTCTCATGTGACTGCAGCACTCACTATCGTTCGTGCTGCAAACTTCACATTCGTGTGGCAAACGCAAGCTTTCAACACTTGTATTACAAATTACTATTTCATTTTGTTTTTCTTTCTTTCTATGGACATAATTTCACCACAGAAAAATAAACCTTCTAACAGTTAGGATTTTACACCAACTACTAGATTTGTACTTTCGTTTTTGTATTAAATTAATGAATAAACCAAAGGACCCCTTTCATGTCTTAGAATATGTTTTGAACTTTAGTATAATACGAGAAATATCGAGCCTTCAAGTAATTTAAAAATATGAGAAGTACGCAGTATTCCCAAGCACATCTTTCAGGCATGCTTTGGATAAGAAAGATTTGAGTATAAATGAAATTCCCTTAAGTCTTAACGCGAATGCGTCCGAAATAATGTGAAAATAATAGCATATCTTAATTATTTAACCGAAACAGGTTTTAAGGACTGCGCAAAAACCAATGATATATTATGATCTTTTAACAGCTACAGTACGTCCGAAATGTTCTTATTTTCAAATTACACTTTTGTAATTCTTGGGAAATTTGCATCGCATATTAGGTGCAACCCAGATATGTCCTTGATAAGCTTTGTGTTGCACTCTTTGGGTTTAAATCAGTCTTAAGCATAGTTTGTTATAAGTTTAGAACTCTTTTACAATTATTTTTTTAAAGTGTAAATAAGTACAATGTGATTTTTTAAAAACTCAATTGCAGCAGGCCGTATTCTGACCTAATACAGACAGTTCTAAGGTTATTAAGACAGAATTCGGCCTGCCGCAATTGAGTTTTTTAAAAATCGCATTGTATCTTTGTTAATAAATTAAATAACAATTGCAACATTTTCAATGAGTACTTTCCGCCTATTAATAAATTAACTTCACAAGGTGTTCGTTAAAATACGGAAGCGTTAGTATTTATGGTTAGTTGACTAAGTTAATTACATAGTGTTCTGTTTTCAGTTTCAAAATATCTAGGTAATTATAGCGCCGTTGTTAATTCATTTCCCAGAAAGGTTTTAAATTTATCTTCACTTTCAGAACAAAAAACTAAAATATGCCGTTTATCAGTAATTTATTTATCTCGAACTCAGAAAAATATATGCTTTACTTCGTGCAGGTTTCATGCACGAAGTGAAACATAATAAATCTAACTCGTGGTTACATGTTAATTAATGCATTGTTATATAAAGAATTAATGCACACTGCACACAACTACTGTTAACGTTTTATGAAAATTACTTTAATAGTACGTTAACCTTATACCTGAACGCATTGTAAAAGCTTTTGTCTCGTAAAATAACTGTTTGGGGCTTTAGGTTGTTTTGCCATGTTCTGTTACCCCACAGAAAGCAGGTTATGTGAGGCTCTTTAAAGGTAACAATCAAGTGTTTAGCGTCAGTTTTATGTAATTGGAGCGTAAAAAAAGAAAAACCATGAGAATGGTGGATCATTATTTGTAATGGTTGTTGATTTTTAAAAACATCTAATGTATGCCTTGTCAAAATATGGGTGCCGTGGATATTTACTCAAAGAAGTTTGAATATTTGAATAAAGAATAGTATATTAAAACACAAGTTACAGAAGGCATCGTTTTCGCGCATGAGTTCGAAATTCGGGTACGAGCCGCGTAGCGGCGAGTGGCCGAACGGACGAGTGCTCGAATTGCCTTCTGTAACGAGTTTTTTATACTATGTTCTCTGTTTCGGCTTCCATTTACGTTATTTATTTTTATAAAAATACTTGACAATTTCGAGTTGGGGAAATTTGGTTAAATAGTTAGGATGGTGATAGTGATTTTTGCTTGACAGTTGACAGAAGCTTGACATTTGACGTTTTTGTTGCCTAGCAACTGACTGGTTGCCTAGCAACTGAATGGTTGCCTAGATATTTTGTGTATTATTTGATACAGTATCACCAATTTTTGATAACAAAATATCACTAAAAATAGTTTAATAATCAAGCTCATTAAAGCATCAAAATGCGTGTTAGAATGATGTCATTATAATGCCGAAACAGAGAAAATATTTTAGGAATCTTTAATTCCTGGTAGTTAAACTGCCAAGGGACACAGAGTAATTATTGCATTTGATAAAAGCAATGAAAATTCTTCGAAAAATTTTGAATGGTTGTTCAGAAGGACGAGTTCCTCATTTAAGTTACGAAGTTGATAGTTGGAAATCTGACCAAAAATTTGATCAGAAAGTTTAGCAATTAATAATGTATGTACTATTGGGAAGGAGCTTATTTAAGTGCTTAAATAGCTGAAATTGAAGTTGTAATTGAAACTTTTTCATCATTATTAACATGTTTGAGTTAAAAAGGATGATTCCAACGAGTTCACCATTGGCCTTTTGGTCTTTATTGCGGCAGTTTAGAGGTGCCAGGATTAAACAATAAATTAATAGAAATTATAAAAGAATTAAACCAACAAAAGATTGATATTGCAGTAATATCGGAGACAAAGAAGAAAGGGGAAGGAAGTGAAGACATAACTGATTACTTACACATTTGGTCTGGTGTACACAAATCGAAAAGAGCAGCATCAGGGGTATCTATCTTAATACGCAAGAAACACAAGAACTACATCAAAACCTTCCAATGTGAATCGGAAAGAATTATAACACTAACTATATACTTATATGGATTTGAAACGGTAATAATTGGGGTATACGCTCCAAATGATGACTCGAAACAAGATATAAAAGATCATTTTTACCAAGACCTAAGAAGAGTAATGGCTAAAATAAAAAGACACCAAGAAATAATATTAACTGGAGATCTCAATGGAAGAGTGGGAGCGAAAAGACAAGACGAAGTCATAGGACAACATGGAGAGAATGTCATTAAACATTCAGGAGAATTACTAATAGAACACTGTGAAGAACACCTCTTAAAAATACTAAATGGTTTCTATCAACACAAAGCTATACACAAAAAATATACATGGGAAAGACCGACACTGGATCAGCGATCAATTATTGATTATTTTATTATTAAACAAATATCATCTATGAGAATACAAGACCGTCGAGTTAAAAGAGGACCCAACTGCGGTTCCGATCACTATTTACTCGAATTAACAGTATGTTGGCCGTTCAGAACAAATACTTACAGACCAGCACGAGATAAAATAACAAGAAGTACAAATATAAAAGAGGATCGATACAAGTTAGACCTCTTGTCGGAAACCAGTATTACAATGCTGTATATAAATATACTAAAATATGAACCAAAGACATGCGAACGAGTTGATGATATTGAGAAAGAATATGACAATATTAAAAAATCATTACATAGTGCTGCTTACCAAGCACTTGGGACCATAGATAAGAAGAAGACAAAACAAAAACCATTCTGGATTACAGAAGATATAGAAAAACTTATATCAGAAAAAAAAGAAATTATACAATAAATGGCTAACTAAACAAACTCAAGAAAGAAGAGAGCAGTATCAAGAAAAACGTAAAGAACTAAGAAGAAAAATTAAAGAAACAAAAAACCAATACTGGGAACAGAGATGCGTTCAAATCGAAGGCATGATAGGAGGATCACGCTCTACAGAAGTATGGAAAACGATAAAAACAATGAAAACAAACAATGCACATAAAGACTGCCACTTAATAAGATTGAAAGAATGGGAAAAATATTACGGAAAATTGCTAACAGAAGACCGCAGCGAATATAAAAACATAGTAGAGCACGAAATAGTTGAAAGAGATAATAACTTATTAATGATAACTGATGGCGAAACAAAAAAACACGTTATGAACATGAAAAATTCAAGATCACCGGAACCAGGCAATATACCTACAGAATTAATAAAATACGGAGGAAGAAAAATTATAAATAGAATAACAAGTTTATTGAATAAATGCATTACATCGGTACAGATCCCTGCAGAATGGAAAAACGCCCATATAACCTCTATTTTTAAAAAGGGCAATAGAAAGGACCCGGGGTGTTACAGAGGCCTTAGTGTAATTCCTTAGAAGTTCATATGGCATTCGTCGACCTAGAAAAGGCCTACGACTCAGTACCACAAAGTAAGTTGTGGGAAGCCCTGGATCAACAGAACATGAACACCCATTTGCTAGCTATCATAAAGGAGCTATATAATAACAATGTATCTTATGTAAAACAAGGGAAACAACTATCAGGACCTATATCAATAACAAAGGGACTCCGCCAAGGGTGTAGCTTATCACCAATATTATTCAATCTCTATATAGAAGCAGTATTAAGGGAATGGCAATGGAGCTGTGGAAGAATGGGTATACCTATATACACTTAACTTCCCAAACGACCAAGTTATCATAGCACAGGATTCTTTTGATCTTGAATTTTTGCCGAAGAGACTGTATGCCCAATACCAGAAATGGGGGCTACAGGTGAGTTTACAAAAAACTGAGTACCTAGTAGTGAATAGCGAAACACAATTTGAAGTTCTCCTAAACACAAGTAAAACAAGTTAACGAATTTAAATACCTGGGGGCCAGAATAGATAGAAAAGGATTGGGAGAAGGAGAAATTAAGCATCGAATTCGAGAAGGCAGAAAACTAATTGGCTGTCTCAATCCTCTATGGTGGGATAAAAATATTTCAAAAGACGTGAAAAAAAGAATAGGCAAAGTAATGGTGGAAGCTGTTCTCTGTTATGGTAGTGAAATTTGGGTAATCAATGCAGAAATGAAGCGCAGGATACAAGCCGTAGAAATGGATTACCTTAGACGCAGTGCCAGAATATCTAGACTGGAGCGGATCCGGAATGAAGAAATAAGGCAACAGATGAAAGCTGAACGAACAATTATCGACAGAATTGAAATACGTAGTTTATGCTGGTTTGGACACTTAAAGAGAATGCCTGAAGACCGATGGCCCAAACGAATCTTTCACTGGCAACAAGAAACGCGGAAGACCACGACGTTCATGGAATGAGGGGATAAGAAGAGCAATGCAAGAAAGAGACCTGGATGAGGATATGGCCCAGGACATAGATGGCTGAAGAAAGGGATTGAGTAGGCAGCACCTAGCTGTATAAAGATAATTTTACATGTATTGTACTTATCTAACTCAATATATTGAGATGATATCGTTTTGATGAAATTTTAATAGAGTGAGTTATAAACACCTTTTAAAAGAATGTAAATTTAATGTTAATAAAATGTAAATAGTTGTAAGTTAGATATGTAATATTTATTAATAATTAGGGTAGAATATCTAGTGAGTTAAATTGTAAATATGTCATATTAAATATTAATAGAGTGTTAAAATTTAGAAACTAAGGAGATATAAAAATAACAAAAACAGTTGGATATTTTTTTTGGAAAAACGTGAGTTGAGTTTTTTTGAAAACTCTTAAAAACGTATTAAAATACCAAAAGAATATTCTTAAAACAAATTGTAAGCAAATAAAGATTGAAAAGAAGTAATATTATATCAAGATAATTTGGAATTTTAATTTAATAAAAGTTTATTTGGAATAAAAGTTATTTTTTTGAAGAAGTTTATATAAATTTGGATATTGGTCAAATATAAGTAAAGCTAAAAGAAGGAAAGTGTGTTGTTGGTTGGAGGATAAGTCAGGCTTTGGTGAAGTTGGAGTCAAGGGGGAGGGTGTATTGAAGTTGGAGAGGTTGGTGCAGTGTTTTGGAAATTGGAAAACCAGACAGGAAGTGTTTTTTTGTTCGTGTTTTCAAAAGGTAGTTTATAATTTTTAAGATTTAATTTAGAAATTGTTTATTTGGTTATTAGAATTTATTGTTGTTTGTAAAGATTTTCATGATTTTGAAAGGTGTTTAAAATTCAACTTGGTGAATTTTTATTAAATATTGAAATTCATTAAGGGGATCCCTTTGGCGACCTTGATTTAATAGATTCTCTAAAAATTAATTAAAAATTATAAAAAGATTGATTTTCTGGAAAAGTCAAAATTATGTCATATTTAAAATTGAACAATCACACGTATTGAAAGTGTGTTGTAGGAATATACAATATTGTTGTGTATTTTAAACTCTAAACATTTTAAAACAACATTAATTTATTACAATTTAAAAACACATACAATATAAACTATTTTTATTTTTACACTTACAAATTACAGAAATGAAATATGTATTAAGATGAATTTTATTTAAAGTCACTATAAAGTTTTATTACAAATTAGTAAATTCAATAAAAATACTATAAAGTTGACACACACAACGAGAATGTCATAAAAATTATTATAAAGTTTGACGATTTAAGATTTTGATTTCCGATGATAGGAATCTTCTTTATTTCATGTTACGATTTAAATGTTCTGGGATGTTTTGATATCTGGCAACATAGTTTTTCATTTGCCATGCTGAAAATAACAAATAAAATTAAATTAGTGCTTAATTATTGTTAAAGTATGTTTTTATAATAAGGACAGATGTACCGAAAGTTAACATTAAATTTTGACTATTTAAAAAAAATTCAGTCAGAAGTAAAAATATTATAGAAAGTTAAGATAAGATACAAAGACAAGGTTTCATAAGAATTTGAAAGCAGAAAATGAATTTAATAAGAGTAAACAAGATTTAAGGATTTATCAAAGAGAATTTAAAGCCTTATAAGACAATTTGAGGAAATTCTACAAGAGTTAAATTAATTTTAAAAGTTTGTAAATAGTATGTAAATTTAGTTTTTAGTTGAATTAGGAATAATTTAAAATATGATTACATAAAATTTAAATAAGGTATTTTAAATATCAATTATTTGTTTAATATTAGGATTAGTTAAGTAATAAAATTTAGTTAATTAGTTAGTAATTGTGTTGATATCAGTTGTTGAAAATTCTCTGGTTCATATTTTTTTTAGAGGCTAGTCAGTCGGCATAAAGTAGTTGTGCAAAGAGCACGTAAAAAATTCGACTCCTAAATCAATTTAATGAAACAAATCATGGCAAATTTGATTAATATACTTTGACAGATGTGATTAATAGTTATTTATTATACAGGCGGATTAAATTAATGTTTAATGAGCGGTACGTTTAACCGCGCGAGCGGCGGTAGCCGCAAGCGCGTTTTTACCGCGAGTTAATAAAATAATTTTAATCCGCAAGTGTAATACAACTGTTTATTCAATTTTGACATTTATTTGGCATTTTTAAAGCGATTTGACATTTTTAAAGCGCTAGCGGACTAAAAATTTTAAACGATTGTTTATAAAACATCAACTTTTATGGGCAGGCCAGAAACAAATAAACGTCAGTTTATACGGCAAATTGAATAAAAATATTTATAAAGTTATTAATTAACAGTGAAAAGCAAGTGTAATATAAAAATAACTAATTTAAAATGAACTAATTAAACGAATAGAATTTAAATAAATAATAATAATATTAAATAAATGAATATTTAAAAGTGGAAATTACAAAAAAATAATAATTTATAAAGTTAAATAAGTGAATTTACTTACGTTTTTGAAGTTGATGATGAAGATTGAACAAACCGTTTAAATAAATTGTTATGTTTAACAATAGGTAGTTGTGTTAATAAAATCCATAAATGATTTTAAGTTAAATAAAAATAATTGTTTTTATTTACATCGACCGGAGAGTGAGGTTAAGTCCGACTCACGTAATTAAATCTGAAAGAAATAAGAACAGATTAATAAAAACCTTACAAGGAAGTGCATAGGTAGTGAACATTAAAGTGATTAATACAAGTGATTAGTAAAAAAATAATAATACAGACTTACCAGTTCGAGATAATTTGGCGATAACAGGTTCTAGATAGGACGGTCAGCTGTTTCATTGAGATGAAGTCACTTACACATTGAACTAAGTGTTTTCTTCGCACGAAGCCCGTATTACAAGAGGAATTTAAGATAAGTCGAATTTTAATTTTAACCAATATTTAGTTGTCTGTTATTGCTGTTTAGTCACGTATTTAAATGTTAATTTTTGTAAAAGTGGAATTTAATAATATTTGTTTGATAAAGATTTCTAAAGTTAAGATGATGCAATTTTCGAAATTCAACATTGGAAAAGAATTCATATTTAGTATAAATTAATTTATTATTGCAGAACAGTTTTCGAGTATTTTTTTGTAGTTTGGTTTTTGTATGTTTTCTGTACAGGAAGTTTTCAAGTATTGGATTCGTTTTAATATTTGGTTTCTTGTATATTTACATACACACATACACAATCACGTACATAAGAACATAATACGTTTAAACCCTGAGAATAAAGTTATAGAATTAGATTACGCAATACTAAATAAAATTTCGTAAAGAGTCTTAAGATTACATAACATTTTGGCTAACCCAACGTGAAGCTAGTTAACATAACAATATATACCGGGTGGTGCTTTGCCTCACGCACCATAGGGATTTCAATGGTAATTTTTTAATATGTAAATATTTGCTTCCCTAATTATTTTAGACCAAAAGTGTAATGAAGTTTTTTGTAGAGAAAAAAATATTGCATCGATTGATGCTATTCTACACAATTTTCGAGTTTCTTGTAACAGAAGAACCGTGGGGGTTAATTCTTGCACTTTGAAAAAAATCACTAATGCTATGAAATTTTTTAAACAGAGGGGTGGAGCTATGACACGGTTATAGCTCCACCCCCTTGTCATAATGACAGTTTGAAATTGCTTCTCAATACGAAAAATGTAACTTTTTGGCCTTGGTAAACAAATAACCATTATTCAATAAATTCAACAGGAAGGGAAATTACTTTTTAAAACAAACTTAACCGAAACTAAAATTATTTTATGTGACAATTTTAACAAGTGTAACTAACTGTCAAGCCAGACTGTTTCAGTAATTCCAAGGCATCAGTGATTTTTATCAAAGTGCAAGAATTAATTTCCACAGTTTTTCTGTTACGGAAAAATTGAAAAACTGCACAGTAGCATCATTGGATTGGGTATTTTTTCTCTACAAAAAACATATTTGCACTTTTTCTCTAAAATAATTGGGGAAGCAAATATTTACAAATTAAAAATTTACCATTGAAATCCCTATGGTGTGTGAGACAACGCACCACCCGGTATAGTTTAGAGGTATGTATTTCTAGGATTAGTTTGAATCAGTGGAAGCAGGGACCGTTCGTGCTCAATATTTTTCTGTGTTTTTGCACCAAAAAGAAAACCATAAAAATATATTAATAAAAATCTAAGAAACTAGCGTTATTATATATTTTTTAATTCAATTCTAACTTTTCTTAAATTTAAATACGAGGGAGTATTGATAAGTACTTATCGTACCATATAAAATGCCACAATATTTCAAAATAAAATTTTATTTATTCAACACAATCTCCTTTAAGACTTTCACATTTAGCAGAACGTTCATAAAGTACTTCTAAGCCCCTTATAAAAGGTCTTTCTTTTGGTCTGCAAACCGCTCCTCAACGGCACATATGGCTTCGTCATTTCTCGAAAATCTTTTACCTGTCACATGTTTTTTGAGTTTTGGGACTATTGTTTCTTCCCAAACTAATTCAAAATCAATTTTATTAATTTTTTGCAGCGCAATCAACGACTTGTGAGCAGCAGCGTTGTCTTGCAAAAAGAGCACACCTTTGGCAAGTTTTCCGCGGCGTTTTTCCACCATTTTTTTACGTAATTGAGTTAGCAATTCAGTGTAATATGCTCCCGTGATACTGCTACCCTGTCCCAAATAATCTATCAGAATTCTCCCATATTTGTCCCAGAAAACTGAAGCAAGCCAGCCGATTTTTGAACACGGATTTTTTTGGGTCGCCGAGAACCAGAATGCTTCCACTCTTTAAATTGCTCTTTAGTCTCTGGGTTATAGTAATGGGCCCACGTTTCGTCTATAGTAACAATCCGATCCAAAAAGTTGGAGAAATCTTCTTCAAAACAGCGGCAGACTTCCCTCACCGTTGTCAATCGAACGCGCTTCTATCAGCATTCAAGCATCTCGGAATCCATTTGGCCGAAAGCTTTCTCATAACCAAGTTGTGACGAATGATGCGAAACACACGTTTATAGGAAATGTGCAATGCTTCTGCTATACGCTTGAGTCCAATTCGTCGATCTTCTAAAATCATATCATGGACAGATTCAATGTTTTCCGGAGTAGTCACAGAAATTGGTCTTCCAGAGCGTGCTCATCTTTGATATCTTCCTCTCTTAAATTCCCCAACCTAGTTTTTAATAGTGGCGTATGAAAGACACTGATCACCTAAGGTTTCTATCGTATCAGCAAAAATTAATTTGGTCGATAACCCTTTCAAAAATAAATACTACTTAATAACTGACCGAAACTCGAATTTTTCAAACTCTAGCTTTTTCCCAGACATGCCGTTTTCTAAAATTCACAGTTTTATCACCGTTCAACTTATGGATGTCAAACTTTGACAACTTATTTATAAAACATAGTTGTAACCATAGCAACCATATTCAGTTTTGTATACTAGAGACTTTCCAGGCTAACTAGATTGATATCAATATCTCCATGTATAATATCTACTCGTATTTGCGGAATGTTTATAAACACAGTTGTACAAAAAGCAACATAACATAAATTAGTTAGGTTAGCCGTCAAAATACTGGAAAACTACGTTTAAAAGCTTTTTGACAAATCCATCTGAATTGTTTTAATTCAC
This sequence comes from Melanotus villosus, assembly GCA_963082815.1. Taxonomy (NCBI): domain Eukaryota; kingdom Metazoa; phylum Arthropoda; class Insecta; order Coleoptera; family Elateridae; genus Melanotus; species Melanotus villosus. Next base: position 377,418 of record OY720421.1, on the reverse strand, counting down.
TAATAGGTAATTTATTGTTTTAATTATATTCTTATAAAAATAAGAATATGCATCCGAATGCCTTGAACTCAGGGCGGCTCGTTTATGAGAACTGCAGAACTGAAGAACTACGAAATGTAGTTCTTCAGTTCTGCAGTTCTCATAATCTTGAGGTAGTTCAAAGCATTCTGATTCGGTTCGGGATATCTTCCGGCACTTTGAAAAAGTGAAAGTTATTCTAAGGCAGCTTGCGGAATTCTGAAACAGTGTGGAACATTTTAAGGCAGTTTAACACTTTCACTGCCCACTGTATGATGGTACAACGCCCAGGTGCCCCCATTTTTTTTTAAACTTTAATAACTAACAAATCTAGCTAATAAGAAACTAAAATCTGAAACCGCCGCTGAATTTCATTTCTACAAGTCTTTCACTGTGTGCCCACCAAAAATCAGCAACATAAACGCAGTGCCCGCTTTAAAAACCACATAAAACACGGATGAGTCAGAACCCGGGAGCCGAGTTCTGGGCACAGCAGCGTTATACATGGGAACGCGTGAGCCGCGTTGCGGGCAGTCAACGTGTTAAGGTATTTTAAAAGACAAGTTGAAGAATTTTTAGGGCAGTTATGTGTGTTTTTAGGTAGTTCTGGGTTATCTAAAGCGGTTTAGAACATTTTGAAGCAGCTTGAGAAATTTCTTTTGTAATTTAAGACGTTCTGAGACAGTTTGATGCATTCTAAAGCAGTTATAAGGTAGTGCTGGATGTTTTGGGGCGGTTTGAGTGATTCTGAAGGCATTCCAGACAGTTCTGACCATTTTGACATAGCTTTGGGTATTCTGAGATGTCTTGGTGCATTCTGAAGCACTTCTGAGCATTCAGAGGTAGTTCTGATTGTTTTGATATAGTTTGGAGCATTCCGAAAAATTATTTTAACGCATGCGGTGCAATATTAGTCAGTTTAAGGCATTCTTAGAATGTTCAGTTTAATGTATTCATGGACACTCTGCGTAGGTCTAAATTATTTTTAAAACGGTTCTTAAAATTCTGTTTAAGGTATGTATTCTGAAACAGTTCTGGGTACTTTGAGCTAGTTCGCGATATTATGAGACGTTTTGGAACATTCTGAAGCAGTTGTAGACAATCTTGGGCTTTCTGAGACAGTTTTGGGCATTCTGATGAATTTTGGAAAATTCTGGGTCATTAAGGCATTTTAAGGCAGTTCGGGACATTCTGAAATGTTTTAGAACTTTTTGAAACATTTCGGAGAATTTTGATGCAATTCTGGGCGTTCTAAATCGATTTTAAGCATTCTGAAGCTGCTCAATATTTTCTGAGTTAGTTTGTGGCACTTTGAGGCAGTTTTAAGAATTTTAAGTGATAAGTATTTTAATATAATTTAGGGGCAGTTTAGGGAATAATTTATAGCAATTTCCCGTTCTTTTGATGCAGTTTTATATTTAATATCTGTTACGTATATTTTCGTAAAGTCTTGTTCAGTACAGTCCAAGCTATCTTGAGAATGTATGTAATCAACCCCTTCAATATTTGTTACATGAAGCTGCCGTTAATTCTTTGGTGATTTATGCGATAGGAAGGTGCAAACTTATTTTTTTTGAAAAACTAAACCAATTGCATTCCCCCTACCTCTTATAGTTTAATAATCAAAATAAGTAATTTTATTGGTGAGGCCCCGGTTGTAAGCAAGTACGGAAGTGTTCGCTTTTAATGTATTTCTGCTTATTAAAGAAGAATCTTGACGAGTATAAATAAAAATATGATAATTATAAAATTACAGTTCAGAATAAATCTTCTCTGAAAGTAGACTTTACCCTTGTCAGCTTTATGACATTAGTAAATTATAAATATGGATTTAGCGAGTGTGTCAATTACAAATCCTTGAATTTGGGAGTAAACCTCGTCGTAAGTGGTTGAATGTATTCTGTCGTGCAGACACCTTTTTAATGTAATGCCTTCACGTCTGATTTCAATATCCAACATTGCGTGCAGAATGCGGTCGGTTTACGTTTCCGCCGTCAATTTCAACCACAATGAGGTTACAACGCTGATATTTCGATAGGATTCTGCAAATTGCAACTGTACATCCGGAAACCTGCAACAAGGGAGATGAACACAACCGCATCGTACCGCCCATTATTAGCAGATGATGTTTTGTAGATTTATTGATCAGTAATTAGTGCCGCTAATGTCGTAGTTTATTAGAGAACAAGATAGACCCAATACCCTCGAGCTACTTCGACGGTTAGCATCACCTACTGATTTCGCTCTTGTTTCTCGTTTTGTTCGGTTATGTTGACCTGTAGATTGTTGAAAGCAGAAATTTATTTCCCGCTGATGTATTGTGTGAGAAATTATTAAGTTGCGTATTACAAGAGTTGGGTCTTTTTATGAAATAAAATCAATCAATTTAGTACCGAGGTTAATTATTTTCACGTGGAGTTTATATTTCATATTTCTTGTTCATGTCTGAAAGCAATCTCTTGCTCCGCATCATTAGCCTCGCCGAAGGACATGAAAGTTTGCACAAGAATATGTTAACAGGACGTAACAGCGATAAGGAACCCGAGAAGAATCAAATGTGTCAATGTATTTTGAATGCTGGTCGTATTCACATGTCAAGCACATTCGCCGAGCTTCTCTGCCATATGATAAAGGAGGTTCTTCGAATGCAAACTTAACGTTGAACTTGATATCGGTACTTTAAAACCAGAAATTTAAGAAAAAGATTTAAAAAGAAAGACTCTTTTCATATGCAGTTCGGCAATTGGAAGCAGGTGCACCAGGATTGACTATCGATCGCCCTAAATTTGCTTCATGATCATACATATGCCGCACGTTTATATGGTCGTGTGTGAGTTACGAAGTTGACGATGAAGAGTTATTGCTTTTTAGCATGCTATGTGCATAGTACAGCCTGGATATTGAATTAATAAAGAGCTGGATATGAAAATTGCACACTGTGAAATATATCTTCTCACACTTTATACAAAAGCATGCTTATTATATATTTTCAAATATGTTAGGTTTACTGTCAGTATTAAACTTTTTGTGCAATATTTCATTGTTGGAAACAACCGAAATTGTTTAAAACACAATACGAATACAATATCATAAAAACTGTTTCGTAATAGAATCTGTATTTAAAATACTGTAGAAATAAATTGTTAGATATTTATAAGCTATTTGCACAATATAATATTTGAAAAGTTAAGATAAGATTTAAACATTATAATAGAAGTGCAGTGTCCGATATTGAAATAATAATGGTTATTACACGGCGAAAAAGACAAATGCTCGATAAATTTTATTCAGCTTTGTAGGATAAAAATAATAATCGTTCGATAAATTTGGCTTTGTTTTAATAAATATAAGCAATGTTCGATAAATGTGCGTTTGCGGACTGCAAAGCGGATTCAGAGTGTGCCAGGCACATGGGCGCAACCCTTTAGTGGGCGGCATGGCGAAAGAATAGAGTAAAAATTAAAAAAGAACTTATAAGTATTTGGAATATTATTAAAACTAGTTTGAAATCTACGATCCTTTAAGCAAAATTAAATTTTGCTTTTAATCAAACTAAATAATCTGTGAATTGTATGCGTTATAGCAATAATCTTATATCTCACTTGTTTAATCTATTAGAATTATTAAAAACAAACTTTAGGTATGTACACTTACGATCAGGGTTGTGAATGTTTTAACCGTACTGACTTTAATCCGTTTTAACTGTCCTTGTCAAAATTAGTGGCCAGGATCTATATTGGTCTCAGATAATTGAATTTTTAGAGGAAAATATTAAATTGGGGTAATATAGAGGCATAGACATGTACTCGTACAGTGCTAATACAAATTTTATTATCAAACTATAAACAACTCTGTTGAATAAAAATGAAATTATTATTCAAAGAAACAAAGCTTAAACTTAATTCTGAAAACCTAATATTCATTTTCGTCTGAACTATCATTTTCATTGCTACCGGGTGTCTTAAAAAGGGTTACATCTAGTTACCTTTGAAATTTGTTTGCATGTAAACTTTTACGTGCTACTACACTGCCACTGTTATTGGTATTGCATTATCCAGAACTGTCACTAGTTAATTTTAAAATTAAAAAGTAAACTATGCACTTGAAATAGTTTTAATTAAATTTTCTTAATACAACACAAAAATTACACTGTGCAAGAAAAATTTTTATTATTGAGACATATTTTCGCTCAGGACAGTGTTGATGCTTCCGTCTACTAGCATAACAGTATTGCGCGAGAGCGGCACATTTTATTTTACATGGGAAATTCAAAGCATACTAGATGTATTTTATTTTAAGGCACTTTGTATTTAGCATTCTATGGGAATCTTTACATTGTAACTTCAAAATCTACACCAAAATATACTCGTATGATAATTTAGGTCACTAATGCCGGAAGCATGCAGGTCGGGCAAGAGTCCAAGGTACAAATAAATAAAAGTCACAAAAATGGTTAACAATTATATTTTCAACCCAAAATATTACTAAAATTTCAAACATCGAACATTCAATACATAGGATAGTTACTTAAGTTTGTCAAAATTCAATCAAGTTTGTTAACATCAAACCTTTAATAAATTGGACAGATATTTACTTTAATCGAAATTAAATCAAGTCTGTTAACATCAAATATTTAATTGAAATGACACGCAAGTTAGTTATTAAATTCACTCAATCCTGATGCAGGTCGTAAGCTTACATAAATGACCCATTGTTAATACAATAGAACAAGCAAGTTCCCTTTAAAACCAAACACCAAACCAAATTTTACTAGAAATTCTCATGTTTGCTAAGATCTTACCCCACGACGGAACTTATTTGACAATCCCTAAGGATTATTTTTTATTAAAATTATCTTATTGCGTCTTCCTTACAACAAAATTATGCAGATGTCCAAGATCCAATTCAACAAATAACTTAACGTAATCAAATTACACATATCTTTTGTAAACATTCATCCATCATCCATTAGCCTCTTTCATTCCAATATTGGACATAGGTCTCCTCCATTTCGTTCCATAGTGTTCTGTCTGTAGCTTTTCTTGACCAATCATAGCCACCGACTTTTTTGATATCATCCGCCCAACGAAGCACGTTCTTCCTCTATTTCTCTTTCTTGTCCATGGCCTCCACTGTTGTATTTGGTAGTTCCATCTGTTATCTGTGTGTCTTGCGTTGTGACCTGCCCATTTCCATTTTATTTGACTTACCTGTGTCACTATATCCTTCACCTTAGTCCTTTGGCGAATTTCGCCATTTCGTTTTTTATCTTTTAAGGATATTTCTAACATCGTGCGTTCCATTGCTCGCTGATTTTGTAAACATTACATGCTGATTATTAAAACTAGTTTTTAAATAAATAAATAAATAATACTTCTTGATTACAAGTCTCATTATTAATACTATAATGGATAGGATGCAAAGTTACTTTAAACAACACATAATTATCTGACCTTCAGCCACTGACGAAACGGTTATTACGTGAACAACAAACAAATCCTTGTTAAACGATGAACTGGATTAAGAAACCATTCCTCGGCAGGCGTCTCCCTCTACGCTCGATGCCAGCAAGTAGAACCAAATTACCAAAACAGCATCCCCAAGCGGAACCAAATTCCACAGGAATCAAATATCCAAAAGTAACTACCACTTGAACAGGAATCAAAATTTAGCCTAAGGGCTGCTGCACCATTCTTGTCGAGTCGTTTTACAAATTAAGCCAAGTATGGCTTTAAACCAATAAGACTTCATTCTTGAATCAAGATACTCTTAAGACGCGGCCAAAGAAAATTACGTCCGTCGCTCTCTCAACCCCCAATCAACAACCTCTTTTATTATCTTCGTTGCCATCTCCACAAAAAAAACAACAAAGCATTACTTTGCTAAAGCACCCTTTGTATAAAATTTTGAAAATATTTTCCCATGACCTACTATCCGAACCACAAGAGATGACCCCTGCCTCATCAATGCTATCCGTGTGAAGTAAGATTTTACTTGCTAGTCAAATTAGCATCAGTTGTATTCTCAAGCAATTATGATTGGCGCTTTAACCGGAAAACAAACAACTGTCAAGTACTTTCAATACGAATTTAACCTTAAAATTATTTTCCTTTTGATTAAGAAATTTAAAAATCCGTATTGTACTGTTTTAGTTATTTGCGTTTACTTACTTTTATAATGACCAAGGTTAGATGCAACTTAAATTATTTGCCAATTAAAAATTTCAAAAATGATATAATAATCTAACCAATAAATGTACAAGTGTGTTTCTTCTGCAACGCAATAAACCAAATTAAATGTTCATTTATCTAAACTTCACAGCACAAATACGTACCACATAAACGAATTCCAATTAACATAGGAATTTAGATAACTAATAAAATAAAATAATGTAAATGTATTAATAATTTGACAGTTTGACGTTTTAGTGATGACACGCGCATTTGACGTAAACTACTCTAGTCAAATAAGCACTTTAATCATAACACAGGCTTATTGTAATGCTATCCTTGTCGTGTGCATGGGGGTTGTGAACAAATATACACGCGTGTTTGTCGTTACTAAATTCAGCGTGTGATGAGGCAGGGGTCATCTCTTGTGGTTCGGATAATACACAACCTTGGATTAAATTGTTTCAGTCAAATATCAAAGCAAAAACCAGAATTAGTTCGAATGTCAACAAACTCAAATTAGGAAATAGAAACAACATTTCCAAGCTTCGCCCTAAAGTGTTAAATAAACTATTAGCAAAACTCTAAATTAATAACCATAAAGACAAATTGAAAGATTAATTAATTAAAAATTGTTACAACATTTGGCTCATCAGGCAAATAAAATTATAATTCGAGTAGGTAGGGTAATTATGCATGCAGAGACCTGGGGCCTATAACACAAACACTACAATTGTTTACAAGTTTACAAGTTACAAGTAATCTGCCTGTACCTACAAGTCCTACTTAATTCAGTAACACAATGCAAATTGCTACAATAGTGTAAAAAATCAGTAATTTTTACATATGTAGCTACATATTCTGTAATCTACGTACAACCACCGTAAGCTAGGGTTGCCATACGTCCGGTTTTATAACGGACTGTACGTTATTTGAAAAGTGTTCGTACGTCCGGTCCGTTTTCGCAACGTGTCCGTATTTTTAGTAATTTTCCGTCCTTGAACAATACAACTTCAAATTTATTCTCCGACTCCCTCCGTCATCCGTCTCCATACTCATTCCGCAGCTGAAAAAAGAAATTTCTTTTAGATTGTGCTGAGCCAAAGCATTCTTACCACAGTCTAGGTAAAGTAAAAAACAGTCAGTCTTCTTCGTGTTGGAACCTTTCATCTTTCGACGCGTAGATGATTCAAACAAGAAAATTTTTCTTTCACAATTCCGAATGCATTTTCAATTATTCTTCTTGTTCCTTTATGAGCTTTGTTGAAATTATTCTGAGCTGCATTTAATGGATCTTCATATGTTGGTGGAATCAACCATTGCTTCAGCGGATAAGCGGAGTCTCCGAGAATTACAGCATTGGGATGAGGTCTCCAACCATTTTCCATTCTCCGGAATAAAGTACTATTACGAAGTACCCGTGCGTCATGAACACTACCGGGCCAGTTGGCACTAACATAGCAGGACCACAAACAGCCATGCAGTTGATTGAATTTTTACCGTGGCGATTTACATAAGCTGGTTCGTTAATTCTGGGAGCGTCGTAAGTGTTCCATCCACCGCACCATATACTTCAGGAAAACCGGCTATTGCATGAAATCTTTGTATAACATCCAACTTATTATAGGACCATGACACTATTTTATCGCATTTTATCTCATTGACAGCATTAATAGTGTCATGTACGCATCTACACACAGTCATTTTTGATACTCCATGCATATCGCAAACACCATGATACTGACCTCTATTCCCTAACCAGTACCGGGCAATTAATGTCTTCTGCGACGGAGTCATTCCATACCATCGAACTGTTTGATTTGCAAGCGTTGGTCTAATATCCCGAAGAAGATTTTCAAATTGGCGTCTGCTCAGACGAAACCTTTCGTTGAATTTGCTATCACTGAGAAACACGAAGTCTTTTCTCATGTGAAATCGATATTCTCTAGGAATATCTTCATAGTCACTTTCAAAATCACTTGACCACATACCGGGGAGCGTATTGGCATTGTTTACTATGGCACAACGGGACGCTAGGTTCTACTGCGGTAAACAATGTTCAAAAATTACGCCGCGTGCATTGAGACAATTCTTACTGCGTTTCAACATATTCACGCGTTGAACCGCAGTAAGATATGGCAATTTAAAGGTCGATTTTCAAAGGCAATCCTTACTTGAACGCGACGAAGTATAGGCAGGTACTGAGCAGATGAGATACGCGAATTTATAAAACAAGTAAGGGCAACTTATATTTAAATTAAACTTAATTATGTACGCCGATAAGAAATTATGTAAGTGAACAGTTATTTATTTTATCATGAAAATTATACACATACGTTTTGTTTTAAAATAATATTAAAGTTATATAAAATTATTTATTATACTTAGGTAACACATAACAAAGCAAAATAGTATTCGAACCAAAACAGTTATTAATTAATGTCCAGTTCCATGCGATTTGGCATTTGGTCTGTTTAAATCAACATTGACGGCTATAAAGATCTCTTCCTCTGTCCATTTTTTTTCTCTCGTGCTTAGAAGGTCTGCCTGCTTCAATTCGTTTCGCACCAGATGTAAGACCAGGTCTACGACTCACTGATGTTGGTTGTACACTAATATTCTTTTTTGATGTAAAATTTTTAGATGAGTGGATAAAATTGATTAATTGAAGCGGTGTATCAATTTTGTTTAAGATTTTATTCCAAATGCAATTTAACGGAACGGCTTCGAGTAAGGATTGCCTTTGAAAATGCAACCTTTAACATTGCCATATCTTACTGCGGTTCAACGCGTGAATATGTTGAAACGCAGTAAGAATTGTCTCAATGAACGCGGCGTAATTTTTGAACATTGTTTACCGCAGTAGAACCATGCGTCGCGTTGTGCCATAGTAAACAATGCCAATACGCTACCGGGGATCGACACATAACTGTTCACAGTACGGAAGTTGCCGTAATCTATTTACCCAGAGTTATAGTAGAACATTATCTACACTTGTAGAAAATACTGTAACATAATCATACAATTGTTGACGTTGTGTTACAGAATGCGTTTACATATGAAAAATTTCTTCCGTAATTACTAGCGCCGCACGGGTTAACAAGATGTGTTGTGTTACGAAATCCTTACACGTGTAGAATAAATATATTTTTACAATTGTATAACTTGTAGTGTTTGTGTTACGGGCCCCAGCACTTCATTTATAACCGATACAACACGTTAACTGAGAAGTGAAAAATCATCAATTTATTTTTATAAAAATTAAAGTAAAAGTAATAATTTAACATGAATAACCGCTTTATCTGTTGTTTTATCAGTTTTGACCAATTTGGGCCATTTTTAGACGGTTGGTTAATGCCTATAAATGACAAACAATTTAAAAGTGCTTATCATGAACATGTTTGTTTTGCAAGAATTTATAATGTATGTATACACCTTGGTGACATAAAGACAGACTTATTTATATATACGGAAAGGTACATAAAAATTATCATTTTGGTGTGTATTAAAATTGTATGCCTCTTCTGTTTCACGGAATAATTCTTTATTATTGTATACATGCCTACAACACAGCCATAATTCAAATATAACCAAAGAGGGTAAAGTTATAATTTTCGTGAAAATATAAACTCATGTTTTAAGCTCCATTTAACTAAATATATTTAACAGGCCAGCAGATAAATTTTTTTGGCTAATCCTAACAATACGTTAGTCTTCTTTATCGAATCCTGCTACCTGAAAATTCACGGCGTATAAGTTTTTCAAGCTACTGTTCTGAAGTAAATATTCGCATGACAAGTGCAGAGGCGTAACTAGCAATTAAAGCTCCTGTGGCCAGTCAACAAAAATGCGTCTTTTATAAGTACCGGGTGATACAGAAAAAAAGGAATTAGAGCAGGCCGTGACCTAGTTACCAAAGTTGGTATCCCGTGATTCGCCTACTGTGAGCGTAAACAGAGACACTATTGACCATTGAAGAGGTTACGTTAACTGTCAAAATCATGCAACAATATTATTGTCCGTGTTTTAAATAATAGTAAGTAATTGCCTGGTTGTAGGCAGTCTAAATAAATAAATAAATAATTTTACTTTACTTTACCATAAATGTAATTACGTCCACTAATGCTTTTATTTTAGGTTATAAAATGTCAAATTTATTTTTCAAGTAACAAATTAGATTACCATTGATATGAAATTAAAAAAAAATGAGAAGCAATGTTACCAACCTTAACAGCTTAATCGGGGCTTGCTCTAATTCCTTTTTTCTGGATCACCCGGTCCATACACGCGTATAGAATAATGGGATCTAGATTCTAGATATAATAGTATTCAAATTCATTAAAATGCATGATTAAAAAATTCACATTTATTAACAAATACACATACATTATAAAATAATTAAATATAAAATAGAATGTTTTATTCAAATAATTTTAATTTTTCGCGCTTTTGAATTTGCAAAATCATCTATGACTGAATCAAAGTCCACGTCAGTAAATACATCATCTATAGAAAGTTAACTTATAGAACTACTAAGCCTAATTTGGTTCATACTTGATCGTAAAAAATTCTTGATAAGTTTTAGTTTACTGAAATTCTTTCACCAGTAGCAACTGTTACGGGTAGACAAAGAAGTATCCGCAAAGAAGTTGTTAAGTTTGGACATTCGTATAAATCCCGTTTAACCATTCCTTCTAGAATTTGAAGATGATGAAGAGCTTTTAAATTTTTAAAAATAGTTTGTGCCCGAGTTTTAAAACATTCTAGCTCATTTTGCAATTGAATACAATCTAATACTTCCTCGTACTCTCTGCATAAGTCAGCTGCTGCTGGAAGTGGCATTTCATCCAAAGTTTTTCCGGATAAAAATTCAAACAAAGATGTTGTTATATTATATATATTTTCACATCATTTGCTTTGTAAAAAGAGATATTTTAATTGATCTTTAGCTAAAAAATCTGCTCCTTCATCTATAGCCTTTTCACCTGATAATATTATCTTTCGACGATTTCTTTTATTCTGTGGAAAAGGCTGTATATCAAGAATTGCACATTTTTCTTTGCATTCAACCATTATACCATCAAATTCTTCGTTTCTAAATTGTTTGAAGACGTGCAATAAACTTTTTAATAATTTGGAAGAACGCGTTATATCCTGTGTTTTGTTTTGCACCTGATTATTTACGATGTTTTTTTCCTCAAAATTTTGTACCACATTATCAAAGCAAAAATGAAATTAAATACTGTCATGCTAGTAAGCAACAATTTTGCTTTCTATTCTAATTTAACTGCAAGTAGTAGAAGCTAAAATATAAGTATTTTTATGTCATACTCGTTTCTAAAGCAACGTTTTTCGAACGATTTATAGGACGAAAAGTGACACTTTAAAGTGCTAGTGTCATTTTAAAGTCCTAGAACGAAAAGTGTCACTTTTTGTTCTATAAATGCTCGTTGCTAGGAGACATGAATTGTTGCGCCTTAGATTAGTTACTTAAAACTGATGCTGCTACAAATTGCTGGAGATTTCTTTTAATGATTTAACAACTTTAGAAACAGTATGACATAAAATTATGTATGTACCTCAGACGAAAAGTGTCTTTAAGGTACTCGCAAGTAATTACGGCCTCGGCTACCCGCCTCGGCCGTAAACAACTTGCTCATACCTTAAAGACTTACTTTTCGTCCTAGATACATAAAATACTATTATGTATTATTATTTAAAATTGTTGAAATATATACGTATTCAGCTAGTTCGCTTGATTTCATATTATGATATACATTATCATGAGAGTCCATAATTTTTGTTTCAAGGTAGTTGTTGTAGTTTATAAAAATATGTATAAAAATTAATTAACTTGTCAATATATTCTAAAAGTGTTTCTGTGTGTTTGTCAATATATTCTAAAAGTGTTTCTGTGTGTTTATACTGCGTTTTTATTTATTATTGACTATTAGTTGACTGTCGTCACAGGAATTCTAACAAAAATATTTAATTATAATGGGGAAAAAATCTCAAGCAATAATTTTCGCGCCTTTCTGCAACAAGGCGCCTATGGCCGGGACCATATCGGCCATAGGCTATTTACGCCTCTGGACAAGTGTAAGTGCTTATTTTGTTGTTGATAACTTTCTCTAATGTTTTTCACTTGTATAAGTTGCAATTATAGAGAGCACGTACTGTTTGTGCACGCACTTTATTTATTTATTTTTTTATACAAATGTCCACTGCAATACGCTCTTGTTTAATGAAGATATAGAAGGTTTTCTCGGTTTTTTCATTATGCTCATGATTATATATTTTTGAGGGAAACAAAGTCACGCACTATAGAATAATTATAAAGTAAATGAGAGTATATTCTATTCACAAGGCAGGTCACCTCATTTACAAGAGTATAAAGTGGAGTACTTACTACTACCAACTTTACTACGAATGGATGCTTCCGGTGTTTGTTTAGTTCTCATTTGTGTAACAGGCAAATATTCACACTAGGTTACGGTTTCTGACTTCATCTTGTTACACACGCAAGAAGTTTCAGCATGCTTCCGCGAACATGACGTGTTTGCCCGTCTTTGCAGGTTAATTATCCTTGTACCATACGTAGACACCGCTGCTACTCGTTTTTACACCTACCCCTGATTTATAATTCAAAATCCGATTAAGATCTATGCGGGAGAAGACAATTCAGGCTAAAAAGCAATAAAAACGAAGACCTTACGCTGGAATAAATGTTTAATAAAAATAGCACCTACGAGAATAGAAATGGCATCTTACACCTTCTTATTGCGTGAAACTAGAAAATAAAGTGCTAAGATAAGTTAGCAGGGTCAAAAGACACGTTCGTAGTTCGAGTTGCAGTTAAGTTAAGAACGGCCCCGAGGTGTAATCAAAGTCGTTGATTAATGATGTAACAGCGTCACAACTCTCACATTAGGAGACCTCAAAACAGAGGGAGACGTTTTCTTTATTTCAACGTGAATTGGAGTTGTTTCACGCGTTTTAGCACTCTATTAAATGAGGGAGGATGAAGGTTAAGGATTTATAAAGCTCGCGATTGCATAGTGCTAACTAACAACTCTTGTTAACCTCCCGTCTTTCAGGAGGTCAGTATTTCAGACGTCAGTATTCATGATACTTAAAAATTTCAGGAGATGAATTTAAACACCACTAAAGCTTTATGCTATTATTGTAAACTTCTTCATATGGCTTTGAAAATTCATATTCGTTCTACATATTTTTAACAGCCTTCATATTGAAATTATTTAGCATATGTTTTAAAGTAATTATTTTTACAAAATTTTTGTGCTATTGTTGAACTTAAAGTTTTGGAATAGTCCAGTGAAATTAGACATTGCGCTTCGGAAAAATTCCCGGAAAGCTGAATTTTGGTATGGACCTTGATATTGTGGTTCTAAACAAAATGTCAAAAGTCCCCATCGATCCGAGTGCCGCTAAAAGTTTCACGCGTGGTCAAATGTCACTCAACATGGTTTTTCGTGAATATCTCGTTAACGGTCACTTTTATAGAAAAAATAGTTATTATCAAATTTGTAACTTAGAAAGTTTCCTACAAAAAAGATACAATGATTTTTATTCATAGGAGTAACCATTATGGAGAAAATGCGATTTATAAAGTTGTAACGAACAGTGTGCACCCCTCAAGCGATCCTTGTTTGTCAACGGATGTGCTTACTCAATATTTTTATTAATTTTTATTGCGGATGTGGGGACTACTGCGGCCCATATCAAAATTGATTTAACATATTGTAAATAGTGGTAGTCATGTTCAAATATGGCTAGGCAACGAGCTTACCCCTGAAGACTGGGGATGGACATTAAAGGATAACGTTTTAGAGCCAATTCATACTCTGCTTCCACCTGCTCCAGACATACTGTTGAATACTATTTTCTGTAATTGCACCAATGGTTGTAGCTTAAACTGTGGCTGCAGAAAAGTTGGTTTATATTGTTCAGGAGTATGTGGGAATTTCCAAGGGCAATCTTGCTTAAATGTAGTACCCGATATAAAGGACGTCGGTAATTGCGACCCCCCTGAAGATGTAGATCCATCGTGTTTTCTGGCTGAATCTATGGAAATACAGGAAACAGCAGAAGAAGAAAAAAAAGAAGAAATAGAAGAAGAAAAAGAAGAAGATGATGATGATGAAGAGAAAATCATGCAAATTGAAATAGAGTCTGAAGAATAATATTAATTATTAAGATTAATAATTTCCTGCTTTAACCAAAAAATTTATTACCTAATTAAAAAAATTCATAATTTTTTCTAAAATCAACATTTTTCAAACAAAAAAACGTGGATTAGGCTTACCGGTGACACCGCGTAAAAAAACGCACCTTGTACTCTACCTCGAAGGTGGTGTGGAAAGAAGTGCACGTTTCGCAAGAAAAATAAATGTTAAAACTCTGTAGATCGCATTATCTCCAAAACAGTGACTTCTATGATAAAAGTCGTTACAGCTTTTTTGTAGAACATTTCCTAAGTTACAAATTTGATAATAAATACTTTTTCCGTAAAAGTGACCGTTAACGAGATATTCACGAAAAACCATGTTGAGTGACATTTGACCACGCGTGAAATTTTTAGCGGCACTCGGATCGATGGGGACTTTTGACATTTTGTTTAGCACCACAATATCAAGATCCATACCAAAATTCAGCTTTCCGGGAATTTTTCCGGAGATGGGCTTTTATTTTGTCTAATTTCTCTGGACTAGAAATACAGACCAAGAATTGGCATTGTAAAAATCAAGCTTTTCTTTCGTTAAAGCTAAACGTAAATAACTAACTAACCTTTTCTTATGCATTCCTATACAAAAGTTTTATAGACATTTTCGACTTATTTTTGGGCCAGGAATCGGCTGGTAAATTTATGGCAGTAGGTTTAGAGACACCCTGTATATGTTTTACATATCTCTAATGGCCCCGGCGCCTCCACCGAGTCTTCAAAACTTTTGCTTAAAATTTTACACCTTAGTTTTCAGAAAACTCGTGCAAGCCTTAACATACTTATTTATTTAATATAAATAAATAATAGAAGAACGTTGCTAAATCAAATTCTTAAATATATTGAACTATTGAAATTCTGTTTTTAGAAAAAGATTATTAAATGTTAATTCAAAATGCTTTTTCTGAATACCTTTTTAAGAAGGCTTAGTATATAAAGACCTAACACTTTTAATTTTGCAGTCAGCAAACGACGCCATTAAAAGATAATAAAGGTTTTTACACGATTTCAGTAATTTTTGATCTTCTTTGTTTCTTAGGGTTCAGGAACAAGTCTTCAGAAAAATAGTAATTTTTTGTATAATCTTAAATTTTAAAATGGCTTATCGTAGGACATAGATGGCGTACTCAAGTAAGAAAAAGTTAAAAATAAACATGGCGAGTGGTATAGCAATGGAAAGAGCAGAAAATATACTCTGATTAAAGTGAAAATAAATTATTATTTATATTTAAAAAATGTTGTTAGACTAGACAGATTTTGCAAATTATAAAACAAGATCACAATTTTGTAAATTTTGTAATTAGGAAATTAAATACGTAAGATAAAATTATATATACCAGTAAGTTCGTGTCTTGAAAGAGAAATGACAATGCTTTCAATTTTCTGTTACTTGTGTACGTAATTTTAATGACGGAACACACCTTAATCAAGCCAATGAGAATCATGTAGTTTTTTTCATATTAAGGCTAGTATTTAGTAACTTTCAGATGTGGAAAGATTTACCGAATATTGCGATTTTTTTTTAGGTTTTTACCGCCTGTATAATATATGAAGGCAATTGTGCAATTTAAATGACTAAAGAAATGCCTTAGTAAGACAATTGCGCTCGAAAATTTTAAAAAATTTTGATAGATTTCGATAAAAAACGGATAAAATAAAAAATATTATCGTACAATTTCGCAATTCGCGGAGCGCAATTGCCTTAAGAATATAATTTTGCGCCCTTTGAACAATTGACAAATATTTGAACTTTAAAACTGTAACAAAAAACTTAAAAAAATGCAAGGGTTAAGAGAAGTGAATAACAAAAAATTAATGAAAATAGGCAACACTTTCTACCATCGATCTGTTTACCGTGTGTCAGGTGATTATCGTAAATCCCATAATGAGCTTATTTTGTGGCTTTCTAATTTTTAAGTCTTTTTAAAGTAGATAACACGTTCTACACAAACTAAAAATTTATTTTATTCAGTTTTGCCGTATAAACTGACGTTTATTTGTTTCTGGCCTGCCCATAAAAGTTGATGTTTTATAAACAATCGTTTAAAATATTTATTCCGCTAGCGATTTAAAATTTTTTATTCCGCTAGCGCTTTAAAAATGTCAAATCGCTTTAAAAATGTCAAATAAATGTCAAAATTGAACAAACAGTTGTATTACACTTGCGGATTAATAGTTATTTATTATACATGCGGATTAAATTAATGTTTAATGAGCGGTACGTTTAACTGCGCGAGCGGCGGTAGCCGCAAGCGCGTTGATTCCGCGAGTTAATAATAGTAGATTATTCTACAAGTAAAGAAAAGTGGCAGTTTTCTAGCGAGTGGAAAATGTTTGATTCACGAGCGTTAGCGAGTGAATTACAATTTCACGAGCTAGAAAACCACTTTTCTTACGCGTTGAATACGCCATTTTTTTGTGTAAATACTAAAAGTTCGAATTTTCTAGACAAATTTGTTAAATTTATCAAGGCTATGTTTGTACGGAAACATAGCAACTACAACACGTACATAGTAACAAGTAAACAAACAGACTGTGTTGCTAGGAATAAAGTGTTGGTTGCTAATGACTCAAGCGTTGTAATGAGGAAAATGTTGCTAACGAGAAAAATGCCACTTTTCTTTACTATTTTCTACATAGTAAAATGGCCGTTTACCATTGACTATACAAAAAATTAATTTTTTTGTGTAGTCAATGGTATATAAACGGTCATTTTACTTTATAGAAAATAGTAAAGAAAAGTGGCATTTTACTCGTTAGCAACCTTTACTCATTAGCAACGCTTGAGTCATTATCAACCAACACTTTATTCCTAGCAACACAGTCTGTTTGTTTACTTGTTACTATGTACGTGTTGTAGTTGCTATGTTTCCGTACAAACATAACCTTGATAAATTTAACAAATTTGTCTAGAAAATTCGAACTTTTAGTACTTACACAAAAAAATAGCGTATTCAACGCGTAAGTAAAGTGGTTTTCTTTACTTGTAGAATAATCTACTATTATTCAATTTTGCCGTATAAACTGACTGATTTAAAATTTTTATTCCATTAGCGCTTTAAAAATGTCAAATCGCTTTAAAAATGTCAAATAAATGTCAAAATTGAATAAACCTGCCGCTCATTAAACATTAATTTAATCCGCATGTATAATAAATAACTATTAGATAAATACAAGCCTTGTTTCGTTATCAAGTTTATTCATTATTTTACTTAAATGTCATATTGACATTCAAGTGTAGACTTTAGTTGTATTTATGAATTAGGAACAGAACGCTTTTAATTACAATGTCTACTTGATAACATGATAACGAAAAATTTGGGACACACGTTAGTTATGCAACTTTAGATACGTCATATAAGCAGTGACTGTATGTAAATGCCAGCCTTAAAATCGAGAATGGTTTTAGAAAACAAACTCAGTTCTGGAACTTTTACATTTTTAATTTAAAGAAAATGCTGTAAATAATCACAATCTTTATAATAATAAAAAAAATTTCATCCCCAAAGCTGATTTATTCTACAGTTACTGTTAAAAGAACACATTTAAGATGCAAATTAAGCCCGTATTTGCCTAAAATTCTAAATTGCCAAACAAAAGATGATAATGACTTTTTTATTAAATATGTGACAGTACCACTGATATAGTTGTTAATATTTAATAGACAATTTCCCTAAATGGGAAAGAAATTCTTCTAATTCTAAAAATTTATGGTACCTCCCTCCTTAACAGCCTTTCATCTAAATTGATTTAATTGGCTTACATTTTTAAGTACATATTTATTTTTCAGGACAAATTTTCAAAAATTCTTTGCTTGTGCTTGCTTGTCTAAGCAATACATCTCGACAAGGCTAGTAATTTAGAAATTTCTGTAAGCGAATTATACATGGAGAAAACGTTTCAGAGGTTTAGAAATATACCTTCCTGTTAACTTAATACGAAAAATATATTACGTTGAGTCTCCAATAACGGTAAACATACTCCTCAAGGTGTAATATACTAAAGTTGAAGAACTTGTCCGTGAAGCGCTTAATAAAGCCACGGTTTCCTGAACTTACATTCTGACGGTTTTACGAACAAACCTACCACAATTAGTATTATTAATACCTGTTGTGTCATTTTAACTTTCAACAAATATGTGTTTACATGTCCGTTATCGTGTGTTTGTCCGATACTTCTCTCTACATATTTTAAACATCAGGAAACAAGCGACCATTTGATACCATTACAAAACAACACATAAAATGAATGTTATTTCGTCTTAGCGGATTGCATGTTTTATATCTAATTTCGTAAAACCGTGTCCTAATTTACAATTTAAATTATTCAAATACGTTTTGACCTTGCTGGCTTTCTTGCTAAAATTAGATACAGTTACGCCCATTGGAAATGTATTGTGTTTGTGCATGAGGTGTACAGAAGATAAACGAAGTACAAGTTTATTTCTAGTTTTAATAAAAAATATCATTTGATGAATCGTTATAGTAAAGTACCTACCTTAAAAACATTTATTTTACGTTTAAAATGTTTGTAAACTGCTTGAAAATAACGTTAAAAGTACGGATGCTTTCGAAATCATAATTCATCTGTGTTAAAAATCGATAATGTGTAAAAAATATATTGGTTCCAAATATGAAACAATGAAATAAAACCTAAAAAGTAAATCATTTATACCTATGTAAAATAATAACCTGAACTATTTACTGCAGTACGAGTATTTAGTGAGAAAAATGTACCCGTTTTCGTTTTTAAAAGAAACAAAAAGCGCTTAAAAAACCAAATAGTATGGTCTTAATAAAGAAGCATTTATGAAAAATCAATATTTATTTACTAACGAACATTCATGCCATGATGTACGTATGTACCAGATTGTACCTATTAGAAAATCCAAGTGGTAAAATCCAACGTTTTGTCTAATAGAAAAGCACAATAATAATTTACCGAACTACGTCTTTTTAATTTAATAAGTTTAATTAAATTTCGCAAGAACACACATGCAAAATAAATATTAATGTAAGCTTAAGAAACCAAACAAACGGTTTATAAGTAGTATAAAAAATATAATAAGTATAATTAAATAATAAAATAATAAATTTGGTTCACACATTTTCGAAAGAGTCAACCTTTTTGTTTCTATTTTCAAAACGTGTTCGCTAAAACTGGGACATGTCAAGACTTCAGGTGTTCCCTTGAAAAATTAACTAAAAATAGAAAGGTTTGAAATTGTTAATTATTTAGTATCTGTTGAACTACAACGATCAAATAAAAACAGTAAATAAACAAAGATACAGGAAGAGTAGGGCTTAAAATTTAGAAGAAGCGTTTACGGTTGTTTATTATACATGCTGTAAAAGGGATAAACTAAAATTTTTATGAAATTTGAGCAAAACTGTTAAAATTAAAGATAATATAATACTTAATATAATGGATTATTTGTTCTAGTCCAGTCAAATTAGCCAAATTAGCCGAAAAAATTCACGTAGTTTTGAAAATTGGTGCAGTTGTTTGTTGAGGTGTCCTGACGAACATACTAAAAGTCCCCGGGGGTGGGAGGTGAGCTGGGGGTGGGAGAGCTGTTTGAAGGTCCCTTTCTTCACTTTTTCGCTAATAGCTCGAAAATTTAAAGTTTTTGCGTTACGACCATTCTACACGAAAATGAAGTAGACAAAATTTCCTACCAAAAAGATTCTATGCATTTTTCCCGTAAGATCAATATCTTAGGAGTAGAAGTGGGATGAATGTTAAAGAAAGTTGAAAAGTGTGGTAATTTTATAAAAAAAAAAAAACTCAAAATGCTATGTCAATTATAATTATTATTAAGTAAAATGTCATCTTCTTCATCTTCTTCGTCCTCTTATAACAAATCTGCGGGCGCACCTTTGGTACACGCCCCCTGGCAGCCGCAAACTGGGCTGCTCCTCATTCTCATCTTCACACTTTGATATTTACCACGTATCATTAAGGATTTTGCGACCCGCATCACGAAAGCATACGACGGTTTTATGTGTCTTTAAGTGACGGATTAGAATTCTGTCACCAAATGTATATCTCCTTCAGTTTTGCGTTAATCGTATCCACTGTTGGCTTTTCCCTTTTTTTAGTTTCTCGCTAATAGCTCGAGAACCGTGCGGTTTTGAGGTACGACCATTCTATACGAAAATGAAGTAGACAAAATTTCCTACCAAAAATGTGCTATTCATTTTTGCCATAAGATCAATACCTTAGGAGTAGAAGTGCGATAAAGGTAAACAAAGTTAGTAAATGTTGATTTCTGTTGCCAAATTTTTGTACAGGTTGAATTTCAACATTTATATTCACCCCGGTTCTACTTTTAAGGTATTGATCTTACGGCAAAAATACATAGGACCTTTTTGGTTGGAAATTTTATCTTCTACATTTTCGTATAGACTGATCGTAGCGCTAAACTTCACGGTCTTTGAGCTATTAGAGAAAAAGTGAAGAAAGGGACCTTTAAACAGCTTCCCCACCCCCGGCTCACCCCCCACCCTCGGGGACTTTTGGTATATTTTTCAGGACACCTCAGGAAACAACTGTACCAATTTTCAAAACTACGTGAATTATTTCGGCTATTTGCCATTATTTTGGCTAATTTGACTGGACTATTCTTAATAAACTTTTTCGGTATTTTTTCGATTTTTTTTTAAATACGCAATGTTAAAGGTTAAAGCTAAAAAATTTAAAAGCATTTTTAATCAAAAGCATTGCTATGTTAGAAATGAAATTTGAAGCTTATGAAATTATTAATAATTACATTAATGTAGATCATAAATGAAGATATCTCTGAAATAACAGGTTAACAAATGATTAATAAAATACAAAAATATCCTCGATGCAAATTATATTTTGTAAAAAAGGGTTGTAATAATTTAAAATGAGGAATGAATTTTGATTGTAATGTCTTTTAGTTAAACAACCAATTAATATCTAGAGACAGGGCTGAAATTGATTAGCATTAAGTAGTAAAATTTCAGAATAATCTTACGCTTCTTTAATAGCTATTAAGACAACAAGTGTTTTATAGAAGGTTTAAAAATCAAGGTTGTAGTTCAAATCCGAGCGAACGAAGTGAGCCGAGGATTTGATAGACCGAGATTTTTAAACTATAAAACATGACTTGTCTTCAAGATTTTTTCTAACACTAATATCAGACATTTTCTTTCACTAATATATTATTGGAAATTTTAATAAATTATTATTTGAGACGCGTCATAATACACAAAATGCGAAGATTGCTAGGGAACGACGTATTTAAAGACCTATAAAATACGTTGTCGTTGACGACGTATTTTATAGAGAAAGCGTATTTTAGAGGAAACATAACAAGTGAGCTCTTATGCACCATAGAAACAGTGTAAGATATTAGTGTTAGAAAAAATCTTTAATCAAACTTTTTTGATTTTTTATTGTGGTGAGTAGACATAGAATTTCATTTTTTAATGATAAAAATTTTTTATTATTATTTATTTCTTATTCAGAATCAATTTCGCTTTGTGATTTTTTTTATAGTTACTTGATATTTTACAAGGTTATACATGGTTGTGATAACACTGATAAAATAATAAGCGCATTTATTCACATAAGTTAATTAACACGGAGAGGAGAATGGTTCCTTGAACTGCATCTGTTATTCGCTATCTTCTATGTTGTCGTCTAAACTAAATGGGGATCTTGAGGAAGTTTTCTTTTGAGACGTGTACGGATGTTCTTACGACCCAGTTGTTGGAGAATGTCGCTGTCGATACTGTGGAGATTGGAGATATTTTTTTTTGTTTTCTTAATAAACTGCTCTATCGTGTCGATTCCAAGTTTCCTGTGTATTTATTTGTTGGTTGCGAACGAATCATGGCACGTTAACAGCCATTCGAAGAACTTTGTTTTGTAAGACTTGGATTTTCTTAATATTAGTTTTGAAAGTTGGAAGTGACTTATAAAGTAAAAGTGTACAATCGCAGCGTAGTGGTGTGTTCCTGTTAATCAGCGGATACCGTTCCTTCAGTCTTGCGTAGCCTAGGCTCAAGTTGCTGTTAAAATGAAGCGTGCGTCTAACCGAACGCCTAGATTCCGTGAAATTATTCCGACATTAGTCGCAGACAACGCTTCCTACAGTTCTGGCGAGGAAAAATGCAGTCTCTTCGCAGAAAATCCTCAGAAAACTTTCACACCAACAATTCCAGATAGTAATAGATCTTTCCCCCATATATGTAGTAAATTTGTACAATGAAGCACATTATCGATTATAGACGATTTCAATAGCTGTATAACACCAAGAGAAATAGAAGTATAAAAGTTTTACCTCTAAAAAAGGCACCTGATCATGATAAAATATCCAATACAGTACTCAAATATCTCACCAAAACAGCACTTGCTTATTTAGCTTTAATCTATAATTCTTGTCTGAGAACTGGCTATTTTCCCAAAAAATTGAAATTTGCACATATTGTGATGTCCCATAAGCGAGGAAGAAACAAAAGCGATTGTAGCGGCTACCGCCCTATAAGCCTACTAACGATGTTATCAAAACTATTTGAACGAATAATATCCAATTGACTCAGCACATCACTACAAGACTTTAGAATAATTACTCCAGTTCAATTTGGTTTCAGACAAGCATATTCAACCTTACAACAGTTGCAAAGAATTGTAGAGATTGTCGAACAGGGATACGAAATGAAGCATTTTACTACATCTGCATTCCTGGATATCAACCAAGCTTTCGACAAGGTTTGGACAGAAGGGTTAAAATATGAATAATACAGCTCTCTATCCCACTATCTAGTGGCGATATTGTTTTCGGTTTTGGAAAATAGAACATTTGCAGTTTGCATAAACGCCACCGTATCACCAACAAAAAATATAATACGCTGTTCAACATATTCATTCATGACATTCCTATCCCACACATGAGCGAAATTGCACTATTCGCAGATGATTTTCAGACCTCAATCAACCAACTTCCATCAGCAACTAATAATCTAAGCATATGGCTCAATAAATGGTGTATAACTTTAAACCTGTCAAATGTGCAACGAAAATATTTACATAAAAACGTATTCCCAACAATCCCAACCACCGAAACATTACGATTCTGGGTACAGAAATTATGTGGGCTTCGCGTACAGAATATACATTTATTAATAGTATATTATACACGACGCTATAATGTAGGCTATTATTACCGAGGATAATATTTGCAACACGAGCGAGCTTGCGAGCGAGTTTTGCAATTATCCGAGGTAATAATAGCCATTATAGCGAGTCGTATACTATACTTTATCCACGAGCATAAATACGAAGAATTTTTAATTAAAATTTATCGACGACTTGTCAATAATCTGTCAATTAGGATTAGAAACATAACCTATAATCTGCCAATTAGGATTAGAAACATAACCTAGGTATTTCCTTCATTATACACCATAGACAATGATGTTACCATGACACCTTGAATAATCATTATACACTGCTGTCAGTGTATAATGGATAGCATTATGAGTGACGAAACACATGAATAATTGACAGATTATTAAGTAGTCGTGGATAAATATAAATAACTAGGCACTTTGTGATTTTAATAACATGTATGTTAACGTTTAAATTTTAAGTTGATAATAGAAAAAATCAAAACAATGAAGAATCAATTAAAAGTTCATATGTAATATCTTTTCCAGGATTTAAGTACATACAAAGTTAAACCTGTGTTTCTGAGTTATTATTGTACCCCATATTTTTACCATATATTTAACTAAGTAATATGGGCCGTATTCTGATATTATGTTTAAAGTTGTCTCTTACTAAGATCGTGTTTAGCGTAAACATAAAACGATATAGCTTTATATAATTTTATATGTGTATAACAGAGATACGCGATATTGCCATGGTAATTAAACATGACGTTAAATTTAAATATGAGATCAGAATACCGACCTATACATGCATATTTTACTTTTTTGCTGGATATTTTGTCTGCTATAAGACTTACCATTTTTAAGTTTTGAGATCTCACATGTTTCATTTACATTTGGTAAAAAATAATACTACCAGTAAGAATAGCTATAATTATTGTTATTACGAAGTAAAATTTAAAAAAAAACACCGATCCTGTTTGGCAGTTTTTGCAATGAGTTTTAATTTGTTTTGTTTTTGTTACAACAGTTTCATATTGATAAGTAAATCGCTTTTCTCTGTTTCGGCATTAGAATCACATTATTCTAGCACGCTTTTTGATGCTAGAATGAGCTTCATTCTTAAACGATTTTTGGTAACATTTTGTTTTCAGAAATTGGTGATGCTGTATTAAATAATACACAAAATTCCTAGGCAACCATTCAATTGCTAAGCAACAAAAACGCCAAATGTCAAACTTCTGTCAACTGTCAAGAAAAAATCGCTGTTACCAACTTAAATATTTAACCAAAATTTTCCCAACTGGAAATTGTTAAGTATTTTTATAAAAAGAAATATAAATAAATAATGTCAATTGAAGGCCAAAATAGAGAAAATAGTATAAAAAACTCGTTACAGAAAGCTATTCGTGCACTCGTCCGTTCGGCCACTCACCGCTACGCGGCTCGCGTCCAAATTTGGGACGTTGCTTTCTGTAACTTGTGTTTTAATATAGGTACTATTACGCGTTAAGGAAAGCCAACATAAGCAGTCAAGTTATGGAACCTATACAGAGACTATACAGTGAATCAAGTAGCCAGGTCAAAATTGGAAACCGATTGTCTCACCCGTTTAAAACTGATAAGGGACTAAAGCAAGGATGCCCGATCTCACCCACACTGTTTAAAATATATCTAAACCAAGCTCTGGAAAATTGGAAGAGGAAATGTAGACCTATGGGAGTACAGTTGGTCGATGAATACATCTATACCCTCATATTCGCCGATGATCAACTGATACTAGCACAAGATGAAGACGACGCCAGTTATATGATGAGGAAACTGGTTGACGAATACAAACTATGGGGTTTGGAGATAAATATGGACAAAACGCAGTACATGGTCTTCGGGGGATCTGGTAGAGACTTGGATGTGGGGGGAAACACAATCAAACACACAACGGAATATAAATATCTCGGAGTATCAATAACACAGGACGGAAGGGACGAAACAGATGTAAGAGCAAAAGTTGGGAAAGGAAAAGCAATAGTAAGACAACTACATCCATATCTGTGGAACAATAATATAAGAGAAAAAACAAAGAAACAAATTTACTCGACAATCTTCGAAAGCTGCATCACATACGGTGCCGAAGTATGGGTACTCAATAGAAACTTGAAAAATAGACTATCCGCGGCAGAGATGGAATTTTGGAGGAGGAGCGCGCAAGTGTCACGTATACAACATATTACAAATGAAGAAGTAAGAAGAAGAATGAACGTTAAGAATAACATCATAGACAAAGTACAACAGAGACAACTTACATGGTACGGTCATATGAGACGGATGGAAAGGCACAGAATACCCAGGAAAATCTTTGAATGGATACCAGTACAAAGAAGGAAAAGAGGCAGACCTAGGACAGAATGGAAACAAAACATAGAAATAGCTATGGAAACGAGAAACCTAGAAGAAGGAGACTGGAACGACAGGAAAAAATGGAAAATGGGATGCGAGAAACGGCAATAGAAGCTGTAGCAAACTCGCGTATATATACTATTACAGTACTTTTATTTAAATTTATCATAAACGTTAATTCTGAGCTAAATAATTAGATAGAAAGATAAACTAAAACCTAAACTTACCATTTGATCCAATTACTCGTCGTATGGCACTGTAATAATTCTAAATAGGTAAGCACATACTTAATAAATTTACAAATACTGTTAATACTTTCTATTAAATTTCAATTATATACCTATTTAAATGATGTTTAAATATTTAGATACTGAAATAAGATTTGCCAAAATTACAAAAGAAATTATAAACATAATATTTTGTAGAAAAACACATTCAAAATAAATATTAACCCGAGCTTAAGAAACAATTAAACAAATGGTTTAAAGTATACAAAAGAGCAAAAATAAGCCGTATTTTAGAATAAATTATACCAGGTGATCAACGGAATTCATAATTAGAGGAGGCTGTGATTGGTGCTATTTTATGCTGTGTGGTTGGACACACCGAGCAATGAATAATAAATTGACAATTGTTATATTTGAGGATATGCTCGTACTTTGTACGAGCTTTGACACTTAAAATTTTTAATTTCAAGCTGCAAGCCTGTGTTACCAACTTTATGGTAAATATCACAGCCTGCTCTAATTATAAATTCCGTTGATCACTCGGTATTTTCAAAACAAATCGGCCTAAAATGGGGTCATGTCAAGATTTCTGGTATTCCCTTGAAAAAACAAAGAAAAATGATGTTAAAAATTGAAGTTCCGTAGGTATCTGTTGACTCACATAGTCAAACAAAGAAAAAAGACAAAATCAAAGATACAGAAAGAATAGGGTTTAAAATTTAGAAAAATTGCTTTGAGTTCTGCACTTTTTAAACGCGATTTAAAAGCGAAAATTTGACAAATTTATTAAGTTCAAATAAAACTAATAAATGCAAAGTTTTTAAAAATTATTACATTATACCGTAATTTATGGCTAAATAATATAAAACTTAGTTTTGTATAAAAATATATTGAAAGGGCAATTTAATTAATTATTTGTTTTTTTCTAATTGTATAAAGTAATAAAGACGCAGATTAAAGCGTTAAAATTCTTCTTAAAAAAATTTAAGACCTTTGAGGTTATCGAAGAATGCGTTTAATATTACTGTAAATTTATTAAAAACCAACTTTTATAAATCGTCTCAAAAGTTGCCTCTGCAAAATTATACGCCGGCGCCGTATTACACCAGTTTTGTTTGTAAATTTGAATAATTTCACATCTTTGTTTCTAAATTAAAATGATTCCAAATATCGTTTTTAAGCAGTGGCGGTTGCTCCATAAGGCCGCGCGGCCGCGCGCCCCTCCTATGAAATGCTAAGGAACACACAATTTTTTTCTAAATTATTAATATTTATTTTACATACATTCTATGACTAAGTTCAAATTTCAACAAAAAATTCAACTCTATCCAAACATCCGCTCCCATCTCTAATTGTCCGTCCTCGTTGAGATCTCTAATTATCCGCGTCCTCAATCAACGGCCGCGGAAAATCTGCGGCCTTTAACAAACATTATACATTGCCGCCGAACGACTCCGGAGACTAGCCGATAATAGCCGATTGTATAAGTTACAGCAGGCCGCGATTTTAGCGCGGCTTGCTGTAACTTATTGTTGGAGCAATGAATGATGAATCTTCTTTCATTTAATCGGAGCATCGCAAAGATTCGTACTCGTCTACTCGTAGCTATTCAAATCCTGTTATTTTATTAAGAAACGTTTTACAGAATAATTATTTCATGATAAATGCAATTTGTAGATATATTTTTTACTGCAAGAAATAAAAAATAACTAGTGAGCCTTTTAGAACTTTAAATTTGTAACAAAAAGATGGTTTTCTTTCAGTTACATGAAATTGTTTGTTTCAATTTGTATATCATTACAATATTCGGTGTTCAAGAACATTTAAAGAAAAATATATTATGAAAATATAGGTATTTTAAAAAAAACAAACTAAAATATGTACGATTGCTTAGATAACTAAAAATATTTACAATTTTATTTACAGTCGATTTAAAATATCTAAAAAAGTGGGCAAAGAAGGATATATTCAAATCTAAATATTGTTTGGGTTTCAGCTTCGATAGCTTCATAAATTACGCAATAACCGTCATGCAGTCTAATATTTGTTATGACTGAGAATGAAGTAATCGATACCTAATTATTTTGAAAGCAATTATTAGAACTCGTGAAAGGCCGAGTAAAACTACCTAGAATGATAATAGTAACTAATCACTAGAAGTACCGAATACATTTATTTGCGGTTATAATATTTACTTAAATGTGCCAATTTTCAGATTTGTATTTATGTAAATTGGTTCGGAAAATAAAGAGACAAATTTTCCCGTAACTTTTGGTAGGTTATTTGGTGTTTGACTTCTGGTGCGCCCCTCCAAACTCAAACCCCACGACACGCCACTGTTTTTAAGGGAAAAAGTTTTCCGTCTAAATATGTATTTAGAATCCTCAAATCCTGTATTACTTTTATATTCCAGAAACTAAATGTCTGAATCCTCCTTTAAATAAGTCTACTCAAACGGAAATTACATTTTGAAGTTATCTTAATTTGCAATACTTCAAGGTAGATGGATGCAAAGGAAAAACATGTACTAGGGCGTTTTTTTATGTTATCGACCTAGCTATGAAACAAAAAAACGACGATATTAAACCAATTATTAAAAAATAGCCGCGACATTTAGAAGTACTTGTGCTAAGTTGCGTTTAATTTGTGCGGTTTATACGTTTATAGTGATTTGGGAAGGCTTAGTTCTTGATAAAATGAGCAAAATTAAGGTGGAACATCGCAGTCATAAAGTTTGGCCACGTTGAAGACGGATAGGAATCTTTTTTCTTGAATTATCTGCAGGGATGCCACTTGGGTACATCACTGGGACCCTCCCACTAAACAGGAATCCATGCAGTGGGTTCACAGGGGCTCTCCACCACAAAAAAAAGCCAAAACACAATTTTCTGGAAAAAACTGATGGCAAGAGTTTTCTGGGATGCTGGAGTCTTGCTTATTGAATATATGCTGAGGGGGTCTACCATAAATGCAGAGGCCTGTGTAAACACAATTCAAAATTTAAAAACTGTTCTGGAGGAAAAAGAAAAAACTTGTTGCTGCACGACAGATTTTAATTATTCATGTTTGCATCATTTAAGAGATAAGGGTTATGTTATGTTAAAGGGAATAGGGGTTCACAAGCCAAACCAAACAAGGTCCAGTAGGTAAACAATGACTGTGGGTTCATAGAGTTAAGACATCCACCTTATAGCCTCATCAGACTTCTTTCTATTCAAAAACTTAAAAAGGGATCTCAGGGGAAAGCGTTTTGCATCTGATAAAGCACTCAAAGAACCCGTTGAACAATATTTGCAGAGTTGCCGAAGAAATTTTTTTCTGGGGGTATGGGACAATTGGAAAAAAGATGGAATAAGTGTATAAGTAAGTAGTGTTTGTATAATGTTCGATGGTAGGCAAATAATGCACAACGTAATATTTTAGTCTTTATTCTCAACTTACTTGTGCAAAGAACTGTTACAAAGTGGTCGTTTTTTTTGTCTTCCTCTGCCCAACTAAACTCTGTACTTTTGGGCCAGGCTAACCGTTAATAACTCATTCATCATACACCACAGTGTTGAAGGGAGTTACGTAGAAAAATAAAGGGTTGTTAATGTAATACGTGTTTTTTTTTTATGGCTAGGTAGATAACTTAGAAAACGCCCTCGTATTCATAAAACAGTGAGATGTATTTAATTCAGTGTAAGGGTCAGTTGTACTGCTCTTTAATATGCAATTATTTAGTTCAAACAGCATTTTGCAGTACATTTTGTTGAATATCTGCAATTTGTTATAAATTTAAAATTGCCAGTTTTTTGATAAGGTCACTTAGATAAAAATGTTAGCTTAAGATACTCCCAAGGTCAAAGAGTTGCCGGATTGATGCCATCTGAACGCGCTGGCCAGATATTAGGAAAATTTCTGCTTACGATACGATACCAATAAGACCAATTCGAACTGACAATTTATAATAATTTTTATACTCAGCAAGTTATAAGCGATCTAAAATTCAGTAAGTAACGACTTTTGAATGTTTATTGACAAAGCTACTTCCATTGTAAACAAAAGTGAAAAATGTGATTGATGTTATTGTTTTACGAATACCAATATGATTTTCTTGTGATTACTCTTTGAGTTTTTGTAAAAAATATGTAGTTTCTTTAAATAACCTCATACATTTGGATCGTTTTTCGATTCTTTTAAGAACTAAAAATACCAGTATAAAAAATAAAAATCGTCAGAATATTCGGAATACTTTTTGCTTGAGATATGTAGATCGTAATCAAAACATAGGTACTTTGTAAGTCATAAATGTTATCTTTATCTACATAGGTAGAATTCTATGGAATTTAACCTAATTGTTATAAGTTCGAATATTTGAAGGAAACTAATTCGACACGCATAGAACACCCCATTAAATAAGTCACGATCCTCTAATACTCTAATGCTTACGAGACCTGTAACTTAATTGGATATTCAATCCAGATAAGATGTCTACGCATAATTTTCGGTTGTTCGGTTCTTCCTGATTAGCTTAGTTATTTAGGTTCACGTATTTTTGTGACAGCCTACTGAAATTACATATTACGAGTATACAGAAACGGGCAAACTTCTCTCATACCGAGCCAGATACGCTGACCGCGATTATTTGCAAACTAACAAAGCGTAATGGCCGTTAATTATTACCAGGAAAATGTGAATTAATACCGGAGCTACCTATAATTTTAGATAGAAGATAAATGCATGCACGAGGAGAAACGAGATAATTAAATAGGTTTTAATGCCCACTACCGCAATAGAAACAGGCTGTAACCTTTTCAATGCGTTTTGTTTTAAATTAATGATTAATAAGTGTTCTTGATTTTGATTAACTGATCCAGATCGCGTTCTGCGTTCTTTTAACGCTTGGTTTAACGATTTCCTTTTTGTTGTTGCCTTGTGTGTGTATTTATGACTTCTTCAGCTCAAATTTTTATTTTCACTTTTCAAATTAAAGTCAACAATTTACTAAGAGAGTTAAAAAATTAAAATTTTTATTTATTTAAGATTTATTAAAAATTAAAGTGAGAGTTACTCACCTACAACTTTTATTAAAGTTTTGAACGATATCAGTTGGAAGTAGACATCCGCGATACTATCGATAATCGATTAAATCGCCGTATCTAATAAATTGATAAATCGTTAATCGATAAATTAAATTAATTAATGTATTGATTCATCACATACTTCACGATAATAAACTTGTTGTAGATACTTTAATCTGCTAGTTTCCTTAATAAATATAGATTTTATGGAATTATTTCACAAATGTAAAAAAATCTTAAAATATCGATTAAATCCATACATTTATATTCTTTCCATTTTTTGCTACTTTTTTGTAGAATCTTGCTGATGTCTTGATTCCATGATTGCCGTGGCCTGCCCCTATCATTTTTTTTGACCTCTGTTTTCCACGCCCCTCCCACTAACCTTTCTTCCGACATATTTACTAGGCGACCAAACCAATTTAATTTTTTTTTCTATTAACAACTCCAATTCATCCACTTTCAACATTCTTCTTATCTCTTCATTTTTTTTTCTGTTTCTTCTTGTGAATCCCGAGATTCTTCTCAAAAATCTGATCTCGCATGCTCTCAACATGCTTTTTTCTCTCGGACAGGACCCAACGTTCGCACCCATACATTTATATAAAACAATTTCTTTTTAAAAACGTACAAATAATCAACAAATATAATTCTGTTGAATTATCATATAGAATTATTTTATCATTCCTGAACTGATGATTTTTGAAGGAAAGAACATTTAAAGCCCCAACAGTTGGCAAGAATTACTTCAGTATTCAAATACGGTAGTTAGAGTTTTCTAGATTGTTAGTATGATCTCTCTAAATTTAAATCAGCCAAAAAATACAGTTAATCAAAGAAAACAAGGCTCTTGCCTTACTTACTCTAACTTGATCCACTGAATCTTGTTCTACATCTACGTTTATTTTGTTCTTCATTTTTGGGCGTTTTTTTTTTTATTATGTCGGCTTGTTTATTTCCTTAACAGCATTGCTGCCATTTTTAGTAGGATTGCTGTTTTAGCTTACGATTTTTTTTATGGTTTTTATGTATAGTTGATGAAATTAGCGGCAACGTTTCAAACCCATTCTTGCGTTTTGAATGTTTTTTTTTGCATGTTTATAACGCCAGTTTTGGAATGGTCAACTTTTTTATTGGCAATATTTTGCAACAACTGCCTGTGACTGCCATACTATTTTAAAAACGACTGTGATAACTAAAGGTTGGAAGTTCAGGCATTGAAAATCTTTAGACCTAACCTAACCATTTATTTTTATATTTTCCATTATAAACGAACTTATTTTATAATCACCCTATTATTATTTTTCTGATTTCTTTCTTTATACAGGATATTCCTCAAGTAAATATAGAGATTTTAGGGTTACTCCCCGATCGATTTTAGTAAGCAAAAAATTTGAGATACAGAGTACTAAAGATCATTAACAATTCGTCCTTCGCTATTATATTAAACTTCGTAGCTGGTTACATAGTTATTTTACTTATTCTTTTTGCAGTAATCGGGGAGAAAATTTAAAATTAAACTAAAGAATTAAAGCAAGAACGGAAAACTCTCGTAGTTTGTGTGCGAAAATAGTTCTAATAAATTGCTTGTATCAACGTTAAGTGTATACATATTTTTTCTTTTATTGCAAGAAGTTGACATCCAACTGTAGCTTAAGCGCTGTCATTAAAACTTACAGAAATTTTGTGTCCTGTATAATACAAACAGGAAGTATGCTTAACAATGGTATTTATGGGAAAACTTCAAAAAATTGTATTTCTTATGAAAAACTACCACAAAAGGCCTAAACTTCCGGCCTTTGGTGATAATAATATCCAAATAAAAATTAAAAAATTGCCCAATATCGAGCTTGAAATTTTGAAACAGGAGAAATAAAGTGTGGAGTGCTACAAAGTTTTATTTAGGAAACCTAAGTTACTTAAGAGTAAATCGATTTAAAATACCGAATTAGCTCAACTTGTAAATTTTTGAAAGCTTTTCTGCCAATCTGCCAGTCAATAGTTTCAAAATAAGCTTCAGATTTTAATATTTATCAATTGAATCTAGATAAAAGTATTTTTTTGTATACTCAATGGTAAACGGCCATTTTACTATGTAGAAAATAGTAAAGAAAAGTGGCATTTTTCTCGTTAGCAACCTTTTCCTCATTACAATGCTTGAGTCATTAGCAACCAACACTTTATTCCTAGCAACGCAGTCTGTTTGTTTACTTGTTACTATGTACGTGTTGTAGTTGCTATCTTTCCGTACAAACATAACCTTGATAAATTTAACAAATTTGTCTAGAAAATTCGAACTTTTAGTACTTACACAAAAAAATAGCGTATATTCAACGCGTAAGCAAAGTGGTTTTCTAGCTCGTGAAATTGTAATTCACTCGCTAACGCTCGTGAATCAAACATTTTCCACTCGCTAGAAAACTGCCACTTTCCTTTACTTGTAGAATAATTGTTAATCTACAGTTATTTTTAAAACGTTGACGATGAAGTTTTATTTTGGCGAAATCACAACTGTTTAAGTCTTCCACAGTTCCACAACATATAATATGATGGGTGTTTCGGAAATTAACGCAACTGGTACTGTAATTGCACTGTACAGTAATTGCACTGTACACTGGACATAATGTTAAACCTTTCACTGCGGATTCTAAAACGTCATTAATGCATTTCGATGCAATTGGGCTCCTGTGCAGTTTTAGCAAATTTTGATTATTATGTAATTATTGAAATCGCCAATGTTTAGCCTAGCATGCCTGGGAAAACTTGAAAACGTTTGAAATTACGTACTATTATTTTATTTCTGATGACGAGTTTTAAAGTATACTTGGAGTTAAGCGCGTAATACTTTGGGAAATGGTTTCATAAGTATTAAGAAAATAATACATCCTTGGTGACCCAGTTTTTAGTACCTTATTTTGTTAGAACCTCGTCCAGAAAGTATGAGCCCTCAACTTTAACTAGCGTTGAACAACTTCAAATACTTTGAAAGATAGATAGCTATAGGTTTTATAAATAAAATTTCATACGTTCTGTAGAAGCAGTTGCATTACTTTCCGAAACATCCTCGTCTAAATCATAATAATAATAATAAAAATAAATATAAGGTCATACAGTAATACTTGCAAAAATACTTACTGGCCGGCTTGACTGACTAAGTTACTTTGCACATGTAACTATTACAATATAGCACTTTTACAATACATTCCATTTTAAAAGTTCACTAAACTGCCTAAATAGTTATGTTGCCAAGTGGTAGTGCACGACATTTGTAAAAAATTAACAATTTGGAAACTAAAATATTCCAATGTTTTTTCAATTACGAGTCATTTATTTCCTTAAAGAATGAACTTGTACTTGGTATTTGATTACTTGTAAATAAATTGAAAACTGAACTTCTACGTAACTTTAACTTTATGAATGTTTTGCGTGACATACAAGCATAAGCATTCATTTGAAATTCAAAGAGTCGACTTTGTCTAGACAGATATAAACCTTTCTAAAGTAACCGTAATCTGTTAAATCCAGTAAAAGTACATATTCCTACTGAGTTTAATTTCAATGTTAATTTTTAAATTCCAAATTCCTCCAGCTTAGACGGAAATTAATTAGGAATTCGATTGTAACTTTTACTTAGACAGTTACAATTACATGAATTTCTTTAAATTCTTTTAAAGTAAAAGTATTTGCAGGTAGCTTTAGATACTCGGTGTTTCTTTTACATTTACACAATTGAATATCTTGTAGTTGAAATACTTATGTGTTTGAATTTATTTGCAGGTGGAACCTACGAAAAGAGAAATGGTATGAAGGAACCAGATCACTTCGGTGAAACGGTAAGTTTAAAGTCTATTGTTTCGCAAAGTTTCTTGTAGTTCGCATTCTATCTAATTTACTGGAAAAGTAAATATTTGCTAACCGTGGATACCTAAAGATTTAAATTTAAATCGTTTTCAATTCGAATGCGCTTTAGGAGGTTTACACAACGCTCGAACTTTCTTACTGGCCGAAGAGTTTTAATTTGCAGTTAGGTATTCGGTGCAGTAAGAAGTAACTGTAAATTTCGAACGTAAATGCGGTAAACTGAATGGAATCTAAATTGAATTTTATGGGTTATAAATTTATTAGGGACGATTTTCAAAGGTTATAATATTAATGGCTTCAACACTTAGGAAAATGACTGCAATCACGTTGGTGGCATTATGGGAACATTATACATTTATCAGGACCGACAACATGAAGTAAATTGAACCAGAAGGCGCGAAAATAAATTTTGATATTATTATTTCTTCTTACAGGCAATGTATTTCATCAATATTTTCCTCTGTACGTGACTGGATAACGTTAGGCATTGCCAAAACGTGAAGTGCATTCTTACAAATTTTAAACCAATTTAGGAAAGCCCCAATTTAATTCGACCGGATAATTTTATTTATCTTTCGGTTTGGCCTTAATAAAATCGAACCACAATTAGAGCAATCGGGATTTTAAATTATTAGAACCGTAAATTGGCTATAGTTGTCACGTTGACTTCATTTATTGCTAATTCGACCCCGACAATCTCACTGCGGCTTTCGTTCGGTATGGATTATGATGGCGAAAGAGCTCTTAATGTTATTAAGTAAGTATATCTGAAATTAAAATGGCCATTTATTTTCGTAAGCTACTTATTAATGAGAAACTTTAACGATTAAGGTTAGATTAAAGCGGCCTATAATGATGGAGAATATTTATAATGATATTCTTCCGATATAAGATCTCTAGGGCGATTGCAGTCATTAAGCACATTACTATACTACCTTGAGATTACGCTCAGCAATTTCCTCGTTTAAATGTATCCATGTGCAAAATTTCATCAAAAGACCATCAATTACCTAAGAAGAATCAATCCTAATAGACGACCCCTTCCCTATAATATTTTCATTATTTAACTCTGAAAGATAAACAGCGATAACAGTTCATTTCTTTGCTTATTGTCCTCATATTGCAGCAGATAAATGCAGTTCTACGTTTATAATGCAGTCTTAAATCTCCAAGAAAGTTTTAAAAAGTAAAATTTATCGGCCTTTTCACGACGTATTGCGTCATGGGAGCCAGGCCCGTAGCCAGGGGGGGGGGGGGGCAGAGTGGGCACTGCCCACTCTGGAAGGTAAAGTTGCCCACTCTAGAGAAAATCCTAGTATTTTTTTAACTTAACGACACACAACACAACAATTAATTTAAAAATTGTGTTATATCGCTGTCATTGAAACCTGGGACACCCCTATTTTTTGTTTTCGTTTTTTGTTTTTGTTTGAAACATTTTGATGGCCAAGTAAATACTGCGGAAGAGTTTATATATTTATTAATCTAGGATGATATGACCTGCTTAAAATAAAAGTTAGGGTAGGGTGTAGGGCCAGGGAACATCACCGGTCAGGGTAGTCAGGATAGGAGTGTTTTAGAACTTTAGTTGTAGCAAGTCTGTCACTTGTTTTGTGCATTTCATTTGTTTCAATTGTCTTAAAACCCAGTGCCTAGATTTACATGTCCAGAATATGGTTTTTCTGAATGGAGAGTGTTTTTCCGAATTAAATTTCCGTAGTAATCCCACGTTATTGGTAGCAATGAAATCCTTGAAAAACACTCGTTTTTAATATATGTAGTGTGTCCCACCCTAGTGCAATTTGAAAAATAGAGTTGTTCTCGAAAAATCATTTTTGCCATTCTAATAGAGCAACGAAAATAGCTGAAGTTCCAAAACAATTTGTCTCGAGTGTTGGGTCACCTTGACTTTAATTTTGCGTAAGTCATGGCACTCTAGATTAATTTCTGCAAAAATTTACTTTGTCATCAAAATGTTTCGAACTTGATACTACCATACGTAAAAGTGAATGGAGATTCCAACAATGTATAAATATAACGGGTGTTCCATTTAAAATAACACAGTTAATGTTAACTCCGGCGAAACCGGAAGTGAGAGAAATGCACATTCTATGTAAAAAATGCCATTTAAAGAATATATTACACATACCAAATTTCATTTTGATATCTTAAAAAATAAGAAAATTAGAGGGGTGCCCCAGGTTTCGTTGACACCCTGTATAGGGTGCTCCATAGGTAATATGACACAGACCAACAGTAGATTCGTGAAGCCAGAATATTACGATTTACCTAAAATTATCTTAGTCCAAAAGTTAATATTTAGTGAGATACAGGGTGTCAAAGTCGAAATTTTAATTTTAATTTTCTTCTGTTATTTCTAAAGTTTTCGCAATATTTCTATGAAAATTGGTGAAACTACTTTTTTTTTGGACGAGAAACAATAATCCGTTCTCAATCTTAATGTAGCTTTTAAAATAACCTATTTTTGCTACACCTAATACCGTAAAAATACTTCAATTTTTTGTACTTAAAGTTAGGGTAGATCTAAAAAACAATTTCCTCGTCTTTTCTATATAAAAAAGGTATTTCAGTGTCTCTAAAGTTCACCGTTTTCAAGATATTTGCGATTGAAGTAATTTTACTTTAAAAAATTCCCCC
This sequence comes from Melanotus villosus, assembly GCA_963082815.1. Lineage (NCBI taxonomy): Eukaryota > Metazoa > Arthropoda > Insecta > Coleoptera > Elateridae > Melanotus > Melanotus villosus. The sequence continues at coordinate 339,639 of OY720421.1, read as the reverse complement.
CCAAAAATTTGAGTTGCCCACTCTAAAATTTGAGTTGCCCACTCTAAAATTTAGATCTGGCTACGGGCCTGCATGGGACGTCGGTTTGTCCTACTGCACTAGATATTCGTAACTGGGACAAAAATTATAATGTTAGATTATACTTGCGTGAGTAATACAAGTAGTACGTGGTACTACAACGGCACAAAAGTAAGTTAACTAGCGCCTTAGCAAAAATACTGTCGTGTTTGTTTTATGTTTTGAACGGAGACAGTCTGCACGGAAAGCTACAGCAAAAGCTGAATATCATGTACTATACAATAATTTTATGAAATTGGCTTTGACGTGCTAGATAGACATTATCTACTTCCTTTATGATCAGACAGACGTATGTGGGTTACTGAGAAATAATATAGTAAATGCTACTGGTATAATACGACATTAATAATAACTGCTTTGAAATATTGTGAATTTGCGACGATTGTAAGTGATTCTATACAGGGTGATTAAGAAATAAGTGCCGTAACTTTAAGGAGAGGTAAATATTGACGAAATATTAAAAAAAGTTAAATATCTTTTTTTTTCTAGATGCGGTGGTTTTCATTTTACAGGGTGATAAAGCAGGTTCAAAAACTTTATATTTTATCTCGGCACACAGATATTAATTTCAAAAAAGGAACATGTTAATTATTCATAGTGTCCTATAAATTGCACATAATCTTGATAACTTAGAATATTTCAGTGGCGTAGAAACAGGGGCCACGGAATACATTTTAGTGCAAAACTTTGTTTACACCCTGTATGCCGTGAGAATAATATATACCCGTGATTCTCCATTCGCTATCACGCAAAAACGCAAAAACTCTTTGTTGGACTCGCTAAAACGTTTCGTTTTCGAGATTATTTAATTTTTGTTCAGACCTTCACATGATAAGTTTAATTAGGTAATATTAAAAAAATTAAATAACGCAAAGCAGTTGACGATGGAACGGATGAAGTTGCATATATCTTTCAAAATTCCCCAAGTTGTAGATTGAGATAAACCAGTTTGAAAGTCTCCTAGTACTGATTCATGGATTTTCTTCTTTATCACCCTGTAAAATGAAAACCACCGCATCTAGAAAAAAACGATATTTAACTTTTTTTAATATTTCGTCAATATTTACCTCTCCTTAAAATTACGGCACTTTTTTCTGAATCACCCTGTAGAACGTTTGAAAAGGGCATTTTTAAGAGGGCTTTTAATTATTAAAAAGTACAAATGTAGGAACGGTTCGTTATTTTCTTAATCAGATTTTAAAATGAATTGACTATTTCAGAAAACCGAAGTATAACGAATGATTTAACTGTCTTTATGTAAAAATAGTATTATTTTGTGAAGAAATCTAAATCAACTTTTTATAAAGACTAAATTTATAAGCATTTGTTGGTTTGGATAAATGCATTTACAGTTTTTTGGCACACTCACATTTTAGTTATTTGTATGCTAAGGCCGCGAAATTCCATTTTAGCGTACCTACCGAGGGAAAAATTGTCGCCGAGGCCGCTTGCGGCCGAGGCAAGACAATCTCGAGGGCGCTAAAGAATTTCGCGGCCGAAGTATACACAACATTTTTTGTGCAGCTGTAAAAAATACATAATAAAACTGACATTTTCATATTATCTGTTATGTCAACTCTCATGTGTCAAATAATTGACGTTTAGTTTAACGGCCGTTACTAAGGGTAAGGGTATTTCGCGGCCGTTACTAAATAAGGGTAAGGCCGCGAAATCGGATTTCGCGTCCTGTATTGCGTACGCGAAATGACCACTTCGCGTCCGGCTGCACAAAAAATAAATTTAATTAACTTATATGAGTACATTCCATTCGCATGCTTGACTTAAACATTCGCAGGGGATAATCTTAATCTGGTGAAATAGAATAGGGTCAGGTCTTACTGCTTCAACCAGCAGAGTTCACAACTACTCTTCAGTTTTGTCATTCACTGTCATCAAATTAGTGTTTTTGTGGGTCATTAAGGAGTGTATACAACGTTTTGTGTCATTAGAAACGTCTTAGCTCAAAGAACTGTAGTCTATTTAATTGGACTACGTTCATTGGTACAAGGATTAATTTTGTCTACAATTATTAATAAAAATCCAGATCGGTTTTAGGTGTTATGGTGGCCTATTTTATAACCACAGTTATGGTCAAACTCTTGAACTTATAGAGAATGACTTAAACATTCGCAGGGGATAATCTTAATCTGGTGAAATAGAATAGGGTCAGGTCTTACTGCTTCAACCAGCAGAGTTCACAACTACTCTTCAGTTTTGTCATTCACTGTCTTCAAATTAGTGTTTTTGTGGGTCATTAAGGAGTGTATGCAACGTTTTGTGTCATTAGAAACGTCTTAACTCAAAGAACTGTAGTCTATTTAATTGGACTACGTTCATTGGTACAAGGATTAATTTTGTCTACAATTATTAATAAAAATCCAGATCGGTTTTAGGTGTTATGGTGGCCTATTTTATAACCACAGTTATGGTCAAACTCTTGAACTTATAGAGAATCGCACCCTGTTATGCAAAACAGACCAAGGGCCGGTTGCACAAAACTTTTGTTAATTTAACTAATGTAATGATCGAAGTTGCTCAAAGAAGGAAAGAGCAACATGTTTTGTTTACTAATGTGTTATTTCCGAATTTCGATTCGATTTTATTCACTTTGACCAACGATTAATTTGACGAAGCTGTTAAATCATGTTTGTGCAACCCGCCTTAAGTGAGGTAGGTAGTTGATAGGTAACTCGACAATTCACAGTAGGTATAGGCCATTCTTTATATATTTCTTGCTTTGTAAACGAATTACAAAGAAAATAAATAAGATTGTTCTGAGTGATATCGGTGCACTTAGGTTTTTTTTTTTACATTTTATATAATATTAATTAATTATGAAACAAAAAAAGTATAATTGAAACCAAGTTACATCAAAATTTTAAGGAAGGGTCTAAATAATTTTAGTAATCGATTTGTAATAATTAGTCGCAGTCGAAATCGGGTTTCCTAGTTATACTATACTAGCTTGGTAGATTATAAAAAAGGTCTCCAGCAGAATTCTCAGTTGGTCCTTTAGTGGGGGGTAATATATTGAGATGATATTAGTGGTGTATATAAAATAAGAATTAATATTGATTGTAATGCACATTTAATTAAAATAAATTGTAAAAGTTCGATAAATAGGATAATGATGTAACTATAAAAAAATGTACATTATTGTATTGTAATTGAGAAAGGAATAGCTAGAAATAGGGTTATGTATTGAACGATTTCGGTTTTGGTAACCGTTACCAAGTAGCAAGAGGGAGTTTTGGTAATTGGCGATATAATAGTATGTACTATGAGATCAAAAACTAGAAAATAGTCGGTAACACATTTTTTAAAAATCCTTATAATAATTTTTGTTAGCGCGTTTATGGAACTGTGCCTATTTTCTTGATTTTTTTTACAAAATATAGGCAATGAAAAGCTTGTTTTTCTAATCGTGTATGTACACCAGGTTTGCCCTACCAATTATGTGAGTAAGTGCTAGTTAAGTGGTTTATTATTATTTTTATAGCGATCATAACGTATGACATTGGAGGTTAACTTTTTTACAAGATCATTTTCATTGAAAATTATACTTTAAAAGGTAAATTATGTTTCCTTATTCTTAAATACGGGTGGAAAAATGTTTTCCTTGTTTTAGGAATTACAATTCGAAGCATAATACCAAGATTTTATGTGATCTTTGGTTGTACGAACAGGAGCAACAGGGAAAGTGATAAAAAATAACAACAACAAAATTACACGATTTACAAAGCAAATGTATCAATATTAATTAACTTACTTTGAAGTTAGAATTAAGACTTCACAAATATAGTTGCCGGTGTGATCTTACTTAATGAGTCCGGGAAATTTATGTTTCTAATGTAGGAAAATAAAAATAAAAGTTTACACGTCACATGACGCAATTGGTATGTCTATTATATTTTAACAAAACTTATCGAAAATAGGTAGGTACTTACCAATTTAAAAAAAAGGTGCTTACTATACTGAACACGTGTCTATGAAACACAACACAGTGTCTTTATAAAGGTGTTATTGTTCATGAAATTATTTTACACTATACGTCCCTACTATATGGTTTACAAAAAGTTAAAAAAACTGTACAAAAACAGGTTAAAGACACAGAATTACACACAACTTCCACAAGAGCGTCAACAAACGTTGTCAGCAATCAGCTGTTAGGGGAGGAGCCAATGACGTCACTGTGACGTACTTGGAAATGCCTAATTGGCTGCATGGAATTAGCCAGTGCAGCGCATGCGCACTTTGTTTATTTGACATCCTGTGGTGTTTTTTTGAGGTTACTTGTTTTGAAAATAGTTTTGTGTGTTTCTATCTGCCGATTTTGTCTGATTATTATAGGGATTTTTTGCAATATATTTTTGACCTTTTTTAGTTTGTTTCTTCCAGCACCATACTGAAGAGATTGCGTTTTTACATTTCGCTTTTTTGTTATTCCATACATAAGTTGCAATTTAGTATATTCTTTAATAGCTTCTCCACAGTGGTATTTAAACGGTATTTTGACATTTGTATTATGAGTATAATGAAAATCCTAACAACGTTCTGTGAATATTTTTTTAACTTTAGCGTTCTTTTGGTCTAACGCCTGCTTCAAATTCGTTGTTAGGAATAAATCATATTTATTTTCAAACTACGCGCATACTAATTAAAAATTATCAATATTTGATGAATAAGATTTTTAAAATACAACAATTATTTATTCGGTTGTTTATTCATATCTAAATCTAAGTTTCATCCCCTCTGGTATTCTGCTTCATCCAAGGAATCATAAATTTAACGTAGGTATTCCTTCAATTTTCCTAATTAATTTCATAAAAATGATCAAAAGAACCAAACGAAAATTCAGACTTATTATATAATTTAAAGACCAAATTTTTTCGCTCTACATGATCCTCTGCCACGTATCAAACAATTCGTAATATTAATAACGTTGCAGCTTGCTTTAATCTGCGGATAATATAAAACTTAACGCGATTCACATCAAAGAGGTTCGTCGCTTCGTGTAATTATTATTTGCTTTGAAGTTATGCTCAAAGGGCAATTAATTTTTGAAATTTATTGTGAAATACGTTAAAATGATGCAACTGTTGTAAAAAAAACTGGAAGTTGTCTGTTGTAAAAAAAAAGTGTCTGTTTTAATTGTTAATTTGTTTATTTATTTTAAATTTAAGTTTAATTTTAGATAAACGCAAGGGGTTTAACGTACTATTTCATTTTTTTGTGCAATTTTATAGATAAAGGAATGTTTGACGTACAATTCTATAAAAATTGTGGTTATTCTTGGAAATTTCTTTAAGAAGCTGAAGTGCAGGATTTGGCACAGTTTAACGTAAAAGCCTCAATTCATGTTTAGAATTTTCTAGTTTTATGCTATATCTGATTTCAAACAAAAAAACCCTTTCTGCCTGCAGGAACTTGAGCTACATTTTTATTTTCAAAAGCAAGTGATTTTGTAGTATCTCAAAAATAAATAATTAATTATTAAACTGCAGATACTTTTCAATTTCCTATTTTTGTATGCCAACGGATGCGAGTGTTAGAAAAGTAAATCCAAGCGCATTTTGTAAGAATAAAGTAGACAGGCTCTCAAGCGAAAGCAGAAGTTACTCTTTTGAAATACTTTCTAAGACTACAAGATTTTTGATATTTATTTTTATGTTATACGAAAAATGTGTATTTCTTGTTTAAATTTCTTTACTCATAACTGGTTTAGGTATTCGGTCACGAGTTAGCTGAAGCCAAATCCGATTTGAAGATTTTAATTTTTGTGGACGAGCTCGAAATACTTTCACTTTCCATCTTAATTAAGGGTTGGATTTCCGAATTTCAATTGAGGTGTGAGGGTCATTCATTGAACTTTTCAAGAATTGACCAGAATTTCGAATTTCAAACCGATTTCTTCTTCAGGAATATAAAATTAAGCATTATCTAGTATTCAAATTTAGTGTTCAGGTTTCGTATATGAGCTGACTTTCCCATCCAAAATTTTAGATGTGAGTCTGAGTTTTTGCTGAGAATTTTAGTTAAATGTTACTTATATGAATAACGAACAATTATCTTTTTAATAATAAACTAGCAAAGATTTTTGAAAATATAGCTATAGAATTAAATTTGGTTTAGATTTAGGCGGTTACTCTTAAGTACGTTTTCAAAATACGAGAGAACGTTTAAATTTTGAAACTATCAAAACGTTTATGATCCAAAACGGTTGTAACCGATATAATTTGATGATCAACTTTGAAACAGTTACTTTCGCTCTTAATACGAAATTTAGGGATCAAAATTAAATTTAAGATAGGAGTTTACAAATTTAACGTTAAAGTCATAATCTGAATTTGAAAAATCACATATCTAAGTTTATGATTCCAAATTCAGACTTGAGGTCGAAGTTTTGATTATAGGAATTGTGACCTCAAGTCCCGAAGGGGAAATCGAATACTGCATAAAATTTCTAAATTTAGAAGTTGTGGGATTTGTATTTTCAGACTTGAGTTTGCAAATGCAGGTTCGATTCCCGAATTTGTAAACCAAAAATTCAGTCTCAGTTTGAAATTAAAAATTCGAATTTCAGTGATTTGCCACTTTTTCAGATTAGAGATTCTAATCTAATTTTAACAGCCCGTTTGATGAATTTATTGGTTTCCTTTTTTATCTTGTAGCTTAGATTTTCATCCATATTTAAATAATTTCTGCCCTGATTTTTTTTTAAATTTAGAGGAGCGGAGGGTATTATGGAATAGTCGGGAAATATGGAATACCTAGGTTTCGGCTCTGTTTGGTGCTGATATCACGTGGGAATACCATGAATTACTCAAGAAAGACTCCCATGATGCAGTGCAGTGAGAGTTAACCGTTTGTTGTTGTCGTACCACTCGCTACAGACCAAAGTGTGTTTTGTGATTTTTAAAAGTTTTTGCAGCTAAGTTTTCAAACATTTTAACCTACTAGTAGACATGTGACTTGAATATTGATGTTAAGCATAATGTACACTAAAAGAATTGAAGTTTGTTATACTGTGGTCGTTTTTTAGCTGACAATGTTTTGTCCATCAGTTTAAAGGTTCATTTTCCTAGATGGCGTGTCGGGTATTATGGAATACTAGGTATTTCATAATATCTAGTAATTCAATGCTTCAGGTGTTCTCTGTGGGCTCACCTTGACTGTACCGGAGCAGAGAAAGAAGATTATATCTGTGACTTTTGTATGTTTTATGAAGTCTAATTAGTTTTTCAATGGTTTAAACCACCTATTCCATATTACCCGACTATTTCATATTAACCTCCATTTGTAACTTTTTTTTAAATAAATTTTTTTTATAACAACAAAATAAATAGTATTTTTTTTACAAGTGACAGTTCATTACAATTAGTTATAGTATGTACTCATGATGATTTTGGGGATTTTTATTCAAAAACCAGTACAGTTGTTTTTAGAAATGTAAATGGTATTCCATAATACCCTCCTCTCCTCTACATTAGAATTGGCATTTTTCCTGAATATTTATTTTAATATTTAGCCAGTCCCTTCGTGAGCTTTTTACTTTCCATACTTGCAACGCATGTATAGGAAAGTATTGGAATCGTGCACAAATTCAAAATCATAAAAATTCGAAAAAAACACGTTTTAGGGGTCCAGGCATCCTAAATATGTGTTTTTTTTTAATGTCTGTGGGTGGGTGCGTGCGTGCGTTATCGTCATATCTCGAAAACTACTGGGCCGATTTTCATCAAATTTGGTATGCGGGCCTATAATTACAGTACATCTATAAAATAAGCTTTTCAAAAAAATCCGGAACCGGAAACGGAAGTTAGCCATGTTTTTTTGGGCGCAGATTTTTCCTTGAAAAAAATTTCAAAATTTTACTTAGGAAATCAATACAGAATTTGAAAAGTAATCGAATAATTTTTTCCCGAAGTTTCTATGTCAAAAATTGCGCCCGCGGCAAATTTTTGAAAAGCGCAACTTTAAGGACGATTTTTCCAAAAACGCATCAACATATTTTTATAAATCTAAGGCCAAATTGTACCTCTAGCTCGGCTGATTAGAACTAGCTGAAAAAAAAATTCAAAATTTCAAAAATAAAAAGTCCGGACAGTTTTGGAAATTTTCAAATTTTCAAAAAAACTTTTCTCGGAAACGACACACACGATTTTTTTTAAATGTTCTGGGTCGATAGTAAATCAAGATGCCTTTCAAATAGCGTTGATCGCATCCCCAAAATTTTTCCCTAACGCCTTTTATGACCATTTGAAGTTTTGGACTTTAACATTTTTTTCGCAAAAACACATCAACATCGTGGTATAAACCTAACGCCAAATTGTACCCCTACCTCTACTGATTATAATTAGCTGAAAAATTTTTTCAAAATTTCAAAAAAAAATTTCTCGGAAACGGCACATTCCAAAGACAGAAGATAAATATCACCGCTTTAACGAAAGTCGATGTTGGTCCAGCGGTAAGAGACCAAGCTTCCACCCGCATACGCTTGAAAGGTTGGAGGTTCGAATCTGGGTGACTACAATATATATTTTTTTGTTTATATTACCCACTTTTTCAAAAAAATATTATCTTACTCTGCTCATTTATATTGAAAATACAAATTATTTATTATAAAAGCATTATTACATATTATATAGGATTATTATTAAATAACTTGTCGGGACTTTTTCGTTGCAAAGTCTTTAATTATGTATTTACTTGACTTTAGGCATAAACACCTAAAATAAAGTAAGCCCTCTAGCACAGACTGTTTTATTTTTTTTTTTCATTAAAATACAAACATAATTTAATGCTACGTTTTAATAGTTTTGATGTGGAACTCTGAAATCGTTCATGGGTGACAGAGACCTTGCTTATCCTCACGCTTATGATATATTTGTTATGCATTTTTCAATTGTAAGTATGGAAAGTCCAGCGAAGATTCTTCGCCAATTTTTTTTTAAATGTCTGTGGGTGGGTGCGTGCGTAAATCAAGATGCCTTTCAAATAGCGTTGATCGCATCCCCAAAATTTTTCCCTAACGCCTTTTATGACCATTTGAAGTTTTGGACTTTTTTTTCGCAAAGACACATCAACATCTTGGTATAAACCTAACGCCAAATTGTACCCCTACCTCTACTGATTATAATTAGCTGAAAAAATTTTTCAAAATCAGCTGCGGTAAAAATTTGCACTCTAATTGGAGATCGAAACCACATCAGGTTAATAAGTTAATCAGCTGTAACTTTTCTTCAGCTTAATACGGTTTCAAGTAAAAGTTAATTAATTTTTCTGTGCTCTAAAAAAGTCGATTTTAATTTCAGCAGTAAAAAGTTTTAACGTTCGTTTAGCACACGTTCCAGATTTTTTATAGTTAAACTGTTTTGCACTTTTGTCGTTGTTAATATTTTAAACTTTCCACGATTTTTTGAACAAGATTTTAATATTTAACGCCTAGAAAGTTGCAATTCCGCTTCTTTATCGCATTTCAATTGAATTTCTAAACAGAAAGAAATGTGGAAACGCTAACCGGTAGTCCTTTTACCTTCAGTTTTGAATAAAATCTTAGATATGTAAAGCATGTCGCGTTAACATTTCACGTAATGAATATAAATTAGAATACATTAAATTGTTCATTTCTGTTGTGAACTAGATTAATAAATATCGAAGCGTATTAAATGGTAGGATTAAATGATCACGCTGGGAACAAATATCGTCGTTACCATATATTAATCTCGTGGAAATTATTGAACGTTTTGTTATAAAATAGGTCCTGATGAATGAGGTTAATTTAGTCCCATGTCACCTGTTTAGATCGCGGAAAAACGTAAAGGCCAAAATAGTAAACCGCACATAATAGCCTGTAATAGCAGTAAACGAGTAAATAGACGTCATTAGCCTGAGATATTTATATGGTGGAATATCTCGGCAGGTTTCTGCTGTGTTGTCCTTGGGTTTGCGCGGAGATTGTCCAGTTCAAGGCCATCCAGTTAAGGAATGCGCGAATCGCGGGTGTTCCTCTATAAGCATCCAAGCTTTGAATACGCTTTAGGTTGAATATTGCCACACAGAATGCGTATAGAATCGTTATTTTAACCTTGAACATAAGCGCCACATTATAAATTGTTGGGTACCGTTCGTGTTTTGCTTTTTCGCGCCATCCTTATCGGTCATGATATGTGAAGTTGAATATCGAGGGTATATTTATAGCCGTTAATTATGCACTGCCTGAAGCACTGCAGTACTTAATAAACGTTTATCGAATTAAAACAAACAGTAGATTAATTAATCAGGTAAATGGACTGGTGCGGAAAGTTTCAAAGGATTAATGCCGCGGATTTTCCTAATAGAAGCTTCGTGTATTATTTACTTCATGTGAAACAGGCGAATAATCGGAAAAAAGGTCAAACCGCAAAAGAGCTTCTAAAAGAGTTTTTACTTCGTATTTTACACCAGCTTTTATAATGGTACTGTTTAATTAACGTCAACTTTAGTTATTGCACCAAGTTTTTTAATGTTAACACGTTTTTAGTTTATCTTTAATCTTCGTGGAAATTCCCTACTTTTGACGAATTTTCACTCTTGCGTCTAAATTGAAAAATTTGAATAGAAGTTCCACGACTGGACTTCAGAAAATTGCTAGGTACTGAATTTTTAAATGTTTGTGTTCGTTAATTTTTGTAATCGGATCTGATCTTATTCCACAGACAAAATATGTAGAAAATCGAATGTTCTCTATTAGCCTTTCTTACGTTTATATTTCGTAATAGTTAAATTTTGTATCTGTAAACCAGTAAAGGATCACCCAGTAAATTACTCAGCACAAGCTCAAATCAGCCCAAGGATCGATATTTCAGTGTAAGTTTGAGCTAAGTTAGTTTAAACTTCAGCTTAAATGCAGAAACTACAGTAATACTTCGAACTTCGTCGAATGCAACAGAACGAATTTTCGATTCCGGTTTTTTATCTTTTTAGGGAGTTTTGGCTTACATCTATTTTAAATCGACTTAGGGCTGGTATTTAAGAGCATGCTTAAGCTAAAGCTTAAGTAAGGTAACTTAAACTATGGCTTAAGTAGAACAAGGTTTAACTTAAGCCTACTTAAGTTTTAACTTAAATCTGAAGTGTAGCCTTAAATGAGGAGGGCTTTTGCTCACACTTATATGCAAATACAACCCTAAATTGGTCAACGATTACAACGATATTGAATAGCTGTGATTTTTCTCTAGCATATTACCTGCCTGTGAGATTATTTCCTGTAATTTTTACAATTCATATATACATTTAGAAATAAATCACGAATTTTGTTTAATTAGCCCTGATGGATTGTTCAAAAAGCTTTAAATAGTCCAGAATTGTCGCAGGTAAATAACAAGTTTATTTAAAAGATCGACAATATTGCATTAGAACATGTCCTTTTATTATGGAATTTCCTCTAAATTTAATTAAATCTAAGAAATCTATATAGAAAAGGCAATTCCAGTTTTACATTTTAATTTAACTTCGGGATTTAAAAAAAAAAAAAAATTATCTGAAGAAAAACAGCAATTTTGTGTACTTATTTGTTATTTAAATACAAATTTCCTTAATAGTTCAACATAACATTTTTCGAAAACCAGACCAAATTTCTAGATGTTTAATAAATAAATGAAACTGTTTTCACAAAAATCCAAGAAGACTGATATTAAAGCCCACTTTAATTTTTATTTTCAAAATAAGAAAATTATGTTTATTATAAATTCACTTTTAGTATAGGTAACTAACATATTCTTTTTTGTTATTGCGTTGGAGATTTTTGAAGGATATTTATTAAGTAAACTGGGGCATTGTTTAAATTAAGTTTGAAATTTGTCTTTCTGGTGTCAAATCGGTTTATTTTCTAATTTAAAAGTCTAAAACTGAAACCTTAATTACAATACGTAACAACTAGATAAGAGAAGTCTGTCTTACTAAACGATAGTTACTAAAGTAAATAAATTTAGCCACTCACACCGAAATAAACGTGATTTCTATAGTTTGGCTCATTTTGACAGTTGCTTAAATCCTCGTTATCTAATCTTATTCTTAGCATTGACTGGCCGACAGGTGCTACAAATTATAGTAAAACAGATGTATTGAGGTAAACAGTAATTACTGCTGTTGTAAACTAATTATAGAAGCAGTTTTATTGTTGGTGTATTTTTACAGCCAAGCTTAAGATTGTGGTAAAGTTTACCATAGCATACCATGTTCGAACTTTTTTTTAATAGTTCCTATGTCTGATTGACTTTCCTATTTTAATTTTTTTTAATTAGGAGTTTTTTAGATTTTATAATGCATTTTTAATTTTAACGATTCTGAATAAATTCAAGCTTTTGTTTTTGACTTGAGGGCATTTTCTAATTCGGACGTTATTCATTTTTGCTTTGAATTCATTTATATGTCTAAAATTACAGAAAATAGGGTCTAAAAGCCTAATTGTAAAAGAATTTACGTATACAAACTAATTGTAAAGAATATGCGGATTCTGTTGTACTTTTATAAAAAATTATATTTGGTGTAAATCTGTTACATCTGCAAAACTTCCATTCAATTAATATGGCTTATGATACAACCAACGTTGCTACTTTTACAAATTTCGTTAAAGTTAGAGAGTAGAAATTAAATATTTTTTTATGAAACTCTGATTGTGTTTTAAACCAGTGTAAATCTGCTCGGCGAACCAGTTTCCTTGACAATCTAAACTTTCAATAGTAAAAATTGGTTTTATCTATTAATAAGTCACACTACATGTTTAAAAACTTTTTAGGGTTAGAACTCGTAGCCGATGTTAGAAACTGTAGAAATTTTGTCAGAAAACATCGAATATGTTACTGGAATACCGATAGTTTTTTTTTAAATTACGATAGCTAAATAACAATTACATCCTATAAAATTTTTATTACCGACCATAATAAACTAAAATCATGGCCAACTATTGTCCGAATGAGGTAGTAAACAGTGTAGGTATACTTAATTTAATTTTTTTTAGTAGGCATTTCAAAATCATTAGAATGTTTGCTGTAAAAGCTGAGGCGTACTGTTCTTTTAGCATCCATTATTCGGGTTAATAGTATAGGAATGATAAATTTAAAAATAAAAAATTAGTTTTGATTTGTTGAATGACAGGCACGACGTGCTCACTGAAATTCATCTTATAACAATGACATTGCCAACTTCAGAAACAGACATCATGATAAATAGAGACATTAGCTCTAAACGATTTGATGGCGTATAATAAAACGTTTTATTGATTCTCCTGAAGACATTTGAAGCATATTTGGCGTTTTCGTTAAGGTTTGATTAATAACATCGAATTTAGTTACCTATTTGAATTAAATACAGAGGACTTTCTTTTAAATTTTTATAGTGTGTCAGATTGTAAGCTCATGGTGCAGTTTTTTTTAATGAGATTTAAGAGTAAATCCTTCAAAATTTAATTCTTAAAAATTTAAGTACGGATTAATGTAAACCACTATCACAGTATTTAATTTATTTGTAATAAATTCTCAAACATTACCGTGGAACTTTTTAGAAGCAAACACAAAAAAGGAACAAACTTAGCAAAACATTCGTGGTTTTAAACATGCACGTTATTATTGATCATTCTTTAATATATTTTTATAAGCGAAATATATTGAGATGATACTTAATTGGATGTATATAATTAAGGTTAAGTTGTTTGTTTAATTTATAAAAGAAAAATGTTAATTGCCAAATATAAGTAATGCAGATTTTAAATTATTAAAAATTGTAATATAATTTTAAGATAGCTAGATTAGATTTAAGTTATGTGAAAATGTAAATAAGTTATTGTTATAATGTTTGTTAGTAATAATTAGCTAAATTGGTAGTTATAGAAATGTAAAATAAGTTACTATTAGAAACCTTGTAAATAGTTGTTATAGTGAAAAACAATTTAGATAAAAATATCTTGGATACAGAAAAAAACAATTTAATAAATAAGTGATATTTTTGCATTAAAAGGGGCAACAGCCAAATAGGTTTGCTCGTCCCAAAATACTAAATATCAACTGATTATTTAACTTTAAATTGAGTTAACGATCAAAAGAATCATTTATTGAATCGAAAGTGAAATAAAAGCAGAAGCAAGTGAAAACTGAATTTCAAGCAGAGCCAATTTAAGCAAATTCAATTAAAAAAATTGAATTTCAAGCAGAGGTAATTGAAAATTGAAATTGAAGCGGAGGAAATTGAACGTTAAATTTGAAACAGAGGCAAATTGGATTTTGGTGGTGAAATAGAAATTATTTTGGAAAAGAAGAAATTTCAAACAAAACCCAGGAACCGGTGTAAATAGTGAGTGTAAATACCGTAATTATAAGATAGGTTTAAGGCAGGGTTGATAGGAAAAAACTATAATAAAAATCTGCATTATAATTATTTGTGTAATTTTATTTTTATTTGGGTAAAAGTATACTTAGAAAGATAACAAACAAGGAACCTAATTAACGACCTGAGATAAGAGCAATGCAAACAATTAAGTAAAATTAAAGAGCAAAGCAAGGGATAATTGTAAATATTGAATGTGGGCTTAATAATAAATAAATAAAATTTAAATAAAATCTTTTAAAAGAGCAAGACCATATCAATAATTTGTCGAACCCAACGTGGAGCGTAACAGTAGAGATACTTATTAATAATTTGGTGCAGCAACGTGAGACGAACAATAAATGTTGATAGCAAAGTGGGGCGATTTATAAGATTTATAAAGTAAAAGGGGCGAAGTATACAAAAATAATATTAAAAGGTTTGTGGGGCAAGGTAAAACGAGAAAAATAATTTATAATTGTCATTTGGAGAAAAGTCAAAACTAATGTCAATGTCATTTGTCAAATTTTTCGATTTTTTGATAATATTTATTTTCAATTAAATACGATTAAAAGGAAAAATACATTAATAAAAATTG
The DNA here is from genome assembly GCA_963082815.1 of Melanotus villosus. Lineage (NCBI taxonomy): Eukaryota > Metazoa > Arthropoda > Insecta > Coleoptera > Elateridae > Melanotus > Melanotus villosus. The sequence continues at coordinate 324,623 of OY720421.1, read as the reverse complement.
AATACTGAATACCTGAAAAATCCAGAACTGAAAAATAATTATAATAATAAAAAAATAACATTAATTTTTTTAAAAATTTTGTACTTAATTTGATAAAAATAAAAGATGGCAGATAGGAGGATGTTACGAAGTAGTTCAAGAAGGGAAGATGAAGAACCTGAAGAGGAACAAGATGAATTAGGGGAGGAGCGAGATGTAATTGAACTGGAGATAGGTGATCATGGAACAGAAGTTCAAACACCTCAAATACATGTTCCAAGAAATGATAATACGAATGAAATGTTACAAATTATAATGCAGCAATTAAACAAACAAAATGAAGATTCCAAGAAGCAGTTTACAGAAATGAAAGAAGATTCAAAAGAAATCAAAGAAAATGCCAAGAAGAGAGATGAGGAAGCCAAGAAACGGGATGATAAACTAGATAAACAATTTGAAGAACTGAAAGAAAATTCAAAGAAACAAGATGAGAAATTAAATGAAATTAAAGAAGAATCAAAGAAGAGACATGAAGAGTTAAAAGAAGAAATCCAACAAAATAGTAAACAATTCGAAGAACTGAAGGAAGAATTGAAGAAAAATAAACAAGAAATTAGGGAAGAAATCAGAAAAGAAGTGGTAGGAATTGAGAAGAAGATGACCGAAGAAAATAAATCCATCAGAATACAAGTTCAGAAAGTTAGAGAAGATTCCTTAAAGAATTTAGAACAGTTACAAAACAAAACGACACAAAACAGCGTAAGTATAATACAAATTGAAGACAAAATTCAGAATACTAATAGTGAGGTCAAGAAGAACCAAGAACAAATAACCATTATTAAGAAAAATATGGGTTCAACGTCAAACGGGTCTTCTGATATATTTTCATCTTGTAAAATTTTAAACTCAGAAATGATGCCAAAATTTGAAGGATTTAGAAATCAATTTCCGATGGTATTTTTGTCGAAAATTGACAGCTTAGTAGAAAATATGGTGGACGAGAAGAAGAAATTAAACCTGGTAGGAATGTGTTTAAAAGGACACGCAGAAATCTGGTACAATTTGATAAAAGAAAATTGTAACAATTATGAAGATTTTCGAACAAACTTCATGGAACAATTTTGGAGCAACACACATCAAATGGATGTAAGAATTGAGTTAACTATGGGTAAGTATGACAACAAAAAGGAAATTACAAGGGAAAATTACATAATGGGTTTATATAACAAGGCTAGATTTCTTAAACCACCAATGACAGAAGAAGAACTCATAATTCATTTGTCAAGACATCTTGAGAATGAGATAACAAGGTCCGTAGCTTTACAAAACATAAAAAAATTAAAGGATTTCTTAGAAACGTTAAGAAATTACGACTCAGCTACAAGCAATGATAAGAAATCCAATTATAAAAACAATAATCCAGAAGAAGAGAAAACATCAAATACAAATAGACCGAATCCAAATACGAAATGGGAAAATTATAAAGACCGAAAATATCATGATAACAGATCGAACAATTATCAGAAACCAAATTATAATCAAAATTATAATAACAGATATGAGGGAAATTATAAACGTCCTTATTATAATAATAACAATTATCAAGAACGAAAACCGTATGACCAAATGAAACAAGAAAAAAATAACGAAAAAGTTATCAGTCAGATTTATGTGAAGAAAAATCAAGATGATTTCAATAAAATCGAAATAGCTGAAATACACGGTCCTCCGGATATAAAAAAAAAACATAAATTTTAAAATGTTGTTAAAAAGTTCAATTTTAAATACTAGTTATATGCATCCAAGGGAATTTTTATTTGAAAATGATGAAGAAGCTGAAATTCAAAATTTACCTTTTATTAAAATAAGTTTTCTTGAAAATAACAATATCGCATTAATAGATACAGGGGCACAAGTTTCATTAATTAAGGAAGAATTAGTTAATTCATATGGAAATGTCTTAATCAAAAACATTTATAAAATTGCGAAATTAGAATTATTAGCTGCTACTAAAAGAAAATTAACTCATATTGATAAAGTTCTTAATGTAAAGGTGAAAATAGGTGAAATTGAATATCCAATGAGATTTTTTATTGTACCTAATTTACAATTTGATTTCATAATAGGAATTGACATAATTGAACAAGTAAAGATGATTATTGACGCGAAAGAAAGGTGTGTTTTTATTAATGAAATTAAAATACCCTGGGTAAATAATATTGAGTTTATAAACGAAAATATAATAATAAATAATTGTTCAATTGAAAACTTAATTGATGATAACCAAATAGGGCAAGAATATTTATTTATAAAAAATGAATTATTAATGTTATTACGTAAAAGAATAAAACTGGTTGATAATGAACCTGGTTTAGCAAAAGGTTACATTCATCAGTTAAAAGTTGATAACGAAGCATCTTTTAATGTTAAAAATTATCCAATTCCATTTAAATATCGAACTGAAGTCAAAAAGGAAATTGAAAATATGATAAAAAATCAAATTATCGAACCTGCAATTACAAGTTACATAAACCCATTAGTAATTGTTAAAAAGAAAAATAATTCGATACGAATTTGTCTTGATGCTAGAAAGATTAATTCAATCACAAAACCACAATTTGAGGCTCCTCAACCTATCGATTCTTTATTAGGTAGAATTTGTAATAAAAAAATATTTTAAAAGTTAGATCTTAAGAATTCATTTTGGTTGATTCCACTCCATAAAGATAGTAGGAAATATACAGGATTTAGTGTAGATGGAGAAATTTTCCAATTTAAAGTTGTACCATTTGGATTATCTACTTCATGTGCTGCATTAGTTAGAGCAATGCAGAAGATTTTAAATTGTTTTGAAGAATTTTGTGTGCATTACGTAGATGACTTGCTTGTTTTTAGTGAAGATCTAGAAAGTCATGTCAAACATTTAGAAATCATTTTGGTTACCTTAGAAACAAATGGATTAAAATTGAGTTTAGAAAAATGTGAATTTTTTAAAAATCAAGTAACTTACTTAGGATATAAAATAAGTGATCAAGGAGTGCATATCAATGAAGATAGGATTATTGAAATTAAAAATTTTCCTAGGCCAACTAATTTAAAATCTCTAAGAAGATTTTTAGGAGTTTTAAATTATTATAAGAAATTTATTCCAAAATATTCAGAACTTACCTTATCATTAGTTGAGTTATTACGGAAGAATGAAAAATGGAAATGGGATCAAAGAAGGGAAGAAGCTTTTATCAAAATTAAAGAAAATTTTTACAATGAACTATTGTTATATTTTCCAAATTTTAAACAAACATTCATTTTAAGAACAGATGCGTCAAATTTTGCCATTTCAGCAGAATTAATTCAAATACAAGATGAATATGAAGTACCAATATGTTTTATATCAAGAATATTAAAAGGTTATGAAGTTAGATATACAGTATCGGAAAAAGAAATGCTTGCGATTATTTTTGCAATAAACAAATTAAAATTTTATTTAACAGGTAACAAATTTATTATTGAAACTGACAATTCAGGAATAACTTTTATGAAGAAAAAAGATTTCTTAAGTAATCGATTATATCGTTGGGCTTTATTTTTGCAAGAATACGATTTTGATATTAAACATAAACCTGGTAAGGATAATATTTCTGCAGATTTTTTAAGTAGAAAAGATATACTTCCAAAGAAAAATCAAATAATGATAGCAAATAAATTAATTCAAGAATCAGGTAGATTTTCTTTGAAAACAATTAGAGATCAACAAAATCATGAGGAAATTGTTAAAATAAAAGATGATTTACAATTAAATAATATTTTGGAAAATAGGGGTTTTAAACAAAAAAATAATATTTTGATTAAAGTAATTGGGGAACAAGAACTTTTTGTAATAAATGAAAATTTAGCATTCAAAATCATAGAAGAAATACATTTAAATTATGGACATATTGGGATTAGAAAAACATGGTTAATGTTTAGAGAATGTTTTTATATAAAAAATGACATCAAACTAATTAAAAATTTTATAAATAAGTGTAAAACTTGTATTTTTGTTAAAGAGAAAAATTTTAAAAATGCAAATACAATAACAAGCGTAAAAGTTGAAAGGCCGTTAGAATTAGTAGCTATTGATTATATAAGCAACCTTATTCCTGGACATGCCGGAAACAAACATATTTTAGTCATGATAGATGTATTTACAAAATATGTAAAATTATATCCAACAAGAAAATGTAATACAAATCATGTAATTTATTGTATAAAAAAATATTCATTAGAAATTGGAAAACCGAACAGAATTTTAGCAGATAACGCAACGTATTTCCATAATGATAGATTCAAACAACAGTTAAGAAAATTAGAAATACGGTATTCTTATTGTAGTATTCGTCATCCAAGAGGAAATCCAGCGGAACGATATATAAAAGAAGTCATTAAATATTTAAGAATAGTCACTTTTGATAAACACAATGCTTGGGTAAAGTACTTGTCGAAAATTGAACAATTTATTAATGATGTACCGAATACTGTTACTGAAACCTCACCTGTGATGTTAATGAAAGCTATTTTACCAAAAAGACCATGGAGATCGCAAGATATAATAACTGATATTGATTTATTATTAGAACAAACAAAAAAAAGAATTATAAAGATAAATAGAAGATATGAAATCAAACAGAATAACAAAATAAAGAAGAAAATACGTTTTAAGATAGGTGATTTAGTAATAATAAAAAATTTAAAGGTAGCAAATAAAGAAGAGAACAAATGTGCAAAATTACAATTACCTTATATAGGTCCATTTAAAATAAATAAAATAATTTTTGATAATTCCTACGAAGTAAAAGAAATAAATTCTGATAAAATCAGAGGGATTTTTCATGTATCAATGATATATCCGTATATTGAACAATAAAGTGAAAATGAATATTATTATAAAATAAAATGCAAATTAGTAAAAATTTTGAAATGAACAGGGTTGAAAATAAATATAATAAAAAAAATCGAGGGGCTTTTGAGATGATACTTAATTGGATGTATACAGGGTGATTCAAATTCGACCCTCACCATGGGGATCTCCCTTATGAGCAGAGTTAGAGGGAATGTTTAAATTCGGCAAAGTTGCTATTTTTTGTTCTCTTTAAGAATCCGCCGGAAAAATTGACTTGCGACAATTGACAATCGAAATATTTTGAAAAATCGAAAAAAGTGGGATTTAGTTTTTTGCTTGTGGCGCTCTTATTTGAATTTATAATTAAAAACTAAAAACACATTTTCATGGCCATTTTTTCTCCTCTATCTGATGGTCTGGTTATAATTTTATTAGCACGTTTCGTCTCTTGCAGGCCACCATCAACTTTCTTATTTCTTATGGGGGCCATTTTGTTTTTTTACAAATTCAGATGCTCACTTTTTCTCTGATTACAACGGTATATGATATGTAGGGAAAATATTCTAAATTTAGTGTTTAATTCTCAAAAAAAGCGTATGTAACTTAAAATCATGTCTGCAATGATGCATTGTTTAAAAACAATGGAGCATCTAGTTAGGTCGCTTTTGTTTACTTGTGTAATTGTTACTGCCAGTGATATCAAAATATTATAATAATGAAGCTCGTCATGAACCTAATCTAACGAAAATACCGGATTAATGAGAACAAAATTGGAAAATTTAATACATATTAAAAATAAAAACAATTTATTACAATAAATATTCAAATAATCTGCCGTTTTCATTAATGCATAATTGTGCACGTTTTCTTAAATTTTGGACAGCTCTCTGATTATTTCTTCTGGGGATCATCTTGAAAACATTCTGTATCCTAGCTCTTAGTTCGGCAATGTTGTGAGGTGTATCTCTGTTTACTTGATTTTTTACAGCTACCCAAAGAAAATAATCGAGAGGGCTTAAATCAGGGGATCTCGTCGGCCATTCCACTACCCCACCATTTCCAATCCAATGATTGGGAAATTCCTGATGCAAATAAGTTCGTACATTTCTCGCATTATGAGGCGGTGCATCGTCTTGTTGCCACCATAATCTTTGGGGTTCATTTAATGGAACATCTTTTAAATAATCAGATACTTAGGTACGAAGAAGATTCAAATATCGTTCCCCATTCAAAGATTCTTCGTACATAAACGGTCCAATTAAGCGGTCACGCAGTATACCCATCCAGACATTAATTCCAAAACGATGTTGTGGTCTTCTTTCCCTATTCTGCCTTGGATTTTCGACTGACCAGTAATGCTCGGTATTACGATTCGTCTGACCAAATAATTTTGTCTAAAAAACTGTTATCAGTATTACATTATTGTAATAACCAATTACAAAAAAGTAAGCGTCTGTCCGTATCTCCAGGTTGTAAAGTATGACTGACATGAATCTTGTATGCTTTATAATTATTAGGTTTTAACGTTCGCCATACACGGGTTTGCGGTAAATTTAATTCTAGAGCTATTTCACGTGTAGATCTCGAAGGAGTGTTGTTTATCTAGAAGAACATATCTTAGAGAAAACATTTATAAAAAAATAGGGCCTTAGTATTACCATTTGTAAAATGTTAGATTCATTATTATTCAAATTTCTGTTAGCACCAGCATTACGCGGTGAAGTAAACGATCCATATTTTGTTAAATTTCGATCAAGTTGGAGGAAAATAGTACGATGTGGTTGTTGCCTCTCTGGATACATTTCGAATTTTGAGTTACTCGCTAATGTCGAATTTTGATTAGAAGAATAATAAACATGTAACATATCACGTTTTTCTTCATTAGTGTACGGCATTTTGATATCACTGACAGTAACAATTACACAAGTAAACAAAAGCGACCTAACTAGATGCTCCATTGTTTTTAAACAATGCATGGCAGACATGATTGTAAGTTACATACGCTTTTTTTGAGAATTAAGCACTAAATTTAGAATATTTTCCGTACATATCATATATCGTTGTAATCAGAGAAAAAGTGAGCATATGAATTTGTAAAAAAACAAAATGGCCCCCATAAGAAATAAGAAAGTTGATGATGGCCTGCAAGAGACGAAACGTGCTAATAAAATTATAACCAGACCATCAGATAGAGGAGAAAAAATGGCTATGAAAATGTGTTATTAGTTTTTAATTATAAATTCAAATAAGAGCGCCACAAGCAAAAAACTAAATCCCACTTTTTTCGATTTTCCAAAATATTTCGATTGTCAATTGTCGCAAGTCAATTTTGCCGGCGGATTTTTAAAGAGAACAAAAAATAGCAACTTTGCCGAATTTAAACATTCCCTATAACTCTGCTCATAAGGGAGATCCCCATGGTGAGGGTCGAATTTGAATCACCCTGTATAATTAAGGTTAAGTTGTTTGTTTAATTTATAAAAGAAAAATGTTAATTGCCAAATATAAGTAATGCAGATTTTAAATTATTAAAAATTGTAATATAATTTTAAGATAGCTAGATTAGATTTAAGTTATGTGAAAATGTAAATAAGTTATTGTTATAATGTTTGTTAGTAATAATTAGCTAAATTGGTAGTTATAGAAATGTAAAATAAGTTACTATTAGAAACCTTGTAAATAGTTGTTATAGTGAAAAACAATTTAGATAAAAATATCTTGGATACAGAAAAAAACAATTTAATAAATAAGTGATATTTTTGCATTAAAAGGGGCAACAGCCAAATAGGTTTGCTCGTCCCAAAATACTAAATATCAACTGATTATTTAACTTTAAATTGAGTTAACGATCAAAAGAATCATTTATTGAATCGAAAGTGAAATAAAAGCAGAAGCAAGTGAAAACTGAATTTCAAGCAGAGCCAATTTAAGCAAATTCAATTAAAAAATTGAATTTCAAGCAGAGGTAATTGAAAATTGAAATTGAAGCGGAGGAAATTGAACGTTAAATTTGAAACAGAGGCAAATTGGATTTTGGTGGTGAAATAGAAATTATTTTGGAAAAGAAGAAATTTCAAACAAAACCCAGGAACCGGTGTAAATAGTGAGTGTAAATACCGTAATTATAAGATAGGTTTAAGGCAGGGTTGATAGGAAAAAACTATAATAAAAATCTGCATTATAATTATTTGTGTAATTTTATTTTTATTTGGGTAAAAGTATACTTAGAAAGATAACAAACAAGGAACCTAATTAACGACCTGAGATAAGAGCAATGCAAACAATTAAGTAAAATTAAAGAGCAAAGCAAGGGATAATTGTAAATATTGAATGTGGGCTTAATAATAAATAAATAAAATTTAAATAAAATCTTTTAAAAGAGCAAGACCATATCAATATATTTCTTCATTATAATCTTGGTACCTACTAACAATTTTAAATATCTACAATTGTCTGTATATCATGTTTGTAATATTTTTCCCGAGTTCGCTAGAAATGCCGCAATTAGAATTTATAAGAGCAGAAATACTCAGCTGGTATAAAACGTTTACTCGAGAGCACCATAAAAAGTAATATGTAAGGCAAGTTGGTTTCTCTCTGAAATATTTTAATGGTTACGCACCTTTTTATGCCCTTAGGAATGTTACATGTTTACATAAAAGTTGAAATCAAGAGAGCTGTAGAATCTGAATCAAGAACTAACCTTATAGAATTTTCGTACGCCCCAAAATAAACATTCAGAATCCAGAGAGAGAAGAAGAAGAGATAAATAAATTCAGGCAATTTTTAGAATGCTTTCCTTTCGTAGTGCTAAAATGCATCTGACCTAAGAGGTCATATTTTTAATATTTTAATCGCATTATCAATTAAGCGTTTTGCAAGTAAAGCAGGATTAGGTTTAGTTTCTTAATTTCCTTATTTAAATCGTTTTTCCCGAAATCTTATATTGTGATTGTGACAAGCTGTGCCAACTATTGACATTCTAGAATAACTTTGTCCTAAAAATTTGAAGCATATCTCGTTAAAAGTAACATAATACAAACGAATATTTCAAGAACATTACTCTGATATATGTGTACCAATTTGTGTTTGTTTCTGATCGTCATTCAGACGGAAAGCACGTATCGCAGGAAACTCCCATTGAATGAATTTTACATTTCAGGTTTTGTCACGCTTCCTACTCTTAAAGAAATTAAGGAAAAGTGTGTGCCACGTGCTTATCTTAGTTTTGCCCATAATTTGGGAGAATCAGCCGAAACGTTTAACCGTAATTAGAATATAAGGGACCACCATTTCCTGCTATTGTTTTAGGCGTTAAATTTGGACCGTACCGATTTTACTTTTATGTTATTTAAGGTTTTTTATAAGTGTATTTTGGCGAAGTTTTAAGTTTGAATTATTGATATTTCAAATTGTAAATAAAGTTTGATTCATACGAGTATTATAAAAGATACATCTGAACGAAGTTCCAAATTTCTTAGAACTATTAGGCCTAAAATTTTGGTGAAAATATAACTTGAGGCCTTCATTGTTGTTCAACAAATTTTCAAGAATTCTCACTTGCAAACTGACGTATTCAAGTAAATGAAGTTTAGAGTGTGCACAATAAAAACCTGTACCTACAGTTTGTTGCTAGTTTGAATTCCCTTCGTCCGTGTAGCTGAGAAACTTCCATAGTTACCTTAAACCCGTTTACAAAACTCCGTTGTACTTTTATGAAGTTTGCTAGAAGGTACCTTTGTAAAGTTGCAATGAGATAAAGTAGTGGTTTAAATTTTATGTTTGCAATTTTGTAGTTTATTTCATTTCATAAAACTTTAGGTAAAGTAATATTTGTAGGAAATACTTTGAAATAAAACCTTCATTTTACGTTTTGAGGATTAGTAAAACATTTTTAAATTAAAGTTTTTGAAAATAATTTAAACTGGTCGGTCTAAGTGCCTTAAATATGTTACAAAGACAATAGGAAAAGTTTACGCGTACAGTATTACCGTTCTTGTAACTTCATTAGCATTTAGCATGTAATGTTAAGGAAATATCCGTTATTGTTGTGAACATGAGTTAACAATAGCAGTTTGCCCTAAGGTAAAAGCAGACTGACTGCAGACATTTTGGTGTATGAGATTTACGTCCGTCAAAGCTTAGAAGTTCTCGTATTTACATCTGAAACTGTAGTGCTGAATGTTAGATTTTCACCTTTGAGATCTCCTTTGCTCTACTTGTTTATACTTGACAGAGTTGATCTGGAGAGTGCTCGAACAAACTGATTTACTTGCAAATTTAGGATTTGTAACTTTGATCTTTATACCGGCAACTACTAGGTTGAAGTGTGTTTCACTTCTTAACCAATTCCTTGTTTTAGGAAGTCTTTTTGAATGTAAATTCTTGATGGTTGGTAGTTTAAAATAAATAAAAGAGCACAATCTATGCTCTAAGCCACGGTTTCAAAACTTTGTTAATTCAAAATTTGGCATCTTAAAACCATTGCCATTTTTTTAGAAGATCTTAACACGACTAACCTTTCATAAAATGTTTGTAAAAAATAGTTAAAAACATTCATAAAAACTATTTGGACGGATGTAAAGATATTCTTAACTTCTGCAACATCCTTTCAACTTTAAAGGTGAAAGTTTTCAAATTTTACAAAGTAGAGTAAACTTACGTTGCGATTACTAACTTGACTTACTAGGTTAATGTAACACGAACACATAATCTTTCGAAAGAAAACATAAATCAAAGCGTAAAGATTAAAACTACATGGATATTGACAGTTTACTTAAAAGTTTACAATTAGCATGACCTGATTTCTCAGCTGATAAACTAAGTTAACAGCACTGAAGTTGTTTGATGCTAAATACTTATATAAATAGTCTAAAACATTAATTAATTTTATTTAAAATTTAAGCTTGGTAGCTTCTGGCACTTTAAATTGAGCTGATTGATTTTCATTACAGTCGATGTGAAACCACAATTTTTAAGATAAGTGATCTAAATTACCTTTAAAAATTTCAGGGTTAATTTATTCATATTTAAATGTTTTATCTTCATTTTCTTTCTTTCATTCGAGCATTTACGATTCTGTTGTATCCTTTATAATAAATTGAAATGATTTCAGTTTTCAGTAAGATATGTAGTTCTGTAAATATCAACATGTTGTCAGTGTTCTGTTTTATCAGGTTAATGGGAAATTTTGGGGTCAGATGCGGAAATCTGTTAGATAATGGCTAGCGTATATTAATTAAAATCGGTCGGCAATTTTGTAATAGGTACATATTCGTTAATATCGGGTTTAAAAGTTGAAAAATGTGGCATCAGATATCGTTAGTTGAGCGTGGAATTAATAAATTTTTTTTTTGAATATTTTGTTACATACATTACAATAATATTTAATGATATATGATTGGTTTTTGTTAATTTTTCATGGCACTATACGCAGTTTTATTTTTAAGAAATTGTTTTATTTGTATTCGGCTAAAAGTGTGGAATGCTTTCTTCAGATTGTTATTTTTTGACATATTAATTGTTAATACAGAAAATTATTGATGTACTTTTTAAAGCAGCAATCTTTAAGATACGCCCAATAATTTTAGTATTTTCCAAGAATGTGCAGAATTACCTTATTTGTTAACGGGTGTTCGAAAATAAACTGTGGTCAAGTGACCTAATATGCAAAAATTTCAAACATACGAGTAGGCGCGTATATGTTGCAGTTGTGAGCGTAACCCTACGTATAAATGTCAGAAAGCTACTAACGAATTAATAAATGAAGCTTAGCTATGTGTAAAGAAATTATTTATTACAGTAAATAATGTTGAATATGCCCACCATCTACTTCAGAACATTTCACAGTTGTACTCTTTAATGCATTTAACACATTTTCTAACATCTGTGGAGTATTGACATTTCTTGAATTTTTTGTGTAATGCGTTCTTCAAGTTCATTTAAATTATTGATTGGAACAGCAAATAAGTAGTCTTTAAGGTATGGCCATAAAAAAGTTACATTATGTTAAATCACAACATCTGCTAGGTAAAGGAATTTGGGCTTTTCGGTTTATAATATCTTACTGGAAATAACCTTGCTGGATTTCATCGTCATGTAATTCTTCCAAAAATGGCTGTAAAATTTCTTGCCTATATCGCACTGCATTGGTGTTACCTTCAAAAAACGTAGTCCCAATTATTCTCCTTGCGCTGATGGCAGCCCAAACACCTATTTTTTAGGGATGTAAAACAGTTTCAAGGAATTCATGATGACTTTCGGCACTCCATGTTCTGTTGTTTTGCAAATTAATGTATCCTATCCTATGAAACCCTACTTCGTCAGTAGAAAAAGCTCTTCGTAAAGCATTGTCATCATTATGAAGCGTGTTTAAAAACCACTGCCAATATTGTAACCTTTGTGGAATGTCAATGGGTAGCAGCTCTTGCAGTAGCGTTTCTCGATAATGATAAAAGTGCAAGTGTTTACGTAATACTGCATCACATGTTCAAAGCTCCATTTGTTGTGATAAACGTCGAATAGAAGTTTTAGGATCGTGTTCCATTATTTCTGTAGCTGCAGTTATAGTTTCCTCAGTGCGTTTTAATGGTCGTCCACTACTTTGTATTGAATATGTCCAAATGCCATCAACTTTTGTTCCATTGCGATCAGAAACACATTTTGTTCTGCACTAAAAACCATCGTGATTCGCAATTGAACCGTGAAAAACTGGAAAGTTACTCGCTTGGTAGTTCTAAAACGTTTTCTTATAAACTTCAAAAAATAATTTTACACTTGTTTGCTGCCAAATACATGTAAAATAACGTTTGGCAGCTGACATTATACGCCATCAACTAGCTCCAGCTTTAGCTCTAGTTACGACATACGGTAACGCTGATAAATGCAAACACCAATCAAATTGACCTCAGTTTTTTTTGAACGATTATTATTTACACAAAAGGCTGGTCGGGCTAGACATTCTGCAAAATCTTTTAGGCATATTGGGCCTGTGTTGTTTATGCTGAAGATAATGGTTGACAAGCCCATCAGAATATTTTGAAATAACAACCTTTAAAATACAAGCAATATTTTAGTATTTTTCAAGAATATGGAAACTCATCAGGATGGTGTTTTTACTGAAGGCAGGTTGGGCTAAATATTCTGCAACAACTCATCCCAATTAATAGGCCTAGGCTTGTGTTGTTTGTACTGATGATAATGGTTGACAAGTTCTTCAGAACTTTTTGAAGTAACAACCTTTAAGATTTGACCAATAATTTTGCTATCTTCCAAGAATGTGGAAACCCACCAGGTTGGTATAATATATATACAGTGTGTCCGCGTGGTAATGTATAAAATCGATAAAATTGTTAAAAATGAGTTTCCGAAAAATCCGTCGGACATGTCGAGCGATTTGTATTAAATTCTATATTTTGACAGGATTTCCTGATTTTCCCGCCATTTTTCTAATAGCTATGACGTCATCGATATTTTTTTTAAATGGCAACCCCTATTTTTTATTACGTCATTCGAAAGAGCGCATTTTTTTACAAATGGTAAGTTAAAATTTATAGTAGGTTGCATTATAAACTTCTTCAGCAAAAATTATTTTATAGTAAAAAAAATTATTTCTTAGAAAGTAACACGTGTAACATTAAAATACAATTAAACTAAATCAGGTGCTCAAATTGTGCTCCGTTTACAGCTTGACAGTGTGCAAGGCGTGTGATCAGGTGTTCAAATTTCTGTTCAATACACTATAGCTGTTGTAATCCACACACATTACTTAAATTAAAAAATAAAAGAACACTTAGTCAAGCAGTTCGCTGTCAACTTCCGTTCTGAAATAAGTAAGAAGAATGGTGCGATTATCCGAGAGGGAACGAATCGAAATACTCACCATCATTGGTTTTGGTGACAGAGTTCGGACACAACAGGAGGTAGCCCGTTTATTTAATGAAATTCATCCTGATCGTACCCCTATTTCTCAAGCGATGGCACCTGATTTAGTTTAATTTTATTTTAATGTTACACGTGTTACTTTCTAAGAAATAATTTCTTTTTACTATAAAATAATTTTTGCTGAAGAAGTTTATAATGCAACCTACTATAAATTTTAACTTACCATTTGTAAAAAAATGCGCTCTTTCGAATGACGTAATAAAAAATAGGGGTTGCCATTTAAAAAAAATATCGATGACGTCATAGCTGTTAGAAAAATGGCGGGAAAAATCAGGAAATCCTGTCAAAATATAGAATTTAATACAAATCGCTCGACATGTCCGACGGATTTTTCGGAAACTCATTTTTAACAATTTTATCGATTTTATACATTACCACGCGGACACACTGTATATATATATATTTCAAAGAGGGGTCGGCTAAGTATTACTCTCATTAGCCTGGTTGTTTATACTGAAGACAATGCTTGATAGACTCTTCTCCAGCTTCAGTTGGCCCACACACAAAATTTGTAGTGTTGTTGGCATTTATCGCTCAAGGAGCAAAACCAGCCGCTACAATGTAATATCTAAGACAAAATATGCTATTAGAGGAATGTAGGAGAGATCTGGGTTCAATGGGGTGTAAAAAATCGAAAATATTAAAAAAAAAAGTAGTTTGTCTGCATTCCATTACCTAAGTATTGCTAACGACGAGGATTAAGGTGGCTATGGAAACAACGTTTGTTTTGACGGAAATGGTAGTGACATATGTTTCGATTGTAAAACAGTTAATTGATACCCAGTTTAACCGCCATTTCTTAATTCCCATTACCAGATTACAAGGTCTACTAGGTAACCGAAAAGGTTTTTTTATTCTAAATTTGTATGGATTATTTTCATGTTGTCCCAACTGTCCTTGACATATTTCATTCTCAATTAGTGAAGATCTTCTCGTTTTCTCTTGTCCTACGCTTGCTTTTCACTCTTTATAATACATTGAGTCTTAGTTATTACTGCTCTGCTCGGATAATATCCATTGATTGGTTGATTATAATAAGGTATACGCTAGGTTATGAGCCCGCTTTTGGCATTTCGACTCTTTGGTCTTTTATGCACTCCTGAACCTGTCACGGAAGTCCCGCACCCTTAACAAGTTGCAGTAATTTTTTAAGAGGTAAATGCTGTTCTACGAAGAGTATCCCCGGAGAGCTGCTGTCTCCTTCGGTGTAATGCTGGACAGTCAAAGATTATGTGCGGGGCTGTTTCCTCTTCTTCTTCTTCGCATAATCTACATGGTGTACCTCCTCTGTAAGTTCCCATATTATGAAGATGCTTTCTCAGATGGCAGTGTTCTATTACAGGTCCTGACCAGCTGTATTATGTGAGTTCGTCCTAAATGGAGTATGTCGGTACTTAATCTACTAGAAGGCTTCCCAATTAGTTGCTTCAATCAATCAATCAATTCCTCAAGCCTATCATTTTCCACATTCTTAATAATTCCTTCCACTTTATACAGTGTGTCCCAGGATAGATGTTACAATAGGTGTGATGGACAAAAAATTTTTGAATTTTATTTTAAGATTGTGGAATTACGCCCTGCTTGGTTTGAAGAGAATTTTAAGAATATTTTCAGTTTTTGAAAAACAAGTCGGCCTTGACATTGAACTGAAAACTATTTTCTTTTCAGGTAAAG
The DNA here is from genome assembly GCA_963082815.1 of Melanotus villosus. Taxonomy (NCBI): domain Eukaryota; kingdom Metazoa; phylum Arthropoda; class Insecta; order Coleoptera; family Elateridae; genus Melanotus; species Melanotus villosus. Next base: position 309,148 of record OY720421.1, on the reverse strand, counting down.
TACCCTTTTTGTTCATGATTGTTAGCTGAAAAGAAACCAAGGGAAAAACTTCAGAAAATGAGTAAATATGTGCCAATCAACTATCCAGAAATAAACGCGTTTTTCCTAATAATTAGACAAATTTGAAAGGTGTTTTTTGAGCACCTCCTCGTAGGACATAATGATTTGACAGGATATAACACCGCGAAACTGTGGGTAGTAAATTAGCGTGAAATAGTAAAATGAAAAGTTGATGAATTAACCAGGCAGAAACACAAACTGGAACTTCCTTAACGATTGGATAAGTGTTCAACATATACTACAAGAACCGGTCAGGGCATAACCCTATAAACGGACCTTGCATCGGGAAATTTTTAGCTGCCGATTTTGCAGAAAGAAGCCAGAAACAGAAACATATTTTAGGTAGTTGTAATGCTCGGACGGCGAATATTCGGCCACACAATTTTGGTATTGAGGAACTGCATTCCTCGCCCAATGATTAATCTTTATCATATATTAAAGGGTACTAAATGGGTGTTCTCATTAGAGTCCATAAGACTGTAGTAGTACTTACTTGAAGAGCCTATGTAGACGGATACCTACCTCAAGAAAAAAATTCCCAATTTTAAACTTGAAAAAGAATTGAAGAAGAACATTTTTCAAGTAACCTCCTATTACAGAGTAACTAACTTTGTTTCATATTTTATCTAGGTTTTTCTTAGAAAGTTTTAAATTTGTTTGATTTTATTAACTTTTCTGGTATAAATAAATTTGTAGTATCCCCAAAGAATAAAATTTATTGAGGCCAATAAAGTTTTTTCAAATTGTAGACAAGTTAAAATTAAAATATGCAACAGGAACGAAATACAAGGCGTCAGAAATATTTGTTAATTTTTGACTTTATCTATGACATTTGAATACACTTATCTACCTAAATCTGTACATTAGCAGTGAGTTGAGTAACTTTCACTGTTAAATTTTGAAAATAACTCCAAAATATAAATTTCTTTAACAAGTAAACCCTACTTAAATCCCGATTATGTATTCTTGTCCAAGAAAAAATATCACAATAAACAGATGAAATTCTTAATACTCTATAGTAACGTAGAAAATTAGGGTACCAAAGGTAAACTTTGTACAAGAGAGAACAAACATCTTTACCCATTAAAATTTGTAGGCATACAAAACCCAACCAATCACAACCTACGTCTAATCTTATCTGACATGGGTTTACCCGTGTTCTCGATTAATAATTTTCCTTTGCCTATCCATCTGATCTAAAATGTTGGTACGTATTTGCACGCCTTGATGCAATCAATATTATATATAAATGCAATAAATCGATTCGGCACTAGTACATATTTGGAATAATAGGTTTATGGCAATTTCTCGAGGCTCGCCGTCATTAATTTTCTCTTAATACCTCAATTGAAATAATCATTATTTATCACTGCAAATGTAATTGCTGTCAATTATAGGAACGATGTTGTCTTTTGCACGCTTATAAAACATTAAAACTAACGCTTATTTACATAGGGTTTTAGACATGATAAGTATTAGTTCTTACACTGATAAATAGAATGCTTACACAACATCTCATAAATAATGCAGAAATGACAACCGAGCAATTCTCTAATTTATTTATTATTTGAATGTAGAACTTCTTGTTCGGATTTTTTCAAAATCTCGATGGAGCATAAAGAAATTCCCTACGCAGCAATATCTGTAAACGGCAGATCTTCATTATTTTAAAGCATGCGGAATTTCATTGAATGAAATTTACGGTTTGTATCTTTGTATTCAATTACATTTCTACAGAATTGTTAAATAATAAAACCTCACTTAAATGAGTTTTGTTTATGTAAATGTGTCCGTGCAAATTTGAATCTGTACAGAATTATTGGTATATGTTTTAATTATAATGGTGTATTTGCAGTTTATTAGGGAAGTTTCAGTTTAGTATCCTTGAATTATGGTATATTTGCTGCAATTGTATTGCCACAAACGTTGTATTTATTGTAAATTCCTTTTATGTATGGGTTGATAATACTCATTTACGGATTTTGTATAAAAACGGAAATAGATTATTTGTATTCGAAACGCTACTTTACACCGTTCTAGAGTTTTAATAATAGTAAAATAATTTGATTGTTGTTTTTTATAGTCATACTTAATTACTGAATATACGTGTTTGACTCAAATCTTCAAGGATAAAAAAAATATTTTTCTCGTGTTTTGCGTAAATTTTATTTGCAGGGAGTACCGAATTGTGACATTTCTTCGAAGTTATTTTCGTATATTTTTTATCAAAAGCTGACAAATTAGTAAAATGTTTTTCTGTGTGTTACAAAGTTTACTTCAATAAATCTCGATTAATCCAGGTGGAAATTCCTGAGAATTCAAGAGAAAATCCACGGATTTTTTAATGCCCACCAAAGCCCTGATTTGGTTAATATTTAAAAAGGATAAGATAAGAATAACTTAACGTTATTGAAAAGTTAATTGGAAAAAGTGAATTCGGTATCAAAAGGATAAAAATCGAGACGTTTCTAAAAAACTAAACATTTTCCGATATAAAAATTGCCTTTTCAGGGACATAATATTATAATTTCAATCTTTGTTCGAGCTTTTAGGAATGATTTATTAATCTACAGTATTTGTGCTTGGATATAATGAAAACGTTCTGCGAAATTTATTTGTAGAGTTACTCGAAAAGCATTTAATATAACCGAAGAATTATGTCAGAATAAACAGAACGAAAAGTGTTAATGGAAATTTTAAAATTTGTACTAAGAATATATAATTTGGAAATACAAAAAAAGTAAATATATAAAATAATTAAAATAAGAAACCGGTAATCATAAAGTTATTTACGTTTCTATCATCGTTAAAAATAAAACTTTAAATTGTAATTTGTAAAAACCTAGATTTTTCCATTTTTAGCAAACATTTTTTCATAATCAAAGTGGTACATCACGTTGCCATTAAAAGTTGCAACATTCATTTATAGCAAACGAACGAGGTTAATTCAGAAACTGGTTATTACCAGTTTTTGAATATTTTAACATAAAATATTTGTTTTAAGTTTTAATAAAAATGCAGGTCGCAGCATAGAAACCTAGTCTTTTTGATGTAATCAGTAAACCATGTAAAGTACGCGTGTGCCACTTCACGTTATAATAATTTCGGTAAAAGTATACGGTAATTCCTAACAATGGCTAATAAAGTCTTCTAACTGTTCTTTTTCAGTTTTAGGAGGAAGTAGGAAAATTAATTTTAAAATACAAACAGGACGGATATATTTTATTTCCTCATTGTCTGGCACAATTAGATCAAAACATACGACACTCCCATATTAGATTGTATCATTCCACATTAAAACCATTTAAAGCTAACAGAATAAATGAGAAATTTCACAGATGCCACCATGCGAATCGTTATAATTATAATAGAAATTATTAGTTTAACCTTCAGAAGCCCATGTTTTAGTTTAATTTATTGCCGGGTTACATAAACAGGTTCGCAGTGAGAATGGAAAATGTGCATGTTGTAAAACGGTGAAATAGCGAAACATACGAATTTTAGATGTACCGCATGTTGTCAAAGCCAAAATATGGAAATGTCCGAGTGGATGGATATTTGCATCAAGGCTGATGTTACTGCAAAAACAGTGTGCACTCAAGCAACCACTTTTTTCAAACGCTTCAGAGCATATATCGACAAACTTGGAATTTCAAAACTACAAAAAACAAACATTGACCTTAGAGAGTTAGATCAAAGGAACGATGAAAAAATTTGAAGTACCGTAATGTTTTGGTAGGTTAAAAAAACTTTACATTAGAAATTTTAATATTGAAGTTTATTTATTTATTAGAGGGTAGGTTTTAGTTAAAATATTTTTCGTTTTTAAGTATTTTGGGTTGCCTGACTTAAAAACAGTCAAGAAAGGATAGGATCATCTAGTATTGCTTCTACCTAACAAAACTTCAAAGTTCAGTATAAGTTAGTATTTGCGAATACCGATTTTTAATTGAATATTTGCATTGGCTGAAGAACATAAAAATAAAAAAGGCGGGGAAACACAAAACGATCGAGAAGATTTAAAAACAACGTTGTGCGCAGTGGCGTACCTAGCTTTGGGAGGCGGAGGGGCAATAAGTCTTGAAGGCGTCTTAGGACCCTTAGATATTATAGGAAAAAAATGACAGGCGAAAATTTTAGTTTGGGCTAATTTTAGGAGCGCGCTTTTTTGTCTATTTTTTGCACTTGAACAACGATTTTTTCTTGTTTTTCGAAATATACTAGTTCTAGTTCAGTTAAAACAATTTAAAATACTTTTTAAGCACGAAACATAATACATATAAGCAAATCTTTAGTCTACAAAATCAAACTGTACTTAACTTGTCGAAATGAAAAACCGAACACTGTTCTATTCTTTTTAATTTGTTATACATTACGTTTGCATTTTGACGAATCGGCGGCTCTTTTAAAAATAAAGTTGCACATAAAAGGGGTTCTTTGCCACCGCGACGTAAATCCTAAATAATGAACTTTCTTTATAAATATTAGCGGGAAAGACGATATGATGACAAGGGACAAAAGTTACCGCTGCCGACGCCCACCAGTGCGACGGCATCAGCTGGTTTCTAGATAATAATTATTTCTTTGTGTAGAAAATTAAAGCGGCCACACCGCCAGGCAGACTGCCCCCCCTAGCCTCCCCGTAGGTACGCCACTGGTTGTGCGATAAACATTTTACTGAAATTAATGAAAATTTCATGATATTTTCAAAATTGAATGCTTTAAGAGCTGAAAAGTAATATGTAGAAAATGAGTGCAAGGAAAAGCGGCTGGGAAGATTATAACCAACGTGTGCGTAAACATTTGACTGAATTTTCTTAAAATTTCTTCAATTTAGTATTTATATTAAGTAGTTGAAGAGCGAACAAATAAAAAATAATAAGAAAGGCAAAACGAAAGAGAAAATTATTATAAACAAAGTCTGGGTAGGTAAATATTTTACTAAATTTGTAGGATTTGTAAAGTGGAATTCATCACATGCAATGCGCGAAGGGCTGAAAAATAGTAACAAAAATGAATACAAGGGAAGGCAAAACCAAGAAGATTATAAAGTAATATGTGAGTAAATACTGCCAGGGTGGCACAGTGGTAAGAGCATCAGGCTAGCGTTGCGCTAGTCCCCGATTCGAATCTCGCTGGATGCAAAATTTCCCGGAGTTCGGTATCGAGCCCTGGTGACCATTCGTCGTTGGGCATCTAATTAACGACTCTCTCCTCCGAATACCGACCTACGAGGTAGAGTAGCAAGGTTCTATACGTACACACACAAACACTATACACATGGTGCTGTATGTAGGCAAAAAACGGCGCACTAATCACGTGACTCGCATGCGGGCCGGATTGTGCATTTCACGCGTAAGACCACATACGCTAACGCACCAGCCTCAACACCGAAAGGTATAAGAGGTTAACGGTTACATACATGTGAGTAAATATTTTACCTAATTTTCTCAAAATTTCTTGAATTTTTAAAATCGAAATTCATTTGCTAGATAACAAAAAATAAAAACTAAAGCAAAAACAAAAACAAAACGAAAGAATATAAAGTCAAATATTTTATTCAGCTTCAAATAAATTTGGGGAGATTTTCAAAATGTAATTCAACACTTGGATTGCTCGAAGCGCCGAAGCAGAAAAAATAATGGCAAAATCGTTTGGAAGGCTTAATGGATTCTTTTTATTTAATTTCACGAATAATTCCTACAATTTTCAAAATGTAATCGCCTATTTCCATCGATTAATTAATAGGCAAAGATTAAAACCATAAAAACTGAAAATCAGGAAAGATACATTAAAAGTATTAAAACTTAAGCTTTGGTTTCCTAGGAAGCGGTGCCGTCATTTAACGGCCGTAAAAATACGGTGGGTGACAAGACGCACCGCCAAAAAACGTTGCTGAACTGATTCGTACCATACTGGCTCAGCGCTTCAGATGAGACGACACCGCTCTATTACATTGGGTGTGCGCTACCGCTCTTTTGGAAAACACTTCGCTTAAAATACACGATACCGTTTTTCGTGATGTCACCCACCGTATTTTGACAACCGTTAAATGACGGCACCGCTTCCTAGGAAACCAAAGCTTTAGAGATAACTTGGGAGTAAATGTTTTATTTAATTTTTAAAATGTGATTGAACATTGCTTCATTAGGAGATAACAAAACATAAAAACGTGGCAGTCAGAAAATCAAAAATATTATAATAAATGTGTCAGCAAGTATTTTACGAAATTTTAGGAAAATTCCATAGAAGTGAAGACCCAAAACATTGATTAAACAGTAGAAAAATAAAATAAATAGGTAACAAAAAATAGATCAGGAAAGATCATTTTAGTGCAATAACAAATATATTTAAACACTAGTTGAATTAGAGGGCCAAAAATAACAAATCGAAATGAAAATACCTAACTAAATATAAAAAATGAAATTTCGAGCAAAATATGATTACAGGATGTTGACTATTTTCTGAGTTTTATAATCCTTAATCACTTGCAATAATCAAAGAGGGGCACTTTAAACCTATAAAAAATAAAATGCAAGAAAAGCAAAACCAATGAAAGTTACAGACAATATTCGAGGATTCCAATTTCCTGAATACGATAAAAATTTTCCAAATTGATTAAACACTGACCCAGTTCTTCCGAACTGTATTTTCTTTTCTATGTTTTTTACGAGACTCTCAAATTAATATTATTTAGACTTCGAAATTATTCTGCCTGTTTATTTTTCTATTAAAGATTTTAAACCAACTGTTAATTTATTTCAAATTAAAAATTTAGTGTTAAATAAATGAAGGCGTTCGTAAATTTATTTAATATAATTAATTAATTATACACAAAGTAGCAAATGCCTTTTTTCTACAACCACCATGGAAAGTGAGATTTTCAGACTTCGTCTCCATAGATACGAGTATTGAAAATGAGTGTTTGCCGAACAAGTGAAAATTAGCGTGCGGAAAGTTTACTTTCCGCACGCAAATCTGGATTAATCTGGATTTGCGTGCGGAAAGTAAACAAATTAGCGTGTGGAAAGTTTACTTTCCGCACGCAAATCAAAATTTGAGTGCGGAAAGTTTACTTTCCGCACGCAAATCTGGATTAATCTGGATTTGCGTGCGGAAAGTAAACTTTCCACACTCAAATTTTGATTTGCGTGCGGAAAGTAAACTTTCCACACGCTAATTTGTTTACTTTCCGCACGCAAATCAAAATGTCATAAATGACATTTGATGAATGTCAGATTTGATTTTGCAGAAATATTTAAATTTTTTGTGGTTGTAGAAAAAATAGTGTGTAATACATGTGTTGAAAGCTTGTATTTGCCACACTCATGTGACTGCAGCACTCACTAGCGTTCGTGCTGCAAACTTCACATTCGTGTGGCAAACGCAAGCTTTCAACACTTGTATTACAAATTACTATTGTGTAATACTAAAATAAAGCTACTAATTGCGTACAAGGTTTTTTGCGGTTTCAGAGTCGGGATAGTGTTTTAGTTGAAGGTAAATAAACCTAATTTACTTAATTAGCATTAATATTAACATTCATTTTTATTGAAATTAAAACTTGCTTGTTTGACTGTTTGACAAATATAACTTTTTAGCGCAGTAATCTATCTGACTGTTTAGTTGAATTTTTTTAATCTATTTTTGTATGTGTCCATGTGTAGTACTTACTTCAAAATTATTAGAAAGAACATTGAACAATATCTATGTGTAACAAATAAAATTGTTTTGTCATACTCATAGGGTTTTCACAAATTTCACTTTATAACGGTCGACACGACATGAAACCATACATATTTAATTTGTACCTTAATGTCATAATCAATAAGCGAGTGTAAGAAGCACGACGTAACATGTTGACGTTTGACCTCGCATTCGTATATGTTGTGCTCGTTCTGCTGACCTAATAACAAACCATACAAAAACCGGATTTTGGTTAAGTACACATAAGGAAATTTAAATTTTTCAAGTTCCGAATGATGCCTAATTAACGTGGGTTTATTTATCTAAAAGCTAATTCCGCTTAGCCATAAATTTAAAACAAATTAAGTAAACAGTGTTTTTGCCACGAAATTCTGTAAACAATGGTTTTAGAAGTTCGATATTTTTGAAATTATTACATTAAAGTGTTTGTTTAAGGGCTCGTAAAATAACCTAGCTAGATCTAGCCTAGATTTCAACGGCAAACACCAGGGGCAAATTCCCAAAAGCACTTTGGTAGAGTAAACTTAATACTATCTAGTATCTAATGCTCTTTTTAACGAAATAAAATTCTGAAAGAACCAGGAAAAATTCAAGGGTTAAAATGTACATTAAGAATATAATCTAAGCCACTGAAATTTACTGTTTCACTATCATCAATAATTGTAGTTTATTTGTTTAAATTGAATTAATTAGAAAATAGGATTTGTAAAGTTAGAAATAAATATTGATATTCAAAAGTGTTTGTGCCAGGATTTTTTTGTATACATTTAATTGTTTATAATTATTGTCATTGCAATTATTTTACTGTTTTGGCAGTAATTTTATTATTTAATTAATATAGACAAGCTGCGGTAGAAGAAGCTCAAAAAATTTTAAAAATGTTGGAAAAATTAGTTCAAAAAGTATGATTCGAAGAAAGCGTTTTAGTTAATCTACCCACAGTGATTCTTCAGAAAAACAATTAATTATTTATATTATATTCAAGGCTACTGCAATAATTACTAATAAATGCATAACTTTAATAAATAATCAAATCCCAAGCAGTGTTTCGTTACCAGCTTTAAGTTACATATTAGGTTGCCCTCAGCAGTTGAGGAAGGTTAAAAATAAAGCAAAATATAAAATACGAGAGAAACTCCTAAAAAGACATAACCTGGGCCCACTAAACACGAATACTAATTCTGTATTACCCCTATTTTACCAAATTTCCAGAACAGGAGAATTAAGAATAGTAAATGAGTATAATAAAATTCTAGCACGTTCTCTTAAAAAAAAAGAACCAGAAGTTGTTCCACATAAACGTAAGAAATTTCTTCCAATTAAGGGGGCCGAAACTGAAAGTATATTTGGTACAACGGATTATAAAGGGCAATTTGAAACTCCAGAACTCGGTTGCTAAACGGTTACATTAATTCCCTAAGGATACTAAGAAGGAGCACGAAATTCAATCCGAGTTTCTTTTCAATTTCATCTTTCGTTCTGTATGTATAGTGATAACCCATTTCTTCAGAAAATTTAGTGAAACTCGCGTTTCTTTTATTCTGTGGGTAAAGTACAACGTCTGACGCGGCGGTAATTATACTTCATATTTGAACCAGTGTTTCATAGTGTTTGAAGAGGCCACGTGACTCGGGATAGAAAGAAGCAGGCTAAATATATCCCCGCATAACATAAATTCTCTGTTAGCAGCTAGTTTTATCCAGAAACACTGGAAGCGAACGTTGTGCTTGTTTATTTACCACGATGAAAATTTAAAAGTTGACCGTGTTAATTGTTTGAAAAAAAAATCGTGGTTGAGGGAATTTTTATATTCAGACGGTTAAATTATGAGCAGTCGTCAGACGGTGAAAATGTGTAAAAGGTCGTCATCCTTCTCGCAGCCGCAGAAACCCTTTTATCGGTTCTATTTTATTCCATTTTCTATTCATTTAGGAATATATTAAAGTGACTTTTGGTTATCCGGTTCTTATCTCGGCTGATTTATCAGATGCCTATTTAAAACACCAGTGCTGGATCGTCGTCCTGCTCTAAATTTAATCCTTTCGCCAGACGCGAAGTGCAAAAGAAAACATGACGTAGAGTTTCAATATGAACAAAAAGCAATGGAGAATAAATCAAGTGAAAATGTGGTGCTTTGTCAGGAAGTATGTGATGTGGAAAAAAACGATGAATGTATGGACAAAGATAAAGAACTCGAGGTGGAAAGTACGGACTATAGTATTTCCGTCGATGTTAGTAAAGCCGCTGTTCTTCACAGGGCTTTAAAATGGGCCGGACTTAAACTTGTGAGTTTTTCTACTTTAAAAGTTTAAACGAACGCCTAAATTTTATTCCTAACAAATCGAAAGCTTAATTTTAATTACCTTAAGTATCTTACTATCTTTTCATCTAATTCTTTATTATTATTGTTTTCATTTTCAGTGGTACTTGAAAATGCAAATGTTAAATAGTTAAGCTTAACTTCCTGTGCTAAATCCATTCAAAATAAATCTATAGATAATTATAAATAAGAAATAAAACAAGATCATAAATATCAATAAAACCCACACTATTCCGAGAGTCGTCTAAAAATATCGTTAATCTCTGAAACGTAATTCTAACAAAAAAAATCTAAATTCGTGTTCCTACCAAAATTAAGCCGTACTTCCATGTCATTTATTTATACAAATTGGACCATTTGAATCTAAGAAGATAAAGCTGGATATTTATTTGATAACTACCTGGTGGTCCGAACGTTTATTGTGTCATTAAATCTGCCTTGTTCGATAGAAAAGACTATTTAAAATTTTTATAGATTTGGAATAATCGTAGGTGGCTGAGAATCTGCAATGCATTTCTAGAAGTTACATAACTTATCATTACAAGCTAGTTATGATTTTGGATTAAACAAAACAGATTTCCAAAAATTAACTTTATTTTAACGTTATAAATTTTATAACGTAGTTACAACGACAACTTGTTATTACAATCTGAATAAAAACAGCGAATACATGGATATATAATATTATCATGACGTAATGCTTACAAAGGTAAAACAATCACGTATCTAACACTTACATATCTAACAAGCTCAATACCTTTATAATGCAATGATATGACTTTTTCTGCTGCCTGGTTTTCAAATTGAATAGCTCTTTTAGATAAATTGTGATTGTAGGAATAAGTTGCGAAATAAATAAATTTTTAATTTCTGAAATTTCTCCTAAACATATTTTTTATTCCGTTTCAATTAAAAAATTATACGATGAAAAATATAAACAGGGCTGTTTTTTACCGAGCTGATCTATAAAATTATTTAAAATCAAGATTACACGAAATCTTTTACTTATTTTCCAACAAACGTTTATGGAATCAATTTTAAGAAACAGTCCGAAACACGAAGCAAACAGTTCAGGCACGAAAGCAGAAAACGTGCAAAAAATTGCGAATTCGAAGCACAGAACAAAGGTCATCGAAAAAGTGTCCTAATAAAATTTACGGGATCATTCACTCTTGAAGAGACGATAGTTACGTTATTAAACCTATTCTCGTTTTCCAGATAGTTTCCCTTCTAAGTTTATTTGTGTTTTTTTTTTAGAGTTTTCAGTAACGTTCTCCTTTCTCAGAATGTTAAAGTTTAGGATTATTTGTGAAATGCTCTAGTTTTACAAATACAAATTCTGAATTAATCAAGAATAATATTTCGTTATATGAAAATTGTTTAACTGCAGAGTTGATACAAAGTTAATTTAACTGAAACTGTGTAAGAAATAGTGTTTCATTTAACCGCAGAGTTGATATCAAGTAATCTTTAACTGAAAATGTGTTAGTGCGTTTTATTAAGCTAAAATCTTTTTCTTTAAAATAATCCCAAACTAACATTTTAGTTGGCCACGATTTCAGTTTATTATATTGGCAGCGAATTTTAGACATCTTATTTTAACTGTGTTATATGTCTAATTTTAGGTTATGTAAACAGACCTTAGTCACCAAATATTATATAGCTAGTGATAAATCAATGCATACGAGAAATTCGGTTTCTAATAATTAATAAATTAAGTTTTCTACAGTTTTCTTTTGAAAATATCAAAATTCACAAAGACAAACTAAATTTATCCCTTTCTCAGTCTCAGGCGCTTGAGGAAGCACATTTTTAGAATCAAAAGATTTTTTTCGCTATTGTACAAATTGTCAGTAGTAATACTGTTCTGTATATTGTTAGTAGCAGGCCATGGATGCGAAGAAAAACAAAAACATTTGCATCAATCGAAAGCTTATTCTTTTGACAGTTTCCAGTTGCAATTTTGCAAGGTTGAAGTTAAAGCATATAGAGATCCTAATTTTTGATTGTTATAATTCGTTTGATTATTACTAAGCATTATGGAAGTGCCGCGGAATGCTTTTCGGGCTATGATTTTCTACGATTATAAACGAGGCTTAACATACGACCAAAGTCACCAAAATTTAATGGCAGCTTTTGGCGACAATAGTCCATCATTATCTACAATTAGTTACTGGTTCCGTGAATTTAAACGTGGAAGGAGTACGTTAGAAGATGAACCAAGACCTGGACGACCTGCAGTAGCTGTTTGTGCTGAAAACAATTGCAACCGAAAAGCTGATTAAGGAAAAACGGAATATCACTCATAGAGAGATTCAAGACGAACTAGGTATTGGATCATCTGCAGTATACCTATATCATTTTACATAAACATCTGGGTGTAAGAAAGCTGGCAGGTCGGTGGATTCCACATTTGTTAACCGACGAACAAAAACAAGCACGGGTAGACTGGTGCAGGTTTATGTTAGAAAAGTTCGATGGAGGATCTTCAAAGCAGGTATTTAGTATCGTTACGGGGGATGAATCGTGGATATATAATTATGATCCCGAGATAAAACAACAATCAACTGTTTGGGTGTTTGAAAAGGAGGAAATGCCAACAAAAGTTATTCGCGGTAAAAGTGCAAACAAAAAAATGATTGCCGTTTTCTTCAGATACAGTGGTCCAGTTGCAGTAATTCCTCTTGAAGATCGTAAAACTGTATCTGCTGATTGGTATACAGAAGTTTGCCTTCCTCAAGTCTTCGAGAAATTGTGTAGTGATCGCCCAAGATCTGGTTTGCGTAGAATTTTGTTCCACCACGATAACGCAACTCCGCATACGGCCGCAAATACTTGAAATTTTTTACACGAATCCGGAGTCCAACTGGTCACTCATCCACCATACAGTCCAGATCTTGCCCCTAACGATTTCTTTTTGCTTCCGCTGATTAAAAAACTCATGCGTGGTAAGAGATTTCCTGACGCCAATGCGGCTGTTGCTGAATTTCAGCGAATTCTTGACGACCTTCCAAAAAAAGAGTTTTCAGGGTGTCTCGAGAAGTGGTTTCAAAGAATGAAGAAGTGTATTATGTCTAAGGGGGAATACTTTGAAAAACAATAAAATTATTTTCTTTACAAATTCCGTAGTTTTCTTCTAACTAACAATTTACAGAACAGCCCTCGTATAACAAGAGAGTGAGAATAAATTGAAAATAATTCGACAGATTTTTCGAAAACTTGTTGCCAGGCAATAGTCACGAAAGCCCGTAGGGCTTGAGTGGCTAGTGCCAAATGGCAACAAGTTTGAGAAAGAAACTCGAGAATTATTTTTTAATTTATCGAACTCTCGAATTGTATTTAAATAGATTATTTTTTTATCTACATTGATAACTACCTATCTGACAACTGACATTTGTCAACAAAAACAAAAGCCACAGAGATTGTTCCCGGGAATAATCTCTAGAGCTTATTTTCACTATAATAATGATAGGATTGGTTAAAACGCAGTCACATGACAAAAAATTAAACATTTCATTAGTTTTAAGAAATGTCAAAAAATAATCTATTGAATATTGAGTAGCTACCAGTAGTAACTATTCTCACATATTCAATAAAAATTCATTCTTGTTTTGTTTAGACATTGGATAGTTAGACAAATACGGACTTCATTTGCATCCAATTAAGTTGTCCTTTAGTTGCAGAATAGGTATAGGGGATGACACATATATTTTTTTTATTATTATTACATTACTCTAGAAAGAGACAGTCATATCTGCACGAAACTGCCAATTTTATTATATTTATTGACCGTCTGCGCTTTATTTTAATTAAAATTTCAGCGCTCTAACAACAACATTTGTTATATTCTTGTGGTATTGGCAAAGATCAATTTATGATTTTATTACTTTACAGTTTTCGAGGTTGTTTTGTAGCCCTATTAGTTTTGTCAATACTGTAGCGACAATTTAACTATCGAATTAATAATAGAAAAAATTATCGTTACAATCAATGCCGAGTGGCCTACTAGTCCAGCTAGGGCACAAAGTTCTAATAAAATAATGAAACACAATTATAATAAAAATGTATCTTATTAACATAAACAAAATTACATAGAAAAATCCTTGAATATATAAATAAATTACCAGGTATAAAAATTAACACAAGTTGTACCATCAAAATTAATTTAAGCAGAGTACAGGAAGTAATAAAGATCGGTGTTATATTAACTGCAGTAAAATAATAAACTTTAAACACACCAATGTGATCTTAATCACTTTCGGGAAATAAATAATCAAAATAAATTGGAAAACCATATATACAAAATAATTAATACTAACAAATTATCACTTACTAAATTACAAATCCGATATCCAATATAAAAATCTTCTAAATTCTTAACTTTTCAAATAAAATGACTTCACTGATAAAACGACTTGGACATCAGATCGTCAAACAAAATGGAACCAATGGAAAATTCTACAGGAAAGTTACCAGATGCTTACTGCACAAAATGGAGATGAAACGCCATTTTAAATATTCAAACAATCAAAAATGGAAAAAACCAGCTAACCAATAGTTAGTTAAAATGCGTTGAAACAATGGACTGGAATAAAAAAAAGCTGCAACCGCAGTCAGAAATTAGTTACGGCTAAGCAGATAAAATAAGAAAAGAAAAAAATTTGCTCACCAATAATTGCCTTTTCAAAATCGGAAAAAATTGAGGGCTGAAAACCAAAATCCCTGTATTAATATTTCGGGATCGAAACAGGACTCAATCTTCAATATAATGATTTCCAAATCAGGAAATATATCGAAAAATCATCGCCAAATTAGCGACGTGACAAATTACGTCTCGACTCGTCGAAAATCAAAATCAAAGTTCCTCAAAATTCAATCTCTGCGCAACGAACAGAAAATTTCCAAGCCCACCAAAGTTAGTGCAACAACGATAAAATAATCTACAGCTTGTCAAACGAGAACTTTCACTTCAGATGTGCAGAACGGGAAGCGAGACAGCATTCGGAGCAAATGAGATGCACTTACTCTCGGATCCCCCACTTCGTCGAGGTACACTCAGTAAGCCAAGTTATTTACCTAGTTACGATACGAGCTAGCATAACTAAAGGTACGTTTTCGTAAGGACAAATCGAGGCGACTTGTTGGCCCGACATGTTTGCCGACCGACAAGTTGGTAAAATTGACAGGTGTTTATGTTGTTACTTGTCTGCAACGGACATGTCGAGAGAACGACCTACGAATCGAAATCTGCGGTTTTCAAGATGGCAGACGATGAAGTAGTACAGGTTATATCAACTTTCATAGTGTTGGCAGGAAGCCATACGATACTAGAAAGTCAAAAAAAGTCAAAACGGAAATGCAAAAGATGGTACGTTAGAAGTTTTTTAGCGAAGAGACGTTTGGAAGGTGCATATACGTAGCTCGTTAATGAATGGTCTTCGCTTGCACCTACTTGCGCCTATTATTATTAAAAATTGAGTGTTTACGTAGTGACAAACGAACGCCGACTCGACATGTGCGGCTAATTTTTACATCCGACATTAACATGTCGTCCGACTGTCCCAACATGAAATGCATTTCGTTTACATTAGAACAGACAAGTCGGCGGACATGCCGGCCAACATGTTGCGTCCTTACGAAAACGTACCTTACGCGTACTTTTGTCGGAGTGTACTCGATCTGCACTACTCGACGTTCAGTAAGTAAATGTGCTCCGCTACTGATAACAGAAATTTGCCACTGCGCACCCTGGACTCAAGTGAAAGTTCTCGTTTGACAAGCTGTAACGCACGCATTCGAATAACTTTTAGTTTTTAAAGAAATAAATTTTGAAATAATTTGAATAAATCCAACCAGATATTAACCCAACTACTAATTGTAGTAATTAATTCCCCCCCCCCCCAATACGTAAAAGGAATAACAAATGAATATAAGTAAGATAAAGAATTAAAAAATTGGTAGCATACAGCGTGTCCCAGGATAGATGTTACAATACGTGTGATGGACAAAATTTTTTTGAATTTTATTTTAAGATTGTGGAATTGAGCCCTGCTTGGTTTGAAGAGAATTTTAAGAATATTTTCAGTTTTTGAAAAACAAGTCGGCCTTGACATTGAAGCGAAAACTATTTTCTTTTCAGGTAAAGTACCCTTTTTGTTCATGATACGGCAAAATTTTACTAAGAAAAGTTGTTTATAATAAGAAATTATGGTCCTATGCAAAATTTCAGGAAGATTAGTCAACGATAGTTTTTTCATGGCCTCCTGGCAGTTATGTGGAATAAATAATTTATTGTCGATCAGTGTTATTATTATGTTTCGTAAGTTAAATTTCTTGTAAATGCTATTTGTTTCGTTCAATATTCTACAAAGAAAATTTTGAATAAATACAATTTATTTTGTTTAATCTAAAATGTGACGGTTTAATCAAAGTAGGTAGATCTTCCTGAAATTTTGCATAGGGCCATAATTTCTCATTCTGAACAACTTTTCTTAGTAAACTTTTGTCCTATCATGAACAAAAATGGTACTTTACCTGAAAATAAAATAGTTTTCGATTAAATGTCAAGGCCGACTTGTTTTTCGAAAACTGAAAATATTCTTAAAATTCTCTTCAAACCAAGCAGGGCTTAATTCCACAATCTTAAAATAAAATTCAAAAATTTTTTGTCCATCACACCTATTGTAACATCTATCCTGGGACACGCTGTATAAATTACTGAAATTATCCAATTAATATTAACAAACATTATTAATTACCTAATTAATCGCAATTATGATCTAAATAGCGCGCCGCTAGATTAATTAATCTCCACAAACACAACTAGTGTTTTTAATCCAATCAAAATTGACAATCATAACTAATCAAAAACTACAGTAATTCAACACTGAGAAGAAATAGAAATCAATAGAAAATCAGGATTGGGATATAGAAAAACATCTACAAAACAATCACAGAAGAAGGATTAAAAGGATACTGGTTGAATTAAGGATAATAGGTAAACCCAGGAACGGTTTAACTATGAAAATGTTTCCAATTGACAGAAACATAAAGATAATATGCAAAAATAAGCAAAATAACGCGGTAATCAAGACTAACACAGTAATATGTGGGAAATTACCCTTTAACATAAAGGAAACATAGGGCTAAATAAACTATAACTAATAGTAGTTATGAAAAAATAAATGAATTAAATAACAATTCACAAAAAATTGTTACAATACTAACCACATCGCTAACCCGAAAGTCTCCATTTTTAATTTTACTAAGTTTAGTCAATGAAATTCTCTCAGTTAGTGACTTAGATTTTGCGATGAATTTTCGTAATTTTAAAATTCAATTAGGTATAACAATATTTGAATTTAATTCATTACCAAATAGTATACGCAATCGGTTCATTAGCAGGCATTATAACACTCATTAAATTAGTTTAGAGTTTATTTTTATTTTTTAATATCTACATAGTCACCGTTAAAGTCCGCATTGTATGGGAAATTTTTTTATTATTTAGTTTACCTAAATTTAGATTTCATGAACAGTTTTTGCTTTGAAAATAATGCGAAATGACGTTGACGATTTTTTTCATCGATCGGCTATAATCTTTGAAAAGCTCCTAAAAATTAGACTATGAATATTTTGAAAAAAATAAGCTACTTCATAACTTGCAGTTTGGGTTTCGTAAAGAATGCTCAACAATACAAGCAGTGTCGGTTATTATAGAAGACGTAGTAGGTAACCTCGAAATGGAGAAACATGTAGCGGCAACACTATGCGATCTCAGCAAAGCGTTCGATTGCGTTGATATCCCTAGACTTTTGGGGAAACTTGAGTGTTATGGAATCAGGGGAATTCCTCTGTTGTTAATACACTCATACTTGTCTGAACGCCAGCAATTCGTATTTTTTGGAAATAAAGCATCTGAGAATAGGTATGTTAGGAAAGGGGTACCGCAAGGATCCATCCTTGGACCTCTCCTTTTTTTGATCTATATTAATGACCTAATGGACTTTTCGAGCGAAATATTTTACCAAAGTGGAGACATTAGTAGGGGAACTAACAAGGGAAGCAAATAAGTAAAAATCAGACCTGCAGCATAGCAGGTTAGTGCAGTAATTAAGGAAATTCATTGTAACCTCACATTAGTGATAAGAGAACAGTAACCTTAAATAGAGGGGGGCTGCTGCGCGAAAATCGGATAGGCAACCCAACTTACGTACGAGTATAACCGGAAGTATATTCAATAGGCAAAATTTTATAAACATTCCACAAAAATACCCAAATTGAAAATGAGTAAGAAGTATGAAGTAACCGACAGCGATGACTATTCTACAGATGTCGGAAGGAAGAGAAGGAGAGCAGAATTAGGGGATGAAGGCTTTGAGAAATTAAAAAAATCTCAAAGATCGCCAACCAAAACACAAAATGATGATGGAAAATTGGATTTATTAGTAACAATGGTACGAGGGCTTGCAGAAGACCTTAAACACGTAAGAACTCAACAAGAACAGCACAACGTTGACATGCTAAAAATACAAAAGGAAAACGCCAAACTAAGAAAAGAAAATGAAAGTATTAAGAAAGAAAATGAGGAAATAAAAAAGGAGTTAAAAGAGATTAGGAGTAACCTTGAAGGGATAGACAAAGACAACAGAAAGAGTAACATTGTTATTAGCGGCATGAAGATGGTAACCAACGATACCAACATTTTAATACCTCAAATAGAAAGCTTTGTGAAAGAACATTTGGAGGTGGGAGTTAAAGTGAAAGACGCCTTTAAAATAGGTTCAAACATATGTTTGGTTAAACTGGGAAATGGTAAGGATAAAGAGAAAATTATGAAAAATAAATCAAAGTTGGGAAAAATTACCAGCGAAAAAATATACATAAATGAGGACCTAACAAAGAAGGAAAGGGAAAAGCAAGTGCAATTAAGGAAAAAAGCAGCAGATGAAAGAAAGAGTGGTAAAATCGTGAAACAGGGGTATAACAAGATCACAATAGATGGAGTAGTGTGGAAATGGAACAAAGATAATGGAAAATTAGAGCAGATAAAAACAAAGATATCGGAAGACACTCCAAAAAACTAAGTAGTAAAATCGATAGATATAAAAGGACGACTATGGCAATGGCAATGGACATGAGTAAGCAGAAAACATACCAAAGACAGAATATAATGACAAAAGATAGGGCAAACAAGTATGAGAAGGAGCAGAATATAATAACGTGGAAAATAGGCACATGGAACGTTAGAAGTATATCGGGCAAGGAAAAAGAATTAGAGGAGGAATTTGAGAAAGCAGGTTTGGATATTCTGGGCATAACAGAAACCAAGAAGAAAGGAGTAGGAGAATTAGAATTGGATGGTGGTCATATCCTGATTTATAGTGGAGTACAGAGCAGTAGCAGAGCGAGGGAAGGAGTGGGATGCATAATAAAAAAGGACAAAGTAAAACACATAAATAAATGGACAAGCATTACAGAGAGAATATTGCACATCGAAATAAATATAGAGAAACAAAATAAAACTTCAATACTAGTTGTTTATGGGCCGGATGAGAACGAGGCAGTAAAGGTAAAAGACGATTTTTGGGAACAATTAACGGAATTAGTAGAGGAGAAAAGGGGGAGATTGCTATTAATAGGTGACCTTAATGGAAGAGTAGGTAAAAGGAACCACGAATCTGGTGAAGCAGTAGGAAACCACGGCGAAAATATCTTAAATAATAACGGAAGAAGGTTGATTGACTTTTGCATCCTCAACAACTTAGTAATAACAAACACCTTTTATGCACATAAGGATATACATAAATATACACGAGAAGTAAAGAGCAGAGGAGAGAAATCTATAATAGATTATATCATAATAGACAGAAATTATAGAAAAGAAATAAAGGATACGCGGGTGTACAGAGGTGCGGAAATTATACTCTGACCATTACTTAGTAATATCAAAAATGCGGCTTCACACAGGGGAGAATAAAGCATCAGATACATCAGGAAATTTGAGGAAGAGATACATAGAAAAAATTAAAACATTTAGACTGAAAGAGGAAGAATGGGCAAGAGAATATACTACTAGAACCGAAGTGGAAATGAGTAAACTCAAAAGAAGAATAGACGAATTAACAACGGAAGAGCTGTGGCAGTGTATCAAAGAGAGCATGATAAATGTGGCAAGGGATGTGTGCGGTGTTGTGAAAATTTGTGAACATAAAAAACAAACAAAGTGGTGGAGCGCTGAAATAAAAGAGGAAGTAAAAATTAAAAAAAAGATGTGGAAAGAATACCTCGGCAGTAGAGAAGAAGACAAATTTGAAAGATACAAGGAACAGAGGAATAAGGTCAAAGTAATGGTGAAAGAAGCAAAACAAAGGTCATGGGTAGAATTTGGAGAAACGATGGAACGCGATGCGGTCGGAAACCAAAAACTGTTTCACAAACTTTTAAAATCACTACGGAAAGGAAAGAAAGAGAAAATTAAACATATTAAAACCAAAGAAGGAATATTAGTGACAGAAGAAGAGGACATCATAAAGAGATGGAGGGAATACTTCGAAGAAATGTTAACGATAGACCAAACAAACATAAGGACTGAAGAAGATCAACAGTTAGTTAACATAGTCATTAACGAAGATAGTAATATAAAAATAGAGGAAGTAACAGAGGCTGCGAAAATGCTAAAAAGAGGAAAAGCTGCGGGCCATGACGGAATAAGTTCCGAGATGGTTAAGAATTTGGGAAGCAATGGAATAGAAATGGTAACAAATCTGTTAAACAAAGCATGGCAGGAGGAGAAAGCACCAAAAGATTGGGAGATAGGGATATTGATGCCAATTTATAAAAAGGGGGATAGACGAGATTGCTCAAACTACAGGGGAATTACCATGACATGCATATTATCGAAGCTATATGAAAGGATACTGGGAAGAAGATTAGAGAAAATACTAGAACCACAATTGGAAGACTCCCAATGTGGATTCAGGAAGGGAAGGGGAGTGCAGGACCATATATTTACGCTAAAGCAACTAATAGGTAAATACACAAGCGAATCGATATTTGTGGCCTTCATAGACTTACAAAAGGCATTCGACAGCATCCCTAGAATTTTAGTGTGGAACAGCCTAATAAGAAGAGGAGTTGATAATAAATTACGAAACTGCATCAAGAGTTTGTATGCTAAAACTAGACACTATGTGAGAACTGGCAACCTAAAATCCGACGAATTCATTACCAAAGAGGGATTACGACAAGGAGGAGTACTCAGCCCAGCTCTGTTCAACATAGTTATGGATGATATAATGAAGGAGTTAAAAGGAAAAACTAGGAAGCTAAAAGTGGGATATAGGAACTTGAGGATAGTAGAGATAGCGGAAAGTGCATTTGCAGATGATTTGGTCATATACGCAAAAAATGAGAAAGATCTACAGTATAATATAGATTTATGGGCGAAAGTACTAAGGGATAGAAATTTAAGAATAAACATTGAAAAAACTAAAGTAATGGTGATAGGTAATAAAGACATAAACACAAACATAGTATTACATGGGAAGACCGTTGAACAGGTGGAGACATTTAAATATCTAGGGGTGAAAATCCAAAAAAATGGTAAAATAGATGCCGAAATAAGTGACAGGCTGGTAAATGCAACAAACCTATACTACTCTTTAAACAATACATTTGTTAGCAAAAAAGAAATATCTCAGAAAACAAAAATGACAGTATACAAAACAATATTTAAACCAATCTTAATGTATGGAAGTGAAAGCTGGACAGTAACAAAACAAGTAGCGAGCAAATTACAGGCAGTTGAAATGAAATATTTAAGAGGAGTAATGGGGATAACGAAATTAGACAGGTTTAGGAATGAGAGAATAAGAGAAGAGCTGGAAGTAGAACCGATAATGAACTCAATCAAAAGACAGCAACTAAAATGGTTTGGCCACCTAGTAAGAATGGACGAAGGAAGAACGCCTAAAAAAGTATGGCAAGCAAGATCGTTCCAAAAAAGGAAAAGAGGAAGACCAAGGAAGTCATGGGACAATCAAACAATAGACAACCTCCGAGAAAAGGGGCTGACTTGGAATGAGGGGATAACATTGGCAAGGGACAAGAAAGAATGGGCCAGAAAAATATATAACTAGGCTAAGTAGTGAATATGTATTTATTTAGAGTTACATAATGATTTAGTGTGTATAGGTATTGGGATCTTGCTGGAATGTACCTATTGTAAATATAACTAGGATAAGCAGTGAACATTTATTTATTTAGAGTACATATTGATTTTAGTGTGTATAAGTATTGGGATATTTGTGGAATTTATTGTAATTATGTTAGTTATGTAAATAACCTTAACACCTACGGGTACATTAAGGTATATGATGATTATATATATTAATGACCTAATCTGTCCTAATCTATTACAGGGAAATTTTCTTTTTAGTATACATATACCCTATGTATACTTTTATAATAAACGCAAATAGGCAACCCACTATACACTATAAACGTTAAAAAATTAGCATGCTGTGGCAAAAATCATCAAATTAAGTTAATGTCAAAAAATTGGTCTTTAACTGTTGTCGTTTTTATTTTCCTTTCTGTTTTGTATTGTTGATATTTTATGTTTTAGAATAATCGTTGAATTAAAATTATGTTGATTTTCCACTAATTTTGATTTATTTTGTATTTACAAACATGAAACATAATCTTTACGCACCACGTGACGTGACGTTTATAGTGTACAGTGGGTTGCCTATTTGCGTTTATTATAAAAGTATACATAGGGGATATGTATACTAAAAAGAAAAATTCCCTGTATATGGATCCCGCTAGATGTGTACTGTTTGCTGACGATACAACGTTAGTGTGTGCTGAGAATGATTACAATAACTTATTAAATGTATTAGATAGTAATGAAGGTAAGAC
The DNA here is from genome assembly GCA_963082815.1 of Melanotus villosus. NCBI lineage: Eukaryota > Metazoa > Arthropoda > Insecta > Coleoptera > Elateridae > Melanotus > Melanotus villosus. Next base: position 286,137 of record OY720421.1, on the reverse strand, counting down.
TGCGGATTGGTTTACCGCGAATAGCTTGAAACTAAACCAAGAAAAAACTCAGAGGGTCATATTTTCGTACAAAAATAGGCCTGATTCAAGTAACCAAGTCAAACTACTTGGAATCACTGTAGACTCGAATTTGAATTGGTTTCCACACATTGAGATTAACACGTAAGCTTTCTTCACAACTTTTTCTATTACGACATCTTAAAAGATCAGTAAGTAAAGACGTTTTAAAAATGTCTTATTTTTCCCTATTTCATTCCCATATCTCATATGGTGTTATAGTTTGGGGCAATTCATCACACGCCCATAAAGTGTTCATATTACAGAAAAGAGCAATAAGAACCATGGTTAACCTTACCGTCTGGGAATCATGTCGAAGATATTTTAAAGAGCTTAGAATTTTGACACTACCCTGCCTATATATCTGGTCGTGCTGTGCACGAGATATAAATATTGTTTTTTGGGTTACTATGTAACGTGTTGTTAGTTACGAGAAAAAAAAATGTAAACAAATTGACAAGCAATAAATTTTAATATTCATTGTAATTCAATATTTTGGAAGTACAGTAAAAACACAAAAATCAAATATAAAATGAGGTACTTCGCTATCTCAACAATATCTTTCATTCGCTTCTAGCAATTTTTAAGAATACTGACTCCTATCGAACTCACTCAGTTAATCACAAATATGAAACCAGTTCTCGTGAGCTTATTATCACGAAACGATTTAAACGGGAAAAATCTGCACGTAACTCCTTAGATGTCAAGTTGTTTAACAAATTACCACTAGCTTATAAGGTCCTTAATTTAAAGGAATTTAAAAACAAAATTAAGCAATTACTTTTGGATAACTGTTTTTACTCCGTAAAAGAATACCACGATTTTTCATTTAAAGATGTTCCAGCATGATAAGGTTATTATTGTATGTATTGTCAGAATGTTTGTGTAATTGTTGTTAAAGTACTGACCATCTTTGTTAAACTTTGTTAAATTTTGACCATATTGTATCAATTGTTGACTTGCTACAAACATTTTAATATGTAAGGTAGTTAAATAAAGATATTATTATTATTATTATTATAATACCTGTCAAATTCGACATATTTTCAAAAAAAAAAATACAAAAAGTTCGGTTATTTTTCAAAATATCGAAAAATGTTAAATGAAAAAGTTGTTTCTTTTTCAGTTTTCTAGCCATCTACCAAATTTGAACAAATTTGGACAACCTTGATATTTTTCACGTTTTCCTAACATAACAATATTTTGGCTCATTTGAATTTCTTAAAATCCGAAAGACCCGTAAAGATGTAATACACTCATCTGCCAAAGGGTTTTTTTTTCCTGTTTAAAAATGTTTCTAATTGGATTTTTTCAAAAAAATTCCAAATATGCTAATAGAATTAGGTATGTCATACTTGATGTAAAGTTGCTCTAGTTTCAACATTTCACAGCAAAATTCGCTTTATTCATTTTTATCACAGTACAAAATGTCATTTCAGTTCATAAATGCCATAAACCGAAATTCTCAAATCTATTTGCCAAGTAATAGACCTCCAGTTCTTGCAAAATTAATTTAATTAAATGTTTTTCTGGACTAATACTTAAAAATTAATCATCAATCAAGTTGCTCTTGAGTTAAGCAGTATGCTACGGAAAGAAAAGAATTAAATGTCATGGAAATTAAGAAAACAAAATGTTTGACAGTTTCTCTAAAATTATGAAACGGTGATTTTTATCAATATTTTTAAAAAGAAACAACTTTTGCATTTAACATTTTTCGAAAATTTGAAAAATAACCGAACTTTTTGTAATGTTTTTGAAAATATGTCAAATTTGACAGGTATAGCCGATCGATAAAAAAAAATCGCCAACGTCAGTTTGCATTATTTTCAAAGCAAAAACTGTTCATGAAATCTAAATTTGCGTAAACTAAATAATACTCGTAAAAAAATGTCCCATATGATGCGGACTTTAACGGTGACGCTGTATATATTTTTGTCTTACTATTTTTCTTTCGTTTCCCCATGTAATTAGGCTATGCCTGTTTGGGAGTAACTAAAATAAAATAAAATAAAAATAAATTGGTATACACATCTAAAAAATGAAATATTCTTATTTGGGTTTTATTTTAGTTACAAATCCCCTCTTCGTGTCCATCTCCAGCGTTATATATTCTTTGCTGTTGTTTTTCGTTTTTGCTAAAACCCAAACAAGTTTCCTGCATTTCTTTTCTTAGGTTATCTTTCTATATTAGTCTTGATTTTGATTGTTTCCCACTTCCTTTCATACTTTCCTTGAATGTTTGTCATTGCTGTGAAAAAGGAAGTACTTAATCAAAATTATTTCACTGACGAAATTGATTTACACCGGGAAATGTCGTGTTCACACCAAAGAAATGTATTCCTGACATGGCCAAACTGTCTCCCGCAAAGAGTTTGAATGAATAGAAGACTGAATGACATTTTTAAAATTTTATTCGAAAATGGACAACAAATTATAAGAACGTTATTAGGTTATTACATTCAAAAATGCTTCAAATTCCAACCATATAACATGAGTAAAACAAGTCTTTCGTCAATTTTTACCTGTTTGTGTAAGTTAATTTTTACATCAACGATTTTGAATGTAATGCACCAGTTTTCTAAAAAAAAAGGAAATAGAAAAACGAGACCTGACAGTGTACGTAGTTTGTGGTTAAATTCTGATAGGAAAATATTAGTTGAAACTAAATTAGCAGGCAGCTTTTTGTGCGGTGCACACATATCTACGGTTTCATGAACGTAATTAATTTGTATAGCTTTGTAACAGTTTTTATTTTACCGGGGGCAATAATGTTTGCTTTGTGTAATTTCACCTGGTTACTTATAAATCTGGATTCACGTAAAATGGGGTTTAAATACAAAATGAGCTTGTTGTTACTGGTTTTTTATGCTTGGCCATGTGGCAAATTAACTTATTAATATTTCGTTTCTTGGCATAGGTAACTGACAGCTTATCATCACATTCAACTTTTATGTATGTACGTTATCGGCTTAGAACACCATGCTTGGCGATAAAGGCGTATAAATCCAAAGCGTATGTAATTTATGGTGTGAACTTTACCAAGAAAAAAATTATTGTACTAATTATTATCAGCAATCACTTTTAAAGTACAATGAACTTCTCTGTGTAACTGTGAATAACTCAGTTGTTTTACGTTGGTAACATTTTAATCTAATTAATGCTTAATATTAAATTATTTAATAATTTTCTCTTTTTTGTTTCAGGTGAGTAACCAAAAAATCTTCCTCGGTTGCTTGATATGTACGTAAGAATTCTAAAATAGTTTCACAACACCATCAGTTCGCGTTTTGTTAATAAACATTCGCGGTTGTGTTTAAATTTATTCAAAGAAGCTCCAAGTTTTATTATTGGAAGTTTCTTATTGCAACCCTTGTTTGATGATTATGAACTTTCGTTTTCGCGGCATTTTGAGAACAACGAACTTATAAATACATATTCCTTAACCTGTACTCAAACAACTAACAAATATAAATAATGTGAGTAAATATACTTTTTGCATGTCTGCAACTTTTATTTTATAAATAGTCGTTAAATATAAATTTCGCAAAGATATTATTTTTTATTTGTTCTTTGAAATTTACACAATTTAGGATTATTTTATTAGAATAAAATTGAAAAATTGATTGACTTACCTGTAGGAAGATCAATTTTAATTTTCCGAGCTTTTCTCCCGAAGATAATTACACAATGTAAATCAACGATACTACATTGTGTAATTATCAAGGAAGAAAAGCGAAGGAAAATTGTCTTGCTCACAGTTTGTTATTAATAAACGGGTATGAATTAAGCAAGCACCTAATTATTGTCTTTTTAGTTGCTAAATAATTTTAGTTTGCTTGCAGAATAACTAATTTGTCACCAAATTGTGATCACCAAACTATTTCAATACGAATATCTGATAATTCATTTACAGTTACCAGTAAATTTGATGAGTTACTAATCAAACTTGCCATTAGAATATTTAATTTATCACAAATTGTGAACATCAAACTATTTGGACACGAACCTCGGTTTATGTATTTCTGTCATCAGAAAAAGTAATCAAACATCAAAAAATAGTTTCAATCATCGAATCTAGGTTATAATTAAATTAGTGTGGAATCAAACTCAATTAAAGAATACTAAATAAAAAATTATAACATAATGGACTATATAGGAACTAATAAGAGTTTATTCTGTGCTAATACCTAATAAATATTCATTCGGAAATACTATATGAAAGTAATTTATTTACTTGAACATCATGTTTACATGTATAAGAAATAAAAGCAATAATAATTACTGTATAATGAGTGCCGGCTTAGATTTGATAGGGCGTCCCCTCTTTCTTTTTTGACCAATGGGCACATTTTTGGCCTCAAGTGGCGGACTTGCAAGTTTGAGGCGGATGGCTAACCTGTTTGCACATATATTGTTTATAAAACATCGGGCAGTCGCATTTTCCATGTATCCAGTCCCTATTTAGGGGCAAAGCCACTTCCCACTTGCTGAAGAATTGTTTCTTGAACTCGTTGAAGTTTGTCCATTTGTTTTCAAATTCTTTGATTGTTTCAGCTTTACCACCAGGTAACGTCATAGTACTTAAAAGTATCATCGCTGCGGGTCAATACAACTTTTTTTGGCAATTTAGCCCATTGGTATGGCCGAATCCACTCTCTTCTTAGGGTTAAGGTTGGTGTTGTTGCGAACACTCTGTTCTGAGAGGTACTCGAATATTGCGTAGACCGTAGACCAATGGTTTACCATCTCGGTAGCAACGACCAAAAAACGTGATATCGGAAAACGTTCACGAAGCGTGTGTTCGTCTTTTATGACCCTGTTGAACGATTCTAGGACATTGTTCGTTGCTGGCGATCCTAGATTAGCACCCAGATACCAATTACGGTTTTGAATCAGCCACTGTTCTTGAAAATATTGAATGAAATCTGTCTCACTCTGCCATTTCAGCAGAAATGCTTCTGCCGCCAAGTTGATAGTTTCAGAATCAGTAGCTGCTTGCAAAGAATCTATATCGCCCAATATTTTTTTCTGAACCTTCTTTCTTGTAACTTGTTCCACACAGGCTTGGATCTTTCATTTGGCGTGTGCCCAGCACATCCTCACCGTGATGTCCGCACCAAAAATTTCTATAAAGGCATTCTTGGTAGCTTTGGACGCATCACATACCAACACATAGCATGAGAATATAGTCGAAATATTAATTTTTTATTGTGTCAAATAACATTTTGAAGTCGTCTTTTTCCTTAGAAGTTGCCACTCCTAAGCAAATCGGGTGGAATTTTTTATCTTTTTCTGTACTTCCAACGACTACCACTGGAAATCCTTGCCACACCAATTTATATGTAGCAACTAATTGTTGGTCTCCCATATTTAGAACGACGTTGGTCATATAAGTAATTTCTTAATTGTGGCAGTTTTGGCAATTTAATGCCTTCAATTTTAGCTAAGTTATTCATTATGGCGTTTGGTTTGAGGTGTAAGTCAAATAATTTGTTTATTTATTCTTTGACTCTAGGGCTGAGCCCATAATTAGAGTGAGTTTTTGATTTGTGATCGTGATCAGTATCTGTACGGTACATTAAAACTTCATCCGAAGCTGCGTCAAAAAGCAAGTAAATCTGCGCGGCACATTGAGGTCCTTTACGTTTACCTTTGTTACACCTATAATATTTTTTCATACCTTCTTCTACTTCATGCGTACGTAAAGAAGACCAAGTATTTTCTGTTTTGATGGCTTCTTCGGCATCTTTTATACTCTAAAATTTTTTCACAAATATTCACACTTTGTTTTCTGACCGTTTTTTCTTTGGTTGTACAATGTACAACCTTCTCATACTCCGACGAGTCGTCTTCTTCCGAACAAAGCAAAGGCACTTCATTCTGCACGGCTTCTGAACTCGTCGATGGAATTGCGACCCCTACACAATTGCTTCAATATTTTCTATTAAATTAAATTATTTAGCAATTAAAAAGAGAATAATTAGGTGCTTGGTCAATTCATACCCATTTTCTAATAGAAACAGTATGAGATAACAGAAACAAGAAAACAAACGCACAATTCGTAACAATATTGCAGCTCAAAACAGCTGCAAATGTGTGTCAATTTAAGAATAAAGTTCTACGCACGCGTCGATGTTATCCTCGCCCGTTCTCTGGTGCATCATTCATTATATTTGCGAATCAAAAGATAAAATTACCAACACTTCCTATTTTTTGATAACTAAAGTTAATTAATTGCTGTTACTGTAATGGCGACAGCAACAAAATAAAAATAGATTGTAATCAGGCACTGAGAATATTTTGTTTAGTGACAAATCGGTAATTTTGGGGACACATTAGTTATTTTTGTGCAAACGTCTATAATTTATGCACAGAACCAATTTCGAGCGGGACAAAAAAGGTGCCTAACTATTTATTGAGTGTTCAGATTGTTGTTACCTAATTTGAAGACAAAAGTAAGGAGACGGTTTAGTTAATCAGAGCTTAAAATTAATTTATGGGATTAAGTTAGTTATTTTGGGGGCTTAGGTTTGATAACACATAAATATTTTGGTGATAGTTTAATTTTACCCCTTAATAAACTGTGAGGAGGTTCCTGAATATTAAATAAAACGAGAGCGCTTGACTAAGGTCCGCACTTATCCCAATAACTAAATAAAAGACCAGAAAAATGCCTGAGAAATTCGAATAGTAATAATAAATAATAAATAATAATGGGCACCCTCGATGGCGTTAGGATTAGCATAGCATTATAACACAGTGATGTCGGGTTCGATTCCCGGTTCAGGTCGGTGAGATTTTTAATGAGGATAAATATCTGAAAGTGTGCCCTCTTTCAGATACAAGGTAAAACCGTTGGTCCCGTGCACGTATTTGGCACGATAAAAATTCCTTCCAGGGGCGGAAATCTCTTGCATACGGCATAATTCTAGTCGGGTAGTGCGTATGACCATGGTAGTTGACGCACGTTGAAATTCCTGACACCCGTACGCTTAGATTTCGCCCAAAAAATAATAATAACAGTCAATAATCATCCCACTTCTGGGCAAAGGTCTCCCCCTAATTGCTCTCTATTTTCGATCATTTGCTTTTGCCATCTACCTTCCTCCAACCTTTTCTTCAATCTCGTCTGCCCATCTCCTTTTTGGTCGTTCCCGTCTTCTTTTAGCTAATGTTGGAAACCATTTTGTTGTCACTTTTGTTCATCCGTCTGGTAACCTTGCTATGTGTCCAGCTGTCCAGCCCACTTCCACTTTACAAATTTACTAATTTTTACACTTGTATTTTGAAACGTTTTTTAATGTCCGTTGTTTTTACGCGATATTTGAACGATATTTTTAAAATTGATTTTATCATGTTTAGGCCTCACAAGTTAAAGAAAATATTCTGCACTTATCAAAAACATTTGTCTTTATATTTGCTAAATAACTCGTTTTTGAATATATGCATCAAAGCCCAAAACTTCTTCCAGGCTTAGTGAATTCTTCTACAGGGTGTATGATGGGAGAGTCCCAGCATTGGGATCTCGAAAACTAGTAGAGATACAGATTCGCTTAAATAGAGAAAGAATTTGCTCATGACGAGTATAGTTTAATACAGCTTTTGTTTTCGGAATATAACTTGTAGCCTACTAGATATTGGCTGAAAACTGAAACATGCCAATTTCTAAAAACCTGAATAACGTTTTTATTAGTAACCATACAAACATAATTCAAAGGCAAAATGTATGTAACTTTTTACGTAGAATACGCCTGTGTTACTAAAGTTTTCCTTACATTCATTGTTTCCACGGAACAACATCAACTTTATGTTTTTTTTATGGGACGCATAGTTGGCTGTGACATTTTCGAGATGATTACTTTTTTCTCTTTCTAACGATATATGATGAACCATATTTATTTTCGAAAGTACCTGTTATATCAGAGATTTTACTTTTATAAAGTAGTTGGCCATAGAACAGGTGCGAAAACAAGTGAAGTCGGCTGTGGACCGATCGCCGATTATTTCAACCGTTGGTTATTTTGAACAAAATCGCATCGCAGTTTGTTTAAAAACACATTTACTGCAATAATTGCGTTAGGTTTGTTCAACTAATCAATAATTGAAAATAATATGCAGTTGTTACAATCGGTCGTTATTTTAACTCTCTGATATTTGCCTTTCGAACGAGTTACGAACACTATTTTTCCCACGACCAAAAATGTACATGTCAAAAAGTAACACTGACAGTTCAGGTAAAACGACCGTCATTTTTTGTTTTGAAGCGGCCGCAGCTTCCTATTATTGCGCAAACTGTGCGATATATCCCTATACGTGTTCATATCGCACGGGTTGTTCATTTGTTTTGCGAAAGTCAATCGCACGGGTGATATTGTCAACTTTCGCGCCTAGTTTGTTGTGCGTTAGGAGCGACTTTCTTATATGGTCGTGGGAAAAATTACTTTCCGCACGCAAATTTCACTTGTTCGGCAAACACTTATTTTCAATACTCGTAGCTATGGAGACGAAGTCTGAAAAGCCCACTTTCCATGGTGGGAGTAGAAAAAGAAATTTGATCTGTTTTCAAGTGTTTAAGTAACAACGAAAATGATGTAATGCCGTTTCAAAAGATTAGATTTACAATTATGACTAACCAAACATCAGAACATTTAAAATTAATACTAATTATAATCTATACAAAACTACCTAAAGCTAATTGAATAAAAATAAGTGGGGTTAAATCGAGGGATCTAGGTGGTCATCGGATTGGGCCATACGTCCCAATCCAATGATTATATTTTTCAAAATTTGTGTAGTTATTACCTATCCGAATTTATTAAACTGAAATATTTTATTGTACACTCGAAATTGTAGTTTTGTTTATCTCTTTTTTTTGTTGTAGAAGTAATATTTCAGATCTTATCCATTGCTTAGAGATATTTTATTTTCGAGGATCTCATTGAATAACCATTGCAATATCGTTACTAATTCTTCTATTCCAAATTTTAACATTTTACTTATGATGTTATCTTCATATCTTCACCTGGAGTTTACAACTTTTACTTTTTTTATTCCAGTTTTTTGGATTTTGGATGTTTGACAGTTGATACAATGTTTAAAAAGAGGAATGGAAAAAGGTGGACGTGATTGTCTCCAAATGAAAAGAATAGAAATGAAATTAATTTCATATGTTAATATGAAATTAATTTCATATAAGCAAAAAACGTGTAATACAAAATACAACGGTGAGAAATCGGATTACCTTTTAGTTAAAACAATAAGAAGGATAAATAAAAACCTGGAGAAAGCAAATGTAAAATTTTAAAGAACAGAATGTATGACCAATGAAATGGTCAAAGAGTAGGTACCAAAAGCAACGATTTCAAAAACAAAAACACTTGAAAAGCTTGAGTTCCACAAAGCATGTGAAACATTTGAGAATAGTTTGAAAAAAGGCAACAAAACCTGTGGAAAAAAAGTAGAAAATAATAATAATACGAGCAATTTCGTCTGGTGAATGTTAACGAAAAGGTGGAGAAAGGAGGAAACACATCTAGAGTTTCAGAGCTTTACTGAGTTTGGTAGATTATCTTCTTGAAATTCTAACTTTTAACCAGAATTGTCTGTAATTCTTTTCAAGTCTTCGTAAAAGGATTAAAAGAAATGCGTACATCATTTAATATTCTTAAAGCCTCTTGGTTTGATTGGAGAATTCAGTTTATGTATTTAAATAACTGATTTGACAATAGCTCTCCTAGAAAGCTTTAAAAAAAGCAATACTTTGCAATGTCTCTAAAATTTCATCCATCGTTTTTGAACACCTCGCGTTGATATTTTAAAAGTAGTAATAAGGTGCTGGTTGACTCCCAAGAGAACTCCAATTTTTTATTTGGTTTGTTAAATGTTACAGGTTTTTGAAGAATTCATAATTCATATTTTTTACAAAATAACCTATTTTTAAACAAACATAGGCTCAAATTATACGGAGTCTAGATGTAGATGATCCTAATATTTAACTGAATTTATTTAAATAAAGATTTCCTTAATTAGGAGGCGAACACCGTTGAAAGACTTCAGCACAATAATCTTAGAAATTCATTTCATATACATATTTGTTTTGCCTAAACGCCCTAAACCATGCGGTATGTCTTTCCAGCGGAGACCTTCCCTTTGTATAAATCCCGTATTTTGTTCGATATGTTACAGTTAAAGTATGTAATAAGTTATTCTATAGAATAACTAGATATTGTATAGAATAGCGAAATTACTTAGATAAAGTGTGTAATGAAAGCTCATTCTACACTATAACTAGGCATTGTATAGAATAACTATTGGAAGGCAGTTAAAGTTTCAAATGATTATCTGCGTTCTACACTTTACCTAGATAATGTGTAGAATCGTCAAATACGCACGATCAACCCTCCGATTGTTTCCGGTTATGAATGCAACGAGGCGAAATTAGAGTTTAATTTACTAATGTGCGCTTGTTTCTAGCGTGTTTCAACAAAATGTGTATGTTTTAAACTCAATATGTAATCTGATGTACAGTATTTTTCACCTAGGATTTGGGTTGTGTCGTCAGTTGGATTGTGCATTTATCAACAGTGCGTTGATAAATTCACAATCCAACTATACTCTATACTTCATCTCTTTCTAAACTAGGTTTTCATTACCTACTGCGCACGAATGCGTGTCTAAACAGGCAGTTTTTGGACGGGGCAAGTTGACGTCAACCCAAATGCTAGATGAAAAATACTGTAGTTAGTGAACTAAACAATGAAAGTACGAAGAATAGAATACCTCGAGATTACTGGTTGCTTCAGCATTATGATGTGATGAATGTACACGGCAATGAAAAATTGATAGTGCCATTAAAAGATTCTACTTCAGATGTTAGTTTTTATTGCGATAGTGATGAACTATTTGGCATTATTTATACTGCACACGTTTAAATCGGACATGGAGGCAGGGTTCGCATGGTTAAAGAATTAAAACGAAAATACAGAAATATTACCCAGCATGATATAACAACATTCTTAAGTCTTTGTGAACCTTGTCAACAGAAATTGAAAAAGGGGAAAAAATGTGTTGTTGTCAAGCCAATGGTCTTCTCTCAATTAAATTCTCGCTGTCAAGTTGACTAAATTGATTACCAATCGTACACGGACGGCAAATATAAATTTATTTTGATATATCAGGATCACTTGACGAAATTTGTAGTTCTAAAACCACTTGAAACAAAACGAGCCGTAGAGGTTGCCTATCATCTTCTTGATATTTTTCTTTTAATTGGGGCGCCCAGTGTTTTGCAGTCAGATAATGGATAATGGATAATTTTACAACAAGATTGTTGGAAATTTAAAAGATATGTGACCGGAATTGAAAATTGTACACGGAAAACCCAGGCACAGCCAGAGCCAGAACAGCGTGGAACCTCAATCAAAACATTGAAAATATGCTCACAACATGGATGCAGGACAATGCTACGAGTAAGTGGAGCGAAGGAATGAGATTTGTTCAGTTTATGAAGAACAGAGCCTATCATTCGGGAATAAAGAGAACTCCTTATGAAGCTATGTTTGGAACTGCTCCAGAAATTGGCCTTTCGAACACATGCCTACCTACGTATGTTATCAGTTATCACTGACATCAACGACGAGGAAGGTTTGGAACGTATAATTGAAGACATACAGTTAGCACAAGAACCTACGAATTTGCAAGGGGACATTGACATTCCACAAGATGATTCGCAGTAGTCGTTCTCCAGTCTTTCTGCCAAATGTTCTGTTTGCTCTGTTGATGTGCAGGATGCAGACAAACATACGGATGAATTATTTTTGTGCTCACTCTGTAAAACTAAAAACAACATTGATATGGAGAAGCAGAAAGCTAACGAGTGCGTAGAACAACAAGCCAAGAGGATGAAACTGCACTCTGATTCTTCACATCCGGAAGCTGATGTTTATTTGACCGTTCGGGTGCCAGTACCCGATGCAGATCGTGGAAGAGGTGATGCTATATCCGTACTTGCTATTGGTTTGGAGAAAAATGATGGATTTTATAAGCTTGGAACAAGAAATGGAATTATTAAAGAACTATGTACATTCTCAATTCAGTGTCTGCACAGAAAAACTAATATCAGTCGAAGAAGTGCCTAACAAGAAATAGCTCTTCGCGCTGTTTCCAATGCTCGATCTACTGAAAGTGGACAAGGCTTCGTAATATTGTCACCATTATATGAACCATGTTATCTTAATAAAATTAAATTTTGTTTTCATTATTTGCTTTTTTGTTTAAATCTCTTGATTCTATGGTATTTCACACTTTAGCTGACTTTACACTGTTATTCCATAGAATACCTAGCTAATCTACAGATTAACTAGGTAAAGTGTAGAATGTTATTTTAATTTCAAACTTTAACTGAATGGATCAGTTAATTCATAGAATACCTAGTTATTCTATAGAATAACGGCATTTCATACTTTAACTGTAACAGATACATTGCGGTTGCTTCCAGGTGCTGCACAAGGTGCCAATGCCAATTGATATGACTTAATGAAAAACTTTCGACAATAATTAAACAAACGAACACTTTTCGCAAATTGATCTTCCAACATTAGAATTTCTATTAGCATTTCATACAGTTTCACCGTAGTTAAATCTTGCGGAAATAAAATTTATTCAAAATACATTACGTAATTCCCAATCCACATATTCAGACAGAAAATATCAATTCTATCCCGAGCGTATTCAAAAGAAATCTGAAAGTGAACTGAATAGATATCACCAAAGATTAACAATTTCCTTGTTACCATATTCTGAATATTCGAGTAGATTGCGACAAGAAAAGGGCAGGCGGGCTAAGTATTCACAATATTCCCTAAGAGTCAAAAAATAGTAATCCTCTTAAAGTAAAGAAAAGCCCCGAGCTTTCCTTTCAAACAAGGGACATAAATTAATGCCCACTTTGATGAATATATCTAAGTACGAAACATATCCTCGAAAAAGTTTTCTTAGATTTTTATTATTTCGATTTTATCTTTTAATCGAAGTGGGACTGGCAATTCCGTTTAAGATAGCCGAGAAAAGTTTTTGAATTAAGGTTTTTAACATTTTTTACTTTCCATACTTGCAACGCATGTATAGGAAAGTATTGGAATCGTGCGCCAATTCAAAATCGTAAAAATTCGAAAAAAAACACGTTTTAGAGTTACTTTCCATACTTGCAACGCATGTATAGGAAAGTATTGGAATCGTTCAAAAATTCAAAATCATAAAAATTCGAAAAAAACACGTTTTAGGGGTCCAGGCATCCTAAATATGTGTTTTTTTTTAAATGTCATATCTCGAAAACTACTGGGCCGATTTTCATCAAATTTGGTATGCGGGCCTATAATTACAGTACATCTATAAAATAAGCTTTTCAAAAAAATCCGGAACCGGAAACGGAAGTTAGCCATGTTTTTTTGGGCGCAGATTTTTCCTTGAAAAAAATTTCAAAATTTTACTTAGGAAATCAATACAGAATTTGAAAAGAAATCGAATAATTTTTGCCGAAGTTTCTATGTCAAAAATTGCGCCCGCGGCGAATTTTTGAAAAGTGCAACTTTAAGGACGGTTTTCCCAAAAACGCATCAACATATTTTTATAAATCTAACGCCAAATTGTACCTCTAGCTCGGCTGATTAGAACTAGCTGAAAAAAAAATTCAAAATTTCAAAAATAAAAGGTTCGGACAGTTTTGGAAATTTTCAAATTTTCAAAAAAACTTTTCTCGGAAACGACACACACGATTTTTTTTAAATGTTCTGGGTCGATAGTAAATCAAGATGCCTTTCAAATAGCGTTGATCGCGTCCCCAAGCTTTTTCCCTAACGCCTTTTATGACCATTTGAAGTTTTGGACTTTAACATTTTTTTTCGCAAAAACACATCAACATCTTGGTATAAACCTAACGCCAAATTGTACCCCTACCTCTACTGATTATAATTAGCTGAAAAATTTTTCAAAATTTCAAAAAAAAATTTCTCGGAAACGGCACATTCCAAAGACAGAAGATAAATATCAGGGCAGGAGTCACCGTTTTAACGAAAGTCGGTGTTGGTCCAGCGGTAAGAGACCAAGCTTCCACCCGCATACGCTTGAAAGGTTGGAGGTTCGAATCTGCGTGACAACAATATATATTTTTTTGTTTATATTACCCACTTTTTCAAAAAAATATTATCGTACTCTGCTCATTTATATTGAAAATACAAATTATTTATTATAAAAGCATTATTACATATTATATAGGATTATTATTAAATAACTTCTCGGGGCTTTTTCGTTGCAAAGTCCTTAATTATGTATTTACTTTAGGCATAAACACCTAAAATAAAGTAAGCCCTCTAGCACAGACTGTTTTATTTTTTTTTGTCATTAAAATACAAACATAATTTAATGCTACGTTTTAATAGTTTTGATGTGGAACTCTGAAATCGTTCATGGGTGACAGAGACCTTGCTTATCCTCACGCTTATGATATATTTGTTATGCATTTTTCAATTGTGTAAGTATGGAAAGTCCAGCGAAGATTCTTCGCCAATTTTTATGATTATTTTTATTATTATATTATGTGTACAGGGTGACACATTTAAAGTTGGCCATATTAACACAACGATATTTTATTCAAAACATAAAACTATCAACAAATTACTAACGTATTCTGAAAGAGGACAGTTTTCTTAACAGGATAGGCTGAATTTCATTCAATGTGTCCACCTCTTGCTGGAACACAAGCCTTCAGACGCTTCGGAAAGTGATCGACGATTCCACGCAGCATTCCATTGTCTATTTCGTCCCATGCTTTCCTTAGGGCGCGTTTCAGAGAATCTAACGTACTGTGGCTTTTAGCGCAGGCTTTTTGCTCCAAGATACTCCAAACAGAATAGTCCATTGGATTGAGATCCGGTGAGTACGGCGGCCATTCTTCCGGAGCAATGAAAGCTGGAAAATTTTCAGAAATCCACATTATGGTTTCTCGTGCTCTGTGTGATGGCGCTGAGTCTTGTTGGAACGTCCAATTCTGATTGTCATATGTAGCATGAGCCCATGGAAGTACCTGATCCTCAAGAAGCTGCCTATAAACAACTTGATTGATTTTGACACCCTCTTGAATGAAAATTAGCGGAGTTTTTGCCGTTTTACTGATTCGGGCCCATACCATGACCGAGAGAGATTTTTGAACACGGCCAATTATTCTATCTTCTCCGGGAGGTTTTGCTGCCCATATTCTGTCGATTTAGCGGTTGACGGATTGCTCGATCGTAAAAATTTTCTCATCCGTAAACAGAATTCTGTCCAAAGTTTCCAGAGCGTGGGACTTCAATAATTTTTTACATCGCTCAAGCCGAACTGCTTTTTTCTTGACGGTCAGCTCCTGTCGTTCTTGCATCTTGTAGGGCTTTAGATTGAGCTTCTTTTTGACAATTCGTCGAACCGTTTCTCTGCTGATACCAATATCTTTTGCTACTTTTCTCAAGGAGCGCCTCGGATTTCGCCTTATTCTTTCACGCAGCATTTCCAGAACTCTCAAAGTAGCAACGGATGACTTTCTAATGCGCTTACGATCAGAAAAGTCTCCTCTTTCATTATAGCGAATGATTGTTTCATTAACAGTTGTGCGTGGAATTTTGAGACGCTTTGAAATCAAACGATTGCTGTTTTTTGCCAAATAGAGTTTAATAATTTCCAAGCGTTGTTGTATCTTGTCCATTTTTCCAATACAGCTGTCAAATTAATCAGACGCAAAGTAAAGTATTTTATAGAGCAGAAAATTCTGAATAAGGCAAAACAAATTAAATGACACAAGAATAAAAAACAAATGAATGGTGCCCTTTTAAAAGTGGCCAACTTTAAAATTGTCACCGTGTAAAGATTGAAGCAGTATTAAAGTGTCAAAGAGGATTCCCACTCTTCAGTTCAATTAAAAGTTGCTATTTTTAGCGCAAGGCAAGTTTGAATATTAAATGACAGATAAATTCTGCTGCATTAAAGTTAATGTAGGGTATCAGCTATCAGCCCGGGTACGTCGTAACAGTTATTCTGTACTGCTTTAATCCTGTGAAAGTGAAATCCTGTTAGAGTTTTAAAACATCCGTGCTTTGACCTGATATGAGTAATATTCATTACTCGCAACGTATTAAAGCGTTTACGGTGTAAAAAATCCTCAATATTATAACTGTTACGTTTACATTTTAAATCAGTTATAACGAACAAAGATGACCGTTAACCTGGTATTACGGATATACCGAAAACGAGATTTCATCCTTTCATTTGTGATATCCTCTTTTTTTTTAAATAGGTGTGATAAATGTAAACGTGATGTCGTTTATTTAACAGCGGTAGAAAATTTCACTTCTGAAAGCTGCCGTTTTTAAAATGAAATTTTATTTGAAATTGAGTTTCAGTTTAGTACTACACACCTGCTGGTTAAACATTTTTAGTGCGAAGCTAAGCACGAATTGACAAACTTTGTGTGGAAAAAAATGCGAAAACAAGTTAATTTCATATTTGTTCCGAATTAATTTTTATATGATTTTTTAATTAAGAATTTTGTGTATTTTTTTGTTGATGTTTCCCAAATTTTCTGTGTTTTTATTTGAAAAATTACATGCGGTGTTAAGTTTCCTTTCTTTTAAAAGCCTGGGTCAGAAATCTATGTTAATAGTCCTAGAAACTTCAGAAAAAATCCCTGAAACAAAACTTAAATTAACGAATGATCAGTGTTGACAAGAGAGCATCGTTTTTGTTTACTAATATATTATTTGTCATAAGAATTCAAATTCGATTTTGTTCATTTTGGTTTTCGATTAATTTGAAAATCGTATGTCTATTCTGTTTTCCAGTTTTCCAAATACCAAGCATACTGTTTGTCACCCACCTGACGATTTTTACTGTATAAGTAAAGATTCCTGCAGATATTATATGATTCGTTATTTGTTTATTTGTTTTATTTTTTGTTATGACAGTTTACAAATTGGTTTTATTAATTTATCTATACAGGGTATGTCACGACGACCGTCGATTAGACGTTTCTTGAGAAAAACTTATAGTAAATAAATGAAAATTTGCTAAATAAGGTTTTGGGATATTATAAATTGATTGAAAATATATTTAACCCTTAACCGCCGTCGTGCTATCTTCAGTACCTACGTGGTCACCGTCCTGCGGTGCGAGTGACCGCGCTCTTTTCTTAGCTCCTATTTAACAAAAATTTAAATTTATTGACTTTTTTTGATATATTATTATACTTTCGAATATATTTAACAGCACTACCAAAAAAATTAACAGACAGATACAAATATTTTTCTAATATACATTTCGTGATTATTGTCTACAGAAATACATATATTTCAGTCGCACGAATTGTCTGATGATCCTGGACGCAAATGCATTGTAACACGACCGCAGCGAAACTTTAAAATTCAATAAACACGTCAGTTTCAAACAGCGAAACAAACCACTCCGTACACATGCTGTATTAGCATTAACTTGAAGGTAAAAAAAATACTGAACGTCTTTAAAAGAAAGGGGTTTGGAGGAAACCGAGATTAAAAATGCGGCTGGGCCTCAGTGACCGACAACGGCGGTTAAGGGTTAAGATTGTACAACTTCCGGTTATACCGGAAGTAGGCACTAACTTCGTTACTTCAAATTGAACACCCTATATATTTTTAGATATTCAGAATGGTCTTTCAACCGCGAGTGCAATGATATGGCACTATAGGGATCTATCGCTAACAGTTGAGCAGTTATTCAATTGTTTTTAAAAAATCTAACCTTACATTGGACGAACGCCACTGCGAAATTACTTCAAAATAAGCGTTCTTTCTCAGAGTTTAATTTAAGGACTCTATCGCCCATGGAATGGTTAGGGTTACTCGACACTAACGTTTGCCAGTACACAGGGCGATCGAAAAATTCCGACCTCGATTTTTTTCAATTTTTTTAAATGGAACCCCCCATATTCAATTTACCAGTTAGATAGCCACTATCATAAGCTTTCACAAAATACCCAACTTGATAGGTCTATAATTAATAAGTACGAAGTTATTAAAATTCAAATTTCAATACTTTCAATTTTTGATGTTATTGGCTCATATCTTAAGTTTTTTCTTTTTTCTTGACTATGAAGGCAATAAACATGAAAAACTCAATTTTTCAAATAGAAACTCTTATTTCATAATCTTTTTGAAGGTGAGTTTTTTACATAGTGTTCTATGCAATAGAAAAGCTGAGATACGAGCCGATAACATCAACATTTTGAAATTCAGTAACTTCCTGCTTATTAATTCTAGACCTATTAAGTTGGATATTTTATGAAAGCTTATGACAATAGCTATCTAACTGTCATACCAACTATGGGGTGTTACATTTAAAGAATTTTAGAAAAAATGGGGTCAGCATTTTTTGCTCACCCTGTATACTGATAAATTCTAGAGTCTAACGGTCCTATCTATTCCGTCGGTGATAGACCCCTTAAATTAAATTCTGAGATTAATTTCGCAGTGGCGTTCGTCCAAAGTAAGGTTAGATTTTTTAAAAACAATTAAATAACTGCTGAACTATTAGCGATGGACCCCTATTATAGTGCTACATCATTTCATTCACCGTTAAAAGACGATTCTGAATATCTAAAAATATATAGGGCATTCTATTTGAAATAACGAAGTTAGTGTCTACTTCCGGTATAACCGGAAGTTGTACAATCTTAAAAATATTTTCAATCAATTTGTAATATCCGAGAACCTTATTTAGCAAATTTTCATTTATTTACTATAAGTTTTTCTCAAGAAACGTCTAATCGACGGTCGTCGTGACATACCCTATATGTATAATAATTGTGTTAATAAATTTTCTTACTATAATGTTGTAGTTTATAATATCTGAAGCGATAAGCATGTTCTCACTGATATTTAAGTATTGGCCCTCCCATTCTAAATTTTTAATAGTATATTGTACACGACGCTATAATGAATGCTATTATTACCGAGGATATTGTTTGCAACACGAGCGAGCGAGTTTTGAAATTATCCGAGGTAAGAGTAGCCATTATAGCGAGTCGTATACTATACTTTGTCCACGAACACAAATACGAAGAATTTTTAATTAAAATTTAAATAACAACGCTACTAAAACCATGTAGTAGGACTATGTTAAACGAAGTGGTAGAATTAGAAACATAACCTATTTCCTTCATTATACACCATAGACAATGATGTTACCATGACACCGTGAATAATGATTATTCACTGCTGGCAGTGTATAACGGATAGCATTATGTTTGACCAAACACATGAATAATTGACAGATTATTGACTAGTCGCGGACAAACACGTTTATAAGCGCTGTTAGTAATGTTTTAAAGACCGTGGAATTTGCTTGCCTCACTCCTAATTTGATTGGAATAGCTTTCTATTTTCTTGTAGCTATACAACGGCGTACCAACCACGTAACCCGCAGAGACGGGCCGGGTTGTGCATTGCACCCGTTAAAACCACATACGCTAACGCACCAGCAACAAGCTACAAGCCCTCAGGCCTCAAAATGCTGTACATGCACGGTAACAATTTTAAAATTGGCCACTTTTGAAAAGGCGCCATTCATTTGTTGTTTATTCTTGTGCCATTTAATTTATTTTGTCTTATTCAGAATTTTCTGCTCTATAAAATACTTTACTTTGCGTCTGATTAATTTGACATTTGTATTGGAAAAGTGGACAAGAAACGACAACGCTAGGAAATTATTAAACTCTATTTGGCAAAAAACAGCAATCGTTTAATTTCAAAGCGTCTCAAAATTCCACGCACAACTGTTAATGAAACAATCATTCGCTGTAATGAAAGAGGAGAGACTTTTCTGATCGTAAGCGGATGAGAAAGTCATCCGTTGCTACTTCGAGAGTTCTGGAAATGCTGCGTGAATGAATAAGGCGAAATCCGAGGCGCTCCATGAGAAAAATTGCAAAACATATTGGTATCTGCAGAGACACGGTTCAACTATCAAAAAGAAGCTCAATCTAAAGCATTACAAGATGCAAGAACGACAGCAGCTGACCGTCAAGAAAAAAGCAGTTCGGCTTGAGAGATGTAAAAATTTTTTGAAGTTCCGGCTCTCGAAACTTTGGACAGAATTCTGTTTACGGATGAGAAAATTTTCACGATCGAGCAATCCATCAACCGCCAAAACGACAGAATATGGGCAGCAGAACCTCCCGGAGAAGATAGAATAATAAATTGGCCGTGTTCAAAAATCTCTGTCGGTCATGGTGTGGGCCGGAATCAGTAAAACGGCCAAAACTCCGGTAATTTTCATTCAAGAGGGTGTTAAAATCAATCAAGTTGTTTATAGGCAGCTTCTTGAGGATCAGGTACTTCCATGGGCTCATGCTACATATGACAATCAGAATTGGACGTTCCAACAAGACTCAGCGCCATCACACAGAGTACGAGAAAGCATAATGTGGATTTCTGAAAATGTTCCAGCTTTCATTACTCCGGAAGAATGGCCGCCGTACTCACCGGATCTCAATCCAATGGACTATTCTGTTTGGAGTTTGTTGGAACAAAAAGCCACCGCTGCAAGCCACAGTACGTTAGATTCTCTGAAACGCGCCCTAAGGAAAGCATGGGACGAAATAGACGATGGAAGGCTGCGTGGAATCGTCGATCACTTTCCGAAGCGTCTGAAGGCATGTGTTCGAGCAAAAAGTGGACGCATTGAATGAAATTCAGCCTATCCTGTTAAAAAAAAAACTGCCGTCTTTCAGAATATGTTAGTAATTTGTTGATAGTTTTATGTTTTAAATAAAATATTGTTGTGTTAATGTGGCCAACTTTAAATGTGTCACCCGGTACATTGTACATATACGACATATACGTACCACCCTTGTTGCTTTTTAGTTGCCCATCCTCCGACGCTGTTGAAAGCTTTTTCGAAACCAATGAAAAATGAAGTTTATATTCTGTAGATTCCACTCTAAGACTTCTCAGGTTTAGTCTATCGTCACAAGAGCCAAAATTCTATACCTATACCGCCTGCTCTGTTGTCTGTTAAAATTTATACAAGGTGCTCCCGAAATGGATGGTCAAAATTAGGGATTGGATTGGGCTTGTTGTAGGGTAGAAAATGTTCACGTGGGTCTAAAAACTTATAACTACATATACTTTTTTAAGTTTTATTTTAATTCGGCCACAACAGCGATGGTCATTGTTATTTTACGTATTCCTGGAAAATTCACTATTATTACAGTGTAATTAAATAAATATCTCATTTAGGCCACATGCAGACGTCTAATGTAGTCTGGTACTTACAGAAGTACAGAGATACCTAAATAATATTTAAGTTTTTGTTTTAGTTATAAATACAAGTACCATTAATTTTAGAGTTGGTGTTTTTTAATGAAAATTAAAGAGTTTAAATTTGCACATGTAAATATTCGTTCTTTAGTAATTACGTAGTATTGTTGATGTTAGGGATTTAATGGTAGTAAATAAATATAATGTACTTGCTATAGGAGAAACTTGGTTAAAAAATGAAATAACTGATGATTTTGTTTATATACCAGAATGTAAGATTATCCGTAAGGATAGATTAACCAAAAGAGGAGGTGGGTTGGCATTTTACTTGGATGATTCATTAACAGCAGAAGTATTGCCAACATCGGACGTGATTGAGCAACTATGGATCAATATTAAGGTAAATAGTAAACAGTATGTTTTTGGTGTAGTGTATAGGCCACAAGATGTTAATCTTAATATGTTCCTAAATGAACTTGATAGTACTATTTCTTCCTTTATTGGAACCTGTGCTGAACTAATTTGCATGGGAGATTTTAATGTAAATATGTTTGATGTGCATAATCGTGAAGCAATTCAGCTGAAATCCTTAATTGATACTTACAGGTTAAAACAAATCATTGAAGTACCAACTAGAATTACTTATAGTACGGCGACATTGTTAGATTTAATTTTACTATCACCAAAGATTAACAATTTCCTTGTTACCATATTCTGAATATTCGAGTAGATTGCGACAAGAAAAGGGCAGGCGGGCTAAGTATTCACAATATTCCCTAAGAGTCAAAAAATAGTAATCCTCTTAAAGTAAAGAAAAGCCCCGAGCTTTCCTTTCAAACAAGGGACATAAATTAATGCCCACTTTGATGAATATATCTAAGTACGAAACATATCCTCGAAAAAGTTTTCTTAGATTTTTATTATTTCGATTTTATCTTTTAATCGAAGTGGGACTGGCAATTCCGTTTAAGATAGCCGAGAAAAGTTTTTGAATTAAGGTTTTTAACATTTTTTACTTTCCATACTTGCAACGCATGTATAGGAAAGTATTGGAATCGTGCGCCAATTCAAAATCGTAAAAATTCGAAAAAAAACACGTTTTAGAGTTACTTTCCATACTTGCAACGCATGTATAGGAAAGTATTGGAATCGTTCAAAAATTCAAAATCATAAAAATTCGAAAAAAACACGTTTTAGGGGTCCAGGCATCCTAAATATGTGTTTTTTTTTAAATGTCATATCTCGAAAACTACTGGGCCGATTTTCATCAAATTTGGTATGCGGGCCTATAATTACAGTACATCTATAAAATAAGCTTTTCAAAAAAATCCGGAACCGGAAACGGAAGTTAGCCATGTTTTTTTGGGCGCAGATTTTTCCTTGAAAAAAATTTCAAAATTTTACTTAGGAAATCAATACAGAATTTGAAAAGAAATCGAATAATTTTTGCCGAAGTTTCTATGTCAAAAATTGCGCCCGCGGCGAATTTTTGAAAAGTGCAACTTTAAGGACGGTTTTCCCAAAAACGCATCAACATATTTTTATAAATCTAACGCCAAATTGTACCTCTAGCTCGGCTGATTAGAACTAGCTGAAAAAAAAATTCAAAATTTCAAAAATAAAAGGTTCGGACAGTTTTGGAAATTTTCAAATTTTCAAAAAAACTTTTCTCGGAAACGACACACACGATTTTTTTTAAATGTTCTGGGTCGATAGTAAATCAAGATGCCTTTCAAATAGCGTTGATCGCGTCCCCAAGCTTTTTCCCTAACGCCTTTTATGACCATTTGAAGTTTTGGACTTTAACATTTTTTTTCGCAAAAACACATCAACATCTTGGTATAAACCTAACGCCAAATTGTACCCCTACCTCTACTGATTATAATTAGCTGAAAAATTTTTCAAAATTTCAAAAAAAAATTTCTCGGAAACGGCACATTCCAAAGACAGAAGATAAATATCAGGGCAGGAGTCACCGTTTTAACG
Source organism: Melanotus villosus (assembly GCA_963082815.1). Lineage (NCBI taxonomy): Eukaryota > Metazoa > Arthropoda > Insecta > Coleoptera > Elateridae > Melanotus > Melanotus villosus. The sequence goes on along the minus strand of OY720421.1, from coordinate 262,774 downwards.
AAAGTCGGTGTTGGTCCAGCGGTAAGAGACCAAGCTTCCACCCGCATACGCTTGAAAGGTTGGAGGTTCGAATCTGCGTGACAACAATATATATTTTTTTGTTTATATTACCCACTTTTTCAAAAAAATATTATCGTACTCTGCTCATTTATATTGAAAATACAAATTATTTATTATAAAAGCATTATTACATATTATATAGGATTATTATTAAATAACTTCTCGGGGCTTTTTCGTTGCAAAGTCCTTAATTATGTATTTACTTTAGGCATAAACACCTAAAATAAAGTAAGCCCTCTAGCACAGACTGTTTTATTTTTTTTTGTCATTAAAATACAAACATAATTTAATGCTACGTTTTAATAGTTTTGATGTGGAACTCTGAAATCGTTCATGGGTGACAGAGACCTTGCTTATCCTCACGCTTATGATATATTTGTTATGCATTTTTCAATTGTGTAAGTATGGAAAGTCCAGCGAAGATTCTTCGCCAATTTTTATGATTATTTTTATTATTATATTATGTGTACAGGGTGACACATTTAAAGTTGGCCATATTAACACAACGATATTTTATTCAAAACATAAAACTATCAACAAATTACTAACGTATTCTGAAAGAGGACAGTTTTCTTAACAGGATAGGCTGAATTTCATTCAATGTGTCCACCTCTTGCTGGAACACAAGCCTTCAGACGCTTCGGAAAGTGATCGACGATTCCACGCAGCATTCCATTGTCTATTTCGTCCCATGCTTTCCTTAGGGCGCGTTTCAGAGAATCTAACGTACTGTGGCTTTTAGCGCAGGCTTTTTGCTCCAAGATACTCCAAACAGAATAGTCCATTGGATTGAGATCCGGTGAGTACGGCGGCCATTCTTCCGGAGCAATGAAAGCTGGAAAATTTTCAGAAATCCACATTATGGTTTCTCGTGCTCTGTGTGATGGCGCTGAGTCTTGTTGGAACGTCCAATTCTGATTGTCATATGTAGCATGAGCCCATGGAAGTACCTGATCCTCAAGAAGCTGCCTATAAACAACTTGATTGATTTTGACACCCTCTTGAATGAAAATTAGCGGAGTTTTTGCCGTTTTACTGATTCGGGCCCATACCATGACCGAGAGAGATTTTTGAACACGGCCAATTATTCTATCTTCTCCGGGAGGTTTTGCTGCCCATATTCTGTCGATTTAGCGGTTGACGGATTGCTCGATCGTAAAAATTTTCTCATCCGTAAACAGAATTCTGTCCAAAGTTTCCAGAGCGTGGGACTTCAATAATTTTTTACATCGCTCAAGCCGAACTGCTTTTTTCTTGACGGTCAGCTCCTGTCGTTCTTGCATCTTGTAGGGCTTTAGATTGAGCTTCTTTTTGACAATTCGTCGAACCGTTTCTCTGCTGATACCAATATCTTTTGCTACTTTTCTCAAGGAGCGCCTCGGATTTCGCCTTATTCTTTCACGCAGCATTTCCAGAACTCTCAAAGTAGCAACGGATGACTTTCTAATGCGCTTACGATCAGAAAAGTCTCCTCTTTCATTATAGCGAATGATTGTTTCATTAACAGTTGTGCGTGGAATTTTGAGACGCTTTGAAATCAAACGATTGCTGTTTTTTGCCAAATAGAGTTTAATAATTTCCAAGCGTTGTTGTATCTTGTCCATTTTTCCAATACAGCTGTCAAATTAATCAGACGCAAAGTAAAGTATTTTATAGAGCAGAAAATTCTGAATAAGGCAAAACAAATTAAATGACACAAGAATAAAAAACAAATGAATGGTGCCCTTTTAAAAGTGGCCAACTTTAAAATTGTCACCGTGTAAAGATTGAAGCAGTATTAAAGTGTCAAAGAGGATTCCCACTCTTCAGTTCAATTAAAAGTTGCTATTTTTAGCGCAAGGCAAGTTTGAATATTAAATGACAGATAAATTCTGCTGCATTAAAGTTAATGTAGGGTATCAGCTATCAGCCCGGGTACGTCGTAACAGTTATTCTGTACTGCTTTAATCCTGTGAAAGTGAAATCCTGTTAGAGTTTTAAAACATCCGTGCTTTGACCTGATATGAGTAATATTCATTACTCGCAACGTATTAAAGCGTTTACGGTGTAAAAAATCCTCAATATTATAACTGTTACGTTTACATTTTAAATCAGTTATAACGAACAAAGATGACCGTTAACCTGGTATTACGGATATACCGAAAACGAGATTTCATCCTTTCATTTGTGATATCCTCTTTTTTTTTAAATAGGTGTGATAAATGTAAACGTGATGTCGTTTATTTAACAGCGGTAGAAAATTTCACTTCTGAAAGCTGCCGTTTTTAAAATGAAATTTTATTTGAAATTGAGTTTCAGTTTAGTACTACACACCTGCTGGTTAAACATTTTTGGTGCGAAGCTAAGCACGAATTGACAAACTTTGTGTGGAAAAAAATGCGAAAACAAGTTAATTTCATATTTGTTCCGAATTAATTTTTATATGATTTTTTAATTAAGAATTTTGTGTATTTTTTTGTTGATGTTTCCCAAATTTTCTGTGTTTTTATTTGAAAAATTACATGCGGTGTTAAGTTTCCTTTCTTTTAAAAGCCTGGGTCAGAAATCTATGTTAATAGTCCTAGAAACTTCAGAAAAAATCCCTGAAACAAAACTTAAATTAACGAATGATCAGTGTTGACAAGAGAGCATCGTTTTTGTTTACTAATATATTATTTGTCATAAGAATTCAAATTCGATTTTGTTCATTTTGGTTTTCGATTAATTTGAAAATCGTATGTCTATTCTGTTTTCCAGTTTTCCAAATACCAAGCATACTGTTTGTCACCCACCTGACGATTTTTACTGTATAAGTAAAGATTCCTGCAGATATTATATGATTCGTTATTTGTTTATTTGTTTTATTTTTTGTTATGACAGTTTACAAATTGGTTTTATTAATTTATCTATACAGGGTATGTCACGACGACCGTCGATTAGACGTTTCTTGAGAAAAACTTATAGTAAATAAATGAAAATTTGCTAAATAAGGTTTTGGGATATTATAAATTGATTGAAAATATATTTAACCCTTAACCGCCGTCGTGCTATCTTCAGTACCTAAAGCATGTCCGGGATATAGAGAGACAAAATAAACGTAAACTGTATTTTATTGTGTTCGAACATAAAACTCTTAAACTAACATTTTAAATAGTCTAACATTTCCTCTTATTAGTTATGTCACACATGGCCCTCTGAACTCCTTTGTAACCAATTTCACGAACAACTTTATATGCATGGTCCATGATAGCTTTTCCCGATTCCTCAGCAATGTCCTGTGCTATTTTCTTCCAAACAAGTTTAAACGATCTAAGATTTTTGGGTGTCCTGGATCGCTTTGAATACCTTTGTTTACATAATGCCCAAAATTTTTCAATTCCTCTTGCCTGAGGAACATTGGGTGGGTTTTCTGTTTTAGGTAAAAATTCAATGCCTTCACTGGTCAGGTAGTCGGTAACAATTTTCGAGTAATGGCACGTTGCCAAATCCGGCCAGAATAAAATTTCGTCGTAATTGTAATGTTTACGGATAAAAGGAATCAACCTCTTCTTTATACACTCTTCAATATAAATTTTACCTGTGAGAGTTCTAGTAGAAATGTACGGTTCGGAAACGCGACCATTTTCATCAATAGCCTGCCAAATCAAGTATTTCTTCGGAAATTTGGGTACTTTTTTAAATTTATGTTCGTAAGCCAGTTGTTTATGGTTTGCTGCATGTACAAACGTACGTCCACATTGATCAGAAGGGTTTACAGCTACATAGGTTTCATCGTCGATGATTAAAAATTTCTGACGCGTTTTTTTATAAACTTTCCTTAAACCGGACTTTGCACGAATTTCCTGATCATTCACGTACTTTGGAGCCTTTTTTTGAGTACGTGCCGTTATACCCAACTTCTTCACTTTAATATCTGATACCGTGCTTTTCGGTATATTTAATTTTTTTGCTGCAGTACGGACTGAAAGTGTTGGATCCCTTAAAAACTCGTTCTTTACATTAGATGCGTTCTTTAACGAAGTTTTCGTGGCAGAACGTCCAGGAATTGCAGCATATTCACTATTACCAGTTTCTTGATAGCGCCTAATAATACGATATATTGTTGTCCGGCGTTTTCCTTCCCGAATAAAATGTTGTACTGCAGTTTTAACATCACCATTGCAATGATTTTCAAAATATTGAATAACACGCTTTGCAAAACACTCGCTTTCTTTACGCGACATTTTTCAGTTTGACATAATATATTAAATTTGTTTTTATCTATGGTTACTAGATGAAAATGCCTATCAAAACCACCTACTAGATTATAAGTAACTCCAGTCAGATATTCGCATTTCCCACAAAGAAATTTGTCTCTCTATTTCCCGGACATGCTTTACGTGGTCACCGTCCTGCGGTGCGAGTGACCGCGCTCTTTTCTTAGCTCCTATTTAACAAAAATTTAAATTTATTGACTTTTTTTGATATATTATTATACTTTCGAATATATTTAACAGCACTACCAAAAAAATTAACAGACAGATACAAATATTTTTCTAATATACATTTCGTGATTATTGTCTACAGAAATACATATATTTCAGTCGCACGAATTGTCTGATGATCCTGGACGCAAATGCATTGTAACACGACCGCAGCGAAACTTTAAAATTCAATAAACACGTCAGTTTCAAACAGCGAAACAAACCACTCCGTACACATGCTGTATTAGCATTAACTTGAAGGTAAAAAAAATACTGAACGTCTTTAAAAGAAAGGGGTTTGGAGGAAACCGAGATTAAAAATGCGGCTGGGCCTCAGTGACCGACAACGGCGGTTAAGGGTTAAGATTGTACAACTTCCGGTTATACCGGAAGTAGGCACTAACTTCGTTACTTCAAATTGAACACCCTATATATTTTTAGATATTCAGAATGGTCTTTCAACCGCGAGTGCAATGATATGGCACTATAGGGATCTATCGCTAACAGTTGAGCAGTTATTCAATTGTTTTTAAAAAATCTAACCTTACATTGGACGAACGCCACTGCGAAATTACTTCAAAATAAGCGTTCTTTCTCAGAGTTTAATTTAAGGACTCTATCGCCCATGGAATGGTTAGGGTTACTCGACACTAACGTTTGCCAGTACACAGGGCGATCGAAAAATTCCGACCTCGATTTTTTCAATTTTTTTAAATGGAACCCCCCATATTCAATTTACCAGTTAGATAGCCACTATCATAAGCTTTCACAAAATACCCAACTTGATAGGTCTATAATTAATAAGTACGAAGTTATTAAAATTCAAATTTCAATACTTTCAATTTTTGATGTTATTGGCTCATATCTTAAGTTTTTTCTTTTTTCTTGACTATGAAGGCAATAAACATGAAAAACTCAATTTTTCAAATAGAAACTCTTATTTCATAATCTTTTTGAAGGTGAGTTTTTTACATAGTGTTCTATGCAATAGAAAAGCTGAGATACGAGCCGATAACATCAACATTTTGAAATTCAGTAACTTCCTGCTTATTAATTCTAGACCTATTAAGTTGGATATTTTATGAAAGCTTATGACAATAGCTATCTAACTGTCATACCAACTATGGGGTGTTACATTTAAAGAATTTTAGAAAAAATGGGGTCAGCATTTTTTGCTCACCCTGTATACTGATAAATTCTAGAGTCTAACGGTCCTATCTATTCCGTCGGTGATAGACCCCTTAAATTAAATTCTGAGATTAATTTCGCAGTGGCGTTCGTCCAAAGTAAGGTTAGATTTTTTAAAAACAATTAAATAACTGCTGAACTATTAGCGATGGACCCCTATTATAGTGCTACATCATTTCATTCACCGTTAAAAGACGATTCTGAATATCTAAAAATATATAGGGCATTCTATTTGAAATAACGAAGTTAGTGTCTACTTCCGGTATAACCGGAAGTTGTACAATCTTAAAAATATTTTCAATCAATTTGTAATATCCGAGAACCTTATTTAGCAAATTTTCATTTATTTACTATAAGTTTTTCTCAAGAAACGTCTAATCGACGGTCGTCGTGACATACCCTATATGTATAATAATTGTGTTAATAAATTTTCTTACTATAATGTTGTAGTTTATAATATCTGAAGCGATAAGCATGTTCTCACTGATATTTAAGTATTGGCCCTCCCATTCTAAATTTTTAATAGTATATTGTACACGACGCTATAATGAATGCTATTATTACCGAGGATATTGTTTGCAACACGAGCGAGCGAGTTTTGAAATTATCCGAGGTAAGAGTAGCCATTATAGCGAGTCGTATACTATACTTTGTCCACGAACACAAATACGAAGAATTTTTAATTAAAATTTAAATAACAACGCTACTAAAACCATGTAGTAGGACTATGTTAAACGAAGTGGTAGAATTAGAAACATAACCTATTTCCTTCATTATACACCATAGACAATGATGTTACCATGACACCGTGAATAATGATTATTCACTGCTGGCAGTGTATAACGGATAGCATTATGTTTGACCAAACACATGAATAATTGACAGATTATTGACTAGTCGCGGACAAACACGTTTATAAGCGCTGTTAGTAATGTTTTAAAGACCGTGGAATTTGCTTGCCTCACTCCTAATTTGATTGGAATAGCTTTCTATTTTCTTGTAGCTATACAACGGCGTACCAACCACGTAACCCGCAGAGACGGGCCGGGTTGTGCATTGCACCCGTTAAAACCACATACGCTAACGCACCAGCAACAAGCTACAAGCCCTCAGGCCTCAAAATGCTGTACATGCACGGTAACAATTTTAAAATTGGCCACTTTTGAAAAGGCGCCATTCATTTGTTGTTTATTCTTGTGCCATTTAATTTATTTTGTCTTATTCAGAATTTTCTGCTCTATAAAATACTTTACTTTGCGTCTGATTAATTTGACATTTGTATTGGAAAAGTGGACAAGAAACGACAACGCTAGGAAATTATTAAACTCTATTTGGCAAAAAACAGCAATCGTTTAATTTCAAAGCGTCTCAAAATTCCACGCACAACTGTTAATGAAACAATCATTCGCTGTAATGAAAGAGGAGAGACTTTTCTGATCGTAAGCGGATGAGAAAGTCATCCGTTGCTACTTCGAGAGTTCTGGAAATGCTGCGTGAATGAATAAGGCGAAATCCGAGGCGCTCCATGAGAAAAATTGCAAAACATATTGGTATCTGCAGAGAAACGGTTCAACTATCAAAAAGAAGCTCAATCTAAAGCATTACAAGATGCAAGAACGACAGCAGCTGACCGTCAAGAAAAAAGCAGTTCGGCTTGAGAGATGTAAAAATTTTTTGAAGTTCCGGCTCTCGAAACTTTGGACAGAATTCTGTTTACGGATGAGAAAATTTTCACGATCGAACAATCCATCAACCGCCAAAACGACAGAATATGGGCAGCAGAACCTCCCGGAGAAGATAGAATAATAAATTGGCCGTGTTCAAAAATCTCTGTCGGTCATGGTGTGGGCCGGAATCAGTAAAACGGCCAAAACTCCGGTAATTTTCATTCAAGAGGGTGTCAAAATCAATCAAGTTGTTTATAGGCAGCTTCTTGAGGATCAGGTACTTCCATGGGCTCATGCTACATATGACAATCAGAATTGGACGTTCCAACAAGACTCAGCGCCATCACACAGAGTACGAGAAAGCATAATGTGGATTTCTGAAAATGTTCCAGCTTTCATTACTCCGGAAGAATGGCCGCCGTACTCACCGGATCTCAATCCAATGGACTATTCTGTTTGGAGTTTGTTGGAACAAAAAGCCACCGCTGCAAGCCACAGTACGTTAGATTCTCTGAAACGCGCCCTAAGGAAAGCATGGGACGAAATAGACGATGGAAGGCTGCGTGGAATCGTCGATCACTTTCCGAAGCGTCTGAAGGCATGTGTTCGAGCAAAAAGTGGACGCATTGAATGAAATTCAGCCTATCCTGTTAAAAAAAAAACTGCCGTCTTTCAGAATATGTTAGTAATTTGTTGATAGTTTTATGTTTTAAATAAAATATTGTTGTGTTAATGTGGCCAACTTTAAATGTGTCACCCGGTACATTGTACATATACGACATATACGTACCACCCTTGTTGCTTTTTAGTTGCCCATCCTCCGACGCTGTTGAAAGCTTTTTCGAAACCAATGAAAAATGAAGTTTATATTCTGTAGATTCCACTCTAAGACTTCTCAGGTTTAGTCTATCGTCACAAGAGCCAAAATTCTATACCTATACCGCCTGCTCTGTTGTCTGTTAAAATTTATACAAGGTGCTCCCGAAATGGATGGTCAAAATTAGGGATTGGATTGGGCTTGTTGTAGGGTAGAAAATGTTCACGTGGGTCTAAAAACTTATAACTACATATACTTTTTTAAGTTTTATTTTAATTCGGCCACAACAGCGATGGTCATTGTTATTTTACGTATTCCTGGAAAATTCACTATTATTACAGTGTAATTAAATAAATATCTCATTTAGGCCACATGCAGACGTCTAATGTAGTCTGGTACTTACAGAAGTACAGAGATACCTAAATAATATTTAAGTTTTTGTTTTAGTTATAAATACAAGTACCATTAATTTTAGAGTTGGTGTTTTTTAATGAAAATTAAAGAGTTTAAATTTGCACATGTAAATATTCGTTCTTTAGTAATTACGTAGTATTGTTGATGTTAGGGATTTAATGGTAGTAAATAAATATAATGTACTTGCTATAGGAGAAACTTGGTTAAAAAATGAAATAACTGATGATTTTGTTTATATACCAGAATGTAAGATTATCCGTAAGGATAGATTAACCAAAAGAGGAGGTGGGTTGGCATTTTACTTGGATGATTCATTAACAGCAGAAGTATTGCCAACATCGGACGTGATTGAGCAACTATGGATCAATATTAAGGTAAATAGTAAACAGTATGTTTTTGGTGTAGTGTATAGGCCACAAGATGTTAATCTTAATATGTTCCTAAATGAACTTGATAGTACTATTTCTTCCTTTATTGGAACCTGTGCTGAACTAATTTGCATGGGAGATTTTAATGTAAATATGTTTGATGTGCATAATCGTGAAGCAATTCAGCTGAAATCCTTAATTGATACTTACAGGTTAAAACAAATCATTGAAGTACCAACTAGAATTACTTATAGTACGGCGACATTGTTAGATTTAATTTTACTGTCGGACACAGTTTCTGTAAGAGATTGTGGGACATATGATTTTCATGTAACGGATCACCAGTTAGTTTATTGTAAATTAACAATAGAAAGAGAAAGGCCTACACGCCAATTTAAAACGTATAGATCTTTTAAGGATTTTAGTCATGATGCATTTGCAGCTGACTTAACTTCACTACCGTTTTTTGAAATGTTTGATATGAACAGTATTGAATCTAAAGTCGATTTCTTAACAGGATTACTGAACAAACTTTTTGATAAGCATGCACCAGTAGTTGTTTCTAGGTTCACTAAGCCTTTTGCACCTTGGCTGACAGATAATATCAGACTTCTAATGAAACTGCGAGATAGTGCTCTAAAGAAGTTTAGAAAAACTAAAAATCAAGCACATTGGAACTATTACAAACAGTTGCGTAATTACACGACACAAGCAATAAGAAACGAGAAAAAAGCATATTTTGAGTATGAATTGCGAACTACTAACAGTAAGTTACTTTGGAAAAATCTTAATAAATACAATATACACTCCAAATCTAAAACAAGTATTCCGTCGGCATTAAATGATCCAACTAAGTTTAATGATTTTTTTATTAACTCAGTTCCTAAAATATCAAATAACATGCAACGACCGGAAAGTTTTTACAAAAATAATAAATTTAAGAAAGATGCTCCGAAATTTAATTTTACAGAAGTTGATGAACCGTTAGTCTTTAAAGTTATCAATTCAATCACAACTACAGCTGTAGGAGCCGATGGTCTCAATATTTATATGATAAAACTTAGCCTGTTTCATATATTACAATATTTGTGTCACATAATTAATTCCTGTATCACAAAAGGAAGTTTCGCCGAAAGCCGAAAAGTAGCGCTGGTGACACCATTACGAAAACTTAACAATTCTGTTGAATTTAAAGATTTTCGCCCTGTTAGTATTCTCCCAGTACTATCTAAGGCTTTAGAAAAAATCATTGATGCTCAAATTAGGCAATATGTTTACAAACAGGGTATAATTCCGGATACACAATCTGGTTTTCGACCTGGTTGCAGTTGTACTTCCGCTTTGCTTAATGTTTGTGATGACATCTTAAGACAAACAGATCAAAATAAATGTACGTTGCTGGTGTTACTGGATTACAGCAAAGCGTTTGACACGGTTAATCACAAAATACTCGTTGTTATACTTCGGTATATTGGTTTTGGAGAAGTCCCTATAGCCTTTTTTGAAAAATACCTTAATAACAGGAAGCAAAGTGTGAGGATTGCCAGTGGTATCTCAGACATGCTTACACTTGCATCTGGAGTACCACAAGGCTCAATACTTGGTCCACTTTTATTTACAATTTAAACTTTCACATTTGCTAGGTCTTTAAAATTTTGTAACTCCCATCAATACGCTGACGATACTCAATTATATTATTCTTTTAACATAAATGAGGTACCACTGGCATGTTCTCGTATCAATGAGGATATTAACAGGATTGTTGAATTTTCGAATAACCATTCGTTAATTATTAATCCCAATAAAACAACGGCAATTCTGTTCGGACCCAAACGACTTCGTAATTCAGTATTAACACAGGTTAATGTATCTGTAAATAATAAACCAATTGTAATAGCGAGCACTGTTAAAAACTTGGGCCTAACATTAGACTCGGAATTGAAATTTGCTGATCACGTTGTAAATATTCGGAAAAAATGTTATGGCAATTTAAAGAAATTGTATGCTTACAGAAATCTCTTATCAGTTAAAATTAAAATTTTACTATGTGATGCTTTAGTTCTATCTCAACTTAATTACTGTGATGTCGTGTATGGCCAATGTATCAACGCTGTTGATAAGACCAGTTTACAGCAGGTGCAAAGGGCTTGTTTGCGTTATATTTATGGAATTAAAAAATATGAATCGGTGTCATACAAATTACAAGAAACAAACTGGGTAACCACAGATAATAGACGATTGTTACACTCAGTATTCCTGTTTTATAAAATAATTCAGGACAAGAGTCCAAAGTATTAGTTCGATAAAATCGACTTTAAGAATAAAACTCATGGTATTAATATTCGCCCTTTAAATATAATAGCTATACCCAGGCACAACACTGAAAAATTTAAATCATCCTTCACTTACCAGGTTGCTAAAACCCTAAATAATATTAAATTAAACATTAGAACAGTCAGTTATATATCATTCAAAAATCAATACAAAAGACTGCTTAGATCAACACAATCAACACAGTGAAATGCCACCTCATCGATGTAGTGATACCATATATATTTATGTATTTCGTTAATGGTTCCAATTGAATGTATCCTTAATATAATGTACGGTCATATTTGCAGGTAATTTTGCATAAAGGTTAGGTGTAAGAACAGCTTTGCTGAACCTCGCCTTTAGAATTCTTGATTTTTTGTATATTTATATATTAATTATCAAGAATAAAAGACAATTATTATTATTATTATTAATAAATTCGGAAACTATTTTCGGGTGTGGTTATATTATTATTTTTGCACTCGTTATACCTTGGCCAGTAACGATACGGGTCTATAATGCTCAAAGTTTTGTTTTTTCGCCATTTTTATACAGTAGTACAATAGTACTCTTTAATAAAAGAGTCTTGCCGATTTTTAGGAATCCTTCCTCCTGTTAAACATTTTTTATTAATAAGTGGAGTACTTTTACTACTATATTTAAGCTACCTAAATTATTCGAGTATGTTTTGATAATATACCGTAATGTTAGTATTAATTAATTGTTGTTGCTGTGCTAATTTGTAGATATGTTTTTTGAGTTTGTATTTTTTGCGGTTTCGTAGCACATTTTGGTTGTTATCACTGCTTTTCATGTTGTTTTCTTTTGTAGATTTGTCGGTCATCCTGTTTATGTTATTTGTTTTTACTTTGTTATTTTTCTATTGCATTAACAATCAATTATCAAATTACATTTTGCGTTTACATTTTTTCCTCAAAATCATTTTTCATATGCTACTCATTCCATTCCTTATTATTTGCTTATTTGTCATTTTGTCTTTGTCTAAATACAGTGTGTTAGGGTCCTTTTCTAGTTTGGTTCCCAAAAGTGTTTCTTTTAATGTTCCGAAATTCTCAAGTTTCCTCTGTAGCCATGTTTTCTGTTCTTTCTGCGCTTTTTTGCCCCCAACGAAAAGTAAGTGGCAAGATTGGTAAATTTTGTATTTAGGTTTTGAGAAGATATATCGCTAGTTTCTTTACTGTTATTTCATTGTAAATCTTTCGAATTTTAACATTTTTGATCTGTAATTTGTTTAGTTAGGGATCTTCGTAAACTTAATTATTGTGTGTTCTTATTAATTTGCTTCCGTTTTGTAAATATAATTTTCCAGAATTCATTTTATATACAGTGTTTCAATTTTAAAACTTACAACGGGCTGTATCTCGTGAACGAAAAAAATTTCAAAACCGTTTCTAGGGTAGAGAGGGGGAACTAAAATGACATAAGTAGAACGCACCCCCCTCAACCCCCTATGCCTCGGCTACCCCACATACAAAAATTTAAATGGCAACCCCCTACTTGTGATACGTCGTTGGAAAGCTCGTAGAAAATTCTTTCCAACGGTATAAGTCATAATTATACAGGGTGTAACAATAAAGCAGAAAAAATTATTTGACAACAACATGAAATATTGCTAAATGTCGAACTACCAAAATGGAAATTAATTTAGTAAATGTTCAAAATGGTTTCCATGTTTTGTAAACAATTAATAGTACAACCTATTTTCAAACTCCATACGAACGTTGGCAAATGTTGCTTTAGTAATATCACGACAGGCTTGACTTATTCTTCGTCGTAAATCGTCAATTGAGGTCGGTTGAGTTTTATAAACAACCGACTTAAGGTAACCCCACAGAAAAAAATCAGGTGGCGTTAAGTCTGGTGACCTAGGTGGCCATTCAATGGGACCTCTCCTTCCAATCCATCTATTTGGATAATTATTGTCTAACCAGTCCCTAACTGCTATTGCGTAATGGGGAGGTGCTCCATCTTGCTGGAAGTGCAACAAATTTTCATCTAGAGCTGGATTGCCATCGCCGTCCTGTTGGTTCTCTAATTCATGAACAATTAAGGGCTCAATAGTGTTCTCCAGCATATCGAGGTACATTTCACTGTTTAAATTTCCTGGTATAAACAAGGGACCAATCACAGAATCTCTTAATATCCCTGCCCAAACATTTAATTTCTTAGGATACTGAGTGTGGTTTTCTCTAAAAAGATGTGGATTTGCATCACTCCAATAACGACAGTTTTGTTTATTTATATTACCATTTAGATAAAACGTACACTCATCACTAAAACAAATATTTTTTAAAAGTCTAGGTTCATTATTAATTCTTTCAGTCATAATTTCACAAAACTGAATTCGTCGGTCTGGATCGTCATCGGACAATTTTTGAAGATATTGCATTTTATAGGGGTGAAATTTACGAAGCTTCAAAACTTGCCGTACCGACTCATGTGATAGTCCTGTCATTGCAGAGACTTGACGAGTTGATAAAGTAGGATTGTCCAAGGACTTCAATTTGAGTTGCTTCGTCGAGTACTCTTGAAGCTTTCCTTTTTTTATTTGCCACTGAACCCGTCTCTCTAAATTTTGCGACTAAATCACGGATATACACGTGACTTACACGTTTTTCAGGATGTCTTTCATTAAACACGTTAGCTGTCTGTAAATAACTTTCGTTCTGGGAGCCAAATATTAAAATTATCTCCACACGTTCAGGTAAAGTGTAAACCATCGTGATTATTGTAGTTAAATTAACGTACCAAACGTACAAAAATATTTTCGGACCAAACGTACAAATGATTAATCTGTCACTAATGACAATGACATTAAGGTACGTATCAAATAAACCAATAATTTGAGTACAGAAAGGAAATGCAAAAAAGAATAACAAAGTTTGTTCTTTAAAAACTGCAAAACAAAGCACGTTTTTGTTCAAAATACAACTAATAGTATATTTAACACTTAAATAGGGACCGTACTTGCACCTTATTTGGAGCTTTTCAATGCAAAGTATCGTTCCACAATTAATTGTTATTTTTGTTGTCAAATAAATGTTTCTGCTTTATTGTTACACCCTGTATAATTATGACTTATACCGTTGGAATGCATTTTCTACGGGCTTTCCAACGACGTATCACAAGTAGGGGGTTGCTATTTAAATTTTTGTATGTGGGGAAGGTGTGGCATAGGGGGTTGAGGGGGGTGCGTTCTCTCTTATGTCATTTTAGTTCCCCCTCTCTACCCTAGAAACGGTTTTGAAATTTTTTTGATATCTCTTTTCGTTCACGAGATACAGCCCATTGTAATTTTTAAAATTGACACACTGTATTTGTTTATTATAGTCGTATTGGTCTGAACTTCAAGTTGAGTTACCGTACTCTTTTAGTACCCCCTTTGGCCCCTTTTGCTTCCGATGAAGAAGAACGTGGGCGATACAGACACTGATCGTGGAAGTTTTCGAATTCGTTACATCAGTGATTTTTATCAAAGTGCAAGAATTAATTACAACAGTTTTTCCATTACAGAAAAACCGAAAAACTGTAAAATGGCATCATTGGATGTGGTATTTTTTTCTCTACAAAAAACTTAATTGCACTTTTGGTTTAAAATAATTAGGAAGGCAAATATTTACGTATTAAAAAATTACCATTAATATTCCTATGGTGCGTGAAGCGTCGGTAATATTTTTTTTTCTACACATGATACGAAAACAAGTATTTTCTTCACGATAAACCCTATGAGAAAACGCTACATTTTCTATCTAGAGATGAAAACATATTCACTTCTAGAGATGAAAACAAGAATTCCAAATCTATGGCAACAAAATAAAAAAATGCGTGTGTTACTATGGAACCGATTAAACAAACAATTAATAATTTGCATTGACACAATTCGGTTTGAATTAAGTCGAATTAAAACTTATTTCAAACAGATAATTAAAATGTCGTAGAAAAAATAGCATTTACTACTCGACATGAAATACGTTTTTTTCGTTCGTGATTTCCCTACTCGCTGCTAAAACGCAGCTCGTGGGCAACTTCTCATCTCACGAAAAAAACGTCATTTTCATGTCTTGTTGTAAAATATA
Organism: Melanotus villosus; assembly: GCA_963082815.1. Lineage (NCBI taxonomy): Eukaryota > Metazoa > Arthropoda > Insecta > Coleoptera > Elateridae > Melanotus > Melanotus villosus. The sequence goes on along the minus strand of OY720421.1, from coordinate 247,408 downwards.
CTATTCTCCATGCCCATCTAGTAAGTTACACTTACTTTGACATAGCCATTGCAGGTAAGTTGATTTTACTGTTTGTTTACTGGTTGTCATGACATTAGGGAAGTAAGGTAAAACCTACTCCCCAAGGGAAGTAAGTGAATTACGTGTTATTACAGTAATTTTATTAGATTATATTAAAAACAAACCTTCATTAACAAATAAATTTCGTCAGGAGCTTTATTCAAAAAAAGATTAATTTCGAGTATAGTAAATACGTTTGACTTTCTAGGTTGATAACCATCATTTTTTCGTTTTAAAAATGCTATTACCTTTGAATATTTAGAAATATCCTTATTGTAGTAAATAAATTCAGCATTGAATACTCACATCATAAGCTCGATGGAGATTTTAATTTGACTGATCTTTCTAAAAAATACGCAAAAAACACGTTTTCTTCCACTGAAAGATGTTTTTCTCCGCGCACCATTTTTTAAACAACTTGTAGGCATTTTCGTAACGGATTTTCGATTTTTCTGGTAGTAATTCCAAACACGCAATATTTGCCGCTTCATCTACGCTAAATTCTCTATTGTCCTTATCGCCTATTTGCATTTTATCTTTTGAAAACTACCAAGAAACGCAAGTACAAGTGATTGTTTATATTGACAGAAACAACTGAAAAACAATTGCTACTAAGCAACTCAACACTGGGTGACTATTTGCTTTGTTTGTAATAGATTAATTTTCTATCAATTAACGTGGAATTATTAAGGGAAAATTATTCAAATTTTTGTTGGGCATGGAGAAAAATATTATAAGCATGCTCGGGAAGTAACTACCAGCAGTCTCGAACTTTGCCAGCCCTCGCTCGCTCGGGCTGGCAAACTCGTTCTCGACTGGTAAAAGCTACTTACTTCCCTTGATGCTTAAATAACTATTTTTACAGTGTGAAATTAAATATGAATGTATAGAGATGATATACTCGTAGTTTTTGATTTCGTCGTTACATTTGGTAAATCCAAGCGAATGATCATAACTTCATAACTAATCTTATGTATATATTTCCACCGCATTGAGTGTAAAAGAAAAAATAAATCAGCAACACAATTGCCTTAACTTTCCTCAATCCCTAGAGGGTTTCAAACGCGAAATCGATCCGCATCAAATATAATACGCATATCCCGATACCTAAGCCCATAATAGATATAAGCAGCTTTCTTAGGGTTTGCGTAAGCTGCTGATACAAGTGAAGTGTTGACTTGGGTCCTCAACAAGCGGCTTATCTGCACCTGTGTTTTATGTTTCCCGAGGATAATCCAATAACTGCGCTAAAGGTCAGGGAGGAAACTCAATGTTTCCTCTCTAAAACATTTCTTTTTCTTTGATGGTTAAACATTCTCAAGTTTCCCAATAAAACGCAAAGGAAAAAACTAAACTATAAAAGTCGTCCGTTTTATACGAACATTCCAAACAAAACTGGAGTACTTTGTTGTTTTCGTTTCATCCCGACCATATTTTGTTCTGGTTAAATGTTTTTCGATTCCCTTAACGCCGAGGAAAGGCGTGTGCACTAAATTAACATGCATGTTTATAATATTTGTATAAGCGACGTTGGTTGGGGAATGAATAATTAATTTGTGTTTGCAGCAGTAATATTTGATATAACATTAGAATTGCAAAATCGTCGCCGAGTATTCTAGCTAGGTATTTTCCATATTTTCAGGTCAACCGAATAAGAATAATACTTCCAGCAAGAATTTCTGAAAATTCTCGACGTAACGTTTGACCTAGAAACCCAATCTTTTAACTGCAGTAGGAGTTTTGATTGTCCGCAAGTACAACTTTTGTATTATTGTAACTTTTATAATCGGAGTTCTCGAGAGACGTGTGTGTAAAACAACACAATTCCCTTGAGTCCTGTCACAAACTCGCACGTTAACTGGAAAACCTTGATCCGAAAAAACCGAGAGCCACAGACAGCTTTTGCGTTTTTGTTATTGTTATCGCATTTATCGAAAAGCATCGATTTTCAAACAACAAAAAGCCACGACAATTTACTTGCGAAGCTGTGGACAAAACAGTTTAATTTTGGGCAAAGAAAAACTACATCTGTCCCGAACAGATGGCCGAGCGGGTCATTAATTTTTGTTCTACTGCTGCGTCGAACGCACACTTGGAAAAAAGTATCGCACGACGCCGAATAAACAAGAAACTAAATCACTGAGCCGCTGAGCGTCGCGAAGACAGTCTCCACAGATTTACAGACTATATTTATCCGGACCAAATTTCGAAGTATGATTTTTAAATGGTTTTACTGCCCACACGGCTCTGTTTTAATTTAAAATATAACGGGTTGCTCGTTACATACCGTTCTGGAAATATTGTCAGCGAGAACATGAATATTTTAAAAAAGTAAACATTTGCATTATCGGAATATGAAACAGAGGGCGTTTACATAGGAATATCGTGTTTCCCATATGACAAAAACAATATTTACAAATGGTATTTTCAATACCGCAATAATAAATTTCTCTTTTTCGAGATTTTGTGAACCCCTTCTGACGTTTCAGACATTTCACTTAAATCTTGACTTTTATTTAAACCCTTGTTATTATCCTTGCACGAAGAAAAAAAAATAGTTTTATTTTTATAAACGACAAATTAAATTTTCCCGGTTCCACTAAAAAAATTAGGTTACTCTTCACTTGTCTCATTCGTGAAATTTCTGCTTCATGTATTAATGGAAATTTCGAATATCTGACATAACCAGAAACCTACGAGAACAATTAAAGCCCTAAACAAGCAGAGCTAGCACTAAAGCCCTTTTATTTTAGATTTCTCTCTGCCTAATTTATCTTAATCGTTTTAAGTCTACATAGTAGGACTAACCGCGTTGAATCAGCTTTAAAATTCACATTAGTTGCATAGATAAAATTCATTTGTCTGGAATATATTGGTGTTGTTACCAACGTTTAACGCCTTTTATTTTTTTTAATTCTAGCGATTTTATTAGCGGTTACTTTTTCACGAAAAATAGGCAATTCATAAAGTAAACAAAAATGTTAGTAGAATGAAAGCTTTCAAATATTAAGTAATCTTTATAGCAACTTCTGTAACTTCACAGAACAGATAAATAACAATAATCTAAAGTTAAGTGGCTCTACTAATGTTTAAAAACATTAATACCGTAACCATTAACCACATCTCGAAAGTGGGAAACCTGTTGATCGTTTAGTTTAGTTAGATGTATCACACGACGTATGAAATACATTTTGAGTAGAATTCACACAAGAAGAAACATACATACATACACTTCCAGTTACATCTGAAAGGAATCAATAGTTGGTCAGTATTTCAGAGAATTGCAATTCCAGATTCCATCGCGTATTACTTAAGAATAACAATTCATTATCGAATTCCTCTAAGAGTTTTAATTTAATCAAGCATTGTTTTTCAATTAAGTGTATTATTAAACCTCATTTTTTACCTTTTCTTGTTTAGAACACGTTTAGGAATTTAAATTAAAGATTTTGTTTGATTCTTTAATAAATTAGTTCTTTTTGAACTTTTATGCGAATCAGAATCCCCGGAATTATCATAAAAATGCAACTAAGTATCTTAACTAGAGAATCAAGCCTGTCTAAGGATACTTTTTTGAAAATTCACGAATATTATTACAACGCATTGGATAGACCGCTTTAAAAAAAATGGAAAATTGCAGTTTGCTTTAGATTTTCTGCAGCAGTAAAGTGTCTCAGAAGGTCCCGAACTGCCTTAGAATGCTCAAACTGCCATGGCCTTATACAGAACTTTTCCAAATTCCCCGTAAGAATAACTTTAGACTGTCCTATTAAGGAATAACGTCCAACTCCCCAAATAGAATTTTTAAAATACTTGAAAAGATGTTAGTTTCGGGTACGAACTTTCCAGATTTTAAAGTTACAGTTTAAAATCTACGTTTTCGTGCAGTTTTAGTAGCAATTTTTGATTTTCAAAGTTTACTCTGGAATTGTAATGCAGTTCCCAATTCAAGTACAAAAGAATAAAATATTTTAGAATTAGTTTTATTTATCACAAATAGGGTTGTGCCTTTGTCAATTGACTGGTCAATTTGACCACGGCCAAAAACTGTGTGGTCAAATTCACTGTAAAATGCTCTTTTAGCATTAAAATTGTTTATATTAAATTACACTATCAATCACCGTTTTTTTTATTTTTGCAGAAAATCTTAACTACAATACTACAATACAATAAGGTATTTAAAAAATGCCTGCATTTCATGTCAATAAATGTGGTATTAGTATTATTTTAGTTACCGAGAGTATAAAATGAAATAATTGTTATAATTGTTAATTATATGCACTTATAAACACCAAACAAAAGGGTTGGTGGTAATATGATACTTGTTAACCTTGTGACTTGCTTAAACTTAGAGAACTATCAACAGTAATTACATAAGTGGTGATAATTTTTTGATAATTTTAACTAGATTCACGAATCTTTATTGCTATGGAAATTTCACGAGTGGACGAAGTCCTCGAGTGGAATTTCCTAATTACAATAAAGATTAGTGCTAATCTAGTTAAAATTATCAAAAAAAAAATTATTACCACGAATGTAATTCGGCGTGATTATTTTTTAAACTATTATACAATGATGACAGTGCTGAATTCTTAATGTTTGTCAAAGTCGAAGCTAACTTTTTATGCATTTATTTAAACAAAGATCCAATCACACAGCAGGTATTGCTCTGTGATCCAATGAAACAATGTGAAAAAATTGTCGCTGTAATCAGCTACTAGCAAATTGTCGGTGTAATTTTGATGCTATTGGTCGTTTTGAAATTTTTTCTCATTATGATTGGCTGACAGGACTGTTTAAAAAATAATCAATACAATTTATTGAAAAAAAGGTGAATTAAAAAAATTAAAATGGTCAAATGAGCGGTCAATTGACCTAAAAGTTGTTGACCGGTCAAATGCACAACCTTAATCACAAACGCCCTTTCGTTGTAATTTTTGATCGACCTATGGAGTTAAATTGTAAAACGTATTCAACTTGCATTACTATCGAAATACAAAATTTAAGGGCCCAGAGTTTTTAAAATTAATACCATCGTTTTTAATTTTGTTTTGGAAACTAAAGTTAAATGGAACGTATATTTTAAGATTTCAGCTCGAAATTTAAAAAAAATCTGAATCATTTAAAATCTTCTTCCCAACTAATTTTGGATTTTAATAGATTGTCGCTTTTATGTATATTAAAAAAGTCGTAGGTTTAGTCGTGGAACAGAATAAATCATCTTATTTTTCTTTGTGATTTCGATTGCATGCCCCCATTTTGGCCCTCAAATTAATTAATTAAAGCAGTTAAAAAATTTAATGTCTAGATTCTATAAAATTCAGCTCGAAAAGCCTTTTTTTACTATTAAATTATTAGCAACCTTAGAGAAATATTTGAGCTTCATACCTTGCTAAACAACCTGAAATTTCCAGCCCCAAGCATTAATTTTCATGACACCTTTTTACACGGAGCACACTTTTTACATTTGTTAATCAGTTAGTTAAAACGACCTGTCACATTAGTGAAGGAAAGAATTTAATTTTGTAGAAAAATATATTTTTTTCTCACAGTAGTTTTAACTTCTCACCCTGATGGTTACGACCACTCATTCAGGTTAACGTATTTGCGTTTTTTAAAGAAAAATTAAACGCGGAGTAACGTAGCTATTCATCAAGAAATCGAAAGCTTGTTTGAAATTGTTGTGTTTATTTTGTGAAAAGGTAAAGAATGAATGATGTAAAAGAATGTTTAAACATCCAAACCTTGCGTGGCTAAATATTTCAAAATGTGGATTACAATTTACACAGGGAAATCAATCTTCCTTTTTTGTTTGTATGTTTACTCGTATAGATTGAACGGATTAATTTTATTTCAATTGTGGAATACTGAAGAATGAGGAAATTGTTCGGGGACGCGGTAAGCGATCTTGCAAGGCGTGCAATGCACACGGGTAGCCTAGAAATGAGGGCGACCGCCTGTGCTATATTTAAACGAAAACAAAATACACAAAATTCAGCCATTAAGTTAACTTAATAACTGATAACATTTCTACAGAAATAAGTAGCAGAACTTGGTTCGTAATCATCAGTATCATCATCATTAATTATTATAATTTATAAATGTGGAAGAGATTTTTGTAGTCACTTATTTAGAAATAAATTATTGGTTTTATTTTATTTCTTTTGAAAATTTTTTTTATTTGTCAAAGGTTTCGAACAATTATAGTTCTTCATCAGTGGACAAAACATTAAATATAACAATACAGGGTGCCCGTTTTTCGACCTCAAGCATGGGGATCTCGGTTATTATAACAGATGCGAGATCGGTTAAATTAGGGCAAAGTTGCGCATTTTTTTGGTGATCAATTATCTGAAAGAAAATTTGATCTGTCATTTTTAGTTTTTGAGTTATTGGAGAAAAATGGAAAATTGTGATTTTTGTTTTAATTTTTTTAAACGAAAACCAATAAAACTAGACATTTTTAACTAAGACATTGTGAAGGCACTTTTTTACAAGGAATCTGAATCTGGCATCGTGTTTTCCAAGGCATCCTAGATGCAAGAGTTACAACACTTAATTTTTTTTTTCTTATGGGCGCCATATTTGATTTTTGCATTTTCGAATAGAGCTCTTTTTTCTGATTACGACTATGTATCACATGATATGGTCAAGCTTTACATTTTGATTAGAAATTAAGAAAAATGTTTTTGCGAAGAATGCTTTGGAAACAACAGGGGATGCTATAGATGCCTCTTGATGACAGGGGTTGAGGCTTATCTTTTACTGAAGGGAGTATCTGTGACACTTTTGGAGGGGGTTTGAAGATGGTTTTGATGTTATGTTTTTTGAGAATCCTACTGGCGTGGTTGACACGTTGAGTTACCGTGCTCTTTTAGTGCTCGTTTTCCTCCTGAAGAAGCCCCTTATAAAAGTGGGCGAAACGTTGAGTCTTTTGTCTCAAAATGACACGGTCCCAATCCGGAAGACGTTTTGAAAGAAATTATAATTTAAAAAATACTTACAAATAATATAAGAGGATGACAATTATGACATCTTTTAAAAATTTTATTTGTGTTAAAAATAATAATTGAATTAGCACATCATATTAAGAGTTTGAATAAATCTAAATGTAAGGTTGAAAGTGTTTGGAAATACTTAAATGTATGTGTATGATTAAGTATTCTAATCGATTATAATATATTGTGTTTAAATTGTCTATATCTGTTTTGTAATTAATTGCATTATTATTATTTTTTAATTTCTATGCTTTCTGTAAGGATGCGTTTTTTAAAATTGGATTCATATTTGCCGATCACACATCGCTATTAATTTCTTATAAATTCAACAATCAATTACAAGAATCCTGCAATGATACCCTAACAGTACTCCATCAATGGTTTTCCTCTAATCTACTATATTTTAATATAACAAAAACACACTATCTCAGGTTTCACAATTATCAAAACAGCACTGAGCTAGAACTAAACCTTACAATAAATAATAACCAGTTAATCAAATCCGACACCACAAAATTTCTAGGATTAACTATTGACGATTCCTTAAGTTGGAAAAAAACACTGTGTTAATGTCTTAGCCAAATTGAATTCACTAATTTATGCATTTAGAAATTTGCGTGGCTTCCAGTATAAGATATGGTATTTGCTTTTAGGGAGCGTCTACTATGGCCTCCGAGATATTTATTTGTCAAAAAAAGATCATCCGAGTGATTGCAGGTATATCAAATATGCAATCCTGCAGGGAGTTCTTTAAAAGATATAAGGTATTAATGTTACGGTCATTGACGACAATCCGGCAGTGTATAATGGATAGCATTATGAGTGACCAAACACATGAATAATTGGCAGATTATTAAGTAGTCGTGGATAAAGGTACATTATCCACTTAAAAAAATTAATATTTGAAAATATGTTTATTTTTTTCGTATTTTTTAGTTACCAACTTAGATTATAAGATTTAAACAATATATTTGTTATAGCATTTGATTACTAATAAACAGTATATTTTTTTGTAGCATTTCATTGCTGATTTAATACATTTCCATGCCATCAACATTGTCCAGTTGCTTTTGGCCAACATCGTTAGCGACCGGGCAAGGATGTAAATACTAAAATTAGATGAAAATTTTTACAACATTGCCCAACCTTAACGGGTCATCTCGTCATTGACCGGGCAACAGCGATAATGACCAGGAACATTGGACATCTACATCAATGCCCGGGCAATGTTGTTAATGCCCGCTTTACATCTTTGTCCGTAACATTAACACTAACTAGTATTTTCATTTTTGAAATATGTAAATATATTTATCTAAACCCAACTAAATTTATTAAGAACGACGAAATCCATGAACATGATTCTCGTCAAAAGCATAATTATAGAGTCCCGAAGATATAAAATCGGCCAGAATTCGCCCTCGACTCTAGGACTGAAAATTTTTAACAAATTACAACACCGCCTAAAATCTTATAACACAATAAGTCAATTCAAAAAACATGTATTTAAATATCTAAACGATGGACGTTTTTATAATTTAAAGGAATATTTTAACGTGCGAAACTGAAAGGAGTTAAGCTGTATGTTGTTTGTCTTTGTTAATTGTAATTTTGACGTGTTCCTATACATTATACATTATTGTCTTAAGGAACTAGGTAAAGGTTATTATTATATTTCAAGATTTTTGGTTTTATTGTATTAAAACTGTGTAGAAATTGATAAGCATGATCTGCATAGGCTGTATTTGGTTTATTGGGGTTTGTTAGTTTTGTTTGGATTGATTGTTGATGTTGTTTAATTCTGTTTTTTAGGTATTCTTTAGTTTGTCCAATGTAAACAGCATTACAATTATTACAATTTAATTGGTAAATTAAATTGCTTTGGTTTGTTATTTCTGTTTTATCTTTTAAATTATGGTAGAAGATATTTTTTAGAGTATTAGTGTTTTTGAAAGCTGTTTTAATATTAATTTTGTTTAATTCTTTTTCTATTTTTTCTGATAGTATTGGCATGTAAGGAATGGATTGTGTAGATTGGTTTTTCTATTTGATAGTTATTGAATTCATTGTCAAAGGGGTTTGGTTGTAAATTAAATGAATTGTTTGGGTTTGTGTGTTGTTTTTTTCTAAATTTTAATGTTTTTAACCTTTTTTTAATAATTGGGTTTGTAAAGTGTGGATTATAATTGTTTTCTTGTAGTATATTTTTTATTATGTTTATACTATTTTTGTGGTGTTTTTTATTTGAAAGTAGAATTGCTCTATCTGTTAGTCCTATAATTACACTTTTTTTGTATTTTATGGATGTATATGAGTTAAAATTTAAATATCTGTTTGTTTTAATTGCTTTTCTATACCAATTAGTTGTGATTGTATTGTTATTTTCGCGTTTTAAAGTGAGGTCTAAAAAAATGATTGTTTGAAATTTTGTTTCTTTTTCAATGGTGAAATTTTTAGTCTATTGTGAAAATTATTAAAGGTTGATAATATTTCATTTATTTTATTTTCATCTGCAAAAATTAGTATATCATCTACGTATCGTTTGTAAAAGGATATGTCTAGGTTAAATTGTTTAATTATTTGAGTTTCAAGATTTAAAAGGACTAAGTCTGCAATAGTGCTGGATATAGGGGATCCCATTGGGACGCTGAATTTTTGGTGATAGATTGTATTATTATAACTAAAAAAAGTATTGTCTAAAATGAATTTTGTAATTTCAATAAAGTTATGTAATGGAATGTTTGTGTGTTTCTCAATATCTGTCCAGTTCTCCAGTTTCTTTCTATTGTGTTAATGGCGATATCAGAAGGAATATTTGTGTAAAGGGAAATGACATCAAGAGAAAACATTTTGTGATTAGGTGGTATTTTTGTTTTGTCTATTGTGTTTTTTAGTGTCCAGGAATCTTTAGCATTAAAGTTATTATTATTAGTAATGTTAGAGAGGATTTTTGATAAAAATTTTGATATATTGTAAGTAGGACTTGTGTATGATGCTACTATTGGTCTTAGTGGGATGTTTTTTTTGTGGATTTTAGGGAGGCCATAAATTTTTGAAATGGTCCCGTTTGTGCAAGAGATTTGTTTGTGTTCAGAAATATTAATGTAATTGGTATTAAGTAAGTGTTTGCAAAGTTTATTAATTTTATTTTGTATTTTAGTAGTTGGGTCTTTTTCTATTATTGTGTAAGTATTGTTATCTGAAAGTAAGTCATTTTAATGTTGTAGTCTGATTTATTAATTAGTAAAGTTTCTTGTGATTTGTCTGCTGTTGTAATTAATGTTTGGGTTGTTTTTTAAAAAAATGTTTGTTTCTATGATTTGTTTTTGAAGTTGTATGTGATTTTGTAAATTTTCTTTTGGTATTTTTTTATTTGTAGGATTTTTTTTATAATTAGTTAGAATATTACATATATTAGCTCTAGTTTTATTTATTTTGTCTGTTTCTAATGAATTAAAAATGTTTTCAATATTAATAATAATTTGTTCTATTGGTGAAACACTAATACTCTAAAAAATATCTTCTACCATAATTTAAAAGATAAAACAGAAATAACAAACCAAAGCAATTTAATTTACCAATTAAATTGTAATAATTGTAATGCTGTTTATCAATCCAATCTTATTTATTATACTAATTAAATATTAATTATGTATTTTCATTTCTAGATATATATTGTTATATTTAATGTTTTGCCCACTGATGAAGAACTATAATTGTTCGAAACCTTTGAAAAATAAAATTTTTTTTTAAAGAAATAAAATAAAACCAATAATTTATTTCTATATAAGTGACTACAAAAATCTCTTCCACATTTATAAACTTCGATTTAGTCCACATCTTCAACTTTATATTCACCTATAATACCCCTAGAGCTTCAAAATTATCGGATATTTCCCGAATGTTTTCCTGCATAGCAACGAGAGGGATCAGCTTTGCAGATTAAAATCCCGAGCGCGAAGCGCGAGGGATTTTACTGCAAAGCTGATCCCGATCGTTGATATGCAGGAAAACTTGAGGGAAATATCCGATGAATTTTGAAGCTCGAGGGGTATTCGGAGGATTATTTTTTTCATTACGAATTTATATTTCTTCTCTTCACAGAACTGCGCAAACTGTCTCCAAATAGTGGCTTGGGACTTCACGGTGTTACTGGGCACATTATCTTCTATTTTTTTATCAATTTCTGCTATTGAGATCTGTCCGAACTGACTCATTTTGCGATTAGTAAATTCAAACTGGGACATGGATTTGACAGATGTTTGAATTATATCTGTCACATTTGGGAAAAACAGTTGACAGGGAAATTATCATATCGATAATTTCCCTCTGGCCGGGGAAATTATCAGTTTGAAACTGCCTACAGACCGAGAATACTGCACTCTGATTGGCCGAGATCGTAATGAAAAAAATAATCATTATAATTTATGGTAGAAATTCTTAAAGAAATAGGATATTAATTAGAGTATGCAGGAAAATTGTATATTGTTTAAGAACTAAGTAATCTATTATACTCATTATACTTTTCAAGACGATTCTTTTATCAATAGCTGCTATTAACATAACACGTCGTGGATTTTTTGGGAACATTAGGAACTGTTTGATTCGGATTTGTCTAGATATGTAAAGCGTGCAAATATCAACGATGTATTAAAAATCGTTCATCGTGTCATTGTACTTACCCTTAATAAAGAAAATGACTTTGTGAGCAGTGTACCGACATATCTTTGCTTCTTAAAAACATGTAAAAAGGTAAATAGAACTACCTTAGTTGTATATTTTACTTGTTTGTCTACTGTTGCATAAACCGATTAATAGAATTTTATATCTTGTTCTTTATATTATTTAAGAAAATAATGCAAAGAAAAAATTCGATAACGTTTTATTAAAAATAAAATTCGAAAAAATGTTTTCTCCTTTTTCCACACACAAACATGCCACCACCTTTCGATTCGGATTATCCTGTTATTACTAGTTTTCGCGGAATAATTTTATTATCAGTTTTTTTAATTTTGTACTCTTTTTATTTTTTGCTTTAATCTAAAAATTGACTTAAGTCAAGCATTACTGCACTTAAGCGCCAAATTAAGTTGTTTTAACTTACCCGTTTTCGGTAATATTTTTCTGAATCGAAATAGCAGAAAAAAATTCAATTGACAAAAGTAGTTTCCACAAAGCACCCTCTTTAGCAATAAAAACGGTATATATAATTCTATCATGCAAAATTGTTAAGATTTAGAAATAAAACTATGAAGTAAATCTCAAGAAGAAGCAGATATAAAAGAAGTTTAATATAAATACATTTCAGTATAAACTAATTCACAAATTATACTTACAAATAACTATTTTCAACTTTTTCAAATACACTCCTAACTTTAAAAATTTCATTAACCTTTTCTGCTTTGTAGCTTCAGGGAAGATGTTTTCAAGACTCCGTACTATCAAAACTTTTTAAAATTTACCATGCTTCAAGGATTTCAGTAATTTTGCGAGGCTCTGAAAGTATTCTACAATAAAGCATTTGACATATTTTTTTTTAATTAGAAGTTACTGAATTATACTGAATATCTATCGTAGGTTGATTAGATTAATTAAATGCAAGAGGTTTACTAACCAATAAATAATAAACTACCAAAGTTCCAAGACCTTTGGAGCGCCTGAAATTGCAAAATTATAAACAAGACACATCAAAACTTAAAATGATAAATGTGTTTTAGCAGCGTAAAGATATTGAGAGGGATAACAAAGAATAATAAATAACGTCCACAACTAGAAATACACGCCCGTAGAAAGTTAGTTTGAACATTATCCAAGCCTGACAAATTATTTAGTATCATTTGCGAATCAATAAAAGACCAGATAAAAGTTAACTGTAACTGCAATTACATAAAGTTATACAGCTCATAAATAACTTGAGGGTAAATTGCAAAATAAAATTGCCACATTCCGAAAATGTCAACTGGTATGGAATTTTAGTGCCATATTAACATAGTAAATTATAGATAATGTAATTTAATATGCCCTTCGACACGGGTATTGTAAAACTCTCAGGTTTAATTAATGATTTGATAATATACAAACCGATTTTCTATGTACTTAATGAAATTAATTTCCTGGAGAAATTTTATGTTATCAACTTTTGTAATTTATATTTGTACTAACAATTATTTTTCTTTGTTGGATGTTTATTGGAGACTCGCTCGTTTAGTTTTGAATATTTGCGTGGATTATTTTATTAATATTCAATTTCCAATTTTTAACTTTTCCTGTAACGATTAGCAGTATGAAATTTTAGAGTTATGTTATTCTATTGATTGCTATGAGAGTTTTCAATGGTTTTTATTGTGCTCTTCCTTTTGTCTTATCTGGAAAATATTTCAGTCACGAATTTAAAAAAAATGTATATTTAATTTGGCGATTCAAAATAAATAACTAGGTATTTAATAATTTTCCTTTTCAGTTGGGCTGTTTTTTTCTGCATTTTCAAAGCATAAATCGATTTTACATCACTTAACAGTCCAAATTATTACTAAAACTTCTAGGTTATAAATAAAGAAGTCTCAGTAGATACTAAATTCGAAGTGTTTCACTTCTTCAAGTTAATTGTTTTTCTTGACATCACATGTCGTATATTGCTCACTTAAAAATGAATGAAGTTTTAACAGGGTACCAAAGACTTTACAATCCAGGCACTTTGTGTTCGTCCTATATTAAACAGAGGCTTGAAAGTTTCACACGAGATTTGTGAATGCCTCTTCGTAAGCATCAGCATTCACCTGGGTACACCAAACTTGATACTAACAGTACATTTTTCAGAAACTTTTCACATATAAATTCTGTAACGTGGTCGGAATATTTACGCCATACCGATGCCGTATGATTTTTTCATGTACATATGTTGCGCCCGATTTACCTCAACCCACGTTCGAATAAATTTAAATATATCCAAACTTTTTTAAGATTACAATAGGTGACTATTTTGCATGACAATAGAAGTACTTGCCTCCCACAATTCTCGTTGTATCATGGTTTAGAAATGAAATATAAAAGTAAAAAAACTTTCGGGTCGAATTCTAGCGACGATTCTTATTTTTAAAGCAACCTCAAGAGACCGTAGTTTTACAGTGAAAACTCGAGGTTTCTTTTAAAAAATAACAAATGCGCTCGTGTATTTCCACAATAGTATAGGGGTAGTTGTAAAAATACGATTTTTCACGGCGTTCCAATTTTCATAAAAATCCAAGCCTCGGTTGATTATAAAAACGTGAGTGAAACCGAATTCTCAGTCTGCGTTTTCGTGTGGTTAAGCATCCCTTGGATTTGTTCGATCAGTATTTCGTTTTTATCGAGGGACTTGGTTAATTTACTTTTAAGAATCTTCAAGGATAAGGAAATATCTTTAACGTTATAAGAATTATTTACTATTAAACGAAAAAAAAACTCCACTTATGTTTTACAGTTTTACATCAGAAGTACCTTTATGTGTCATTTTATGAGAGTACTTGTTAATAAGATTCTTTAGTATGAAACCTAAAAATAAAAAAGAGCTAGCTGAAAGGGCTTGAAAAATAGGGTTATCGTGGAAGTGCTCGAGTTTGAGTATTTCTTTTAGGTTGGTTTTTCAGCATGGATATTTATCGAATTTTTCTTATCTCATTGCATCTTTTTCCATCTCATCAACGGATATACGAATTTGTGTTTGCTAAGACAGTAAAAATCTATTACCTGTCTAAAAGTCTGATTTGATTAAACGCAGAAAATTACCACCTTTCACACTCTTATCGGCACAACAATCATCGTGCTTCACATCTGTCTTGGTTTTCAATATACCTTGCCTAATTAAAAACTCGAAGCTGCTGAGAAAATGTCCATGTCTACTAACTTATAATTTATTAAAGACGCATCGAAAAAATCCGTGTAGGTTTTAATCAATTAAATTTTATTAGCATAATTAATCGAGAATGCTAACAAATATATTTATTTAATTTAGTTTGATAACTCCATTCATCATCATTAAATTCGTTATCTCTAACATGAGACATGAATCATCTTTTGTAAGTTAAGAATATCAATTGTAACTAAGGTTACCTCGGTTAATCGCTACATATGGAATTTCTAGTCACGACACACCCCTTTTTGGTTTGTCACCCTTGACCTCGGGCATATAACTTACGAGTTCCCATTTCTAAATGGCGAAACTAAACTAACATTCTGAACTGTTACATACGAGGATTGAATAATAACTATTTTATCTAATAAATGTTCGGATTTATTTTTTAGAACGATAACTAACAATGAAAGTATTAGGTATAATTTCAAGAAAGAAACATTTCCAACAAATTCGCAATTTTAAGAAACGGCATTACATACTTGTTAAATTACGTTCAAGTTTTCAGCAAGGGTGATTGCTGATTGGAAATAACTGGCGGGAGGCAAATTAATTAAATTAGGAAGCTTTCAAAAATGTGTGCGCTCACAAAATACATCGTGCCTTTGTTTTAGTTTTAATATCAGAATTGAAACATCCTATTTTTTGCAGTTAATTCGGATCGCACCGGAAATATTAAGTATGTTCAAAATTTATATTTACTTTTGTAATATTTATTTGCAATAATTATTCAGAATTCTTAAATACTTCTATTAATATAAGTCAACATCTTCATCTTTATTTATGAAAAACAGTGGCGGATGTAGGATTTTTGTTTTGGGGGGGCTCAAAACTATTACGTAAAAGTAAACGAAAACTTCTCATTTTCCTTTAATGGAACACCAACGAACACATAATAAACTGAATAACCAATAGAGTGTAAAAAATTAGTAGGTTAAAAACCTTATGCAACCACAGTCCTTAATAATAAAGAAATAAACAATGTAGGTATTTTAACTTATTAGAAATTGTCTTTTCATATCCATCTATTAAAATGTTAATGTGTTGCTATGACCGCATGACACTGATTACATTATAATAATATGCAGCCGCTATAGCTATTAAGACAACAAGTGTTTTATAGAAGGTTTAAAAATCGAGGTCGTAGTTCAAATCCGAGCGAACGAAGTGAGCCGAGGATTTGATAGACCGAGATTTTTAAACTATAAAACACGAGTTGTCTTCAAGATTTTTTCTAACACTAATATCTTTCACTAATATATTATTAGAAATTTTAATAAATTATTATTTGAGACGCGTCACAATACACAAAATGCGAAGATTACTAGGCAACGACGTATTTTATAGAGGAAAGTGTATTTTAAAGGCCTATAAAATACGTTGTCATTGACGACGTATTTTATAGACAAAGGCGAATTTTAAAGGCAACATAACAAGTGAGCTCTTATGCACCATAGAAACAGTATAAGATATTAGTGTTAGAAAAAATATATTAAAGTGTAGCAAGGTATTTCTTCCTTTCCTATTGTACATATGTACAGTTGTGGACAGAAAAAAATAGGACAACTCGAAAAATCAAGTAAACTTTATTCTATAAAATTTAGTTACTTGATTTTGGCTTTATAATTATGATATTTGTCACATTGACTTGCAATCAAATTACAAAACAGGGACCATTTTAAACTAGAAAAAAAACACTGTCCTATTTTTTTCTGTCCACAACTGTACATGGTTCCTATCTTGTATCTGAAATAATGGAAAATACGATTAGTGAAAAAATACATGTTACTGCGCGTGTAAAAAAGCTTGCCCTGATGGCTGTGGATAAAAGATGAATGCATCAACTGAACACGACGAACTTTATCCGCATTAAATTTGTTTATAATGCATTCAGTACAGACACTACGACTCTCTTCTATCTCGATGTTCAACAGCGCCAGATCTGATAATCTTTGCTGCCCAATAGTATTGCGTAGATATGTTTTGATTCGCTTCAAAGTACTGAATGATCTTTCACATGTCGCTGTAGTTACGGGAAGGACAATAGCAATTGCTAAAATTGTTCTTCCTGAAATTTTGTATAGGACCATAATTTCTCATTCTGAACAACTTTTCTTATTAAAATTTTGCCATATCATGAACAAAAAGGGCACTTTACCTGAAAAGAAAATAGTTTTCGCTTCAATGTTAAGGCAGACTTGGTTTTCAAAAACTGAAAATATTCTTAAAATTCTTTTCAAACCAAGCAGGACATAATTCCACAATCTTAAAATAAAATTCAAAGATTTTTAGTCCATCGCACCTATTGTAATATACCGGGTGTGGCCTGAGATGTGAGACATAGGGGAAATTCATGGGAAATTGAACATATTATGTGAATATTATCTTCTTAGCTAACTGTTGCTTACGTTGTAGTTATTCATCGAAAAGTACTTTTTTTTCAATCGATTATAGTACAAAATTTATCTGAAATGAAGGAGAAATCGTATTTTTTCCTGATTATTAGACTGATATTAATTCTACAAAAAAATTGATCAACTAGACTTGTTCTGATGAGCTGCAGCATCACTATGGAAATTTCAGAATTTAGTACGAATAAATCATGCGCAGCAGGCTTTAAGCAAGTTGTCATAAGGTGCATGTGTGACTTTTTTGACTTTTTATTTATAGTTATTTGTATACTAAGGCCGCGAAATTCCATTTTAGCGTACCGAGAGAAAAATTGTGCCGAGGCCGCTGGCGGCCGAGGCAGGACAATCTCGAAGGCGCTAAAGAATTTCGCGGACGAAGTATAGGTACACAACATTTTTTGTGCAGCTGTAAAAAATACATAATTACAAATTCTTATCATAAATGAATGTAAATGGAGTCGGCTTTCACGTCATAATGTTTCTATGGAAACAACATAAATAAAACGCTTTCGCGGCCGTTACTAAGGGTAACACAATACAGGCCGCGAAATCGGATTTCGCGTCCTGTATTGCGTACGCGAAATGACCACTTCGCGTCCGGTTGCACAAAATAGTTATTTATGTACCAAGGACAAAAAAGTGCACATTTATATCCGAGACTGCGTTTACTTGCCGAGGCGTTAGCCGAAGCAAGTAAACAGGCGAGGCTTTAAAAAGCACTTTTTTGTCGAGGTGCATATTAAATTTTTCCGTCGACCTTAATAATTTGGTTTCGTTTTAGCGAGTAATCTCTCTATATTTATAAAAATGAAGTAAACTGAGAAAGAACTTTATTTAAATTTCAAATAATATTTAACATATTATTTATGGGGGAAAATCAACAATAAAGTATTATTTATTTATATTTATTGTACAATTTGAGCAGTTGTAAATATTAACGGCTGATGTGGATGCAGAAGGTGAACTATTTTCGACATTTTCCTTACAAACTGTCGAATTTACAGCTGCAATTGGGTTGGAAATTGCGTCGGTTATGTACTGAGGGTTGTTTTTAACACCAAAATTGGTGTTAGTATCGAAACTTTGTGTCAACGTACCAGTTAATATGCGTCTACCTATATTAATTTTGTTGGAAATGGAGTCTTCCACGTAACCTTCGGCTACCGTGGAAGACTTCCATCCTCCGTGCCTTTTTAGAGTTAAAACGTTGATTGAGGAAAAATGTCCGCCCCAGAATCGGCCAAAAGGGAAGCGGAAGTTCGACGATAGCAGTGACCAGTATAATCTGCTGGATTAGGTAAATCTAAATATTTGGCAATAAGACTAGGAATTTTTGCAAAAGTATGAACGCCAGCAACCTGCGTCGAACATTTTCCTAATCTGTAATTAATGAAAAACGTGTTGTGACTACAATGACTAGGTCTCAATGAGGCATATTTTCTAAATAGTTCCAAAGGATCTATTTCAGCAAAAATGTCATTTGTGAGTGTAAAAGTTCGTTTTTTGCCATTCTTTGAATCTGGAATGGTTATAATTAATATGTCATCCTTATCAGCAATATCCTGAACTCTCATTTTACGGAGTTCATCCCTACGACAAGCTCCGGCAATTCCTATTAGTAGACAAATCTGTAATGTATTCAATGTAATGTTACATATAGGTACGTAAATAAATTATAATCAAATTTACCTTCCACATAAGATATGACTCATTAGGAGCGTCACGGAGAAAGTGATTTATCTCGTTTCGATTAAATATCTTAGATTTTTTAGCTTTATATCCCACATTTTGTTTCTTCAGGTATGCAATAAGTTTAATGTACTTACTGATGTCAATGTTATTTTTTACAGCTAATGTAGATTTTAACATTGAATAGGTAGACAAATAATGTCGAAGATTTACAGTTTTTTGCTTTTGATGAAAAGTATGCCAAAAGTACATTTTCTGTTAAATTCCTGGCCTTATTTTTTTTACACCATTCCATGAAAATTGCATATTGCTTTTCGTACAGAAACCGTGATTTTTGTGGGAGTAATTCAAGCGTTACAGTAGTAGCAATGTTCTGAAGTTCTGGCGGGGTATTACTGAAATCACTGTCAATATTTTCTTCCTGCATAATTTTATAAAAAATTCACTTTTGGTTTAAACTCTATGTAAATTATCACGCGTGTTAATGGCGTTCTGAACTTTGTGTTTGTTTGACATCTAACTTTCATTTGTTCATGGCAACTGCGATTTTTTATGAGAATGTGATGTGTGATGACAATTTTATTAAAATTCGTTTAAAAATTCGGAATTAAAATAGCAACAGTTAGATTTGATAATATTCAAAAACACATTTTAAAGTTAATAGTAATATCTATATATAAGAAAGTGGAATTTAAACTGAAATTAATGGCTAAAATCGGATAGAATGAATTTGCGGCTGTGAAGTAAAAGCGGACGTGAAGTAAATGAGTCCGTGAAGTATTTGCGGACGTAAAATAATATGACGTTTAAAGTGTGACACTTTTCGTATGGAAATAAGTACGTAAAATTTCATTTTTTACAAAGGTCGACGGAAAACTACTATTAAAGGCTTAGCTGTATGTTTAATTATTATCAATGCGCAGCGATCTAGTTTGGAAAACCCGAACATATTGAAAATTGTATCTGAAGGTTCCCTTGATGAATATTTAACAACCCATTTTTTATATTTCTTCCATTGTAGAATTAATTAGTTAAGTTTAAACAAAATTCAAAGAGTTTGGTAAGCTGGTTTGTAAGAAGTCCTAAAATTATTACGATGAGGTATTTTAGCTACAAAGTCATGTACGCTAATAATAAAATTCATATAGGTATTCACGTTGACGGAGGTCGAGATCGGTACGGTTTATGAGGTGCAAAAAAGGCTCTTTCAGTTTGGGACACCGAGATGGACGAGATGCATACGAACAGCCACAACATACATTCACACATCGTACTATCGTGGGAGTCACAATAACAGGCCCATTCAGATATAGGTATATTCAAATCGTTTATGAATGAAGAAGACGTTGCCAAGATGTCAGAAATATTAATAGGCATTTAAAATATCGCTCTGTTGGTCTGTCGGTTTCTTTACGGTGTAAAGAAACCTTTGCAGGCGTTTTAGATGTCCAAATCCTGCGTTTTGTAGGTTATTTTTCAAAATAAATTCTACGGTATTGAACATTTTTCGGTCTCGTATAATACTGACTGTGTGCGTATACGAAGTTTGGTAAAAAAATATTCGTACAACGGTGATGAAATCAAATTTAAAGCCTTTTTTTTACCTTGAAGTGTAGAGCTAGCAGTTCATATTCTCGTATTTTTTCTCATAAATAATTGTTTCCATTTCCTATTCTACGCCATAGTTGATCCCTGTGCGTTGAAAACCTGTCATCTATTATCTTCTGTATGTTTAGGCATCATGTTATGTTTGGTCTCTCTCCGTCTTTTACCTCGACACTCTTTTAGGTTGTCTCTTTTTCATATTTATAATGTTTTTTCTTTATTTCTGTCCTGTAAGTGGCATTTGCTGTTGGGCAATAAACTATTATTATTATTATCTTCTTGTGTCTCGGTGTTTATCAACCGGAAATTCTTATTGTGACGGATAAATCAAGTCACAATATGTTTATTATAAGTTGAGGAATCTGCGTACTATTGAACAGGTGTTTAGGATGACTGATTTTTGTATGTTGGTATGTATGAAGGTTGGTATATGAATTTGCGTTAAATTTTCAATGAATGATTGGGGTGTGAGTCCTGTGACGGAGATTATGAATGGTAGTATGGTGATTTTTTCTTGGTTCCATATTGTTTTTAGTTCTATAGCGAGAGGTGTATACTTGGTTATTTTTTCTTCAGGAGTATACATTACTCCTCAGATTATAGTACTTTCCTTAGTATGTGTGCCGTTGAGTATAGTACATTAGATTGGAGGTCTGTGATATTTTATTGTCCAGGTAAATTTTTTAAGTTCTTTTCTAGGCTTCTTGATATCCTTCCAAGCGCACCTATTACTACTGATACTACCATTACTTTCATGCCCCACATTCTCTCAATTTCTATAGCCAAATCTTTATACTTTATTTTTTTTTTTCGGCTTCTTTAGTAATTATCTAATTATATTTGCATCTGCTGGTATCGCTAAGCCAATGATGAGGCAGGTTTTCGTTTCAAAATTTTTGATCACAAGGTCAGGCTTGTTCGTATTTATTTGTCTGTTTTATTTGAGATTATTATACATCGCTTGTATTCTAAACTAGTATTCCGCCCTTAAGGCACTAGTCAGTTTGTATTTGTTGGTTATATATGATAGTAGTTTCTGCAGTGTTTGCACTGGTTCTGGTTTATGAAGGTACCATTTCTCTGGTCCTAGATCTATATTAAATTCCTTGCATATCTGCCAATGCAAATATGTACATATTTTATCGTGTTTTTTGATATATTCACTTTTGGCAAGTTCTGGGCAGTCTGACACTGTGGTCTATATGTTCTTCGCCTCTCATGCAAATTCTACATTTACTGTCTTCTGTTGTTCTTAATATTTTCTTCTGATAGAATTTCGTTGCAAGTGCTTGGTCTTGAGCTGCCGTTATCAAAGCTTTTGTTTGTCCTTTCATCCTTCCCTTGCTAAGCCATTGGTATGTTTTTCTAATATCTACGTTTTCTGCTTTCGGCTGTCTTGGATATTGGCCATGCAGTGCTTTAGCCTCCCAATTATTCTAAATTTCGTTGGTTATAGTCCTCTTTGCTATCTCTTTACTTTTTTTCAGAAATTCTTCAGTTGTTAAGTTTCTATCATCTTCGCCCTTTATATTGTAAGCTTTACGAATTTTAATAGCTTTTTCTATACCTTTCTTGCTAGGTCTTTTTTATAGTAGGTTGTTAGTGTCTGGATTAGGGGTCATTCTGTTTTTATCTGACATAGGTGTCTAATCCAATTATGGCCGTTTCGTAGGCTTTCTGTATTTGCCGCAGTCCCCGTCCTCCTTCCGGCCGAGGTACATACAGCCTATTTACATCTGCTTTTGGGTGAAGCTGTCCATATGTTGCCAGCATTTTCCTCGTTTTCTGATCTAATTTCCTAAATTCTTCGAGGGTCCTGTATGTCGGTTATGTTGTTACTTAATTCAGATTGTAGTTCTTGTTTATTCTTTATCTTGCCTTTGATTATATGGACTTTAGCGCACTTTTCTAGTCCCAACTCCATACCTATATCTTAACTGAACCTCTTTACAATTTGTAGCTGTTTGTTAAAATCGGTCTCGTTTTTGGCGTACAATTTAAGGTCATCCATGTAGAGTAAATGTGATATCGGAGGTTGGTCTCTTACTAATCTATATCCGCAGTTTTCTCGTATAAGCTCTTTAGTAAGCGGTATCAGTGACATACAAAACAACAAGAGAGACAAGGAGTCTCCGTGAAAGATCCCTGTATTTATTGGTATGGGGCCCGTTTCTAATCGTTGTTTTCCTGTATTCAGCACAAGCTTAGTTTTCCATTTCTCCATAGTGGTTTTACAAAAGTTCACAATATTAAACTCTACGTGATAGGTTTGAAGCATTCGTATTATCCAATCATGCGATATACTATCGAACGCTTTTCTGTAGTCTATCCATGCCATAGACATCGATCTGTATTTTTGTCTATAGTTCTGCATGATTGCTTTATCTATAAGTAATTGATCCTTGCAGCCACGAGATCCTTTACAGCAGCCTTTTTGTTCTGGTGTTAATATGTTATTCAACATTAAATGATTATAAATTCTTTGTGCTATTATGGATGTTAATAGTTTATAAGTCGTGGATAGACATGTAATTGGTCTATAATTTTTCAGTTCTTGGGTGTTGTTTGATTTCGCAATTAATATAGTTTTTCCTTCAGTTAACCACTCAGGAACAGTTTCTGGGTTTGTTACTAGCGTTTCAAGCACTTTTGCTAGGTGTTCGTGGAGCGCATCTAGTTTTTTAATCCAGTAATTAGTAATTTTATCGGGGCCTGGCGTTCTCCGGTTCGCTGTTGTTTTTATTGTTCTTGAAATTTCTTCTTTTGTTATGGCTTCCGTTTGCATAAATGGTATAGTTCGAGTACGACGTTCTTCTCTTCTAAGACATTCGCTTTCCTTATTGTAGTGTTTTTTTTATTCCCCATAAGTCATACCAGAACTTTTCTACATATTTCTGACTTGGTATTTTGTTTACAGCGATTTCTTGTTTTCCCATTTGTCTATAGAACTTTCTCGTGTCTGTTTCGAATGTCTTATTGTCTCTGTAAAAAGGTATTCTCTTTTCATATCGTCGTATCCTTTGTGCATAAGCTTGAACTTTTTGCTTTAATTTTTCTTCTATAGTCGTGGGTTCGTCGGTGGCGTATTTATTTAATATCCTGGATATTTTTTCTTTAGTGCCTTATCTGATATTATTATTGTTCCTCTGTGAGAGTAAGGACAGCTCTGCCCGCCAATCTGTTATTTTATTTTGTATTCTCACCTTCCATTTTGGTTCGCCGGTCTTTCTTCGTTTCTTAGTAGTGCCTTTTTCTGTTTCTTGGTGATCTGTCACTTTAGGGGGTAATATAATGTCTGAGATGACTTTTGCAGTAGCGTACATGGTACATATTATTTAATGTTCTAAGGTTGATATTTCTGGTAACATCAGGTTGGCTGAGTATAACGTTGGTTTTACATATTAGAAAATTTAGCTTGTGGCTTTCTTTCTTTATTATTATTATTATTATCTTCTTGTGTCTCGGTGTTTATCAACCGGAAATTCTTATTGTGACGGATAATAATCAAGTCACAATATGTTTATTATAAGTTGAGGAATCTGCGTACTATTAAACAGGTGTTTAGGATGACTGATTTTTGTATGTTGGTGTGTATGAAGGTTGGTATATGAGTTTGCGTTAAATTTTCAATGAATGATTGTGGTGTGAGTCCTGTGACGGAGATTATGAATGGTAGTATGGTGATTTTTTCTTGGTTCCATATTGTTTTTAGTTCTATAGCGAGAGGCGTATACTTGGTTATTTTTTTATTATTATTACTATTATTATTATTATTATTATTTATTATTATTATTATTATTATTAAGTATTATTATTATTATTATTATTTCATCTATCTTATTTCTCGACTATACATTTGTCGGTTTAATTTCCGGGACTCAACCAGAGTCCTAAGGATTTCCTCTGCTAAAGGACTTTACGCAAGATGTGTGCTGAGCCTAGTAAAGCGATCTTTTGTGCCTCAAAGACTGCCGGTTTTCCTGGGATCAAATCAAGCTGGTTCCAAATTCCCTTTTTGACAATGCCTAGAGTACCTATAACCACTGCAACGGTTCTAGCCTTGGTGTTCCACATCCGTTTAATCTCAATTTCTAGGTGTTTGTATTTTGAGATCTTTTCGGTTTTCTTGATCATGATGTTGCCATCGTCTGGTACAGCAACGTCTATAAGTAGGCAGTTCTTGTTCTTCCTATCGTGGACCACTATATCTGGACGATTGGCCCTAATGGTACGGTCAGTTTGAATACCGTAATCCCACATGATGGTACAGTTCTGCGTGTTGATAACAGCGTCTGGGACATGTGAGTACCATTTATCGGACACTTCTACACCAACTTCTTTGCATATTTTCCAGTGCACATAACTGGCCACCCTGTTATGTCTGTGGGTGTACTCGTTTGCCGCTAAAGTGGTACATCCCGACAATATATGGCCGACTGTTTCCTGTGCTTGATGGCACATTCTGCATTTGCTGTCGACTTGTAACTTTAGGATTCCCTGCTGATGGTACCTGGTGTTCAGCGCTTGGTCTTGTGCAGCAATTAGTAAGCTCTCTGTTTCTCCTTTCAAATCAGAACTACGGAGCCAAGCTAAGCTAAGTTTTTTATCAACGTATGGCTTGTTTAATTCTCTAACGAACTGGCCATGCAGGGGTTTATTTTGAGTGTACTCTAATTTTGTCATTTCCATCCTTGTTTTCAGGATATTACCGGAGTATGTACGTCTCTTTCGGGTGTTCATATTGTCGGTGTTTTCTGGTGTTGGAGCTAAGTTTTCATGTCGATCGAACTGTTTGCGGATGTTGTCTGCTATGCTTGTTAAGGAGTTGCATCTCGCTTTACTTGCTTCGTGTGCCTTAACCATCTTCATGAATTTATCTTTACCCTGTCCAATGTATTCACCCAGTCCCACTATAGCAATGTTATACGCAGACTCCAGTTCGATAAGGCCACGTCCTCCATTGCGTCTTTTGATGTATAGTCTTTCGACGTCTGCCTTAGGGTGATGAAGACCGTGCATTGTCAGTAGTTTTCGAGTGTTTCTATCCATTTTTCTTATTTTGTCCAATCTCCAATCAACTATTCCGAAACTATTCCAGGACTCTAAAGTATCCATACTATCTTAATTCCCAGCGACAACCTCCTTTCCCTTTTCTTTTCTCTAAAGACTCCAATAAGAGATTGTCTTTGGCAGCTTTTTGTCTATCATCCGTTGAATGCAAGTATGCCATTTCAGTCTCCTCTGTATTATTTTTTTAATGGTTGTTCTCGGGTGTTCATTAACCCACGGACGTCATCGTTTTTTACTCGATCCATACGGGTTAGTGTAGCATATCTCGAAAAAAGCATTTCAACTGTCCATAACATATTTAGTAAGAGCCCACTTTTCTGCCCCGAATAGTCGATTATTATTTATGATAGTTTTAGACGTTGATTATATCTGTTTTCTTTCTTATGAATTAAAGAGATATACCGGGTGGTGCATTGTTTCACGCACCATAGGGATTTCAATAGTAAATTTTTAATTTGTAAATATTTGCTTCCCCAATTATTTTAGACCAAAAGTGCAAATATGTTTTTTGTAGAGAAAAAAATACCCAATCCAATGATTCGATTTTGCAGTTTTCAAATTTTCCGAAACCGAAAAACTGTGGGAATTAATTCTTGCCCTTTGATAAAAATCACTGATGCCTTGGAATTATTGAAACAGTCTGGCTTGTCAGTTAGCTACACTTGTTAAAATTGTCACATAAAATAAATTTATTTTCCGTTAAGTTTGTTTTAAAAAGTAATTTCCCTTCCTGTTGAATTTGTTGAATAATGGTTATTTGTTTACCAAAGCCAAAAAGTTACATTTTTCGTATTGAAAAATAATTTCAAACTGTCTTTATGACAGAGGGGTGGAGCTATAACAGTGTCATAGCTCCACCCCTCTGTTTCAAAAATTTCATGGTATTAGTGATTTTTGTCAAAGTGCAAGAATTAATCCCCACTCGAAAATTGTGTAGAATAGCATCAATCGATGCAGTATTTTTTTCTCTACAAAAAACTTACTTGCACTTTTGGTCTAAAATAATTAGGGAAGCAAATAATTACATATTAAAAAATTACCATTGAAATCCCTATGGTGCGTGAGGCAACGCACCACCCGGTAGACCATATTCCATTCCTTGGGAATAACCCACTTGATTAAACAGTTTAGTTGAGTACGTTGTCAGCTTTTCTTCACCGTACTTAAGTAACTCGCCAGAAGAATGAAAACAAATAGATATTTCAGCAATTAGGTTCCAATCTTCAGTGTTAAGTTTTCTTGACAATGTTGGTTGGAGCCAGTCAGAACTCTTGACGATATGCTCTTCGCCAAATTGTCAGAGAAAGTGACCTAAACTTCTAAGTTTTTACGTACTTATATACTATCGCTACTCGGGTGTGTGCATGGAATGGCGGTCAAGGGTCAAGTTTAACAAAGCATATAAGTCGGAATTTGGCGTCGGTCCGAAGTCTTTATCTAAAATGTGGTGCTTTTATGCTCAAAACAATTTAGCTGCTTTGGTGAAGATAATGCCTTTACAATTTTGAAATCAGAACTTTGGATGCTATGCGCTGTTCTACAAATATGTTAGCCATATTCTCAAGATATTTGGAATTACAGTGAGAGCATCGTTTAATTTCCTAAATTCCTGATATCTCCATAGTCTAAAGTTTGTCTTGCGGGTCCTCTAAATGACTCTTAATATTGTTGGAGCCATTTATGATGTCAAGAATTTATAGTATGTAAATTTACCATTCTGCTAGCGATTTTGTATTGCGTCTTTTGTTGTAAGTATATCCTCCTTCTTTGGAGTCCTTTTTCAACATCCCCGTCTCACCATTATTTTTTGTGTTTTATTTTTGGGAGAAAGCCGAGTGCTTCCTGTGCGACGTTCGTACATTTCTTTTTCTTTCTCTCATATTGTTATATGTGTATCTCCTAATACTCTTGTCAAATGTTCCTTTTCCATACTTTGGGTATTGCTTTTGAATCTTTCACAGCCAAAAGTTAAGATAAGTGTAAGTGGATATATGTGCTCAGTTTGGTTTTCTCGAGACTTCATCTCTCCCAGAAAACTATTTTTAAAACTATAGTACACTTTGGAACCACATTTAGTTCTAGCATTTAAGATACAGCGCGAGCAAATACTCAGCACAACGGGCTTAACCTAAAACGACAAACAAAATGTCAAAATAGACACGAAGTAGGTGCAGTCCATGCTTACATACATACGAAGCGGCACATTTTTAGTATGATCATTTTTCAAGGAGGCGGCACGGCCAATCTTTATTGCTCTCGCTGTATTTAAAATTGTCTATTTGTTTAATTTTCTTTATACTTCACTCGATGTCTACTAACACTGATTTCGCACCATTATTTTTTCTTCGTTTATGTTTAGTTTCTTTTCAGTTAGCTTCTCATTTGAGATGCGTCTTTTTACAATTTTATCGTTAAATACCCACTCACCCGATTGGTTTTAAAATTCCATACCCTTCCACAAATAACTTCAAAGTTCGATTTTTCGAATTTCTTTTATTACGTCATACATGACCAGGTTAAACAACATTTAGTTTAACACACTTCCTTGCCTTGTACTTCCGTTTACTCAAAATTAAAAGACCGCATGGTGTCCTTGCAAACTTTTTGTTGCTTCGATACATGGTTATTATTGCTCGTATCAATTTCATTATTATTTTCCATTTTGTTCTTGGCAATCTTTCAAATGTTTTTTGCAGATCTAGAAATTACTTGCATTCATTATTTTTCCTGTGATTAGTTTAATTGTAAATCTCTAATTCAGAATATTTCTGTACTTTCTGAAGCCGTTTTGACAATGTTTAATAAGCTGTGGTCCTAGTTTTTGTGTCAATTTTGTCGTCAAGCTTCGCCCGTATACCCTTCTTACTACTCTAGGCATGATCTCTCGATAATTATTATTTTTCTTTTTTTTTAAATTAATATAATGATATTTGTTTTCTATACTTGCGAAACACTTCCTTCATCCCTTTTACATATTTTTGTTAATATCTGACCCGGCTTTTCACCAAAGTTTTTCAGCATTTCTCTTGTCATGTTGTGCCCAGCGGCCTTTCCTTTTTTAAGACCTTGTAATGACATCTTTAATATCTTCCGATTTCATGTGATCTCTTTGTTTTGTTGTTCGTGATTTATGTTGTATTCTCTTTCGTGATTTTCTTCGTTGTTCTTCTTAGTCAATGCATTTTAAAAATCATTCTGCCTCTTTTTATTATGTCATCTTCATTTATTAGTGTTACTTTGTCTACATCCTTAATTTACTTTAGAATAGTTATCTTTTCTTTCTCAGACACTGGATTTTTTAATTTCATTTTGTCATTTTTGATTTGTATGAAAATCGATTTCTATTGTTCTTCTAAAAAATTTTCATAATACATATCCTTTTTGCTTCTATTTCTATTTTTTTGTTTTTCTCTTTGTCTTATGTATTTTTGGAGAGTATAATTCATTCTACATTTTGACGGATATGTGTTTCTATTTTTCTCAATTCTATTGGTTTTTGCATATTTTTGCTCCGTCAAGCAGTGTGCTTCATATTTCTATTTGTTGTCTCTACTAGCGTTGATTAAAATGTTTATGAACACTTCTGATGTTTGTTCCACGTTATAAGTCTTTATATTTTCTATGCTGCCCTAACATTTCTTCAACTTTGTTGATATATTTATCTGCTACTAAACAAAGTGTGAGCTGGTGCGTTGTCGTAGGGCAGAGGCCGTCATTCAAGGCGACACTTCCGATATTTTTTTATCAACACCTCGTAATAGTTTATACATTTTTACAACACTTTTCGAAAACATTTTTCGTTGTAACTATTTTCGTTAGTTCCATTCGCATACTAGAAACTATAATACATAAGAATTTCTTAAGATATTATAAATTTCAATGTTGATAGATTGTAAAATAATGACAGTGTTTTCCCCTTTTTCTTTCAGAAACAATATACTGTTATTTGTACTAAAATGTTTCACTCGAATAACTTTGTATTTTCTTCAACCTCACATACAATATCCGTAATCATTCCACATCAGACATTTTTTAAACGATGAAAATTTGCGGTTGAGTGGTACCGTAACGTTTCCGGTAAGTCAAGAGTATAAACGGAATGTGTACAAATAGGCGATAATCTACTTTTACTGAAACTTAATGCTCTCTCTGTTTTTCGAATAAAAGCACAGGCAAGCAATAAAGTCAGTACGTATAGCAAAGCACCGACCTACTTAGAACAAATTAATTTCGGACGTGTGTAGGTGCAACCAACCAAAGCGCAATTTCGTTCAGAGAATTACTTCTAAAATATTTCATTAAGCACTACCATTTCCTAAAGTACTAATACGATAAAGCTAGGCTAAACAACTACACTAGAATAGGGAAAAGGTTTATCCATATTAACGTCCTTGCTTTAAGTGCCATTGAACTGACTTCCAAAACTTTTTTAAAAATCCTTAGCTTTAAGTGCGTTTTTGTTCGCAATTCTGAGTTTTTCCTGAAATTTTATTTTTTAAATAAATAATAAAGATTTGTTATCGGTTGGTTGAAAATGAACAGTTTTCAATTAAAGTGTATTTTCCATTTGTTTGTTTAGCGTGTTTTCAGTTTCAACGCACTTTAGGGATGTTTGATTCCGTTTTGTTCTTTATTTTCACAATCCGTTTTCCAAATTGAATTCGCCGAGCTTCATTGGTTACATTTGCTGTAACCTTGTTTATGATTTTCAGGTAACTTATTCTCAACTTTGCTTCTTTCTCCTAAAAACCTTAATTTAGAAAATGAGTTTGCCTCTTCCTATTTCGTTATAATACATATACTTATAAGAGTTTTGCAGAAATACACGTTTTCGGTTTTTTGAATATTTAATAAGAAAATCGTTTGTACGAAGTACCGCTGTCATCTTCCTGTAAATTTTTTATAAATGTTTTTCTCGAGATTTTCAGTCATCATTTTTATAAGAAAAACTGTATTCCATTATTAAGTTTGTGAAAATTTCTTTCTAGTAAACAAAAGCCTCAGTTCACAATTATTCCATTTGTGATAATAGTCCAGTCGCTAGGTTCGTAAAAAGGTCGTTACCTTGCAAAAGGTCGGGTAGAAGATTTTCTTTTCTCTACTTGTATACATACTATATTAGGGCCAGCATTGAAAACCCAAGTTTTCCAATTCGGCTGACCTTGGGGCAACTTTCTGTGGGCAAAAAACCACGAAATTTTAAGACTGTTCTTGGTTTTTTCAAGATATCTCAGATGTGGTTCGGTCTAGCGCTTTCTTTCTTCTTATCTTTCTTAGAGAGGACAAAATTTCTAACAAATTTTATTTTTACGACTTTTTTTTAAACCCAGTGACAAGCGCGCTACCGCATCCGATATATTGAATTTTTTCCCAACTTGATGAAAATAGCACACTTTATTCTTTTTAATAAGGTGCTATTTTCGCCAAATTGGGAAAATATTTCAATATATCGGATGCTGTAACGCGCTTGTTATTGGGTTTAGAAAAAAGTTGTAGTAATGAAATTTGTTGGAAATTTTGTCCTCTTTAAGAAAGACAAGAAGAAAGAAAGCGCTAGACTGAACCGCATCTGAGATATCTTGAAAAAACCAAGAACAGTCCTAAAATTTCGTGGTTTTTTGGCCACAGAAAGTTGCCCCAAGGTCAGCCGAATTGGAAAACTTGGTTTTCCAATGTTGGCCCTAATATATACAAGTAAAAAAAAAATCTTCTACCCGACCTTTTGCAAGGTAACATGTACTTATTCACTGGGCTATAACGTGTTTCTGATTATAATTAACATTATGTATTATAAATCCGAATTCGAAGACTTCCGCAGTCAGAAGGACAGAAGAACTCAACGTTTCGCCCACTTTTTAATGGGCTTCTTCAGGAGGAAAAGGGAAACACTAAAAGAGCACGGTAACTCAACGTGTCAACCACGCCAGAGGCGAAACTCTTTTAGCAAGAGAAAGAAGGGAACTGTAACTCAACTTGTCAACCAAGCCAGAGGCGAAACCCTTCTGAAGGGTTTCGCCTCTGGCTTGAAGGGTTTCGCCTCTGGCTTGGTTGACAAGTTGAGTTACGTTTAATAAACCTTACGGTTAGGTTGATAATTCTGAAACAGGTCGTGTAATCAAAGTTTTACTCTGTTTTCAGTAATTTAAGTGTGTTCAAAATGTGGGTTTTGTATAAAAGTCCTCTGAATTCCTCTTTCCAGTTCCTTTCTAAATTAAAATGATTTTTATTTACAGTAAAATGAAGAAAACATTTTCATCGATTTTGGATGACAATAAATTTTAAGTATGCGTCTGTCAGACCTATATAATTATTTTTGATTTTTGAAGTTTCTACTTTTTTCCATCGTTAAATATTGCAGTTGCCAGGCAAATTTTCTTATAATTTCGGCATTTGATAATTTTTCTTTCTTATTTTTTTTTCATAATTCTTTGTACCTATATTTTTCGCTGTGATTTCTTTCAACTTTTTCTTTATTTCCGCTTCTCTGTTTATTAAGCATCATGAAGTGCCACTCCTTTATAACGAGCATCTGTTGAAGAATCCCAATTAATAATGCATTTACAATAACTGATTCAGGGAAGTTCAAGGATGATGCATACATGCACTTCTATGTAATGTTGGTTCATAATAAACTAAACAGAAGCATTTGGTCGTGCTGTGCACGAGATATAAATATTGTTTTTTGGGGTTACTATGTAACGTGTTGTTAGTTACGAGAAAAAAAAAATGTAAACAAAATGACAAGCAATAAATTTTAATATTCATTGTAATTCAATATTTTGGAAGTACAGTAAAAACACAAAAATCAAATATAAAATGAGGTACTTCGCTATCTCAACATGGTCCTTCAAAAGTCGGATTCGTTAACCGCAAAAATAATTGAAATAAAAGTGAAGTAACATAAAATCAAGAAGAAGCTCTAATTTGCATGGTTCTGGCAGAATAAAATTCAAGAATTTGGGTACAGAAACAGTTAGAAGACTACGTTCTACCCAGAAAGGCCGTTGTTACTACGTGCAACGCAGCAATACTTGAAAATCCCAGGGGCCATCGGCAATATAACAACTGTCAATAGTAAAGACAGAATATTCAGGCAAGTGTACATTCTTGTTTGTTAGCAAGGAGCTTCCAATATTCTTTGTTCAATTTAGTTGAAGTAAAGGTCACATTATGGAACCCGAACTAAAAGGGTTGATTTCAAAACGCGCTCAAATTAAAGCCCGTATCACTAGAATTGAAACTTTTTTCCAAAGTTGCACCGATAAGGATAGCGTAACACAGTTAAAACTTCGTTTAGCTAAGGTTGATACCGCGTTCCAAGAATATGATGATGTGCAATCACAAATAGAATTTTTAGTTGAAGACGGTAGTCAAAACCACGATCGCGATATATTTGAAACGCACTATTTTGAATTAATGACACAAGTAGAACTCTTTCTGGCAGAGCATTCATCAAGGTCCAATAGCGAAAACGAACCATTAACGCATAGTCACAATAGTAGTGTAATTCATAATTCGCAATTCGATTTACAAGTCAAGTTGCCAACGTTAAAATTACCCATCTTTGCAGGTAAGTACGAACAATGGACTTCTTTTCAGGAAACATTTTGCTCACTAATTCACGATAATAGTAGTCTTAGTAATATTCAGAAGTTTCATTACTTAAAATCATGCCTCAAAGATGAAGCTGCAAACGTAATAGAAACGTTAGGAATATCATCTGAAAATTATTCAATCGCGTGGGATTTATTAAAAGGCCGTTTTGAAAATAAGCGTTTAATCATAAAAAATCATGTGTGTGCCCTATTTAATTTACCGGTGATTATAAAAGATTCCTCCACATCGCTAAGACAAACTTTAGACAACGTTTGTATGCATTTAAAGGTATTAAAGAGTATGAGTTTACCTACTGAATCATGGGACGTATTAATTATACATTTATTAACGTCTAAATTTGATTACAATACAATTAAAGAATGGGAATACTATACTAAATCAGATATAGCCACAATGAGCGAAATGACCGAATTTCTAAAACGTAGATGTCAGATTTTGGAATCACTAAGTTGCAACAACAGTTTGCAAAAGGTTTCACCAACTTCAAATTTAAAACATATCCCAAAAAATACACGTCATATCAGTGCGCATGTAACAACTAACACACTAGTATGTCAAATATGTAAAAAACAGCACCCAATTTATCAATGTGACGAATTTTTAAATATGCCAGTAGAAACTAAATTGCTGGAAATAAAGAAATTGAAATTATGCTTAAACTGTTTTAAAGGAAACCATTTTATGCAAAATTGCTTTGCACGAAAATGTAGAGTTTGTCACAAACGACATAATACGTTATTGCATAATCCAACAGTTAAACCAAAAAACGAAGTGGAGTCAGCAATTAAACAAAATGGATCGGAAGTACAATCTCCCATTTCATCGGTAGTTGACGAAAATGCGGTTGCAAGTAGCGTAGTAAATAATCATTGTTATCAAGGTCAAACAGTTACTCAAGTTCTTCTTTCCACTGCAATTGTTCAAATACCCGATGTAAATGGCAAATTGCATGATTGTCGATCACTTTTAGATGTTGGATCGCAATCAAACTTCATAACACAGTCAATATGTAAAAAATTAAAAATTGGGACTGAAACAGCAAATCTAGTCATTACCGGTATAAATCAATCTTTCAGTAAGGCAACGGAAACCGCGAATGTCACAATTAAGTCAAAACATAACCCTTATTCACGGAGTCTAAAGTGTTTAGTGTTAGATAAGATAACAGA
The DNA here is from genome assembly GCA_963082815.1 of Melanotus villosus. Lineage (NCBI taxonomy): Eukaryota > Metazoa > Arthropoda > Insecta > Coleoptera > Elateridae > Melanotus > Melanotus villosus. Next base: position 212,904 of record OY720421.1, on the reverse strand, counting down.
TAGTTTACCGGCATCTAGTATACCATCTCGGTTAAGTATTCCAAAAAATCTTAAGCTCGCTGATCCAAGTTTCAATATATCGTCGCCTATTGATTTGTTATTAGGCGCAGAAGTATTTTGGGAACTGCTATGCAATAAACAGATTAAAGCAAGTAACGGTCAACCATACTTGCACAAAACACATTTGGGATGGATCATTGGTGGCTCATTAAATATCAGTCAATCGATGCCACGAACAAGTTGTAACGTAACCCTTAATGCTTTAGAAAAACAAGTGGTCAAATTTTGGGAAGTCGAGGGCATGGACTCTATAAATTCGACGAAAAAGTTGTCAAACGAAGAATTAAAATGTGAAACTCATTTTAAGCAAACATTTAAAAGAAATTTAGAAGGACGATTTATAGTACAATTGCCATTTAAAGATAATAAGCAACATTTAGGGCATTCTAGGGAAAACGCTTTGCAACGTTTCTATTCGCTAGAACGTAAATTTAAAAAACATCCAGAAATCAAAACAAATTATGTAAATTTTATGGATGAATATTTGCAGTTAGGACATATGGAGCTTGTAACATCGCCTGACGTAGTTGAACCCGTCAACACGTTTTACTTACCTCATCATGCGGTAGTTAACGAGTCAAGCTTAACTACTAAACTTCGAGTAGTGTTTGACGCGTCCGCGAAATCCTCTTCGGGAGTAAGTCTGAACGACAATCTGATGGTTGGTGCTACCCTGCAGCAGGACTTGTTCTGTATAATTACGCGATTTCGGACGTACTAATACGTTTTATCGGCGGATATCGCTAAAATGTACCGTCAAATACTAGTAGAACCCATGCATCGCGACTTTCAAAGAATTCTATGGCGCACAGATCCTCAACAACCAGTTGAAACCTACAGACTAAAAACCGTGACGTATGGGACAGCTTCGGCGCCATTTTTGGCTGTAAGATGCCTACAACAAACAGCTGAGGATTTAAGAACAAAAGATGTACTCGCGTATCATGCAATTTTAACTGATTTTTATGTCGACGATTTGTTAACGGGAACAAATAGTTTTAGTGAAGCCAAAATTTTACGAGATCAGCTATTAGAGATATTAGGCAGTGCGGGGTTTGAACTAAGAAAATGGGTGTCGAACCATCCAGAATTAGCACCAGATTTGATGTCCGAAAGGGTAGACTTAGACAAACAGGGCGACACAAAAATACTAGGATTGCGTTGGGATTATAAAACGGATGAATTAAAATACGGGGTAAAGCAGTTTGAAGCACCGAAAAGATTGACAAAACGACTAATTTTGTCTACAATAGCACAGTTATTCGACCCGTTAGGTTTAATCGGTCCGATTCTAATAACTGCAAAGATCATACTTCAAAGAATTTGGTCTGAACGTTTAGGCTGGGATGAGGTAATTCCTAACAACTTACAAATCATGTGGACGCAGTTTTTAAAAAATCTGCCAGGCATAAACGAATTAAGAGTACCACGGAAGGTAGTGGGCGATCGACTGTCGGTAACATTTGAATTACATGCCTTTTCAGATGCGTCCAATTTTGCGTACGGTACGTGTCTTTATGTTAAATCATCCGATAGCTTAGGGAATTATACGGCACAATTACTATGCGCCAAAGCTAAGGTAGCACCGTTAAAGACAATATCTTTACCTCGACTGGAGTTGAGTGGGGCCCTTCTGTTAGCACAACTAGTTAATAAACTCGAACAAACATTAAACATAAAATTTAGTAAACATTATTATTGGTGTGATTCAAAAATTGTACTTGCGTGGATAGCTGCTGAACCCAATACGTGGAAAACTTTCGTTGCAAATCGCGTATCTGAAATACAGCAATTAACCAATGCGACTGATTGGCATCACATAGCCTCAAAACATAATCCTGCAGATATCATATCACGGGGTGCAACAGCTCAGGAACTTCAACAATCGTCGGTTTGGTGGAATGGCCCAGAATGGCTCAGACAAAATAGCGATACTTGGCCATTCACATTAACAAACTGTCAGAATCAAAATGTATTCGAAGAAAAACGTACAGTACTAATCAGTACAGTTCCAGTGCGCGAATCAAATTTTGCAATTATGCATAAATTCTCATCGTTTATTAAACTTCAAAGAGTCATATCGTATTGCATTAGGTTCAGTTACAATATGAAACACAAATTATCTAAACGCGTTGGTGCCTTACGCCCTATGGAATTACACGAGGCAATGATTTCAATTGTAAGATATGTGCAAGGTGAACAATTCAGCAAAGATATTCAAGAATTAAAGAAAGCCAAAAGGGTCAGTAAAGAAAGTAAATTATTATCGCTCAATCCGTTTATCGATGAAAGGGGCGTGATTCGAGTAGGTGGTAGATTAAGTAACACTAGTTTACCATATAATAGTAAACATCCAATAATATTACCAGCAAACCATCAGGTAACAAAATTGTTGGTTATTCAAGAACACCATAAACAGCTTCACGCAGGGCCTCAACAGACGTTAGCTTCATTACGCCAAAGGTTTTGGCCAATTGCGGCAAGAAATACGGTTAGGCAAATTCTGCACAAATGCGTAAAATGTTTTAGGGCAAATCCTGTGACTATTGACCAATTGATGGGTAACTTGCCAGAAAACAGGGTACAACTGGTACGTCCATTTGTAAATTCAGGTATTGACTATGCTGGTCCTATTACAATAAAGGGCGGTCACGGTCGAAGTAAAAAGACAATTAAGGTATACGTGGCAATTTTTGTATGTTTTGCCACGAAGGCATTGCACATTGACTTGGTTAGTGATCTCACTACGCTATCATTTTTAAACACCCTGAAGCGATTTATTGCTCGTAGGGGTAACATATTAAATTTATATTCGGACAATGCGACTACCTTTGTCGGTGCACAACGAGAATTAAAGGATCTTTTTCAGTTATTTCGATCTCAACACTTTGAATCTAATGTAATAGACGAATTAGCTTCCCTAAATATTACGTGGAATAGTTGGAAATGCATTGCTAACTTACGAGGAGTTGTACACAATCCTCACCGGTGTTGAGTCTTGTTTAAATTCACGTCCTCTCACTCCTTTATCGACTAATCCTGACGATTTAAACCCATTAACCCCTGCGCATTTTCTAATTGGAGGCCCACTGACGACTTTAATAGAACCAGACGTAACGCAACTGAAATTAAATCATCTTTCGAGATATCAGTTAATTGAAAGATTACGTCAAAATTTTTGGAAAAGGTGGTCCACAGAATACCTAAGCCAGTTGCAACAGAAGTCAAAATGGAAACAAAGGTCGCCTGTGCAGCTTCTCCAAGGCATGATGGTTGTCATTAAGGAGGATAACCTACCCCCTTTAAAGTGGAAATTGGGCAGAATTCTACAATTGCATCCAGGAAGTGATAAGTTCTGCAGAGTGGTATCGATAAAAACACATAATGGAGTGATAAAACGTGCAATTAGAAAAATCTGTGTTTTACCTATGGACAATCAATGACTGTATAATAATCAGTAGATTAATTCACAATAATTGTTTTAAATAGCTATAGGTATGTTTATGGATTTGTAGTTTTATTATATTAGTTAATTTTAGTTTAATTATATGCAATTTAAACATTCTTATTTGAAAGACGAGCGTTCAAGGTGGGCGGCATGGTCGTGCTGTGCACGAGATATAAATATTGTTTTTTGGGGTTACTATGTAACGTGTTGTTAGTTACGAGAAAAAAAAATGTAAACAAAATGACAAGCAATAAATTTTAATATTCATTGTAATTCAATATTTTGGAAGTACAGTAAAAACACAAAAATCAAATATAAAATGAGGTACTTCGCTATCTCAACAGCATTCTTGGCGTAGTTAATATGACTACTTAGAATACGTTTGTTTGAATTTGCATAATGATACTGACTATTCTTCTAATTGGAAGAAAATACGAATCCGAGCGTTATTAAACAGCTGCCATTAAGATAACTTAATTTGTACTCATGCTTGTAACTGCAATGTTTGGAGATGTGTTTATTTACGTACAATCTTATTATGATTACTGGTAATTTTTATGTAGACTAGGAAGTGGTAAGATTTAAAAAAAATCAGTAAAATAAATGAAAAGGGCCTTGTCAATGAAGCGTCAGTAAAACTTCTGCGTTCAGCTTTTTTTGTGGGCTTCATTAATTAAACAAATTTTTACCAAACCCAGAAAAAGCTCAAGGAACTGTTTTAATTTATTACAGTGGTATCTTTCATCGCATAATCTTTTTATGGCGGTATTTCTGTACTTAATTAATAAAGCCATTTATGAATAAAACTTTCATCTCTTCACTCATTTAGAATTGAAAGACAAACCAAAGAATGCAACGCTTTTAAAAGAAATTCCAAAGATAATTACACCCATCTGTAAAGCTTTCCACGACTTTTACTTTTTCTTGATGCTTTCAAATGATCCATTCAGAAAAAAGTCCCTCGTTATCTTTTTGTAACGAATGTTTGAAAAGGCAGACTGTTGTAAAGTGCCATGTTTAACTTTGAGGGAATTTGTAATTAAATTTTAAATAATTATTTGTAGGCTGCAGTGACTACTCTTTTATATTTGGAATAAGTACGGTATTGCAATTTAATTTTAATGAAACCCCGAACTATTTCATGGATGTGACGTTTAAATACAATTAATACCAGCATTGGGACTGAATATGCCAGCTTAATAATGGTTTTTGAATCCTATTTATTACGAGTTGTCGTTTATTCGTGTCATGCGCCTTTACAATACGCATTGTTCATTATTTTACATCTGCATACGTTACATGAAATGCTCTTCGTTGTGTTTTAATAAAACATATTTGTAGGATTGAACAATGGGAGATAATTAAAATTTTAGGTAAATATAAAAATACCCTGTTACAAAACAACCGACTAACTATCGCACAGGTTACCCTTTCTACATTCTAAATCTGGAAAAGGGGGATGAATTTTAAGCTAGAGCAACAGTATATGACAAAGCAAGTGTCAAGGGTCGTGATGAGAGTCTAACAAGCACCCTCTTTTGCAATGGTGCGCGAGAAATCCGGGGAGACAAATTTGCTTTTCTTGCACACTGTCGTGTTGATTTCAAAGGGTTGCATGTAATTGATCGCAAAACTTCTTCAATTTTCTACCCGTTGTCGGTAGGTTCGAGTTAGTTATTTAACACTAAATTAAACGAACCCTCGTCTTATTTACACTTAAACTGATGTTGCTTATCTCTCTATTCTTGGAAATTGGTTTTGGAAAAGCCTCTTTTAGTGATTATTTTTGGACGGTAAACACGTAAGAAGTTTATTGAATGGAGATAATTTAAAAATCCTCAATATTATTAGCATCTTTTTTAGATACTTTCACGGTTTAAAAAAATGTTATATCGGCCATTACTCTTAAGGAATACAATTGAAATTTAAAAGGCGGAGGTTACGTAACCATAAATTGTTGTTTAACGAGTTGCCTATCTGCCGAATTAATTTACCATGAACAATTACTTAAATATCTCCCAAAAATTATTTGCTTTATAATGAAAAAACTAAAAGGCTTAACATTTAATTTCAGAAAATCTTGAAAGATAGTTTTTAAAGATGGCGAAAATATCCATCACTTACTTCAAATTGAGTTCAAATGTTCAAATACTTAAAAACTCCGCATTTGATTTTTTGAAACGTAGGTATTCCCCAAAAATGCGTTTCTTCAATTTTTTCAGTGGGCAAGTATTAAGCTCTTCCTTCTTAATTCGTTTAAATTTTGAATAGGAGTGTGAAATGTTGAATTTTTGAAAGTACTGTAAGCTAAATTCTAAATTATTATTCGATACGAACTAAATTCTCATTTTTGCGACAGATTCCAATAGTTTATAGAGGTTTACTTACTGCAATAAACAAGCAATAGAAATGGGTGCTCCTTTTTCATTATTTCAGTCGCTGCTGCAGCAACTTCGTTTAAGAATTTTTCTCTCTTTTATTTAAATGAGATTACCATTTTCAAGAAAATTGGTCCAATATGCTTGTGATTTCTGTAAACCGTTGACGAACACGTACTCAGGTAATGTTTCAAAATTTATCGAAAGAAAAACGAGAAGATTCCTACACAACTCGAAAATAACTTTCAAGCACGAACGATTTTTCTTTAGAAGTGAAAACCATTTTGCACGATAAAATTAAGAGATATTGCGATATTAGTTTCTCAGAGCAAATAAAGGCCTAAACATCAGGGAAAACAAAAGAGGTATAAAATAAAAAAAAAATAGAAACAGTACATTTGAAAATGCGTAAAGTAAACTGTAGCCAACTTTTTAATACGAATAGAACACCTTTTAGTATAAACTGAAAATGACAGAAGTCTAAACTGTGGGAACGCATCAAAAACATTCGTAAAATTTAAGAAAAGTTAAACAAACTTTCTCTCAAAATTCGGTCTTTAGATTTTTATATATGTAGGTATAACAAAACAACAAACATTCAGCAAACATTAATTTAACATTGTATTAATAAAAGTGATTGTCACCTATACTTTTTTTTATCAAAGAAACGAACATTAGATTTTCAAGTGAAAACTTTGATTTATTTGAAATAATACTCATATATTAGTCTTAAAAAACCAGTTTTTCGGGATAATAATTAACAAATTCTATTTAATTATACTTTTAAATTAATGTAAAGTATGAACTTGAATATCATGGTCATAAATCGTTTAAATATTTGTAGGATCAAAGCTAATCAGTGCTTTCATAACTAGTAATTATTTAATGAAAAATTAAACGTAATTGCAATCAATTATTGTAATTAATAATCAAGTACTAATAGGCACTCTATGGTATTAAGCTTGACAATGTGAAGAAAAGTTTTGTTCATTGTTTATGTGTAAAGTTAAAAGAATTACAGGCGAGTAATTTTTAAAAATTAAAACAAAAATTTATGATTTAATTTTTTCATATGGATTTTCGTAATTATTTGAATTATTCCGTAATAATTAAACAAAGAAACAAGTTTGTTAGTCATGTTTGTATAGTTTTTAGTAGATAAATATAAAATTTAATATATCTGTGTTATTGTCAAGAAGCCATGTATATATTTTAGAAATGTTAAGGTATAATTAAAATCAGTGTTATGAAAATCGATATTCATGTAGGATATCAAACTAAAACAATGTAAACGGAAACTTTCCTCTCTGTGTATGTACATACCGGTACCGTTTCCGGAATCAAAGCGGAACTTTGTATATTCCAAATCCCGAATAGTTGACAAGGGTTTAAACTTGTCGCATTTATTTACCCTTTATCGTTAAAAAAAAACATATTGTTAGCGTTGTAAAATTTTTATGAGCTTGTCCATTTAAAATTTTTTGAAAAGCAGGACCCAACGGTTTCTTTCACTTAATACTTTTTCACTTCTGGAACAGTGGAAGGAATCTCGTAAAATTCTGCCCGTAAAACGTGAATCTAAACGGCCATTCTTATTCATGGGACGATTCATTTATTCGAGTTAATTTTAACCGATTAATTTAAGAAACAAATATGTCTAATGCTGATCTTACTTTATTATATTTGTTTTAAGAAATGTGCTAATTTAGAGGTAGCGGTTCTTGATGTTAGCCGAAGAAAATTGCAGTTTTAATAGGATGTACCGGGCCGAAAATGCGGTACTTAACGGAGCTACCTACCTTCCCTAACATATTTTGCAGAAATTGTCTAATTAATTTAAGAAAGCAGTAAATTGTGGAAAACGGCCGAGAAATGCGAATTTAAGCTGGCAAAATAAATTAGGGGACTAACTTGGACTCGGCATTAAACGGAATTTCTAGATTTAGTTTTAATGAGCGCGGTGCACTACAGAATATTTTCATTTGCATGCGGTTTCATGGACTACGAACTGCTATTGGTTTTCTCGAGTTTGTATTTATGTGTTCGCCCTGTTTATAAAGACGATCGTTTTGTACCTCTTTAAATGGGAAATTTTTCCTTTTAACTGGTACTTCACATTTCACAAGCCGGGATTAAACAAAGAGGTAATACGGATCGCAAATATTACAAAAGCAGGAAGGATTGACAAAAGGATTTGCGGTTAACATCGTGACATTGAAGTCACAGAATAATCAATCTGAAAACCTCTGCGTTCTACCTCGAAACCTTGGGGCTAAATCGCTTCATCAGACTACATCGTGCCGGAAACCAATCAATTTATTTAAAAACGAGAAAGTTTTTGATACTTTCAGATTTATCCTCTCTTTTAGACTTACTCATTACTTTCGCGCATTATCGAAAATAATATATCATTTCAATTTTCATATTTGGCCCATGTCGGCTCTTTTTTAAAACGGAAAGAAATTTAAATTAATATGTAATAAAATAACAGGGAAATGAATTTCCCATCGTTTCACATAAATTAAATTCTTATAAAGGAGTTCCCATTAAAAACTGAGTAAAACATTCGGCTTATCAGCAACAAGTTGTTATAATTTGGCTTAATAAAGTAATTCAAATGTACAATATTAATTGATGCTATTATTTAAATCTTTAAATCGAAATCATTGATTCGCACAATTTTGCCGTCTGAAATTGCAACTTTTAATTCAAAAACTTAAATTTTGGAATTTGAAAATCTGCATTTACATTTCAGAAATTTAAACCTGAAAATTGAATACGCTCAAAAAGAATAGAAAAAGTTGCGAATATTTTATAAAAGCTTCACTCTTTGTTTTGCCGTAATACTCAAACTTTTCGGTTGGCAACGTATGTTTGATGGGGGAAATTTTCTAAATCCCTTATTTTTGTAGGTAGCTTTAATTTTGGAATTTGAAAATCTTCATTTAGGTTTCAGAATTTCAAACCTAAAAGTGGAATGAATACCTCCGAACTGTGGTTTCAACTTTTTCAGTAGTTAAAACGAAATTTCTGACTGGGTGTTTTGAATTCTAATCATTTCCCAAATTAATTAACAAACTCACAATAATAAACTAGGGTTTCAAGTATGTCTATCAGTGATAACAATATTAAACTAGAATAAAAAAAATTCTAAAAGAAACTGATTCAAAATATGTATAACTTACTTCTGAATAACCTTATACTCGTATCATAATAAATAATAATGAATAAATAATTCTAAGTAGGTAAGTCAGGTTATGACTGTAATTTTGTAAATTAATAACATAATTTCTCGGTATTATCCCAGCTGAAATTACATGTACGAGTACATAAGTTGTTTTCGTTTTGCGGAAATATATTCCAAGGTGATAAAAAGCTTTAAAAAAAAATTAATAAAGTTGCCTTTTTGCTTACGTAAATCATTTTATAGTCAGTATATCTCGCACATATGTAAAATAAGTATAAATATGGATTCTTAGGTGCTTCATGTTGAAGTATATTTAAAGTCATAGAACTTCAAGCGTATTTACTTGATTTACGTTCGGATATTTCTTATATTTTTTTATAAGCCATTGTACTTTAATAAATAGCACATACAAGCATTCCATAAAGCTTCAGGAAGCCGATCAGTGTAGCGGGAAATTGCATTTCAGACTTATCGATTACAAAAAGATATCCTTTTTGGATTAGATTTCATCCAGATCATTCAAGTGCTACATCTATGTTACTTCAAATTTTCTAATATTGCTATTTCGTGCCATTTCATAACCTTGTAATCTAATACTTACGATAAAAGCTACTTGCTGATGCTCTTGGTTCTACTTGCTACAAAATCTGATACGTGATCAAATTTTCTTGCTTTAGTTTAACTAAACTTTCCAATTTATAAATTTTAAAACACGTTGGACGTGGCTAACATTATTTTTCCGTATCCATGGTATGTAATTGACAGATTATTTATCTCATTTGAGGTTAACAATGGCGGATGGCGGGTAAATATGAAAAAGCGGGACGATATGAACATTTGCGGGTTTTTACCGTGCATGCTATCGACGTGACATCTATCGATAGAATTTAGAATCAAAATTATTATTTAATTATACAAAAATCTTCATTTAAGTGATTGATAAGTGTAATTATTTTTTAAAATTCAAGCAAATACGATTATTTTTTACATAAATTCATTATAGAAGTTATTTTTAATACGAAAATTTGGCATGTGTAATTTGAGGTTATATGTCAAAAACGTAGGTACGTATTATATTATAACAGATTTTTATTTAATACGAACTTCTCATGGATGCGGAAAAATAACTTGTGCCCTACGGGAATCTATCGGCATATTTCATCGCTCGGCTTTTGCTGCCCTCGCTCACTACGTTCGCTCGTGCAGCAGAAATCTTCGGGATGAAATATACCTATATCTTCCCTTATGACGCAATATACTATTGTATTTGAAATTAGCTTTGTGTATAAAGAACCGTGGTTAGTTTACCAAATTTTTCATCAAAGACCTATAAATTTAATTCGCTGCGTTCTTGTCTCACCTTTGGAGTTTAGCTAGAATGGATCTTCACAAAACTGATTTATAAAATATAAAAGAATTAATTTTAGTTTTACTTGCTCTTAATAATCTTAATACTTATTAGTATAAATTCCGAAAAATCGAATGATTGTATTATGAATAAAGAAGAAAAATGTTTAATTAAGCTTTAATCTTTAAAACTGTACAGGAATTTAACTTTTTTTTTCTGTTGCAGGTAAGTAGCAGATAGCAGATTAGATCACCACGCCCATTCCACTTTGGGTATGTTCGAGTTATTTTTCGGCATTTAAAAGGATAACCGCTATAGGTATTCGTCAGATTTATCTACAGCAGGGGTGCTCAAACTTATACTGTCGGCGATCTACCGTAGAAGTATTATTCGGCGAGCGATCGACTAGGTAGGGAAAAAATACAAAGATTAGATATTCGAGTCGAAAGGTGCCGCGTGTTCTAGGCACTTCATAACGTAAGTGTGTATTAAATTATTTTCGCGATCGACTTGGAAACTTTTCGCGATCGACTGGTCGATCGCGATCGACTGTTTGAGCACCCCTGATCTACAGCGATATGATTTAGTTGTCTAACAATCAGCCACTAATAAAGAATCAACGAAAAAGGAATTTTGCAAGCACCACAATCGGAAATTACTCCAAACACGTCGATTGCCAGCACAAAACTTTAAGATTACAGCAGGCCCGTAGCCAGATCTAAATTTTAGAGTGGGCAACTCAAATTTTAGAGTGGGCAACTCAAATTTTTGGGGAGGAACTTTTTGAAGTAAAATTACTTCAATCGCAAATATCTTGAAAACGGTGAACTTTAGAGACACTGAAATACCTTTTTTATATAGAAAAGACGAGGAAATTGTTTTTTTAGATCTGCCCTAACTTTAAGTACAAAAAACTTAAAGTATTTTTAAAGTATTAGGTGTTATGTAGCAAAAATAGGTTATTTTAAAAGCTACATTAAGATTGAGAACGGATTATTGTTTGTCGTCCAAAAAAAGTAGTTTCACCAATTTTCATAGAAATATTGCGAAAACTTTAGAAATAACAGAAGAAAGTTAAAATTAAAATTTCGACTTTGACACCCTGTATCTCACTAAATATTAACTTTTGGACTAAGGTAATTTTAGGTAAATCGTAATATTCTGGCTTCACGAATCTACTGTTGGTCTGTGCCCTATTACCTATGGACCACCCTATACAGGGTGTCAACGAAACCTGGGACACCCCTCTAATTTTCTTATTTTTTAAGATATCAAAATGAAATTTGGTATGTGTAATATATTCTTTAAATGGCATTTTTTACATAGAATATACGTTTCTCACACTTCCGGTTTCGCCGGAATTAACATTAACTGTGTTATTTTAAATGGAACACCCGTTATATTTATACATTGTTGGAATCTCCATTCACTTTTACGTATGGTAGTATCAAGTTCGAAACATTTTGATGACAAAGTAAATTTTTGCAGAAATTAATCTAGAGTGCCATGACCTACGCAAAATTAAAGTCAAGGTGTCCCAACACTCGAGACAAATTGTTTTAGAACTTCAGCTATTTTCGTTGCTCTATTAGAATGACCTAAAGTTGGCACAAATGATTTTTCGAGAATAACTCTATTTTTCAAATGGCACTAGGGTGGGACACACTATATTTTCAAGGATTTCATTGATACCAATAACGCGGGATTACTACGGAAATTTAATTCGGAAAAACACTCCATTCAGAAAAACCATATTCTGGACATTTAAATCTAGGCACTGGGTTTTAAGACAATTGAAACAAATGAAATGCACAAAACAAGTGACAGACTTGCTACAACTGAAGTTATAAAACACTCCTACCCTGACTACCCTGACCGGTGATGTTCCCTGACCCTACACCCTACCCTAACTTTTATTTTAAGCAGGTCATATCATCCTAGATTAATAAATATATAAACTCTTCCGCAGTATTTACTTGGCCATCAAAATGTTTCAAACTTGATACACATACGTAGAATGAATTAGTGATCCCAAAAATGTATAAATAACAAAATTTAGGGCAATTCCGGAGAAACCGGAAGTGGAAGAAACGTGTGCTCTATGTCAAAAAATGTAATTTAAAGAGCATATTACATATACCAAATTTGATTTTGATATATTAAAATATAATTTAAAAAAATAGGGGTGCCCCAGGTTTCAATGACACCGATATAACACAATTTTTAAATTAATTGTTGTGTTGTGTGTCGTTAAGTTAAAAAAATACTAGGATTTTCTCTAGAGTGGGCAACTTTTCCTTCCAGAGTGGGCAATGCCCACTCTGGCCCCCCCCCCTGGCTACGGGCCTGGATTACAGGTAACCTGCGAAACATATCGCCGGGGATATTTATCGAATATCTACGTTTACTGCACATATCTCTCGTGATTGACTAATCTTGCAGTTTTGTTCAAAGCTTGAGATGGCATTTCAGCATTGAAGATAAAATAATTTAGCACTTCAATCACAGAAATCTGGTCCAATTAAAACTTGTGATTAGAATTGCACGAAGGAACAGTGTTTTACTCTTCAAATTAATGAATGTTATTATTAATCTTTACATCCCTTTGTCCCTTCCGTTGTATGTAATGGTCAACTTATTTTAAATGCTTTCGGAATTAAAATAGTCACTTAACCTTTATTTGTACGATAATAATATTTTAGTAAACTTAAAAATTGGTGTCAATAAACCTTAAATTTCATGTGAATAAAACTGATATGGATCCTAGAGCCAATCAAATTGAACTGCAATTTCTTTTTTGATATAACGCGGGTTAAATCCTTTCAACTCCCGTCATTCCGCTGTCATATTTTTGCGGTTTTTCTTAATTTATATTGTGTTAGAAGCAAAAGTTCACACAAAAGCCGCAATCATTGAAAGCGTAATAGAGCGTCGTGAATAACACTCAATAATTGTATACAGGTAGAATATTCCCCGATTCTGAATATCAGTGCACGAGAAAAGCGTGGCGTGGCGAATCTCGTGCTGTGTAGAATATTTTAGTTTTTTAATAACGCTCTTACTTACTCATCCTGTCCTATATACGATGGTAATAAATTATCAGGAAGTCAATAACAGAACTGATAGGTTAAAATGAATGATTTATGGTAATAATTTGCCGTATAAAGTTTCGTGAGCGATAATGTGTAATCATTGATCATTAAGTGACACAAAAATAAACAAGATCGATCAAATGCAGACCTCAATTTTTTGGTAATTTACATGTCAAGCTTAGGGTTTCGTTGAGGCAAAAACGTAATTTGCTTTAAAGTCTGGGTCGTATGGGCTTTTTTCTCTTAAGCACTTATGTAAAATAAGTTAAAATATACGACACCGGTGGAGTCTGAAATACGTCTGGAGGAGAAAATTAAATGGCCGAATTTTCGTATTTATCTTTTGCTACGCGAAACTTCAAAAATTGAAAAATAAAAATCCGAAGTAGCCGATTTTTTTAAGGCCATTAAAAATGCATTTGCGAGAATTTTTACGCTTAAAGTTCGCTGTGTTTCATGTGAATGCCTTTAAAAATTATGTTATAAAATCGAATCGGTGTTTCTGCCTTTCTTGTGTTTTAGGCTTTTAGGTGTAACTTTTACCGTTGAATGGGCGCGTGTTTATGCGACAAAAATCACCTAAAGAACGTGGGTTCTAAAAAAGTCCCTTGAACAGTTCCACAGTCAGAAAACCCAAACTAAAATTTGCACTTGCGCTTCTGCTAACGAGATCAGGTAGAAACATTAAAACCGCTTCTGGATTTTTAAATTACTGGCCGATGTATAAATAAGCGGCCGTTATATTTTTTTGCTGTTGCCGAATTCCGTTATTATTACTGTATTCTGAGCACGTCCATCAAATTCTAACATTAACTTTTTAAGAGTGAAATTTTATATGAAATCAATAAAGTCGTGTGAACGAACTTGTCGAAAATTGTAAAAATGCGAAAAGACCCCTCGAATTAATTGATTCTTGGCTTCTCCATTTCTCTTCCCCAAGTTTCGGTTTGCTGTGCGGAATGATAAATAGATCCACTTCTAGTATTAATTATTAAAGATAACCGTATCCTGAATTTTATCAATTTTATGAAGCTTTTGTTGGAAAAATATTTTTAATTAATTTTCATTTATTGGGCGAAATTCTGTTGTATTTAAGAAATTTTAAGGATACTTCTTTTAACTTGTAAACTTAGTTCAAAAAATGTTTCACGTTATTAGGAATATGAATTTAATTATTTTTCCACCGAATGCTAATTTATCAATTACATTAAAAATGACGATAATAGCGATTTTAAAATGTAACGATTTGGTTTTTTTACCTAATTTTCTCCTTTCATACATTAAACTTAAAAATGAAAATTATCCTGCTTAAATTAGGTACTATTCGTAATGTTATTTTGTTTTTGCTGCCTACATAATAAACTATCTTTTGTGATACAATGACAAACAATGCTTTATGGAGTGTATTGTTTGTTAATTGGCGAATAACTTAATTTCATCCCGAGTAAATTGCTGCTATTAAATCCGACCGGCTGATATCACCCCCTAAATTAAGGACTACCTTATCCAAACAAACGGGAGCTGCGGGAACGCTACACAAAATTTTTAAGAATTCGAGTTTGAAACCACGGAAAAAACTAATGGGCCGGTTTCCTTTGTAACAAAAAAAAACCTGCGTGAAAACTCTCAGGAAGGTTCCACAAGTTCTTTTTATATATTTCGCGAGATAAAGGAAGAAATAATATTTTATATAGGGACAGAAAAATATTTTTATTTTTTCTCTTACGAGATTGAGGCTTTGGAAAAACTGCTGATTTGTGTAAGTATTATACAAAATATATCATTTTAGGAGATGTGTAACGATTCGAACTATTGAATTTCACACGGCGATATCTTCCCCATTTTTTCTTACATATATTTTATAAACAAGGTTACATAAAAGAGCGAAATATCTTCCTTTTTCCATTTTTCAACTGTTATATAGTTATAACTAGTATTTGCTTTCCTTGTTCGAAGCGAGAACGACCAGGCATAAACGGTACCAAAAGTAGAAGCTTCCTCCTTTTTGCTGTAGTCTTTTCTCTCTAAATGTCAACAGTAAACTGCCTAACCCTAATAAGTAGCTAGTATATCCCAGATCGTTTGGTGCATGTGGGTTATCAGGGCCTCACAGTGGGGATCCTGGCGCCTGCCACCCTCGGGCGACCTTAAAGAGCAATCTACAGATAGGGTCTGCCCTGTATCAACGCCTCACATGCTTTATGTCATGCTTAAGTGCCTGGAATTCACTTTTTGTCCGAAACAAATTGTTTTTTGATGTCCCCGTAGAAAGACGTTAAACTATCTTGAAACCTTATACACTAAACGGTTCAAAATATATACGAGACTTCCCCGAAATTTTCTTTCGGGCGCACCCAAGGGAAATGATGATAACCCATATAAAGTCATACCGCTCTTTCCACGGGTAAAATTTTACTCGTTTCAGCTTTCAATTTTTAAAAGAAATTTACATAAATTTGTTAGGCAGACATTACACAAAACATGTCGGATTTACTTAGTAAAATTCTCAGTTGAATCAAATGAAAGAAACCAACCACCTGTGAAACTGCTAATTTGAATTTAAAATTTATTTTGTTTATTTACTCAGGAAGTTTGGTTTGGTCTTTATTTATTCATAAAATTCTGTTTACATTCTTTTATAAAAGTAAACTAGTTAAACTAGCAAAAAATTAAGAAATTACAGAAGTTATTCATTCATAAGAACAATTCTTAAGATTTATCTTATATGAGAGATTGCTTTGAAGTACGATGAATTAATGGAGAAAATTTGCTTTAAAGTCTGTAGGTCTGTAGATATAACTTTATATTTGTATGTAGTTTCGTAAAAGAAGATTTGTTGTAAAGTATTTCTCGCAATTCCCACCAAAAATCACCGATTTTTTCTCCTAAAGTCATCGAAATTATCTTGGTGTGTTAAAATTGACCTTAAAATAAACAGTCGACAGAAACCGGAGTAAAACCACATGTGGCAAATTTCTCTGTGATATTTGTTTGTAAAATCTAAGAATTGGAGAAAACATAAAACGTTATTTAGCACGGCAGTCGTAAAGTCTTAAGTTCTGTAAATAAAATGTGTCCCTCCTTGAAACATACCTTTCCACTCCTTGAAAATCCAATCAGAATTATTGCGCCCCGCAGTTACGTTCGTAATTCTATTACCTAAATTTATGTCTAGTTGAGTGAACCGTCTTTGCCATTGGCTACAAATTGTAAACTTTATGTTTCTGAATTACTATTTTAAAACAATTATAGCATATTTGGCGAATTTATAAAAATCGCTTCATTAAATTCTTTATTATTTGAATTATTTATTTTTTAATTTACGAATTTCGGGGCCAGTTTCTTACAAGGACCAATTAAATAATTGTTGTTTGCTGAGCTAAGTCTAGGTTTGCGGCGTTGTCATTTCACGTAACCAACCAAATTGTTGAAAAATTATCTGCAATCTAGAACAGAAGGGTCTTTTTTAAAATATGCTAAATCGCAGGTGGGTTAGTCTATAGAAACTCAAATAATTATTTTTTAGTAATTAATTTAAATTATTTTTAAATATAGAATCTTATAATTTTAGAGTTCTCTTAAAATAGTCGAGATTTTTTCAGAAGCTTTCTGAAAACTTCCCTTTGCTCTTTCCTGCTAATATATTTTAATAGATGCAACCATAATGTGAAGATTTTATATTAACCATGAAAATAAAAAAATAAAGCTTCGTCAGACTCGACAAGTCCGTAAACAGTCAACTCGGGCCGTATTTAAAAAAAAGCTAAGTTTTCCGAGCGTTTTTCTGTTTGCACTTTTAAGAAAAGGAAATAAGTAAACGTTTCCATAACCGTCTACTTCATTATGCATGCCAACTTGGCTACATATGACTGGTTCGCACGAAATTTTTACATATTGCATGCTGAAGATTACGAGTTTTTTCTAATTACGACTGCGACGCAAGCACCCGATTTTAATTATTATGTGCAGTGAATTATAATGAAGGGATTTAAGACGCGCTACTCGGGAATAAACATTGCAGATTGGGTAAATCTAGCAGTGGTGTACTTCGCCTTCAATATGCATACAAATTACTCCAATGAAATTCTGCCTGGCTGTTGTAGAAAACCTCTTTGTAACGCAACTGTAGCGGAAACAACGGAAATTTAATACAATTTGACAATAAGTCACGTGAAGCACCTGTAATAGCTACTTGTTAAGCCTATTCTGAGCAATTAAATTAATTATGCATGAACCCTCGTTTTTTGATGTTTATAAAATAATCTGTAGGGACTGTACTCATATATAGGCCAAACTAACCAAACTGGTAATGTTGGCTTTTCTTTTGGTCTAGTTAAATGAACTGCCGGAATATTATTTTGCAAAACAAAGTTCTAAAATATTTTAGATTTGATCAAAATCGAAACCCAAAAAATAGCGTTTTTGCATATCCATCTATCCTATCTGGCAAAACAATTTAGTAAAGTGCTCGACGAGTAAATTAAACTTTTAACATTCCATTCTGCACTTATCGATTTTTCATGAAGTAAAGTAGTCGAGTTCCTGAAATGACTAAATGATTCTGATAAAATAAACAATGAGTTCACTTTAAGTAGTTCTAGCGAGTACTTACACAAAAAGTCTGTCTGACTAGTGGAGCTTTATCGGTCTACCCTCTTAGAATTAGGATAAAAGAGAACATTTAGATTCTGCAGGCTTGGCGTTCAGAAATATACGGCGCTTTGCCGATAGCCTCTTGTTTTTAGTATAAAACACCCCCAACTAAACTTACTAAACTTTTTATTTGTCGAGATTTCTTTAAAGATAAAGCTTTAACAATTTATTTCTGGGGTAGTAAAATTTAAGTTTTTGTTATTTCATTGATTTAGTTGTGATATTCTGAATTCAATAATTATGTTTCTTCCTATTCCTCAAATTATTCGAAAACGGTGTTAGAGATGGAGTTAAAAACGTTTAAAAATAACTTTAAAAATTAAAATAAGAAGTATAAAAACTATAAAAAGTTGTAAAGAACGTCCAGTCTCCCAACAAACTTACTTGAAGCAAATTTAGAACGTCGATTGTAACTTTTGCACTAGAAAATTGGGCCAAAACTGACCCTAAAATAAGTTTTATAATTCTGTTTTTTACTTTTTAGGATTGAGACTTGTAAGTTACGATTAAGTAACTTTAATAATAAAATAGTTAAGAAAATTACTTATTATTTATCATAATTATGTCACAGACAACCCAGTCTTTTCTAGTAATCTAGAAATGTTCCTTCAGTTGGTAGTCTATCTAATTAACTAATCAGTTCAGACAACCCGAGTGTACAGGGTGCTTGACTTATACGGTGATAAGCTCGCACTTGCAGCGCCCGTCGCTCGAAGTTATTTAAAGGCAATAAATTGAAAAGTTCTTCACCCTGTATATCCATTTAAAACGTTTTAAGTACATAGCTAAATCAACCTTTGTAAGATGCTGAATAATTGACCCAGATAAGATTTTTTCCAACAGATCGTAATAACTAATAAGCAACTTACGTTTTTTTTTTTTTTTTTTTAGAGCGCATCATCAGCAACGATTGTGATTATAAAATTGATGAAGGCAGTGAAGGTGTTTTAGATTCATCATTGCTGGTATGAAATGACCATCTGGCAAAAGACGATTTCAAATAAAAAATAAGCCTAAAACACTGATATCTAAGATATACAACTTATTTCCTTTTCCTTGCAATTAAAAAGTAATAACAATAAAATTTACACAAATATTAAAAATAACATTTTAATAACAAAATTACTCTTACGTTGCTGATCAAATGTGATGGGTCATTTTTGACTCATTTTGAGCATTTGATGGTTACAAGCGCGAGAATCAATGCGATATTTTGAGAATTTCTGTTTACATTTTCAATGCATAAATTCATTATTATTATTATTATTATCAGAGATGGGTAAAATGCATTCTAAAATCTATTTAAAATAGAAAATACAAAATCGTTTCTAAAGGGTGTCTCAGCAAGAACTTGAATTTTAAATAAATTAAAAAACACATTAATTTAACGGTTTTTTTAGATTTTATTATTGATATCTTCAGAGTTATTAATGACATTAAACATGAAATAAAATGTCGGTTAAATGGCCACCGTTGGTCTGGTTGCAGGTATGTACTCTTTTGACGAAATTTCGGAGTACGTTTTGGAGTAAAGGTCGCTGGATTTTACGAATTTGGCGTTCAATTTCTTCTTTGAGTTCTTGAATTGTCTCAGGGTGGTTCGCATAGACCTTACTTTTCAAAAAACCCCAGAGGAAATAATCCAAACAGGTTAAATCGCAACTTCTTGGCGGCCAGTTTTGGTCTCCAAAACGAGAGATGACACGATCTGAGAACTTGGTTTGCAACAACGTCATTGTTTCGCGTGCGGTGTGGCAGGTGGCGCCATCCTGTTGGAACCACATCTCAGTTACGTCTATTCCATCCAATTCTTGCCAAAAAAAGTTTGTCAACATGCCACGGTAACGATCGCCGTTGACCGTCACGGCGACACCTTCATCATTTTCAAAAAAATACGGTCCGATTATCCCTTCTGCCCACATGGCACACCAAACTGTCACTTTTTGAGGATGCATCGAAAGTTCTTGCAAGGCATGTGGATTTTCATCTCCCCAGATCCGAGAATTCTGCTTGTTAACGAAGCCGTTGAGGTGGAAGTGAGCCTCGTCACTAAAGATGATTTTGTTGTGGAATGCATCGTCAGCTTGCAGTTGTTCCAAGATCCAGTTGGTAAAGTTTCTGCGCTGTCTATGGTCGCTAGGCTGCAGCTGTTGAGTCAACTTGATCTTGTAAGCATGAAGGTGCAAATCTTTTGTCAAAATTCGTTGAAGAGTGCTGCGGTGGAGGTTCAATTCCTGGGCACGGCGCCGGATGGAGGTGTTTGGTTGTTCTGCGACGCTGACTCTCACAGCTGCGATGCTTTCAGCCGATCTTTTGGGGCGATGACGGGTAAGGTCTCTTTCATCTTTCAATGAAAACGTCCGCTCAAATTTCTTGATCAAATTTTCAATAGCAGGTCGCGATGGTCGATTATGCACGCCAAAATGATCACGTAACTTGCGAATCGTCACTGTAAAATTTTCCCCATGTTTGTAATGGGTTTTCACTATTAACAAACGTTCTTCCAAAGTGTAACGCGTCATTTTCGTAAATGTCAATGTTTTAGTTAAAAAACTACCAAATATGGCTGACTTAACAATTGACAGACGAAAATGGCGCGCGATTCGAAATTCAAGTTCTTACTGAGACACCCTTTATCTATGTATTTAAAATACAAAATTCAAAATAGTTTTTTCGATTGTATGTAAAATGCAAAATGGAAAATAGGTATTTCAAATGAAACAACAAAATAGAAAATACAATTTTTATTTAAATAATTTACAATTTGCTATTAACAACAATTTTTCGAAATTATCATCGCTTAATTTCCCTCTTTTGAGTCTCATGAGTCATGAGTCATGACCATACCACCATACGAACATAATCTTTCCACTGGTCCTGATGACGGTAAAGGAGTATTATATTTAATGAATACATCTTTGACATAGTGATAATTATTTAACATATTTAATTCTGTACTACGGTCTTCTTGCAAATACTGTAATACTTGAAGCTCTACAGTATTTGTTGTCGAAATTTCACCATTACTATCGCCTTCGTCATCAAATAAAAATATTCATCAATATTCTTATTTTCTACAGCAACATCTTTGTTTACAAAAATTGAAATTTCTGTTTCTTTTATTAATAACTGTTCATTTTAGCTTAAAATATGGGTGTGTAACCGATTGCTACTTACCAAACTAAACAAATTTCACCACAAGAAACTGATTGTTATTATTTACACAGTCTATCACAAAAGGTACCTGCTATCAAGACAATAGTGACTAAAGAACTAAACACCGGACCATATAAAACAGACAGGAACAAAGCTAAACTTACTAAACTTAGCTTGTAAAAGTGGTGGTTATTACAAAAATATAGGAAATTCCCATCCACTTGTATCTTTTATGTATTAGAAAGTTCCCACCCTTACCCCTTGTTGTTCTTACTTAAAAGTAAAACTTATTTATTTAGGAGCTTTGTCTGTTGTTGCAGAGGATTATATATTCAATAGAAAGAAATCTTCTTTAAGCCTTATCTAAAAACTAAATCTTGTTCTATGAATCAGAAAACTGAACTTCCTTCTTAAAATAAATTTGAGGAAAAGACACCTAAACCAATATCTGCAATGTATTTTAAATAGAAAATGTTCTTAAAAATCCATTTTAAATGAAAAATGGAAAGTACATCTTTTTTCTAACACTAATATCTTATACTGTTTCTGTGGTGCATAAGAGCTCACTTGTTATGTTTCCTTTAAAATACGGTTGCTCTATAAAATACGTCGTCAATGACAACGTATTTTATAGGCCTTTAAATACATCGTTGCCTAGCAATCTTGCATTTTGTGTATTATGATGCGTCGCAAATAATAATTTATTAAAATTTCTAATAATATGTTAGTGAAAGAAAATGTAAGATAATTAGTGTTAGAAAAAATCTTGAAGACAACTCGTGTTTTATAGTTTAAAAATCTCGGTCTATCAAATCCTCGGCTCACTTCGTTCGCTCGGATTTGAACTACGACCTTGATTTTTAAACCTTCTATAAAACACTTGTTGTCTTAATAGCTATAAAATGTATTTTTTCTAACACTAATATCTTATACTGTTTCTATGGTGCATAAGTTATGTTTCCTTTAAAATACGCTTTCTCTATAAAATACGCCGTCAATGACAACGTATTTTATAGGCCTTTAAATACGTCGTTGCCTAGCAATCTTCGCATTTTGTGTATTATGACACTTCTCAAATAATAATTTATTAAAATTTCTAATAATACATATATTAGTGAAAGAAATGTCTGATATTAGTGTTAGAAAAAATCTTGAAGATAACTCGTGTTTTATAGTTTAAAAATCTCGGTCTATCAAATCCTCGGCTCACTTCGTTCGCTCGGATTTGAACTACGACCTTGATTTTTAAACCTTCTATAAAACACTTGTTGTCTTAATAGCTATAAAATGTAAAATACAAAATGCCATTTTCCATTTTAAATAGCTATTTTCAATAGAATTATTCAAAATAGTTACCCATCTCTGATTATTATTATGATACGAGAGTTATTTATCATGAATCTATCTAGCTAACACATATTTTCTCCCTTGAATAAAAATTTAATAAAACTAACTAATAATTTTTGGATCTGTCATTTTCTAATTCATTTTAGGTTTATTTGTAAGTACAGGGCTTGTCAAAAAGTACGGGTCATATGGGATTTTTTTTTATTAAAGTGTTTATTAAAAAAATCAATACGGCATTGGTTTGTGCTTGTCTAAGAACTAAAAAAAGTGCACACAGATTTGATCAAATGACATTATGTACCTGTCAAATTTGACATTTTTTGAAAAAAATCTTCAAAAGTGGCCTTATTTTATAAGAAGGTTATGTTCCTTTTTTGCCTGTTTATAGAGATCTAGATCTAGGACGAAAAGTAAGTCTTTAAGGTATAAGGAAGTTGTTTATGGTTGAGGCGGGTAGCCATGGCCGTAATTACTTGCGAGTACCTTAAAGACACTTTTCGTCTGAGGTACATACATAATTTTTTCTCCGATCGTAAGAAAAATGACAACTTTTTGACTTGTTTTCGTTCCGAAAAGTGCTTTATTTCGGTATGTTTAGTCGTTGCTTGGCAACTAGAAATAACTGTACGGGAATATAATTCCCGGCCCGTCCGAGAATATATTCCCATACTGTTATTTCTAGTTGTCAAGCAACGACTTACATAACCTCACATAATTTTATTAAACGTCTAAATTAATAAAATTATGTGAGGTTATGTTAAGTCGTTGCTTGGCAACTAGAAATAACAGTATGGGAATATATTCTCGGACGGGCCGGGAATTATATTCCCGTACAGTTATTTCTAGTTGCCAAGCAACGACTAAACATACCGGAATAAAGCACTTTTCGGAACGAAAACAAGTCAAAATATGTCACTTTTCCTACTAATTATACAATATACTATTATGTCGTATTGGTTTCTAAAGTTCGGATCTCCTAGCAACTAGCATTTATAGAACAAAAAGTGAAACTTTAAAGTTCTAGGACTTTAAAATGATACTTTAAAGTTCCAGAGCTTTAAAGTTTCACTTTTTGTTCTATAAATCGTTCAAAAAACGTTGCTTTAGAAACCTGTATGACAAAATAAATTTTGTAAGAAATTTAATACTTGGAATGCATTGATAATAAATTCAAAACTGAAAAAGTAGAATAAAATAAAACCAATAATATTATTAATATTATTGGTTTTATTATATATTATTAATATTATTAAATATTAACATTTATTTTCTTAAAATTTGGTATTTAATGAGTATAAAATCAATTTAAAACAAAACGAATTCCAATTTATTATTCAGTATAAATATAACTGATATAAGAATTTTTGAAATGAATCAAAGAAACGAGATGAAAAATTAGATAAAAATAATAAACAATTTGAGGAATTTAAAGAAGAAAATAAGAAACAAAGGCACGAGTTCAATAAGCAATTTTAAGAAATTAAAGAAGAATTTAAAAAGAAGGGTATTGGTAACAAAATCATTACTTTCTGGAGAAACCTTCCAAACAAACAGCAGACCAAATTATACAGCCTTTAACTTATTTATGTAATCTTTGTTTTGAAAAAGGTGAATTTCCCACTTGTTTAAAAACTGCTTGTGTAACTCCTATTTTGAAAAAGGGAAATCCTGTAGATGTAACCAATTACAGGCCCATTTCTGTATTATCCCCTATTTCAAAAGTTATTGAAAAAGCAATAGCATCAAGATTAATCGAATTTATTGAAAAACAGAAATTATTATAACTGAAGCCCAACATGGATTCAGAAAAGGTCGGTCGACCGAAACTGCCTGTTTTGATTTTACTGAATTTATTTAGAAATCCTTAGACAGTAACTTATACGTCGTAGGTGTATTCTTCGACCTGTCTTGCGCGTTTGATTCCCTGAATCACGAATTTATAAAACACAAAATCGAAAGTATGGGCATTAGGGGAGTTGCAAACAATTTAATTTTTTCTTATTTAGAAAATAGGCGGCAAGTTGTAAAAGTAAATGGTTATCTTTCAAAACCCTTTGACTTAAAATTAGGAATACCTCAAGGATCTGTTCTAGGTCCTCTAATCTTTTTGTTATTTATTAATGATATTACTTATCACATAATGTCATCGCAGTGCCAAATATTTTTTGCAGACGATATCTCATTTGTTATCACGACACAAAACGACGACGAATTACAACACAAAGTTAACCTATTACTAAACGATTTTAAAACATGGTGTGATAAAAACAATCTTATTGTAAATATGGAAAAAACAGCTTGTATGTATTTTCACAAAAAAAGAATAAAAGAACTATGTACTCTTCAAGTGCAACCCAAGTCACAGAATCACACAATCTAAAAATGTTAAATTGCTAGGAATGATGTTGGATGAAAAGCTCAGATGGTCAGATCAAATAGATATGGTCTGTAAAAAATTAAATAAAACATACTTTGCATTACTTAACCTAAAACAAACTTTATCCCGCAAACAATTGGTATCTGTGTATTACGCTATGGTACACTCTATAATTTCGTACAACATAATTATTTGGGGTAGTGCAGCAGAAGTAAGCAGGGTTTTTATAGTTAAAAGAAAATTATGCGTCTTATTTTCAATAAAAAACCAAGGGAATCTTGCCGTAACATATTTAAAATTAACAAAATTCTAACAGTCACAGATGTCTTTATTTATAAATGTATATTATTTGTAAGAAACAATAAACATAAGTTTTTGCTAACAAAACACGTTCATCAACATGAAACAAGGAACAAAGATGATATTTTTATAAACAATTACTCTATGTCCCTTTACACAAAATCGCCGGCGTATTGCTGTAGTGCAATATTTAATAAGTTACCACTAGAATTACGGAACTTAAGTAACGACATTAAATTTAAGAAAGAATTAAAAAACTATCTAAACTGCAATACTTTTTACAATATAAAAGAGTACCTGACATGTTAGTCTGCCATTTAATGTATTTTTATTTTATTGTTATGTTATGTTATTATATTAATGTTATTAATTTACTGTTTGTTATTTTATGACGTATTACTATACAAAATATGTTTGTGCACTAGTAATTAATAAAGAATCTAATCTAATCTAATCTAATAGTTTAAACGTAAATAATTTCAAATGAAAATAAAATGACTTAAACAAATCTCAATTATATTGGGCTTACATATAATTAAATTATATAAAGAGGTCTAACCTTTAAGGGCACTGAAATTAATTGTTTCTGCTCAAATTCTAACTGATTAAGTAAAAAGAAAATTTCAATTTAATGTAGGTATATGAATATAGGAGTCATTATGAAAGTTGTAGAAGTAATAAAAGCCTCAATAAAAATCACACTTGTCAAGACCATTAAAAGGGACATTACGATATAGTTATGGCAAAAACCACTCAAACCACTCGCAGACTAAATCAGTTTGATAATGCAACGGTAAAACTTGAACCCCTTATCCTAAAGACCTGCGCAGAGGGCTGTTGGTAAGTGAAATCAGCCCTGCAAAGCGTTCTGTTCAGCAAGTGCACGACACCGGAGTCGCCAGTCAAACTCCGGGTTTGCTTGGGGTTGCAGCATCGATGCTTTTGAAACAACCCCTCGAACGAATCCAAGAACGTTCGCGTTAACGATCATATCAAAAAAACATATTTTATATAAACTTTACTATAATTTAGTTAAAGTAAGAAGTTTTTATATAAGTCGCTGTGAGAAAGTGCGTTTCATTGATTAAAAAATTCGGGCGGCTAAATTAATTTTAAAATTTGAATTAAAGAAAAAAAAAATTGCACTTGTAATTACAAGGCCTAATTATTTATATTTAATGTAAAATTTTACGACCGATTAGGTACAGCGCTGATAATGTATTTTTTATAGAATTTTTTACATTCGTAGTTATGTAGTAGCTAATGGTGTTGAATACAGTTCGTCCATACCCAGAGGTATTACAAATTTTTTGAAAATGTTTTATGTTTTGCATGTGTTGCTTTTTGATGTTCCAAATTTCAAAAAGTTCTCGCTGCTATGATTTTCATAATGAACTCACCTTGATTTATGTTAATTTATGAAGTTTATTTACAAATTAACTCGTTCCTAAACTTATATAACCACAGGTGTACATCATATTACCATGCCACTCTAATTAAGTATAAGTAACTTGTAATGTCAAGGTTTATTCCGAGTTAATTACCTTTGCGTGGGTTTTACTTTAAAATAGACGAGCAATTAATTCAGGTTACAGAATCACGATTTCCTTTGCGCTAAGTATATGTTTCTTATTGATCAATCGTAGATTTAAAACGAGGATTTCACACTTGCCGCTTAAAACACTTTTCTAACACACGACGAAATGTAGGCTTTAATTAATTGGGCAAAATTTTTAAATTACGTAAACAGGTTTTAAAATTTCGCTTTATAAGCATTACAGACGCATGTTACGCTGTTATTAATATTTCATTCATATTAGTCTGACAGATTCTGAAGCAGCATAAGGGGTTCAAGGCCCCAAGAATCCTTTTAATTATTTATTTAGCGACAATTTACGCAAATGTTACAATGAAGGGTTGCTGTTCTAATTCTGGTCTGTTCCTGTGCTTGTTTGTAATGCACTTTCTTCACTGTTAATCTTGTAAATTAGCGATTCAAAAATATATTTGTTAAGCTTTTATTTTTTCAAAATATTTTAGTTTATTTATTTTGGCGAAATCTAGACTTATAAAAAAAACTAAAAATTGTGCATTACAAAATGGGTTTCAAGGTACCTGAATCGTGACAATATTAAATCTACTCAAATCACTAAATCCATAAAAATCGAATTTAAAAAAATTACGTGGGTAGCAACCGTCAGTCAGTCATTCATGCAAATATTTTGGAACAAAATCTGCTTTCAGGTTCGTATTCGACAAAATTCCAACTCTTTTTAGCTTTCGTACCTGCATGTTTTTCATAGTTAGCAGTATTTCCGCATTGTTCGCCGTCGAGTTACTAAAAAAATAAAACAATTATATTAGCACACTTTGAACAACCTAATGTGAAAATAATTTTGATGAATTATTTCGTGTTTGAATGACGGAGATTACTTTAGAAACATACAAATTGGTTCGATTTTCAAAATCAGAGTATTTTCACGTGTCGAATAAATCTTTGTTGGAAAATTACCAAATTGGCGGTAGAAAAGTTCCAGAAATTAAATTTGTTTCATTCAGTAGAAAAGTTTGAAAAGCCGCAAAGCTAGTTTAGAAAATCAAATACGTATTTCGATCATTTTTCAGTTGACAAATGTCATATCCTTTAGAATAAGCTCTTCAGCGAATTTTTACCGAAGCAGGGCTCCAAACGTTGTGCTTTTCAGCAAATTATTATTTAATTTTTGATTGTTTTTTTGTTCTTGCGATTCCAAATAAGAAGAAAGAACTCGTTTGCCTGTTGACCTGGGCTTCGGCCAAAATGCAAGAAGACGAAGAATGAAATTTTGTACGGTTTTTAATTGAAGAAAAATGTTTAAAAATTAGTTCAGAATTTAAATACCTGAAGTAACGTTCAACCATACAAATAAATACATTAAATTTCGATAACATTGATTCAATGCATTCTAGTTCATAAAAAATTGTTAATTCCGTGAACAAACTAAGAGCGTAATCGCAAATTTAATTAATTAGATCTACCTATCTCAAAATTGGGATATTAACTATAAATGAAAGAATTGGGGAAAACAGTTCATTCTTTTATGGTTACTTAAATTTACAATCTATAAGCTGAAAATTTTGTGTTCAAAAGAGTTCAATTTTTTACCAAGCAGCACTGTAAATGGCGCAAATTAAATTCTTGAACAAGATATACCTATTTGAAAAAATATCTGTCTTTCTGTGTTTGCTACTGAAAATACCAGATTTGCTGTCAGTATTTCCCAATGTTTTCTTTAGGTGTTTGAATTTGGTAAAATCACACGCGAATTCTTGCTTTTGTTTGTTTTCTTCCCCAATGCTTTCTTTTTAGGATAAGAGTGATGTATTCATAATTTCTGTTTTTCCGTCTTTGATGTTTTAGATGCACTCCGTGTCACAATTTCTGTTAATTTTTGCAGTCTATATTAATTTTTAAATTAAGAAATTGTTAGACAATATTCTTTGGTACATTAATTCTGACGTTTTTCTTTTTTAAAAATTAAAAATTACTTCAAAACTCGTTAATTTTTGAATATTAGCTGCTGATGACGAAATTCCCTAAAAACATACAAGTATTAAATGATTTTTAGTAGTCATTCTTAATAAAAACGCGTAAAAAATCAGTAGAACAAGGCAGAAAAAGTAATGTGCCGAATAGATTTCTGACCTTAGTTGAAGCAGATTAGATTGTGTTTCAAGAATATTTTTGGATGTAACATTCATCAACAATCAATAAATTCTATTTTCAAAATTTATGAAAACCTATCAAAACTATGTTCACGTTCATTCAATTCATATTTGACAATATCCACATTTGACAATATCCACATTGTAACTAATTACTACGATTTTCGGAAATAAATGTATTATTATTATTATTATTATTTATTGAATTCTGTTAAACATTCGAATTCTCATCTGGAGGTTTTTTTTTTATTATCGATACTTGTAGTTCGGAATTTTTGTTTTATTTTCTCGAAATTTTTAGCTCGAATAATTTATACACGAATCGCGCATAAAATAAAGTTTTATGATTGATCACACGGCGTGCTTGTACGTTGTAACTGATAGAACAGAACTAATATTCGGATATATGTATTCCGTTTTAGTGCGCAACTGAAATGTAGGAAAAGCTATTTTTTCTTTCAGTTTATTATTTTCACCTAATTTATTTAGTCATTTGTTATTTTACTTTTTTTATTTTAACCGAATTCGTGACGTTCGTTATTTTTTAATTGTTTACCGCTTTACCGCTAGCGAACATTTTGGGTTTACCAGTGGAGGCTTTGTTTACCAAAATACATTTCTTGTTGTTCAAATTGCAGAAAATTCCCTTGGAGATGTTTTCTTGACCTTATCGAAAATATTTTTGGTCTGGTTTTGAAAAAATCATGTAGTAAAGTAGGTACTAAACTTTCTTATTTTTTTAAGTTGTGTATGAATTATTTACTAGTACTTTTGACCGACCTCGAAAAAGTTGAAAATAACTTGGAAGTACCATGAGATCGAAAAAAAAATTATTCTGAGCAGGCCTTGACTAGTACAACACGATTGGCTACACTGGTTCTAGAATGCCTATGAATTATAATGTGACAGTGACATTTCAAATGTAAGTCAGTTTTGCAATCTTGTTTCCAGAATTATTTAAGTTTATCGTTGTAATACTAGTGAAGGATCACATTTTGAACACCTACTCTAACATGTATTCATCTTAGTTTTCAGTTTGTTCCCTAAATAAATACTGTTTTGTGTTTTAATTTATTTGACATTTATTAACCTCTAACCTACTGCCACATTTTGGAATCAGTCTTGCCAATCGTGTTGTATTAGTCAAGGCCTGCTCAGAATCATCTTTTTTTCGATCTCATGTTATTATAAATTCGAATAAATAAAGAGCATTATTAAGCCCCAACGAGTTAAGATGCCTGACCCTTGTAGGGAAAGAAAGCAAATTATTTATAACTAATATGTATTATGCATTAACTTATTTACGATTTTTTTATTTCTCAGAAGGAAAATGAATCAAAATTTTATAAAATAAAAAATCCGCAATTAAACTTTAAAGGCATTAAAAAATGACGGTTCCCGTAGAATATTTATTTAAAAATCGATAGGAAAGGTTGGAAGGTCAATCGCATTTTTATAAAAATTTCAGTAAGTTTAATGATCCCTCCCTTTGAAATTTTACTAAAAAAAGGGGTATACATAAAAACTGCTTTCAGTACAAAAATCAACAGTAAAGAGGGTACCAACTCAAAATTTAATTAAAAGTTTATTTAATTATAAACTTTTTTCTGATAGTTCGGCAGTAATTTTAAAAGTGTAATCCTCTTTCACGTATTAAATATTATTTGGAGATAAATCCGTCCGAAATAAAATTTAGATGTTGGTTACATTATTTAATACCATGTTTTCTGTTTTTAGTAGAATATTTCATTTTATAATTCGGGGATATCTGCCAGTCGGTCCAAATAAATTAAAAATATGTTTACATGTTTACAAATATGTTATTTACTTTTGATAGTAAAACTGGCATTTTTGCTGAAATGGATAAATAAATGAAAATCAATAATGATTCTACAGTTAAGCGCAATTTACACCGAACTTATTCAAAATCCTAAATTAGGGTCACAGCAACACAGCAGAAATTTTGGTTTAAACTAATTTTTGCCATATTTCATTAAATTAAGCATTATATTAGGACGTGCGCACATTAGAATAGTATGTATATT
Organism: Melanotus villosus; assembly: GCA_963082815.1. Classification (NCBI taxonomy): domain Eukaryota; kingdom Metazoa; phylum Arthropoda; class Insecta; order Coleoptera; family Elateridae; genus Melanotus; species Melanotus villosus. The sequence continues at coordinate 181,808 of OY720421.1, read as the reverse complement.
AAAACACAAGTTAGAAAAGTCATAGTTTCCGCGCACGAGTCCGAAATGTGGACACTAGCCGCGTAGCGGCGGGTGGCCGAACGGACGATTGCTCGAATTGCTTTCTGTAACGAGTGTTTTATAGGAGTACTAATTTCTTTGTTTCGCCTCTCATTTACATTATTTATTCATCTTTGTTTTTATAAAAATACCTACTTGACAATTTCCAGTTGGGAAAATTGTGGTAAAATAGTTGGGTTGGTAACAGCGATTTTTGCTTGACAGGTAGGTATTTTATGTACTATTTATACCGTTTCACCAATTTTTGAAAACAAAATGTCACCAAAAATCGTTTAAGAATGAAGCTCATTCTAGCATCAAAAAGCGTGCTATAATAGACTAATGTCATTCTTCTGTAACGATTATTTTATACTATTTTCTCTGTTTCGGCTTCCACTTGCATTATTTATTCATGTTTATTTTTTATCAAAATACTGAACAATTTCCAGTTGTGAAATTTTGGTAAAATAGTTGGTTGGTAATAGCGATTTTTGTTTTGGTGGAGATTTTTTCTCAGGCCTCTGGGATCGGTACTAAGCCTGGTGAGATCATTCATAGTTGGGCTTAATTAACTATGCTCTACTCGGAGGACTGGTCTATGAGATAGAGTAACAAGACCACTACACACGTAGTAACTCACACATGACACAGCCGTCTGACTTGGAAGTAATGCCTAAAGGCTGTTCCGAGCAGATTGGCTATACACGCTTAAAAGACACCCACAAAAAGAAAAGTTGACAGGGATTTGATTTGACGTTTTTGTTGCCTAGCAATGAATGGTTGCATAGGTATTTTGTGTATTATTTGATACAGTATCACCAATTTCTGAAAACAAAATATCACCAACAATCGTTTAATAATGAAGCTCATTATAAATAGCATCAAAATGCATGCTAGAATAATGTAATTCTAATGCCGAAACAGAGAAAGACTATTCTATTTAAAACGGCGTTCCATTCTTGTGTAGATAGTATGCCGGTATTCCGGTATAGTTATTTAAAATTATAAGTTCATGAGTAAGCCATTGTTATGTTGGTCGTAAAACGTTAGTTAATTTAGAAAATAACACCAAGTTTGTAATTAGCAAATGTTAACGCCATTCGTGCATGCAAACTTTCTCCATTTGCGTATGTGGTAATGAGTGAAGTTCGTGTCTTTTTGCAAAACACGAAAATTTAGTTAATGGCCATTTTAAATATTTAATTGAAACTGAAAATGTAAAATTCCGTAATTTACCACTTTAAGTTTTCCTTATACAACACCATATTCTATCCCCCAGAGGGCTTGATGTAAGTGAATGTAAGAACTTTAATAAACAAGTTCTGTAATGATGGCTGGTCGTGGTCATTAAGGGCTCGTGGGACCGAAAAGAGGTACACGTGTTTATCCTGAAGCAGTGTGTTATGCCATAAACGATTTTTAATTTAGTTGGTACGTCAAACCCTACTACTGATTTTAATTAAACCGAGGAAGGACAAACTTCATTGTGCTGGTGGTTTTGCTTCAACGTTTTAGCATACATAAGCGTACATTTATTTAATATTAGATGACGACGATTATAATTTTCGTACGTAATTGTACGTGCTTTTATCCCTGAAATAAATTTCCAAGTAAAAGTTCAGGTGTGTAAATGCCAGATACGTCTGGGTAATAATTCAATGGAACTGAAATATTAAAAAATGTAAATGAATGCTGCATAAATCCTCCATTAGTTGAATTTGCAGGCATGCATTGATGTTCAAGCACTTGTAATATTTCATCCTCTGCGAAAGCATACGAAATGTGGTGCGTAAATGGACGTAATGAATTCTGGGTACGTCTTTCTCCCGAATCTCAAAAATTTTGGTTAAGCCGTTTGATCTCAGAGTGATGCAATATCCAGGCAACTAAAAAAGGGGTTTCTGACCCAATCGCCCTGTAAAAAAATGCCACGCAAAATACGCGAATACTTTCGGAAGAACTTTTTTAGTGAAAAAGTGCTGGCTTAGAGACTCGTTCATTAAATCCATTTCAGAAGCAACAACCTCATAAATCAACCCGGCCACGTGCTTTAATTTTTAGCATTAATCCTTTGTATACCTTAAATTCTTGTTATAAAACATGTTACTTCACTAATTATAATTTAATCATCGCGGACTTGGTGATTTAACGAGTTGACATTCATAAATTTTCGAAGCATTTGCGCACGTTAAATACGAAATTCCGCTTCAGTTTTCAGGCGCTGGAGGCGTTCACTTTTTATTTTCCGTTCTTTTCAACTCTTTAAATTTATCTGCATGCAAATAGATCTTTTAAAAGTTACAGCAGAGGGGGGCTTAATTAAGTGGTGTCCTTTCGAGTCTTTGCAAATCGTCGGCAATACTGCCTTAAAGAATACTTGAAAAGCCTAAAAGTATCATGCATTAAAAAAAGCAAAAATAAATTCCCAAATGTCCTTAATTAGCGATCATACCAAATTAGATATTTATAATGAGATTGATGGAAGGCCAACAAAGAAATAAATGCTGGATTAATTTTTTTTTGTTGTTTCGGTAGTATTGGTTGGAACATTTTGGAAAGATGAAATTTAAGGTAAATTTAGTATCTATGTTTACTTTTTTTTTTTTAATTGTAGAAAATGTGTGCTTATTTTTAATAAAGTTCTGGGAACATGGAAAAACAAGTTTCAACCAACTGCTGAAGTAAGTATAATGATTAATTTATTTAATTTTTGCTTAGAAAGAAATTTCCTAAGACGTTTGACTGAAGGCACTGAAAATTTCAACACAGATTTAAATTTTAAAAAGATTTTCAGCTTGTTTAAGTAGAAAATTATGAAAGTGGTTAGGCCTTTTGCAGGAATTTCATTTTGAGTGTGAGTAAATAACAGTATAAAAATATAAAAAAAAAAAAAAATACCACCAAAAAAATGCATTGACTTCCAAGTATAAATATAAGAATTTCGAATCGTTAGATCAAATTTGAAATTTTCTAACACGTCACATCTATTTATGTAAAAGAAAAAAAATGATCCATCAACGCAGGTGCAGGTATTTTTTCAAATAAAGGAAATATCAACTCGTTTCGATGTATTTGACACGTTATTTTCTGCTTCATCGGCAGGCAATCCAGTGTTAGATCAATAAATACCTAAAATTTTCCTACAACGAATTTTCTCGCTTACTAGTGCGAACGCTTACAATAAAGCCAATAAGTGACATTCAATTTAGCTTTCGGCTATTTGCCCTATCGCATCTGTTTACATCGACGCTCGACAATGTTCCAAAAGTTCAAATTTTTCGTTTTACCGCTTAATGGGTTTACTTCTCAAATATTGACATTTGTCCTTTGTCCGATACTTTCATTTTCATTTTTGCTGAAACACGAAAGTTGAAATGCAAACACACAAATGGCGATGTTTGTGTGAGAAAAGAACAGGGGTGATGAAGATCACTTTTCCCTCACAAAAGTGATTTTTAAATATGCACGCAAAATTTATTTCATTTCGAAGAAATAAACTGATTCTTAATAAGAAAATCGATTTGTTGTCGAGACACAAGCAAAACATTTAGTAGGTATAAGTCTGTTAAACTCTATTATTTCCCTCTTTATAAGTTTAATGCGCACTTGTTCGTCGAATTATGTTCAGAATTTATATATAAGTGCGTCTTAAAACCGTCTCCGCTTGAGTGTTAATTTTATATAAACCGTAGTCTTTCCTAAACTCAGAGAATTCTTCTTTGTCTTGGCAATAAATAACCCTGTTTGAGCTCGAGCCTTAAAACTGGTATTCTGAATACAGCAGCAAAGAGAATTGCTGTATAAATTTCTACTTCAATCAGATTTATGCGAATCCCGTTTTTAATTATACCCGGAATTATTCAACATCTTATATCCATTTACTACGGAATTTTATGCAATTTTGTTATCCAACGGAAAACCATTTGCTAAACAAAATCTGCATATATTTTCTAAGTGAAATTGAACATAAATAAATTTTATGTTAAGTAAAAACCCCCCAACAATTTTTTTATATATAATGAATTCGAAGACTTCCACGGTCAGTGTCAGTGTTAACAGAATGTCCTCCGGGTTGAAACCGTGTCATGGTTGAGACAAAAGGGTTGCTCAGAAGGGTTTCGCCTCTGGCTTGGTTGATAAGTTGAGTTACCGTTCCCTTCTTTCTCTTGCTAACAGGGTGGTTGACACGTTGAGTTACCGTGCCCTTTTAGTGCTCCCTTTTCCTCCTGAAGAAGTCCCTTAAAAGAGTGGGTTGAGTGAGTTCTTCTGTCTCAACCATGACACGGTTTCAACCCGGAAGACAATTTTTTTTATATCTTCCAAAATTACAGGATATATTTCTTGAAAATTTTATAATTTTATTGATATTTTTCAAAATCAGCAGTAAAAATAAATTTAATGTTTAGGCCAATTACAGTCACTGGAGACCCCACACGCTCTTTGGAGGGGTATATCTTTGGAACAGTTTTCCCTAAAATTTTGAAAAAAATTGACTGTGTATGGCAGCAGGTTATATGCTTTGGCAAGGTCTAATTTTTGTAGCATGTACCGTTTTCGAGAAAATTAAATAAGTTACACGTAATACCGCGGTCACTGGTGCCCTAAATACTAAGCATGCTGCATTCATTTGTGAATGTTGTTTTACGCTACTTATGAAGTCCAAATTTATCTTTTTGGTTGCTCGTCACTCACTAGGGCTACGGGGGTTCCCCTGGTTCCTTAGTTACATCTGAAGTGCATTCAAAATACGACTCCGAAAACGTATCTGATGTAGAATTTAGCCCTCGCGAGGAAAACAATCAGCAACACAGCTATTACTTGTAAGTAATCAACTTTTACTTTCAAGGGCAAAGTAAAAAAGATTTACTATCACCGATTTGAACACTTTTTGAATTATGGCTACCTACACTTCAAGATGCATACATGCCGTATGAGAACATCACGGTTGACGAACAGCTACTAATTTTCTGAGGTAAATGCCACTTCAAACAATACACACCATCTAAACCAAGAAAATAGTATAAAGGTTGGGGCAGCCTGCGATAGCAGAACATCATATGTTTACAATGGCCAGATATATAGTGGTAAAACAGGTGACCAGGGTCAACGGCAAGGCAAACCAGTCGTTTCAGAACTGATAAACGGGTTAGAGAGATCATGGAGGAATGTTACCAACGATAATTTTTTCACGAGTCTCGAACTTGCAAGAGGATAGAAAGAGGAAAACCTAACATTGCTTGGTACGATGCGAAAAAGTATACCAGAGCTCCCTACGGAATTAGTAGATACGGGTAGAAGATACTTATATTCAACTAAATTTGCTATATTAGTGTCTTACTGTCCAAAAGAACGAAAACTTGTTACCTACGCTACCATCAACTACACACGAAACTGGTGAAATTTCTGCAGGCGATAAGATGAAACCTCAAATAATAATCGACTACAATAAAACAAAGTCAGGCATAAATACCATGGATAAGCTGGTTCGAACATGTACCGTGAAGAGACAAACGCGAAGATGACCTGTAGCAGTTTTTTATAATATTATAGATATTAGTGCCTTCGATGCCTACATTATAATGGTGTCATCTAAATAAAGATCGGCAACCAAAAAAGGGTTACAAACGACGACAGTTTCTTCTGAAACTATCAAAACAACCAGTGGCTTCTGAAACAGAGCTACAACCACCATCAACTTTACAGAGATAGTTACAAGAATCTCAAAAACTGAAACGTGGGAGATGCCTGGAATAATGTGAAAGAAATTTCGATAGAAAACATTCAAACAGATGCAACATTTCCAATCGTTTTCTGTGTACTAATCACCAGACAGTTACCTGTTCGGCATGTAAACGTAACATACCATTAGAATAGTTACGTTTTTTTTATTGTCGTTATCTCGTTATTATTATTATTTGAAATAAACTATTAGTACATATTTCTGATTTTATTTGATACTACCACAAGTCGTCCAAATACTAATACTAAGCTTAGAGGAACGTCTCTAAATGATAATAAATATATGGGGTCAATAACGACCCCACTGGTATTACGTGTTATAAAAAAAACTTGGTATTATGAGGGTTAAATGTCAATGAACATCCACGCACGAGTGGATTCGTAAGTGAGCATTAATAAAGATAAGCATCCCATATAAATTATTAATTCAATCTTTTCGTTGAAGTGGAAACGTAGATAATATCTCTTTGTTTTTAAAGTAAATTGCTTAAAATTATTTTTATTACATATACCTCATTATTTCTGCACACACGAGCCAAAAAACAAGCTTGTTTGATACGGACATTAGATACCCTCCGGGTAGCAAATAATATGTAATTTAAAAATCATTACCGACATGACTTATGGTTTTACAAACAACAGGGTTTGGAAATGAGCTTATGTTATTAACTAATACAAACTACGGGTGCCCGCTAGAAGCTATTGGACCCCCCTAGTTTTCATGCAAGAAAATCCAATTTCTCTACATATTACTAATTGGTTTTTCATATCAAGCTTTTAAAAGATTTTCATCGCGGAAATACTAAAAGTCTCCTGGATTTTTCCGTCTATTCCATATGAGGGTTCAGAGATCATTTGGAATTCGTTTGTGTCGAAATGTCAAATGTCGAAACAGTAATAACCCAAATCCAGTAAGAGAATGTAATAAGTGCTTTAGTTACAAAAGGACCCTATAAAAAGAAAATGATTTCAATTTTCAATTTCAAACTATACCGCCGGAATGGATCGTCTATATTCAGAAAACAAATTTTCACTCCACAGTAAAAATAAATCTGAATTTCACCCCTAATTTAGCAACACGCCAGTTTGATAGCAGTCCCGTGTTATACCTACCATATGAAATGAACATCAGGTGTTGCGTGATAAAGCGGCCTGGTTTATATGTAATTCCTCCACGGTCACGGTGTTATCATCTTATCATCGACTTATTTACCACATCGTTCATAAGATTTTACCCTTGAAACTTTAATAATGGCGGTTTATGGAACAAATATTTGCATCCATATTTAGAATCGCTTTGTGGGATTTTAGTTCAAAAATCGTGTGCTACACGCAAGGCCTTGTTATAAAGTATTTCTGTTATAAACCTGAATTATGTAACGATTTCTTTGAGAAAATGACTCATGCGGATTTTTAATAGATCTAATTTTTAGCTGACTCATATCAGATTAATTTTAAGTATTAATATTCTAATTAAAATATGAAAGTTGGCCTAATAAAAAAGGCTTAATTCGGGTGTTTTTTTAACTTTTATTTCTCGCTTGAAGTATTATAAATAAATAATGTGCATTGAGGAAATTTGTTAATTTTTTAATTTCTGAATATTCATTAAAAATAATAAGAGTTTTCTAATATTATATGTACTCAAGGGGTAAGTTTTTTGACTTTTTCTTTCATTAGGTATTTAAAATTCATAACTTAATTACTGTAATTAACCGCGCAAACAGACGGAAAAAGGTCGTTAGGCACGTCACTTTACGAGCTGTATAACAAGAGGTTAAACAGCAAGTCAGTATGTAAATTTTGCAGGCTTTTTATTGCCTAAAATTGGGCTTTTATTGAGTGAAATCGGGACAGGTCATTAGAAAATTTTATACAAAAATAAATTGTTTGCTTATTTAACTCGAAAGTTTAATAAAATTGCATTTCATTCTGTTGTGTCTTGAGGCGCTTATTTTAATTTTTTGTAACTTAATTTGCAGTTTTCTTAAATTAATGTTACAGCAATGAAATTTACCGCAAGATTAATTATGAAACTGAATTTTCACTCAGGGTACAAAACATCAGCTGTTAAAGTAATAATTCTTAACCTTCTTAATTAAGCACTATGTAAAATATTACTTGAATATTCAAAACTTTCTTCTTTAATCTAAATAGTTGAAGGTTCCTCTAATCCGTAAGTGACCTGGGTAATGATTTATTAAGTGATTAATTAATCTTTTTTGTGAGAGCACTCAGGTTGTAAATACACGTCTTAATTAAAATTGATTTTGTGGCAAAAAAAAAAAAGGTCCAAAGTCATTGTACTGAATTAACCCCATTTTGCTGAAGTAACTTCGAGTTAATTCAAAGCTAATAGAATGACGAGGTCAGAAGGGGTGATACCTGTCAAAGAACACCATCGCAAAACCCATCCAAAAACACTAATGTGATGAAATGAACTAAACAAACTTACACGGCTTATTTAATTTTGATCAGAAATTTAGATTAGTTAATAAAATTTGTTAGTTGTTTCAAGTTTATTAAAGTGTATTGACCTTAATTCATAAGTTACAGGGAATTATTGAATTGTACAAAATTAGCTTTGTGATGACGTGAATTAAAGTGAATATTTGAAAGGCACAAAGGTAGTTGAGGCTTGCCCAGAAGCTTTGCCCGAACTAAAAGTATGAATTTAGAGAACGTCAGATAAATGATTTCCCCACATGAGTGAAAATGTCGAGTCTAAACATAAAAAGGCGAAATCTCCCATTAAAAAATAAAAACAAATCCAAAAGTGGCAAAATTAGGCAATTAACACAAATTTAGTATACTTTATTGCAGCTTTCTAAGAATTTCTTACTTTAGAGGCGCCATTAAGTGAAAATTTACGAGGTTAAGAAATATGTTCGTGATGAACTTTAACCTTGTCAAAATTTGCAAGGTAACTTTCTCAAGCGTTGCGTCGAATTTTTTATTACGATGGGTGGATCTTTTAATATCAAAAGCCTTATTATTGATCTTATTCTATCGAAAGGGTAATTTTTCATCCCCCTTAGTTATTCTGACTTTCTCATTAATTAACTTAGGTGCGAATGTTCCATCAACAAAAAGACTTAAAAAGTTACTTTTCACGATGTTTTTTACTTCGAGTTGAATGGAAAGCAATATCCTTAATCGGTTATAAAACCAACATAAAGTAATTAGAACGGTAGCAGCTTGTTTGAGAAAGGGGCGGGCATTGTTATCTTAGGTACAGGATTAAATGTTATTTACAAATTAGTACCCTGTTCTGTTTGTATGCTTACATTCGCGTCCAAGGCAATATCACTTTTGGTTTATGAAATGGAGGATTGCACCTGAGTTTGAGTGTATGGCATATTAAATTTATATTTTGTTAACATGTCAATTGATGATGATATCTATTTTTTCAAAACATAAGTATAGGGGGTTCAAAAATGTGTGCGGTCAAGTTGCCTTTGAAAATTTATTTTCAAGTATGTCATTCATAATATGTTACAGTAGCACAACGTAACCCCACTTTTAATTAAAAAATTTGACATTTCAAATAAACTTTATTATCTAAAATTGGTTGTATTATTATAACACATGGGTAAAATGTCCACCACCTTCCTCATAACATTTTAAAATTCGTCGTCTAATTGACTGTGACACATTGCTGAGCATTTGTGGTGTATTATTAATCTCGTTAATTCTTTCTCTAATTTTCTCCTTGAGCTCTTCCAAATCGTTAATTGGAGTACGAAATATAGTGTACTTAAGGTAAGGCCACAAAAAGAAATCACATGGAGTAATATCGCACGATCTTGAAGGGTACTCGTTTTCAGTATTACGACTTATTATTCGATTATCAAAAAATTCACGCAGTAGTTCCAGTGTTTCACGTGTACAATGCGGAGTAGCCCCATCCTGTTGGAAGTAGCTCACTTGTAACTCATCATCATGTAATTCATGGAAAAATGGTTCCAAGATCTGTTGACGATAACGTTCAGCCGTCAAAGTGCCTTAAAACAATTTATAAAATTTTACCTTCCTAATAGTCGCAATGCATTAACTAATTACTTACCTTCAAAAAATATTGGACCAATTATTCTTCTCTGGCTAATTGCCGCCCAAACACCAATTTTGTCAGGATGCAATGTAGTCTCGACTAATTCATGCGGATTTTCTCCACACCAAATCCTCATACTTTGTGAGTTTATGTAACCCGTCCTATAGAACCAAGATTCGTCCTTAAAGAAGACATTACGCAGGGAGTTAGCCTGATTAAACGTATCGAGAAACCATCTACAAAAATTCAACCTGCGAGGAATATCGACGGGTAATAACTCCTGCACCGAAGTTATTCTGTATGGATGTAAATGCAGTTCCTTATGCAATATCGAGTGGCACGTACCCACAGAGAGATCCACTTGTTGTGCTAAGTGTCTAATAGGGGTCCTAGGTTGTTCCTCCAGAATTTGCCTAGCTGTCTCGACAACTTCCACAGTACGTTTCGGTGGTCGACCGCTGATATTCTTTTTTATAACGCTACCACTTTCACGGAACAGTTTAATGCATCTATTTAGCGCACAATGGTTGGTATATCAGATTTTAATAGAAACAAACTAAATACATTTTATTTAACTAGAAAATAAGATCTTTTAAAACAATAAAAATATTATATAAAGAACTAAACTCACTTACTGACTATAAAGTAATAATGAACCTAAAATAGAGAAAGCAACAAAAATAAACGCCTCCAAACCAATATTATTTGTTCACACATGGCAGAGACGCATGACATCGACTATTGCATAAGGTTTTCATTTTGAAACAAGCGCATCTCTTGGTATTGCATTGTGTTTTAGATGGCTTGCAAGAACATTTAAAAAATCCTTGCCCTTCAGATGTTAGAGTTACAGCTTCTCGTAAGGAAATACATTTCGACTTATTAATAATTTCGTTTGGACTTAAGAAATTAGATGTAGTTTTCTGTAAGTTATCACTTCCAAATCAACCTTTGATTACCCCATGTGCAGTTGCAACTTGGTGAATCCCGTTTTATTAAATGCAGTTGTTGAATATTACATGAAAAGATTAAATCGTCCATCCACTTGATGAAATTATAACGAATTTCAGTAAGAGCATAGAACGACACTCCGTTTCATGAAATGGACAAACATATTGTGCTGATAGTGAAAACAATAGATATTATACTAAGCGGATGCGTTTCGTGAAGTGGACATCCTTTTCATGAAATGAACGATTTCACCAAGTGGGCACGACACATATATTTTTTAAATAATAATTCCGATCCATCTGTGAATTGGCTAACAAAATAAACTGAAAAGTTTCAAAAGCAAAACTCGACGAACTAAAATAATAAACTTGAGTTTCTATTTATAAAATTTTTGTTAAATAACTGATTTAAACAACGCAAAAAAAAATGTAACCTTTTTGCATGAATGTTATTTAATTATCTGAAATCACATTTTTAGGGCAAATCCGATAGGATTAAATTTTCTAAATTTCACAGAACTAATGCGCTTATACAGGAAAGTAAAATGGAAAAGGGGTGCTAATCCATATAAAAACCTAAATAGAAGATTTATAGATGCGAGAATTAAAAAACCTATAAATATGCAGACCGCCACTAAACAAATTACTACGTGCCTCCTAAACGAAAATTCTAAAACAGACTTACAAAGAACTTTTTTTGCCATTTTGCATATTTTGTATTACAAATGTTATGTCACGAGTTTCTGAACGAATTGTTTTCAATTTTAATGGCGTAAAATACAGGGTATATGGCACCGAATTATCTCTACTGTATTATTAAGTGTTTAAAACTCAAACTTGTAACAAAATAAAAATCGCAAAAAGGACGTTTTTGCGTTATATGAAGCTAAAAATGAGGGAAAAATGCCTGCCACAGTTCACTTTTAGACTACACTCGCGCTAGATAGTTTCCCAATTAGTAAAGTCCACCTCTTGTTATCTTCACTGACCGTAACTCAGTTAAGTATAAGGGGATTATTGCCGCTTCGACTAGGGAGGCTTAATTGATTTGTTGGTTTTCAGTGAAAATTTGACTGCGAACCGGATGATGAATATCCACCGCTCAAAAAAAGCACAACGTGATTGTATCGCATTTACCCAATTTTAATTAAACAACATTGTCAGGATTTTGTTAGGTATAAGAAGCGTTAACATTTTGAAGGTGTAATCTTTGATGAACATAATTTATTAATAGTTGATGGGCATTTTCAAAGCGAAATGCAAAAATTTGAATTATTTTGAGTAAATTTTGGTTTTAGAATTTATGAAAAAACGGTATATTTTTCCGGGTTTTGTTGAAGAACGAACAAGATTCGGTGGTTGAGAAGAAGTTAACTTTTAGTTTCGTAAGAAAAGATTGTTCCAATCAAATTTTTCACCTTCAGAACTGTTGCTAATTCCACACAGGTATTGAACAGACTAGCTTACAATAGTTATTTGTAATACAAGTGTTGAAAGCTTGCGTTTGCCACACGAATGTGAAGTTTGCAGCACGAACGATAGTGAGTGCTGCAGTCACATGAGTGTGGCAAATACAAGCTTTCAACACATGTATTACACACTATTTTTTCTACAACCACATTTCCATAAAAAATTTTAAATATTTCTGCAAAATCAAATCTGACATTCATCAAATGTCATTATGACATTTTGATTTCGGTGCGGCAAAATTATACTTTTCCGACGACCACTATGAAAAATGACTCATTTCACACGGTTTACTAGTATTGAAAATAACAAATTTCGCATAGCAACGAAACTGTGTGAAATGCCCGTGTGCAAAACTTTGCACACGCTAAACCACACAAAGCAGTCGGCGGGCGACGTCAAAAGTCGTCATTTGTTAAAAAATAAATATTTAAAACGTCAAAGTGTTGCAAGTGTGGTGCTGGTTCAAATTTTTTTAAATGAAAAATTGGAAAAATGGTCGTCGGAAAAGTATAGTGTAAAACACGTGCTGAAAGGATATTTCACACTCGTGTGATTAAGCCACTCGCCAGAGGCTCGTGGCTCAACTTTCACACTCGTGTGAAATATTCAACTTTCAGCACTAGTTATACAATATACTATTGCCGCACCGAAAATCATGCATGTGCGTGCGGAAATTAAATTTTCCGCACGCTAATTTCACTTGTTCGGCAAACACTCATTTTCAATACTCGTATCTATGGAGACGAAGTTTGAAAATCCCACTTTCCATGGTGGGAGTAGAAAATAGTAATTTGTAATACAAGTGTTGAAAGCTTGCGTTTGCCACACGTATGTGAAGTTTGCAGCACGAACGCTAGTGAGTGCTGCAGTCACATGAGTGTGGCAAATACAAGCTTTCAACACATGTATTACACACTATTTTTTCTACAACCACAAAAAATTTAAATATTTCTGCAAAATCAAATCTGACATTCATCAAATGTCATTTATGACATTTTCATTTGCGTGCGGAAAGTAAACAAATTAGCGTGTGGAAAGTTTACTTTCCGCACGCAAATCAAAATTTGAGTGTGGAAAGTTTACTTTCCGCACGCAAATCCAGATTAATCCAGATGCGTGCGGAAAGTAAACTTTCCGCACGCTAATTTTCACTTGTTCGGCAAACACTCATTTTCAATACTCGTATCTATGGAGACGAAGTCTGAAAATCCCACTTTCCATGGTGGTTGTAGAAAAAAGCTTTTGCAATGCGTATAATTTAAAATTCTTCTGAAATTACACAAAACTTGCACGTTTCTTAATGCACTTAGTATAATTAAACAACAATTTGAGCTTTTATTGAATGATTTGTTTAATTTGTTGATTTAATTACTTATAACCGTATCTGTTGAAAAATAAGTTGTAGAAGAAGACGATGAATAATAAAAAGAAAAAGCAGATTGAAACATCCGTGGTTATGAATTAATTACACTTGTAGTTTGAAATAGTTTCACGTTGTCCTTTCTCTTTTTATCTTCGTTTCTTTTAATTTCCTTTACTTTCTGCTTCTACATCTTCTTCTTCAGCCTATTTTTGTTTTCTATCGGGAATATTTTTTATAAAATACGTGTAGTTTATAACTTTCAAAATTGGTAGAATAAGCAACTGGAAAACAAACTGTATTTATTTCTAATAAATTATTTAATTAATGAGTTTAATAGTGACAATCAATTGTTAGTAATGTTCATGAATATATGTAAGTAATTTTAATACTAACAAGCTAATGGAAAATATTGGGAAACGCCTTATTAATGAACAACCAAACAATTCATTTATTACAATAGTTAATAAACAGAAATTCTTTATTCGTTTACTGTCACTTTCTATCTTTTCCACGAAATAAAATAAACGGAATGTCATATTCCATTAACTTCAAGTAGTGTATTTGTCTTCGGGGCCCCCACTTTAAATTGTCTCCAAAGCAACCGAAATTAAATGAAGACAAATCGATATTGTTTGGGTGAGTGCTGTTAATTTGCATACGCGAAACGTGGTGCAACCTTTTTCCTGAATAATTGAAAAACGAAGTTGGACCTTTATCTTCATAAAATAATTTTATGGTAGGGAGTAATTATTTGAAGGTTTTGAAAATGTCACCGGCTGTAAAATATCTGACAATTCGTTATAAGATCTTCTTTATAACGTTAATGTTTTGGACTTTTATGGATTTATTAATTTATAGAGTTTCTTCCTTCAGGAAATAAAAATTTATAAAGCGGTTTCGTGAATATCCTAGTGTAGAATATGTTGTACCGGTTGAGTGTGTAATAAAAAAAAACGGAATTTATTTAAGCACCAGAAGATCGCTAAATGTAAATTATTTTCTGCTTAAGTAATGTGAATTTATCAAAAAATCTTGTTTGAAGCTTGAATTTCCAGGCTTTATGTAAAGAATTTTTCGTGGATTTATTAACTTCGGCTAACGTTTCTGTTTATTCAACAATCTTCAGGGCTAAACCAAATGTTGGTAATATAGAAAATCACTAAACGAAAGAATTAAACTGACATTTGTACTCAAAAGTTCGTTAACATGCATCAGTATTAATCAAAGTAATATTCTATGGCCTACTTGGCAGAGAAAATAAAAATTCCTCTACAATTCAAAAGTCAGTTAATCAAAATGTTTGGCCCTCATTTTCCGTGGTTCTCGAAACTATCGAACTAACAGAAAGGGTTTATATTAATTAATTATTAATATTGTTCTCTTGTCAAGGAACATACAACGTCAGAATTCTAATTTCCACCCTTATTGGTCACACTAGCGTAAGGCACTATAATTAATATTTGTCTTTGATCGATTCCTCGCACCATACTATCCCCAGTTAACGGCATTCCATGGAGGTTATCATTCCAACCAAATACCATGAGAAGTGCTTGGAGGTGAAAGGAGGCAGTGGCACGTCTCATATGAATATATGAGTAGGTACATGCAAATGCCTAACACATTTCTTACGGGGGTTGTCAAGTCTTTATAGACATAAGTGAAATCACGTTGAATTAAATGAGGTAATATCATTTTGTCACTGCTGTGAGAATACGGCTTGGTATTTTCTTCAAGCAAAACGTACTTTACTAACTCGTTAAATGTTTTAATACTATGTAGGTGATATGCTATAGTTATTTAAGTATCAAGGGCGGTAGGTGCGTTTTACCAGTCGAGGATAAATGTGTGGAGACCGACGCGTAGCAACAAGGACCTAGCAGGAAATTTTAAAAATATGTACAAAGTACAGGTACTTCAACAAAGTAAAAATGGCGAAACATCAAGTTGAAAATGTTCAAAAATTAAGAATTTTTGTCATGTGTTTTATCAATATGCATAATTTTCAGAATTTACTTCGTGCCATCTAAAATTTAATAAAACATTCTGCTCACTTCAAAAATACCATCCTACTTCGTTATGTTCTATTTGTGGGAAAAACCAGCGTATTGTAATTAAAATGCAACATGCCTGAGCTTCGTTAATTTTATGTGTAGCGTAAATTATCTGCTTTTGTCACAGGAATGTGAAATACAAAAAACGAATTTAACTTACCAGAACGTCTCGTGTTTACTGCAATTATTGTAGAATGCATTTCGTAAAGTATTCACTTATGCAGGCAGTCGCCTAAAAATATAATGAAAGGATTTAATTAATTTTTACCTTCTTTTTATCTTTATAGCTGTGTAAGTGGCAAAAGCAAGTTTTAAACGAAATTTAATTACCTGCACACAATGTGCTAATGCATAAATCTTCATGTTCGTATTTAATTTTATCGTTGTTTTGCCGCGTGGGAGCAATTTCTTTTTACTGGACGCGAATTTATTTGTTGCAACTAGGGAACAATTAATAATCGTTTTTGTGTCTGCCATATTTTTCTTTCGTGGAAAAAAATATGGACGTTGAGTTCCAGTGATTGTAAATTAAAAATTGTTAATTTGAGAAATTTCGAGGATAATTCAAACAATAATAAATTTCAGCAACTTTTACCAAATCAACATGTAGAATCTGCATTGCAGAGGTGAAAAATCCACTAATTTTTTTTGCAAGTTATTTCGTACACATCCAGTGGAAAAATTCAGTAAAACGTCAAAATAAGTCCATAAAAATATTGTTAAAAGAGAACCCTCGTTTATTTAAAATTGTTATCTTTAGGTTCGTTTCTGGCAGAGACAAATAATTTTATTACAGAATTCATCAGTATCAGCGATCTATTTCTGGTTGAAGAATTCTGCTAAATACGTTTTTTTTTTATTATTGGTTTTACATTAGTGGGAAAGAAAATTTAATAATTCCAAGAAGTTTTTAAACTGATTAATTTCAGCTTCATAAGACTCGTTTTAATTAAATTTATTAAAGAACTCTCGTTTATTTAATGAAATGTAATTAAATATCACCTAAAACTCTCCTAATTCGTTGGACGGTCCTATCAAAATTAAAAATGATTTCGAAATTTTGAAGTTTTGCTTTGAATTCATACGTAGCCGAAAATAAACATCATTAATTGCGGGATTCAAATTTTATATTTATTTAACCTTTTCGCGCTTTATTTGCCAATGAATATTTACAAAGCAAAACCAGCCTGATTTTACTTTTGTGTAATTAACAGTTTCCGCCTGCATTCAGCTGGATACACCTGCCAATTTTATACTAAAAATGAAGTTAAAACGTTCTAATAACTAAAATTCGCTTTCAAACGCTTTGTTTACCAAGATAACAGCTGTGGGATGAATTCTAACGTGATATGCATTATCAGATGTTGTTTCTGCGATGCTTAACGTCGAGCTTTTTGTAATTCAAGCTGCGATGGAAATGACAACGACTATGTTTTGAGAAACAAAATCCAAGAAGTAAAGATCTCATTTCCATTTTAGTGATTATGAGAAGGCACATAAACTTCTCGTTCTGCTGGAAATAAATCAACACGGTCAAATATAATCCGCGTTGCGGATGACGAGTTTAAATTAAAATAAACACACTGTTAACTAAATGAATTATTATTAATTTGTATGCCGACCGCCGTTTTTCTGAGTTACTTTGTTTTACTGCGCTATTACCGGTTAGGCGAGTTCTTTTTCTTCATCTTTATAATTTTCGTTCATTAAGTTCCTTGTTTTCCGCTTTATAATAAAGAGCTCAAAAGCCAAGAAAAACTCCTCGGGAATAACTAAATTCTTCAGTTATTTATGGCATTAAATTACGGATTTGCAGTGACCTAAAGTAATTTTTAATTAAAAATATTTTAAAAAGTATTAAAGGGGAATTGGGGTTGAATGTTGAAGTCTGAAATGAATCTGAAAATGTTCATATATTAATATTAATCATGGGCCAACTGAATCGATACTGCGTTTGTTAAGCGTACTGGAATGCAGTGTTCATTTATATTTAATTATATATCAAAGTTTAATATGGGTTGGAAGTAATGCACGAACTCCTAGCTGCAATTTTTAATAAATGATTAACTTTCACTAGTGTGCCAGGAACTTAAAACCGAGTTACAGTACCTATTCGCAACAAGTTGTTAAAACAGATTATTGTAATCCCGTATGTTCACGATAGAACGTAAGCTCCAGTTTGTAGGTACTAAAATTCATTACGGAATTATGTAAAATACCGAACAAAGTTCACTAGGAAAAATTCAGTATGTCAAATGATGTAAATTAATAATAACAGTACGCCCTTGTTTTTTCATGAATAATAAACTAATGAAAGGTTGCCCTTTCCTGAATTAAAAATTAATCGGTTTTGAATGTGGGCACGTTGTGATAACCGATTTTATTTGGTTGTTCTCCAAATTGTTTCGCTTTTGCGAAAGTTTCAAGATTACTTCAAAGCTTTTATTAAATTATCGTTCTTGTCAAATCCTCTTTTAATTCGACTTTATTTAAAGATCAAGAACACATCTTCATGGCAATTTTAGTATTAACCAGTAACTCGTTGTAATTTATATTTGCACCCTTAATTATTTCACAGCCAAACGTCACTAATTATTCACCCAGTAATTATTTCGAAAGGACGGCAACTAAATAACCTCCTTAGGGTGTAATGTATTAAGAGTTGCCTTACCATTTGTTAGATATAATTTCTAGTAAGTGAGGTGGAATGTGTTATGTATTTTGGAATATGGTGGTTTAAGCACTGGCGTTAATTGGCCGTTGTTACTTCTGGTCCATTGGGATTGCCCTTGTTACTCTTTAGCTAACTTGTCTTAGTTTTCATTATGAGATCAACATCTCTGGTAGGTCGTTAAATATGCTCTTTAACCCTAAAAGTTCAACCCTTACTGTTTGCATGTCTTTAGATTTTAAGTGAAATAAATGAAAATTAATTTGGTGGTTTAGGTTTCAGTCTTTTAGGTTGCTTTTGCTACATTTACATTTTTAGTTTAATTGCCATATCACTGTAATTATTAATTAAAAGCCAGATTTAGTATTTATATAGTGAGGTGTTATTAAACAGCCTCTGGTTTATTTTATTCGGAATAATAAATTGATGTGATATTTAATAATAACTCTTAACACGGGTCGTTACTGAGGTTCTTACTGTTACTTTTCTATTATTAAAGATCTAATCTTTATTTTCAGTTCTATTTTTTAAAAATAAAACTTAATCAATTTTATTAATATGGATTTATTGCAATTAAAAGTTTATTCTCTAAATTCCCTATTAATTTATCTATCTTAATCTTACACTCACGGTTATTTTTAAAGTTCAAATTGTTATTTTCGTCCAACAGTCCCCACCATATAGGTACAGGGCGATTCTTGACTTATACGCATAATTGCGAGGAATGATAGTTCGTGATGTGTAGTGATGGGTAATTTAAAAAAAATTAGTAAAAGTTTTTTATTAACGAAGATAACGAATTAATTATGTTGAGAGTGGTGAACTGGTAAAATATAAAATTATCGCATTTACCTTGAATTGTATCTGCCACAAAGGTTTTTTTTACTACAATTTTTTTTAATTACCTATCACTACACATTACGAACTATCATTCCTCGCAATTATGCGTATAAGTCAAAAATCACCCTGTATAACTCCAAATTTGGTGCAGGTTACCAATAACCAATCTTTGCAGTAACAAAACTTATCTTGAATATCCAAATCAAATGCAGTAACTAAATTTATTTTGAATGTTATTTTATCCAGATACAATTCTTCCTTTATTTAAATCTGGAAAATTTTATCTTCCCTCTTGTAAAATTATTCTTCTCACAACATTATTTTAATGCGGAAGGTTTTATTTTTCTTCTAATGAAATTATATTATTTTATCCAATTCAGTTACGAAATGTCAGCATTTCGACATTGATTTTAGTTGTGAAAAGTGGTTCATTTTGTAACTAGTTACAAAATATGCTCCCATTTTGTAACTAGTTACAAAAAGATGATTTGAGTTGCGAAAAGTGTTTCATTTTGTAACTAGTTACAAAATATGCTCCCATTTTATCACTCCCATTTTATCACGATGACCCAACTCCTTTTTTAAGAAGATGTGGCATTTACATTTTGTTATCTGAATTGGATAAAATCTTGTATGAAACAAACACGTTGCAAAACATGTCTTTTTATCACATGGCGTGTTGTTCATCTCGGCTTCGCCTCGACGAACAATTTCACGCCTGGTGATAAAAAGTCCATCATTTTGCAACTCGTTGCATAAATAGCTATTATCCAATTCAGTTACGAAATGTCAACATTTCGACATTGATTTTAGTTGTGAAAATTGGTTCATTTTGTAACTAGTTACAAAATATGCTCCCATTTTGTAACTAGTTACAAAAAGATGATTTGAGTTGCGAAAAGTGGTTCATTTTGTAACTAGTTACAAAATATGCTCCCATTTTATCACTCCCATTTTATCACGATGACCCAACTCCTTTTTTAAGAAGATGTGGCATTTACATTTTGTTATCTGAATTGGATAAAATCTTGTATGAAACACGTTGCAAAACATGTCTTTTTATCACATGGCGTGTTGTTCATCTCGGCTTCGCCTCGACGAACAATTTCACGCCTGGTGATAAAAAGTCCATCATTTTGCAACTCGTTGCATAAATAGCTATTTCACCACTTTATTTTAATCTGGAAGATTTTATCTTCCTTCCCGTGAAAAATTATTTTTCCACTTGTTTATTATTTTTTCTATTGTTTTTCGTTCCCCCGGTTTTTCAAAACATCCCCATCCAATTAAAAAATTTCTTCGCATACCTGGCAACCATATTTACAACACCTTTATGTAGTATCCCTATTTAGCTATTCAAACCTTTTACAATAACAATAATATTTACAATTTTTTTATAAGAAACTTAACGATTAATCTAGTCATCCAATTTCTTTTTTATATTACATATTTTATTAAAATAACTAAATCCATTTAACAAATAAACCAAATTTCATTTTAGCAACAACAACTTGCAAATACCAATTAAACATTATCTCACAAGCCCACCAAAATCATCTCATAATCCAATTAATATGATCTCAATAGTTACTGAATTAAACCCAGTACTCATTGATTCTAACGATTATTTTTTCAACAGTCCTGTCAGCCAATCATAATGAGAAAATAATTTCAAAACGACCAATAGCATCAAAATTACACTGACAATTTGCTAGTAGCTGATTACAGCGACAATTTTTTCACATTGTTTCATTGGATCACAGAGCAATACCTGCTCTGTGATTGGATCTTTGTTTAAATAAATGCATAAAAAGTTAGCTTTGACTTTAACAAACATTAAAAATTCAGCACTGTCATCATTGTGTAATATCAGGTTGATGCATAAGTTCGTAGCGTTTTTTGTTTCCAAGGTAAGAGTGCTTTGGAAACAAATTTGTTTGAGAAATATCAATATCATTTTAATGCCATAGTATTGTTTTATTGAATACTTCTTGAATTTTTCAATTTGTAGAAAGTTAGGGGTAATTGTTGGCTAAAGAAAATGGAGTGTCAAGTACAAGAAAATGAACATTTCCGACATATCCTTTTGTTTGAGTTTAACCGAGGAGTTACGGCATCGGAGGCCGCTAGAATCATTTGTACCGTTTATGGAGAGAACGCCATCGTGGAAAGTACTGCACGAAAATGGTTTTCTCGTTTCAAAAAGGGGCATTTCGATATGAATGATTTCCCACGTTCAGGGAGACCATCTGGCTTTGATGAAGACCGATTAAATGCTTCAATTCGTGATGATCCACGTCAATCAACTCGTAAATTGGGCAATATGATGAATTGTGACCAATCAACTATCGTACGACATTTGCAGTCCGGCAAGACGGCATCAAGTGGTTTTGCAGCATGATAATGCCCGACCGCATACTGCTAACATTACAAAAGCAGCTATTCAAGACCTCGGTTGGGAGGTTATTCCACATCCGCCCTATTCTCCTGATCTTGCTCCATCAGATTTTCATCTTTTCCGCTCTCTATCCAACAATCTCCGCGGAATCTCATTTAATAACGACGTTGCTCTTCAAAACTGGCTCGACGACTTCTTCACCTCCAAACCACCGGATTTCTTCCGGCGTGGAATCGAAAAACTGCCAGAACGTTGGGAGGCAATCATAAACAATGCAGGAGAATATATTATTGATTAGTTTATGTATTTTTTATATTAAAAAAATTAAATTTTAAATTTAAAAAAAAACGCTACGAACTTATGCATCAACCTGATAGTTTAAAAAATAATCACGCCGAATTACATTCGTGGTAATAATTTTTTTTTGATAATTTTAACTAGATTAGCACTCATCTTTATTGCTATTAGGAAATTCCACTCGTGGACTTCGTCCACTCGTGAAATTTCCATAGCAATAAAGATTCGGGAATCTAGTTAAAATTATCAAAAAATTATCATCACTTATGTAATTACTGTTGAGAATTTATATAATACATTCGAGAAAGACAACAGATACTATAAGTATGTAGAAAAGGCTGAAAGAAAGGCATACATTTAATATACGTTTCAATTTTATCATTTCTCGTATATTGTTTCTCTCTGCCAAGTTCGGTCATAAAAATCATTACTCTTAACCTTCATATATAATGTTTATTTATGCTTTTGTCATATTTCATTTTTGAATCAGATTTGTCTTCATTTATTTTAGAGATTTGGCTTGTTCGATGTAGAAGCTTCCTAGGAGTTATACTATTATTGTTAGTTATACAGAATTTAGTTTACTAATTTATTAAAATACATCAAAAGCATTACCCCAAAAAAGTGTGTAGGACGGGGTGGGCTGTTGCGGTTTCCACTTTACTTTCAAAATGGTATCATATTTACAAAAGCACATTCAATCAACTTGCCAAGGAATAACGTTAATTCCACCAGGTAGATTAATGTATAGCCTAGACCAGGTCTCGTAAACACCCAAAGCTTAATACACACATTAATGCTCACATCACCCAGGCAATTATATAATACAGATAGCAGCGATTGATGAAACCAAAACAGGTACACATTACTCTATTTAGCAGTATAGGTTCAAAGAAAATGCGGAGGCCGGTCTAGCTGACCACTCCGGGGGGCATAACCCGCTAGTCGCTGCGCTGTATCGGTGAATGCAGCTAGGTTAAGGGCCCTTGGTGACCACGTCGAATTACCCAAATTCATAGGCACATAGCCGGCTAAATGGGCCCCGGAGCGTCATGCTCCAATTAGCAACAACGATCCTCATATGCTCATACAAAATGCCCCAGCAAGTCTCACTGCTTACTAACATGAATAACAACAAGCCTCATTGCTTGACAACAACAACAAGCCTCATTGCTTGATAACAACAACAACAACAAATATATCAACAATAACTACAATAACAACAAACAACAACATAGCTGTTCATACCGACCTTATCTCATCGGACACGCATTCACATCTATTCAATTCAAGGTCAACTAGCTTCATGTTTATGTAAATAATCATCAAAAATTCATTTTACGCCAATCCACCACGAATTTACATTTTACGCACCATACACAAACTTACTTGGCATTCATTAACACTTATGTACTCTAACGCTTACTGAGACCGACTCTCTTTCTAAGATTCTGACCTGAGTTGGAGCCCTAAATCATAACTAATCGCCCTATTTTAAAAGCTCTGGTCCGTTTTACGAATAAGCGGTCTTTGTTTCAAGAAATCTAATGCTTGTGTCATCGCCGCCAAAAGTACGTACAACAAGTGATTCTTTAAAAATTTTAATTTCTGAGCTAATTATCGTAGCTATTGGACCAAAAAAACTAAATATATGAATAGGCTTCGACTCACAGTGGAAATTTATGTCTTCAAGTTTGGGCCAAATTCTATTCTTCTAAATTGTGTTCTAAATTACCTTGTTATCTTCTGAAAAATCTAAAGGGTTCGTTCCAAATTAAACTTCAACTAACCTTTATTTATTTTATATTGTTCTAATGTTTGTTTTTCCAATCACTACTTGTTACCAAGAAACCAAAAGCTTGTCGAAGCAATTCCATAAAAATGATAATAAATATTCAATATCAAAGCGAATTTAAGGCGTAGATTTTATTTTCTAAAAACAATTCAAACTAAAATTAATAAAACTGTTATTAAAACGGAAAGGGAGGCGGTACGGTGCATCGCTCTCCAAAGTTAAGAATAGGTGCTCATGGTCACAACTTGGACGGGTGACCCGAACCAGGCTCAGCTTGCTACGGCTCGCTCTGTCCTCCTCGACAAGCTATGGGCCTTAATGGACTGTTAAAGCTAAATACATTAAAACGAAACAATGATAAATAGTTGTTTTTTTTTACTATTTGCTATACTTTATAGTATAAAAAAATTCTATATTTTTATGTTTTATTAACAAATTTAAGGATTTGTGTTTCAGAGGATAAGATGTGGCAAAATATGCTGTATTTTGTTGTTGTCCAATGTCATTTGTGCCGAACTCTAAGTTTCACTTACAATTAAAGAATGTAGAAAGTATAAATGTTATTAAAATTATTTACTTTGAACAGCAATAAAATCACATCACAATACTAAGAAAATTTTAGCAGGTGGTGAGGTTTTAACAATTTTTGTTTAAAAATGACAGGGTTGAATAATGATAGTGGATAATTAGTTTTGTTACCCTTTTTGTACATTATGTAAAAAAATCCTACTATTTTAATTATCTTTTATTAATAAATTTAAAACGGCGATTTCAAAGAGCAAGGACGCCCAAAATACTCTCTTTGGTTGTTGTTCAGAGCCGTTTCTGTTCCATCTATCTATAATAAAGTAAAGAATGTTGAAAGTATAAGTATTACGCATTGTTTAATTTGAAACATTATAACTCTCAAAATTATCGGAATAAGACTTTTTCTTAGGTTCTTCTTAAATAATTACAATCTTTTTAAAGTCGATGCGTTAATACAAGATTGATCTTAAGTGATTGACTGGAAAAGTTTACTATTATTTGCAACACACGATCTTTTTACATCTATACAGTTTTACATAAGAAACAGTTAACATGGGTATATATAAATACTAGAAAGTTATTCATCTGTTTTTCAGTAAAATAGTACTACTATAGTTAATGGCACGCTTTGTAATACGTGCCACATACAAAATTACCAGGGAACAGCACTGCTAACTATTTGCGACCACTCTGTATATTATGCTTTTTAAGAATATATAAAATTTTGGATTTCATCTACATAAAACAGCAGTTTATCATTAATCTGTTTATTTGTAAACCAATTCAAGTCACAGTGGTTATTCGAAGAATTTTAATGTGTAAATTGGGCTTTTCAGGTCTTCAGTTGATGTTATGCCGGACAAATCTGATAACGTCAATTATACATGTTTTTTGCATTCTGATTTGTTGCATTTTCCGATAATTTTCGATACTTTTATTTTCATAAAGCAAAACCATTCAAGAATTTTATTACGTTATTATTCCTTTCAGGCTGCAGGTTTTCTCAGTACTTTCATCTTTATAATCCTCATACATCATAGTCACTCGAGGATTTCTACTTTATAAAATAGGCTTTATGAGTTTTAGGAATTGAGGTTATTCAATACATTATTCGACGTTTTTTTATAAAATGCCTGAACTTCTCCCTTTTCCGGTTTTTTGTTTTCATAAACTTTATACGTGGTTTATACGGTTTTCATGTTGTAAATTAGGCTTTTATACTTTATGCTCAGATTGAGGTTCTGCAATACTTTTTTTTGTAAATAGAGTCATCTAGTTTTCCACTTTTTCTTTTTAAGATTTTATATATTATGTTTGACATTTTTAGTCCTTTTTCATGATTAGGATTTGGATTAAACAATTTTATCTTCAGAAACCATTCGAAGATTTTTTCCAACTTGTGTTTCAGGCTACAAAAAATGGGGTCTTTCAGTAGTTTTATTTATTTAATTTATATAATTTAAATTTAAGTAAAATTAAAACTTAAAACTAACGCAATGAACTGGTCCAAAACTAATAAATTAACTATTGATGATTTAAAGACACAAAAATATTACTTTTAGTTTACGTTCGGCAATTAATAATATTTACGATGTTAATACTTTACAAGTCAGTTTTGTTAGGGTCAACTATTGATTCAAAATTATGCTGGGACGCTGGGAGTACCATGTCTCAGATTTATCAAATAAACTTGCAAGTTCAATTTTTATCCTAAGACTATTAGGGTCAACTATTGATTCAAAATTATGCTGGGACGCTGGGAGTACCATGTCTCAGATTTATCAAATAAACTTGCAAGTTCAATTTTTATCCTAAGACTATTGGTGGGAACAGTATCCCACAAAGTACTCATAACTGCTTATTACACATTATTTCAAGCCAAGTATTGTTATAGACAAATAGTGTGGGGATATATTAAAAAAAAATCACTTCAAAGAATCATCTGCAGTATGGGATATAGAGAAGAAGTTAGAGATAAGTTTAGAGAGCTAAACGTTTTAACCGTACCGTCCATGGCGTCCATGTCTACAGTGAGAATAATATAAGACTACACATGGCTGAATCATGTAAAATTACACATAGGACATTTTACTTAGTGTTACCATGGTGATTGTAAACAAAGCCTCCAATTTATTATGGGTGAATAACGAAAAACTACACACTTGTCCCCAGACTACTGTTTTTATCGTAATCAATTAAACAAAATTATGTATTGCATTTTAATGATATTTAGTGGAACAAATTTTAACTTAAACTGGACAAATTACATCAATTCATACAAATAGATGGTTATTTAACGTAACGACATTTACCAAACCGATTGTCATTGCAAATTCAAAATGACAATTGTTACTAGCATGGGCAAATTGATTAATGTTAATATAAAGTTACCAATGTATAGTCTTACGTTATTCTCACTGTTACAGTATATTTAATGTTTTATGTTACATTAAATGTAGCAATAATTATGTAATACATAGAGAGGTTCATGACTATAATACACGTAGTAGTGGTAACGTCTTAGTTAAATCTCATAGACTGCAAAAAAGCAGAAATGCCTTTAATTACTATGCTCCCAAGTTCTACCAAGCTACCACTTTCAGTAGTAATATGGAATTAAAACATTATAGGCATGTAACCAAACATCTGTTGATCAGTAGGGCTTATTATACCTACATATGACGAAAATCTTAACGATAAATTGGATTGGTTAGCTATAAAATATACATGAATCTTTTGCCGTATCTCAGTATACCTTGTATATTAACATCATTAAAGTTATAAATGGTTGTGATTTAAGCAATTAAAGCTATTCCACACATTCTCTTATTACAAAATACGAAAATTTGGTTCTCCCACTTCATAATTTGTTTGATATTTGTACGTTTTAATCTTTCCTCTTTTGAGATAATTTTCAGCATTTCATAATAACACGTCGTAGCGCGTTCAGGATTGTTATCTTCGAAATTAAGTATGTTAGGTTCCACGGATTCCCCGGAACATTTTTTAAAATTTTATAAAATAAAGCTTCTATTTTAATGTATTTGGTATGTTTTTTTGTGTTTTAATTTCGTTATTTGTAGTAAGTGAAGTAATGTTCATTCGAGGGTTTCTGCTTTGCTAACTGCTAACATTTTTGTATACTTTTTTGTTTTAATTATTGCTTTCCTTCTCGCCATGAGTTTCAGGATCTTTAATTGTATAATCCGTATAAAGCAAGTTCGTTTGAGGCTTTTTTTCTAAATTGACTTGATCTTAAAAATGGAGCGAGGTTAAAACATTTTTATATGCCAAACAAAATGCACTAATTTTTACTGCTCATTCGCCACAACAATGCTTTAGAAAATATTGAAATGCTCATTAGATAATTTGTTTATTTCTTTTATATATTTTTAAATAATTTCTGCGGTTTTATTGTTAAAATTCGTATAAAAAACGATCATTTGAGGCTTTTCATTGTGTTTCTGGTTTTAAGAATTTGCATTATGCAATGTACATACTTCCCACTTAATATACAGGGTGGTCCATAAGTAACGGGTCACAGACCAACAGTAGATTCGCGAAGCCAAAATATTACGATTTACCTAAAATTACCTTCGTCCAAAAGTTAATATTTGGGGAGATATAGGGTGTCAAAGTCGAAATTTTTATTTTAATTTTCTTCTGTAATTTCTAAAGTTTTCGCAATATTTATATGAAAATTGGTAAAAGTACGTTTTTTTGAACGGGAAACAATAATCTGTTCTCAATTTTAATATAGCTCTTAAAATAACAAATAACGTTATTTTTCTTACACCTAATACCTTAAAAATACTTCAACTTTTTTGTACTTAAAATTAGGGCAAATCTAATTGGAAAAAGCAATTGCCTCATCTTTTTTATACAATTTGTTGGAAAATTTTACTTTAAAAGTTTTCATGCTGCAAGACATCTGTTTTTCTCAGTCTTGCTTTTAAATCCATGAGCAGCCCTGGCCATTTTATTTACTTTGTTAAGTGGGCTCGTCAAGCTACAGAGATTGAGATATAAAACGCATTCATTCTAATTTTAGTAATCACTAATACAGTGTTTTTCTTTTGCTTTTCCTCTTTTGTCAATTGCGTTTCCCTGTTTAGCAAATGACTTTCCAGATTATGAAACGTCAAAGCTATGTTGCAAATGACATTCCCTATTTGTCAAATGTCTTTCCGTTTTTAGATAATGCTTTTCCCAGTTTTTTTTTTTATTACATACCTACTTTTTAAAAAAAGTGGGAAAAGCATTATCTAAAAACGGAAAGAGATTTGACAAATAGGGAATGTCATTTGCAACATAACTTTGACGTTTCATAATCTGGAAAGTCATTTGCTAAACAGGGAAACGCAATTGACAAAAGAGGAAAAGCAAAAGAAAAACACTGTAAAATGAGAATTTTAAGTTAAAATAGGAAAATTCCAAATTGAATCTTTTAATACTAAAAGGTTCGAAACTTCTGTCTTAATAAAAAAAGATTATTAATTAATTCTTATTAGTTATGTAGGTTTGGAGTTTAATTTAAGTCACAGAATAACATTTTTATGGATGCTTTTCTATAAAAAAGTTAATAACAAATTGTAATACAAATTGAATTTTATAAAAAATATAGACATTGTTTTGTAGCTGTGCATAAAATTTAAAAAAACAAACTTGCAGAAGCATTCAACTAATTAAAACAGGAAGTACTTATTTTGTTAATGCAAATGGAGCTACATTTTTCCAAAGTAAGCATAGACCAATGGAGACCAAGTATATTTAATTTCAGGTTAATTATTGTCTAAGTGCATGTAACTTTACAAAAAGAGCATTACATATTTATCTTTTGTTTAGTATCATTTCTAGTCTAGGCCAACTATATAACCATAGAATGTTTCGAACTATGCTGCACGATTAAGTTGAGAGTACTTTGAAATATTGCATTAACGATGATTAATATCATAATTACTTACCTAGGTGTATTAGGTCTTATTTAAATACTACATTTTTTTAAGTTTAAATAACTAGAATTAAGATTTACCATTGTAAATCAGCAAGTCAACTTGATATCTCTTAAAATTGCATTGTTTGAAAATCTACCCAGGTTGCCCTAAAATCGTTATTGGTGTGAAGGAAAAAGTCAAGCCGTTTAATTACTTATTTAATTATATAACTAGTTAACTGGTGTATTCTTAGTCACCACTGGAATAATTTTAAGGTCGGCAACAGAATTTCAAGTTGGGTTATTGGTGTTCTGAATACTAAGTCGTAGTTTTATTTGATTAAATCCGGAAGCCAACCCGATTGGATACAAACAGGAACAAAACACGATAACAACTGCGTACTGATGATTTAACCTTTGTACCTCTAATAATAACAATCGTTCCTAAATAAACCAAATTTTAAAGGGAAACATCGCCGATTGAGTTTTACTCGAGCTCATTAAACTTTAATAGAATCCCTTTTCAGGTGCCAAACGCAAGAAAAATTTATGCTTCTCGTAACTCGACATTTGAATTTATTGAATAACTTACGACTTATGTAAGAATTCGCGTATTATTTTAACCCAAACAAACATACTGAGGGTTTAAACAAAATGTGAAGGAAGCCCTTCTTAAAATATTGAATGGAACCGTTGGGTCAGCAAAGCATCTCTTTTTCGATACGGAAAATCAATTAGAGCGAAATAAAAGGAAACCTTTTATCACCTGAAATTTAGCTGCTTATTGCTGATCACGGTTTTCTAAAAGCCTCGTAAATAAATTTTGCGATCTATAAAGGCCCGAGTTAATTATAAAGGTTTACAAAAGTAGATTAAATCGCCTTTTAAGTCCTTTATCAAGTTGCACGTCGAATGTTTTGCAAATATCGTTATTTAATAGAGAAATAATGTTTGTACGGTTGAGCTTTTCGTGCTTGTTTTCGTAAACTGATAGACCTTTTCGTATATTTGTCCTGGAGGTAACGAGGGTTACTTGATTCGAGTGTGTTTTTGTACATAAAAGACTAAACGCTGATTGGTCGAAGAATTTTCTTTTAGTAGTATGAACAGAAAATGAAAGCATTGCTATTTTTGTGGTTTAAGTCATTTTTAATTTAGAAAATGTGATAAAAAAATCGTAGGGATAGTGAAATATAACAGAAAATTCTCGAGGGATTCCTAACGTCCCCAGACTGATTTGTTTATTCCGTTAATAAATATTTTTAGATAAATTCAAGTATCATTTTTGCAGAAATATGCAAAAAATTACAATAAATAAATAGACTTTCGTTTAGTTTACTCAAATTTAAAATTAACGCATTTCTTAGAATTACTTTCATCTTAGCATTTTTCAAGAATTCCACCTTTATATGCGCGTTTCGCCTTTAAAGTTCATGATAGTAAATAATACCTTGTTTTATCAATAATTCTAACAAAGTTATGTCATAACACTACATGCAACATTAGTCGAACGGTGTAATGAAATAAATTTCTTCCCTTGCGAGACTTCCATTAATTCCTAACTTTATGATGTAATTATGCACTGGACTTTATTTGTTTATGTTTTTGTGAAACCGAATTTTTCTCTGTTTTAACGGTTTAGGTCAGGGGTGCTCAGACTTATACTATTGGCGATCTACCGTAATAGTAATTAACGTCACAAGTCCGGGAACTCATATTTTACAGTACGAGTGAGATGTTTAAAGGCGAGGCGATGAAGGAGCCGAGTCTTGCAACTCGAAACGAGTACTGTAAAAAGAGTTCACGGACGAATGTCGTTATGTATTTTATTTCATATTGTAAACAATTTGATTTTTTAATTTTTACATGTGACACTTTTTCAATAACGCCAACATGTGACATTACGGTATCAAAGCCGGTAGGTGTGGCTTGGTTACACTTTTACGGGCTCTGATTGGCTGCATAAAATAATACTGATACTCTGATACCGTAATAGCTCACTTTCCGGACTCAAAACGGCGCCGTGAAACTGCATTTACCAGACAGTATGAAATAAAAGTATTAGGCGGCAAGCGATCGATTAGGTAGGGAATAGTAATTAACGTCACAAGTCCGGGAACTCATATTTTACAGTACGAGTAAGATGTTTAAAGACGAGGCGACGCAAGGAGCCGAGTCTTGAAACTCGAAACGAGTACTGTAAAAAGAGTTCACGGACGAATGTCGTTATGTATTTTATTTCATACTGTCAACAATTTGATTTTTAATTTTTACATGTGACGCTTTTTCAAAACGTCAACATGTGACATTACTGTGTCAAAGCCGGTAGGTGTGGCTTGGTTAGACTTTTACGGGCTCTGATTGGGTGCATAAAATAACTGTCCGGAAAATGTTGCCAAGCAACATTTTCCGGCTCTGATACCGTAATAGCTCATTTTCCGGACACAAAATGGCGCCGGGAAACTGAATTTACCAGACAGTATGAAATAAAAAATATAAATGGTAGGTATTTATTAATTGCACAGAATCACATACCGGGTGTGGCCTGACATGTGAGAAATAGGTGAAATGCATGGGAAATTGAACATATGTGAATATTATCTTCTTGGCTAAACTGTTGCTTACGTTGTAGCTATTCATCGAAAAGTACTTTTTTTTTTCAGTCGATTATAGTACAAAATTTATCTGAAATGAAGGAGAAATCGTATTTTGTCCTGATTATTAGACTGATATTAATTCTACAAAAATTTGATCAACTAGACTTGTTCTGATGAGCTGCAGCATCACTATGGAAATTTCAGAATTTAGAACGAACAGATGATGCGCAGCATGCTTTAAGCAAGATGTCATAAGGTGCATGTGTGACTTTTTATTTAAAATATTTATCTACTTTATTTTACGTTGAGGAGCTAAATTTTCCTAACTAGTGAAGAATCAATTGCTTAATAGCATATTCATCCAAACAAGAACGTACAAAAGCTAAACGGTTCAGCTGGAGAGATAAAATTAAGCAATTATCAAAATCGCATGTATTTCTCCTATGTCTCACATGTCAGGCCACACCCGGTAGCTTAATTACAAAAGCTACTTAACCACAACACCAGACACGACCATCAAGAGCATTATTGGACAATTCAAAATATACTGAAGCCCAACATTTTTCTGCAAAATATACTGCATTGCAACACATCTCCGTAAGCTACTACATGTATTCCAAAATATACTGCAGCACAACGCTGCCTCCCAAAATCTACGCAGTTGCAACACGCCCTACCGCGCTGCACAATCGCAGTCACGAAACTATCATTTAAGCCGTTCAACTTAACCTCAAAACTACAGCCTTCTTCTTTCATTCTGTCCTAGTTTGTAAATAATGGATAATTTAAAATTACTGTACTGTGCACGGAAAAGTAGAAATACTGGATTTTAATAGTGAAAACAATTATTGCAAGGCACGTTTGCGCTTACAGTTTGGAGGAAGACCCAGTGGGTTGTTAGAAATACGTGGCCACATCTAAAGAAAATGGAATTTTGGAATTTAGAAAATTCTATGTTTGTCATCATACTAACGTTAATAAAGTGACAGAAGAATCTCGTAAAAGACAAACCGTTCGGCAAAAAGGGCGAGATTGTCATTCATGCATCTGCTTAGAGGCCGTAGGAGTTGACTCATATTCAAAATATTTTAAAAAAGCTGCGTAGTTCCTTCAGACATTTTCAAAAAGCTGTACGCTTCAGCAACGCGAGTACGATGACTATGACTAAAAGATATCTACAAAATAATTACCTAAATAACCTATATGTTATTTTATATGTGATTGTGTAGCGCAGTAGGGTGTGTTGCAACTGCGTAGATTTTGGGAGGCAGCGTTGTGCTCCAGTATATTTTGGAAGACATGTAGTAACTTACGGAGATGTGTTGCAATGCAGTACATTTTGCAGAAACATGGTGGGGTTCAGTATATTTTGAATTGGCCAATAACGCTCTTGATGGGCATGTCTGGTGTTGTGGTTAAGTAGCTTTTGTAATTAAGCCACCCGGTATACATAAATAGATATTATAATAGCTACAAGTTTTAAGTCGAAAGTTGTCGCGTGTTCTAGGCACTTCGTAACGTAAGCGCGCATTAACCCCTAGACCTGGTACAGATTATAATGTTGTACACTGGTTGGGACCTGGACACAACGGTCACCGGTCACAACGGCCACCCTGAATATTGATCGTTATGGTCATTAGTCATTGGTCACAACGGCCACCAGTAGTTTTTGGACGCAACGGCCACCGTGGTCACAACGTCCACCATCGGTTCTGGCCATAACAGCCACCTTGGTCACAACGGCCACTGACGCCTTATCGTCGCAGTGTTTATCAACGCCGGTCGTAACGGCCATCTTGGTCACAACGGCCACCCTGCTCGTATAACTCCGTTCGTTCGAGTATACACTTTCTTAAGTACCTAATTAAAATGGGCAGTAAAAGTGATATGAATAGTAAACGGCAAGTTCCGCCATAATGTAACGACCCTACCAGGTACGGCTTTAAACTGTTCCCGAAAAATATTTTAAAAGCCAACTTATCATTTTGTCCATAACGTCCAGCGACGAGTTTTTGAGTCTGTATGAATTTAATGATAAGAGTGGCGAAAAATTTAATTTTTTTAATATTGGGGTTGTCTAAGTGTTTATTTGGCTGGACAAAGAGAAATAGATATTTATAGATTCGCGGCCTAGCAGTTATTACAGAATACTCATACTGAACAATTTGTATCAAGCCGTTTTTTTTTTATTAAATGGTTTTGTTTTCCTGAAAGTTGTCTTTTTCTAACATGTTAACAACAAAATTAGAATTCTTGGCGGTCTAACGGCAAATCGTTGATTTTTCAACTAAAAGAAAATCAGCTGGAATCTTGCACTTAATCGGATTTTTAAATTGACAAAATAAGGAAATGGAAATCCTAATCAAAATGGAAATCAGATACGCTGACTGACCACATCTTTACAGCAATTTTTTTTAAAGGCTTTTAAATTGTCATTTAATATAGGGATTTAAATGGAATTAATCTTTGCGAAAGTTGTGTTCAACATTGAACCTTCTATTTTGTAATTCCCGACTTTAGTCTCACTCAGATATCACGGATAATATGTTATTTTTTAAATTCTATGGAATTCCGTAATTATTTGTAAGCAGCTTGAAAACAAAAATAATTGTTTTCGAAAATGTTTTAGTTGAAGGTATATTAATACTAAATCTATACATCAGTTTTACGTCGCATTTACTTAGAAATAACTAAGTAGAAGCCATTTGTATTAACTCGCCTCTCTCTCGTCAGTTGGATTTTCTGAAAAATAAAGAACTATAGCTATTTAATATTCATCGCTAATAATAGCTATGTCGCTTTTTGTTCATTTTCTTATAAATTTTGTTATTAGGGCTACCACACTTCTGTAACAACTGCTAGGCCGCAAGTCTATAAGTATCTATTTTTCTTTGTCCAACAAAATAAACATTTAGACAACTCCAATATAAAAAAATCCAAATTTTCCGTCACTCCTATTATTGAATTCATGCAAATTCAAACAATTTATTGTCGCTGGGCGTTATGGACAAAATGATAAGTTGGCCGTTCAAATATTTTTCGGGAACAATTTAAAGCCGTACCTGGTAGGGTCTTTATGTCAGGACTTGCCGCTTACTATTCATACCACTTTTATTACCCGTTGTAATAACTTAAGAAATTGCGGACCCGGACGAACGGAGTTATACGAGCAGGGTGGCCGTTGTGAGCAAGGTGGCCGTTGTGAGCAAGGTGGCCGTTGTGAGCAAGGTGGCCGTTATGACCAAGGTGGCCGTTGTGAGCAAAGTGAAAGGTGTCCGTTCTGACCAAGGAGGCCGTTGTGACCAAAGTGAAAGGTGGCCGTTATGACCAAAGTGGCTGTTGTGACCAAAATGAACAGTGGCTATTGTGACCAAGGTGGCCGTTACGACCGGCGTCGATAAATACTGCGACGATAAGACGTCCGTGGCTGTTGTGACCAAGGTGGCTGTTATGATCATAGCCGAAGGTGGCTGTTGTGATCACGGTGGCCGTTGTAACCAATGACTATGTGACCATACGGGCCAATTTTCAGGGTGGCCGTTGTGACCGGTGGCCGCTGTGTCATCGACCCCACTCGTTTACTACTTCAATATTTGACTTAAAATATTAAAACTTAGACTGCAACCATGTATACGCCTGTGCTCTGAGCATATTATTAAGAAAGAAGTAGTATGCTATCTCCATCTGTTGGATTATATTCGAAATATATGACATTTACTGGTGATGGTGATGCATCGAATGTTTTTTCTACTTTAAAAAAAATCTGGTTTGAAGCGGTTAAATTATTGACGCGATCGACTGACTGGTCGATCGCGATCGCCCGTTGAGCACCCCTGCTTTAAGTCAATTTTTAATTTTTCCAAATTTAGATCGAATTTTTGTTAAGTAGTTATTATTGACTCATTTTCTAAAACTTACATCTTAAAATTAACCACTTCACGCTAACAGTACGCCAGCTAAAAATTGGTAGGTAATAACTGCATGAGATGGTATTTCTTGGCCTCGAAAATGAGGTAGGTATAGGTACCTACTTCATATCTGAACTATGTATGATGTGAGTTGGCCAGGCTAGTACTGTAATTTAATATGACTATTCTAGGTGAACTATAATGCTTGAAGATAGCTCTACTATAAAGTAAACGATTCGTTTAAATAAGTACAAGAAAAACTATTTTCAAAGCCTTTTTAAACTTCACGGAAAAAATTCAACAACTTGCCTTTTTTGCCAATTTGAGCTTTTCAGATTTATTTTTATAAGGCGTAATTTGCACGTTTTAAATTTCTTTGACACAAAAACTTTTGTTCTCCAGATTTTTTGTTTCATATATTTTTCTACGAAGAGTCAGTCTGAAGGAACATTAGTGTGGATTTCGTTTTATTTGTCTATAGTTTAAGCGGTTTTTCATTAGTTTACAAAAATAATGTTCGTTTCAACTTCATACGTTTTGTTTAAATCATTTTTAATGTTTTTTTACGTATACGAAGACATAAATCACTCATATTTTTGTTGTAAATATTTGTCTAACATGTGACTTTAAAATAAGCAACACGTACAACTAAAAATAATCGCTTTACATAGAGTTTTGAGGGACTGGAGAGAAATTTCCTTTATTTTTGATGTATAGATATTCTGGGGATTATTATCTTTTATGGATTTCCGGAGACCTACAATCGAGAAATAGAACCGTAATGACTTCCAATACACCGGAGATTGCTGTAGAATTGTGATTTAAGAATTTTTATTAATTCAGCAATTTGATTTTTTTCTTTTAGTTTTAATTTTTGTTAAACCAAGCTGCGAACAGGTGCATACACAGATACACACCTCTGCAGAATGCAGTACTAATAGCGCAATGTTGTTGTATCTGTACTGTTACTATTTCTGTAACCTGGTCTTAAATAAATAAATGAAGTTCAAAAAGTAATTTTTGGCGAAGAAAATGCATTTTTTTAGGGCATGTCTTCCTGGAAAAGATATTGGAAAATCATTACTTATTAATTATGAAAACCACTTCGTTTATTTGCAGTAATATTCGCCTTCAAATTTTCTTTGAAGAAATATTTAATTCCTTCCTTTTATTTTATTCCTAATCTTTTATTATTTAACAGGTTATTTTTCTGAAAATCGTTATACATTGCAAATTTATATTGGTTTATGTCATACTCGTTTCTAAAGCAACGTTTTTCGAACGATTTATAGGACGAAAAGTGACACTTTAAAGTGCTAGGACTTTAAAGTGTCATTTTAAAGTCCTAGTTCTTTAAAGTGTCACTTTTTGTTCTATAAATGCTCGTTGCTAGGAGATACGAATTGTTGCGCCTTAAGGGCCCCTGACACGCTCGTGCTTCGTTCCAATTTTACCCGCTCAGAATTGAAACGGACGATTTTACTCGAACCGGAAAGGCGCATTTACACGTTCGTTGTTTTATTCGATGTTAAGGTACAATTTTGAATGAACAGGCTTGTTGTACAGCTAGTATACCAAATACAAGATGAAGCTAAAACACAAAATTTGTGCTGTTAGTATTGCTATATTATTGCTCCAAGGGAAGAAACGTGTACGTTCGCAGTTATTTAACTTGTATAAATTAAATCATAAATGCAACCTCACAAATACGCTTATCAATCAGAATTGGTCTGCAGTCTGCATGAACAGTGAATACAAATACACGTTCGGTTTTTACTCAATTCTACACGAACGGTGTGACGTCACACAGTGAAAATCAAATTATTTTGGATTTTGCTCGTGCCGTGCTCGTTTCCATTTTTCACGCGTGAATTGCGCATACACATTCTGTTTTACCCGTGCGTTATTAGATGGTACGGGTAAAATAGGAACGAATCACGAACGTGTCAGGGGCCCTTTAGACTACTTACTTAAAACTAATAAATACTGCTACAAATTGCTGGAGATTTCTTTTAATAATTTAACAACTTTAGAAACCAGTATGACATAAAATTATGTATGTACCTCAGACGAAAAGTGTCTTTAAGGTACTCGCAAGTAATTACGGCCTCGGCTACCCGCCTCGGCCGTAAACAACTTGCTCATACCTTAAAGACTTACTTTTCGTCCTAGATACATAAAATACTATTTATTCAAAAGTAATCGTTTATAAATTTAAAAATTATACACTATTTCTAACTAAAATTTAAATGTTATTTTTTTTATTTTTACGATTTCAGTCGTGCTTTCAGCATTTTAAATTAATTTTAAAAATTTAAATTATTTGATCTTGCCTTGCATAAAAAGTTGTGCTTTTCTTCGGATAAAATAATACGCTTTGCAAAAGGATATTACATTTTGTCATTGAGAAAAGCGCAAATTTTCTGCAAAGGTATAAATTTAATGTGTAGCTTTGAAGTTAAAATCAAATTTTAAATTCGGTAGAAAAATTTGGATTTACGGTTGCAACAAAACAACGTTTTTCTACTTGGTTTCTTAGATCAGTAATAAAAATAGCAAAAATACGAAGATCCTGCAAATCTAACAAACTATGTATCATAGGTTTTTCAAAAATTAAAAGGTTACGTTTTTCTTTCGGATGGTTGAAATAATATGTTATTCAAAAGAAAAGTATATTTTGAGGTTGTCATAAACTGTTTAAAATTAAAATGTACTACAATAAAAAGCCATTCGTATCAGTCGAGCGGATGGGTTTACTTAAATCAGTTTATCTGTTGTATACGCCATCCTTAAAGAAGCAACAAACTTTCATCTACACTGTAAACATCATTTTGTAGTAAATCTAGTTAAATATCCGCAGTTTTCTGTGAAATTAAAATTTCCAGTTCTAGTAGTACGATTATTCGGGTAAACTTGTGTGTAAGATATACCGGGTGGCTAGAAAAAAACGAATCCTGTTTAAGTTCTCACATCTCCGGAACGCTTTAAGATAGCGATTTCAGTTTTTGCATTCTAAGAGACAATGGATTGAAAATTATTCCTGCCAAATTACAAACAATTATTTTAAAAAACAAAGGAATGGCGAATTTTTTAATATCAACTAGAAAAATCAATTACACGTTGACAATGTTCTTAAAAATTCTACCAATAAACATCTTGTATGGTGTATTCTACTTATAAACATGTTGTATGGGACCTCAATTCACAATTCTTAGTCTATGTTTAAACCGCAAAATTGCTCTTCTGATTAAATACAGGGTGACATTGAAAAAACTACAATGCATAGTACCACGCGATAGAGGACCATAAAATAATAAAAAAAGTTCTTATACGCTAATGTCCGATCGCCTTTTGTTTTCAGCTTTCAGGATGCTAAAGGTTTGTTAGAAAATTCAATTTTTTTTAAATTTCGTCAGATTGTGAAGACCTAATTGAAACAAAATTAGTGCACACTATATGCCCTTGCAGGTGGCTATTTTGTGTAGGTATTTTAGTTTCGAGCATTATTAGAATATTATCATAACATAACCTAACCTAACAAACTTTTAACATCCAATCTTGAAAAAAAGGGAGATCGGACATTAGCGTGTAAGAACTTTTTTTTATTATTTTACGGTCTTCTATCGCGTGGTACTATGCATTGTAGTTTTTTCAATGTCACCCTGTATATAGACACTTCTGGCCACACCTCTTCTAACCGCCGGCGCAGATCTTTCAAGTTTGCAAATGGTTCCCGTCTTTCAGCATACACTTTTTCTTGCAATGCATTTCACACTGACTAGTCTAAAGGATTACAGTCTGGAGGATTAGGCGGCCACTGGTTTGCTCGAATAAAAGATGGCGTGTTTTCTTCTAAGAACTGTTGTGTCCTTGCTGCTCTGTGTGATGGAGCGCTGTCCTGGATAAAAACATAATCGCTCATGGTGTCATGCGTAATATCCTGGAATGGCAATGGCTATTTTTTACTGATCGCCAGTTAACCAAAACAAACGCAGATAGCTACATACGACATTTACGTGACAATTTACTACCGGAAATGCATCGATTGTACCCGAATAACGATTATGCTCCATCCCACAGAGCAGCAAGGACACAACAGTTCTTAGAAGAAAACACGCCATCTTTTATTCGAGCAAACCAGTGGCCGCCTAATTCTCCAGACTGTAATCATTTATACTTAGACTACTCAGTGTGGAACGTATTGCAAGAAAAAGTGTATGCTGAAAGATGGGAACCATTTGCAAACTTGGAAGACCTGCGCCGACGGGTAGAAGATCTGTGGCCAGAAGTGTCTATAAATTTCATCAGAAGAGCAATTTTACAGTTTAAACATAGACTAAGAATTGTGAATTTACAAAATGGAGGTCCCATACAACATCTTTATGAGTAGAATACACTATACAAGATGTTTATTGATAGAATTTTTAAGAACATTGTCAACGTGTAATTGATTTTTTCTAGGTGATATTAAAAAATTCGCCATTCCTTTGTTTTTTAAAATAATTGTTTGTAATTTGGCAGGGATAATTTTAAATTCATTGTCTCTTAGAAAGCGAAAACTGAAATCGTTATCTTAAAGCGTTCCGGAGATGTGAGGGCTTAAACAGGATTCGTTTTTTTCTAGCCACCCGGTATGTATGCCTCAAAGCTAAAAATTTGCTCGATGAATATTAGGTGGACAAGTGCGTCCGGGTTTTAGGGAACTTATGACAGGTTTTTTAAAACAACAATTGATGATCGATTTAAACATTCAGTTAATAATAAAATGACCACTAAAATTTTTTAACAAACCTATCATGGTAAGAAAAACTCAAAAAATGTTATGGTCGGTCAAACCCCTTTGGTTTACGAATTCAACTGTTTTTTTTTCTAATGAAATTTGAAATTTAAAGTATCCGTCACAAAATTTGGGTTTTTGTGATTATAACTTAATAAATAAAAGAAGCTGTTTTTCCTAAAACTTTAATTGCCGAAACAGAAATGTTTCAGCTTTTCCAAAATCCACCTTCAGGCTGTACATATTATTACTAAGTGAGCATTTCCAAAATGGTTTTATACTTACAAAAAAACTTTAACTGTTTTTTTAATTAATTAACTTTCAATATTCTTACTGCTATTTATTTTTGTAATTTTAAATTTAATTTTGGACGTATCGTGCAGTGTATATTAAATTTTGTGTGCCTAAAATAAGATTTCTGCGTCCAAAGAAATTGTGTTTCAAACGATTTATTTGCCAACGATAACAAATTGAAATTTTTGAGAAATGTTTTTTTCAATAAAAACTGAAATGTTTATGTATGAATTTTACATTACTAACTACTGAATAATAATAATAACTACAAAGAGTAATTTAGAAAATAACGTCTTGGTTTATAAAAATTACTATAATTACAACCTATTGAATTAAAGTAAGAAATTGAAGTCTTAAAAGTAATTGCCTAAGTTTATCCGTAAATGTTTTATTTTTTATACTTCAACTAATAGTTCACACTGCTTGATGTTTTTAATTATTTTCAAACATTATGAAATAAATCATTGTTGTGAAAGTACTTTGCATACGATTTATAAATGTAGGTATTTAAATGCATTATTAAATACGATTATTTTACGTTATACGAAGGTATCAAAATAATAGTATTTTATGTATCTAGGACGAAAAGTAAGTCTTTAAGGTATGAGCAAGTTGTTTACGGCCGAGGCGGGTAGCCGAGGCCGTAATTACTTGCGAGTACCTTAAAGACACTTTTCGTCTGAGGTACATACATAATTTTATGTCATAGTG
Source organism: Melanotus villosus (assembly GCA_963082815.1). NCBI lineage: Eukaryota > Metazoa > Arthropoda > Insecta > Coleoptera > Elateridae > Melanotus > Melanotus villosus. The sequence goes on along the minus strand of OY720421.1, from coordinate 140,396 downwards.
TTTCTAAAGTTGTTAAATCATTAAAAGAAATCTCCAGCAATTTGTAGCAGCATTGGTTTTAAGTAACTAATCTAAGGCGCAACAATTCATATCTCCTAGCAACGAGCATTTATAGAACAAAAAGTGACACTTTTCGTTCTAGGACTTTAAAATGATACTAGCACTTTAAAGTGTCACTTTTCGTTCTATAAATCGTTCGAAAAACGTTGCTTTAGAAACGAGTATGACATAAACCATTTAATATTAGAGATTTTAAATACTAACGTTTGTATAATGTTTTTCCTTTAGTGGTTTATATTCTTTATATTTGCTGATGATTTAAAATAGTATATTGTGTTATTAGGAGTAAAATTGCTTTGTTATAAAAAATAAAAATTACGAGTTGCCATTGGCTCATTTTATGTCACTTTTAGTCCTAGGAGTAAAAGTGGCACTTTTACTCCTAGGAGTAAAAGTGAATGTTTAACTGTGTGTATCCAAGGACACAAAGTCGTATTTTTATGACGTTTGAAGAAAAACATTATTACACAAACCGTTATTTAATACGTATTACATAAATGATTTACATATGGAGAATAAATATGTTCTTTTACATTAATTTATGTTATGTTTAATAACGGTATCAGAGCAAACGCTTTAGAGGATCAAAACTGCAAACGTCTTTTAAACGTGTCCCAAAATGCGTTTCTCTGGATATCTTCGTTAAATATTTATAGAACGAATACTTTTTAGCATTTATAAAAAAGTTTTTTTTTTGTTTTACATGCTATGACTTAATTAGTTTGAAACACAACATAAGACGAACGATTGATAAAGGCATCGTAAACTATGAATACGAAAAAGGTTTATATGATTATCAAATCATTTTTAAATGGCTTCAGTTAAACCGTTTGAAAATAACGATTTGCAAACCAAAGACGTGTTAGCTGGGTAAAATTAACTTAAACATACATATTTCTGACTTATCTGACGAACTAATTGTAAATAGTTCATCCAAATTGGTATAAATTCATCGACAGGTTATAGTTATTTTCGTCAAACCTACTGCGAAAATATGTCATTGTGTCATTGTTTTGTTGACGGTAAGTGACAGTTTACATTCAACTACTGGTTACCATGGGCAGCGGGTTGTAATATTCTTCATTAAGTTCCTAGGGCAAAAAAGTAAATTGTCTACAAAACACCTTTATTTACAAACATTTTATCTACGTTACATTAATTACAACTTATTTATATTAAATGTAAATGAACAATTAGAACAGTTAGAAACTTGAACAAGAGAATTAAGTTCCTTTTTTGACTAAGTTTATATTTTCGGTAATATCAACATTTTCAATTTGTATAAGTTCTTGATTTTCTTTGGTGCCAGGAACAATTACGCGGCTATCTTTCATTTCGTCTTCATTATCAAATTGCGTGACTGAAGTTGAAGATGTGGATGCAGATTCTTCATACCTATTCTGATTAAATAAAATTCTACTGGCGATTTCTAATTTATTTGTCATTGAATCTGCAACATAACTTTTTGCCACTGTTGTGGATTTCCATCAACCGTGCCTCTTTAAACCAAGAACGTCAATTCCCGTATCAGCCAAAAAAGTTGCTAACGTTCTTCTAAACGAGTGCCCAGTATAAGTTTCAGGATTTTTCAGTTTTAAAAATTCTGCTATTAAAGCAGGAATTTTTGCAAATGTGTTTTTACCTACTGGTTGATTCACACATTTTCCTAAACAATATTTCAGAAAAAATCGCCGATTTTCACTATTTCTTGGCCTGCAACTTATATACTCAGTGACATAAAAATTGCAACACCTAGAAGGGGTGGGAATTTTTTGACCAAATTTGGCAGGAACATTGGACTAGTCTAAGGTTATAATTGATTAAAATTTGGCAAAGAAAACACGGTATCTTTTTGATTTTTTTTTAATAATGTGTTTGTCCGCCCCTGTTTCTAACACACTCATTTACCCGCTTTGGCATCGATTCCAGCAAGTGATCAATGTCTTCTTGCGATATGGCATCCCAAGCAACCTGTACTTGATGCCGTAGAGCTTCCAATGTCAACGGTGGGTTCGGTAGATTTCTCAACCTTCTGCCGATCATGTCCCACACGTGCTCAATGGGCGACAGATCGGGAGATCTCGGCGGCCAAGGTAAAAGATTGACATTGGCCTCTTCAAAGCAGTTAATTGAAACCCTCGCTACATGGGGCCGTGCATTATCTTGTTAAAAAAGCGGGTCTTCCAGCCTCCGGAGGTATGGAAGAACATTTGGTTCTACCACTTCGTCGATGTAGCGCCGGGCGGTCATACTGTCCCGAATGAAGAGAAAGGGTGACCTACTGCCGTAAGCAATATCATCCCACATCATCAACCCCACAGTCCGGTGAACAGGCCTCTCAACCGAAAATCAGGATTACACCTTTCTCCACGTCTTCGTCTAACCCTCATCCGACCATCATGCATTCCCAGACAAAATCTCGACTCGTCACTAAAGACAACTCGATGCCACTCAAGGTTCCATTAAAGTATTTCCGTACACCAGTCCAAACGTTGCTGGTGATGCAGAGCAGTGAGGGGTAGCACAAGATGTGGACGGTAAGACAGCAAGCCAAAGGTCCTTATCCGGCGATAAACTGTTCGCAAACCTATAGGACGACCTTCTTCTCCTAACCATTGATCAGCTATTGATCTGGTTGTAGAAAATCGGTCTCTCAATGCCATTAGTCTTAAGCGGCGCTCTTGACGTTCATTGGTTCTTCTTTGGCTCCCAGTGCCTCTTCTCCGACGTTCAACGCCATTTTCAGACCTCGCTTGATAAGCTCGCATTATTGTCGATTGATGTCGACCTAAACGGTTGGCGATTTCTCTGAACGAAAAACCTGCTTCCCGTAAACCAACAATTTGCCCTCTGTCGAATTCGCTCAACTGCTGGTAAACTTGACGCCTCCTTACTCTAGGCATAATCAGACACTTGAAACACTTTCAACTAAAGAATAGGAACCGAAAAAGCGGAAAGAATTCAAAAAATGATTCGATAAGTGCTTGTTTATCACCACCTCTAAAAAGTGATACAAAAAATTGAAAATGCCACAACTACTTGATGGTCGGCTTTCAAATTTTGATCAACTATAACCTTGGACTAGTCCAATGTTCCTGCCAAATTTGGTCAAAAAATTCCCACCCCTTCTAGGTGTTGCAATTTTTATGTCACTGAGTATATATTTCCTAATTAAATCAACAAAATTTATGCGCTGTTCTTCTCGGTTAATGATCGTAAAAGTACGTTGCACTCCATTTTTAGTATCTGATATTGTTACTATTATTACAGAATTTTTATCTTCAACATTATCAGTTGTCATCTTACATAATTCGTCTTTTCTACAGGCCCCAGAAATTCCCATTATCATAACGACCTAGAATAGATAAATAACTTCAATACCTTAATAACTGAGTTAAATGAAATAATCTGTAACTGTAGTACCTTCATTAACAAATGTGTAATGTCAGGCGCTTCAATAAGGAATTTGTTCATATCGTCTCGACTAAATATACTACTCTTTTTGGGTTTATAGCCATCATTTTTACGCTTTAAAAACGCTTTTAGTTTTGGATATTTGGAAATATCTTCATTATCATTGATAAAAATGGTACTTTTTAACATTGAGTATTCGCTCCATAAACTGTTTGGAGATTTTAATTTTGTAGATCTATTTAAGAAATACGCCAGCAGCACTTTTTCTGTAATCACATCTGATTTCTTCTCATGGCACCAATTTTTGAAAATGTTATATGTTTCCATATACCGTTGTTGCGATTTAACCGGTAATAAATTGTGGGATGCTGCATTTGCAGCCTCTTCTATTTCTTGAGACATGTTTTTAGAATCACAAATTGTGCACAAATTCAACTGACACACGCGTTTGAAATTTTTATGAAATAAATATGTTTTTGTGCAACCGGACGCGAAGTGGTCATTTCGCGTACGCAATACAGGACGCGAGATCCGATTTCACGGCCTGTATTGCGTTACCCTTAGTAACGGCCGCGAAATTGTATTTCGCGGCCGTTACTGAGGGCAACGGCCGCCAAACGCGTTTTATTTATGTTGTTTCCATAGAAACTTTGTGACGTGAAAGCCGACTCTATTTACATTCATTTATGATAAAAATTTGTAATTATGTATTTTTTACAGCTGCACAAAAAATGTTGTGTATACTTCGTCCGCGAAATTGTTTAGCGCCCTCGAGATTGTCCTGCCTCGGCCGCAAGCGGCCTCGGCGACAATTTTTTTTCGGTACGCTAAAATGGAATTTCGCGGTCTTAGTATACAATAGCTATTTATGTAACGAGTACATAATGTAGGTCTTTATGGACGCGCCAAAAAGTTTATGGCCGAGCGAACGAAGTGAGCGAGGCCAATAAATTTGGCAAGTCCATAAAGCCTAATTATGTACGAATTACATACAAAGCTTTATGTTCAGCTGCATATCAAAAAATTTACTTTTAAATTAATTTGAGGTTAAAATGTGTTTTATAGCTCTAGCCTCTTGCAGGGTGCTGCCGTTTTACTTTATCATTATGGTGCTAGTCCGATAAATGATATAATTATGGCCTCTAAACAGTACAATAATCTAGTCATTATGAGACAGCTGAACATAAGTAACTATTATTTTATTTTGTTGTCAAAGATACCTAATCTAAATCACAGCAACCTTTATTAATTATTGGTATGACAGCTATGCATAAAAAATGAAAAATACTTAATTTTATTTATTTTAAAATGATAGGACCAAAAAATGTTTTAATAAAAACTAAAGGAATGCTCGAAGGACCGTACTAAATTTGTGAATAGCTTCGACTCACCTTGAATATCTTTCCTGGTTTGGCCAAATGCTGTTCTTCTAATTTGTATTATTTTTCCAATGTATTCTTCTTCTAAATTTGCTTTCCAATGTTCTTAAACCAACTAATCTGTTTTATATTTCTAATGTTCTTGAAAACGCAACTTGTTTTTTATTTTAATTCTTTTTCTAATGTCTCGTTTCTAATCAATAAAAAACGGTTTCCCAAGAAACCAAAGCTCGTCGAAGCAATGCGATATAAAAATGATAAATATTCAATGCCAAATGGAATTTAAACGCGTACACTGCCTAGATCTTATTTTCTAAAACAATTCAAACTAAATTAATAAAGAAAACTATTATTAAAAACGGAACATGCCGCCCACCAAAATACAACGTAATGTATTTTAAAAACAATTTAAGAAGGCACTGGACAAAGCTTAACTAAAGGACTTTTAACAATACCATTCTTAGTGTGTACTGTTGCCACACGACAAATATTATCAGAACCTAAATGTAATTTTACGATTCTACCCAACGGCCAATTTAGAGGGGAAGAAGTTTCATTTTTTATCAGAACTAAGGTGCCTGGAACTATTTGATTGCAAGGTGGTTTTATCCACTTATTTCTCTGTTGAAGAGTATGCAAATACTCATTAAGCCATCGTTTCCAGAAATCTTGATGTAAACGCTGTAAAAATTGCCAACGGTTTAGTCTACTAATATTAATATTTAAATGCGTAACATCTTGATCAGGAATGGTAGCAAGAGATTCCAAAGTTAAGAAATGGCCAGGATGTAAATGTTCGTGGTGAAAACAGTCTAATGAAACTAAAGTAGACAAAGACATCCTTTTTTATAAGGTTTGACGAAAAATCTCATATGCACCTCAAGTCGTACAGTGCAATTTTTGGTCTCGAATGCTTGCAACACCTCGGCCCTTCGGGCCTTAGCGTTGCAAATTGCATTCTAGCCCAAAAAACTGCACCTACGACTCTTGGTACATAAATAACTATTTCTCACTACCACCTTGGTAAATTGACATTACATTGTCAAAACAATAATGGAAAGTAAAACATTTAGTTGAACAAAAACAGACTGTATCTAAGGACAAAAAAGACGATTTACCGCGCCAGGTCACTTTCCGCATATGGTACCCCTGTCTCTACACCATAACGGATATTAAAAAAAATAAATAGTTATAGTGGAGAATACGTGTTTATTTATTAATGTTAATACTAATTTGACAATTGGAACAACGTTGAATGTTAAATGGAGGTGTGTATTTACGAAATGTTTGATTTCATTCTTTTCATTACTGAAAACAGAAATTGTGTTTATTTGTTTGTTTGTACCATAGAAACAGCGCCGTTAAACTGCCATAAATATAAACGTCATAATTTTTGTTAAATATTAGTACTGTTAATGAATGTTGTTTTGTGGTAGTGAGAAAAACGTAATGCGCAACGCGTAGGTAAGTTTCTTTTTTATCCTCGGTGGCTTTATGGACCTCAGTTGCGCTTCGGTCCACAAATTACCACCTCGGATAACAAAGTTCACTTACCATAACTTGGAGCGCAAATAACTATTAAGTATCAAGGGCGGTAGATGCGTTTTACCGGTCGAGGGTAAATGTGTGGAGACCGACGCGTAGCGGAGGTTTCCATATTTTACCCGAGACCGGTAGCACCTACGCCCGTGATGCTTATTACAATTTTTGCATGATCCATGCATTCATGCAATAATCAAATTAAATGAATCTAAATTTGTTCATGTCAAAGTGACAATAATTGTGTGATAACTGTAAAATTATCTAAAAATCCCACTATCTAAAATGACAAAAAACACTCAAATTTTCATATTTTATTACTTACCGCCTCCCGATCGGTAAGTGAAAGCTTACCGATCAGTAATTTATAAGCATAACTTACTATTGTCATAATTAAATCAGTAAACATGTCAAATTGACGGATCGTGCAAAAACATTATTGTTTTTGTATTTATAGATCTCAACTTAGTCAAATAATTTTTGCTATTTAAAATTTTAAAATCTGAATCTCGGTCAAAATTGTCGTAATTTTGAAATGTGTTTTGCAGCAGTTGACTGGTTAGAAACATCAATTGCAAAATCCATATTTAAATTATTTTTGATAATTCTAAAATGTTCTTTTATTCTGGCCAAAAAATTCCTTGTATGCATATTTTTTATTTTAGTTTTTGAACTTTAATTTTTTTTTTTAAATAAACATATACAGGGTGTTTCATAACGTACGGAGGAGACTGAAAGGGTAGCTAGAGGGGACCAAAATAAAGTTATTTTCTTAATAAACTTTTGATCAAAACCCAATAACAAAAACGTTACAGTGGTTTAAAAGTCTTAAAGAAAGTTTGCCATTAAATGGTAATTCAACTTTGCATTTTGGGTAGGCAGCAATTTTTTTTTATCGGTGTATAGAGGGGTCAGTGGTGAGTCTAAATCAGAGTTTTCGGGGTGGTAACCCCCCCATTCGGCCGCCGTCTTTAAAGTAGTGAATCTTACAAAAAGTTTGTACAAAACTTTTTTGTAGAGAATCGTATTATCTATAATTTTTATTAATACTATTTTTACGTTAGTTTAAGTTATAAGCCGAAAAAGACAAAATTAATTTTTTGTCTTTTTCGGCTTGTAACTTTATATATTTTAGATTTTTTTGCTTGCCTGTAATAATTGTTAGGAATACTAAGTTAAAAAATCTCTGCAATAAAACTATGTAAAGAGTGCTTTCGTTTTTTTGAAGTAGAGTACTTTTTATGTTCGTAGGTTGTGTTTAATATTAACACAGCCTATTAAGCGACAATTTCCATGCATTATAAACTGAATGAGCTGATGTAATGTAAAGAATGTTCACCTGTGGTTTTAAAAGTTGAGTTTTTTTTTCTTTTCGAGTTGTTATCTGAATGTGTAGCTTTTAAAAATTTGCATCCAGGCGCTTATTTATTATTCTCATGATGGTATTTTTATTCTTTCCAAGGGAGAACAGAACCAACAGGTGTTCTTCAGCTTATCAGTTCGTCGTAGACATACGAACACGTCTGGGATACTAATGTTATATTTCCTTCGGAACTTCCGAACATGCCGGCAACAAGTGTTCGATATGCACAAGACAATAAAAAAGAAAACAAAATATCCGAGTTTATCGGTAAAAATGTGAAAAAATGAGACCGGGCCGTAAAACAAAGTGGAAATAATAATAAGAACGTGAATGACAAACATGTTGGCCTGCGTTTGCCAACCCTCGGACACTGGAATATTCAGACGTTCCCCGATACCCCTCGGTGCTTCACCTTTACAAACTAAGGGGGCAATTCCTAAACTAAGCCGAACGTTACACAACACCACAGTTATTACTAGTGAACCTAATACAAAAACTAACCATAAACATAAAACATATAAAAAGTATAAAAACATATCCAACAGAACAAACAAGAAACCAAGTAGAAACGATGGTCTTGACACCACGTCTGGCAGTAGTTCTTCTTTAAGTGAGAGTCTTTCATCGAGTATTAATAATGAATCGAATGACAAGACTTCGAACGTCAAGCTTTCACCAACAGAAGATGCCACTCCAAATAGATCCACAGCAAGTCCGTTTAGTGTTAAAATCTTAGTCGAGAAGTCGAGCCCTAAGGAAGTATTTTCTTTAACGAATATTAATTGTCTCGCGACCGTCGATGGAGATCAATTAAAAAACATTAGCGGTTCAAAAAAATCGAACGAACCTTCGGAGGGTAGCGGCGATACGACGTCGGGCTGTGAATCAAGAAACCTAAAAGCGGATGATAACAAATCGCAGCGGAAATCGAATGACTTCCAAAAGGTTGGTAAAAGCTTCAACTTTATTGATGTTGTGTATATTTGCACGCATTTTTATACCTTTTTAAATCGCATGCCCTCGGACAAGTTTTTTACTTGAATTTGTGCTGGCTGTTAACTTCTGATTGGCATTTCAAACTTTTTAGATGTAACGAACAGTTGTCCACGACGTCGCTAATTTTCCGTAATTGCCAAGAAAGCTCGTTCGTTCTACACGAAATAAACCAGGCTCGAAATATTGACAGCTACTTTGATCTACTTAACTCCCGAGACCTTTCTTAGAAAAGTTTAAATTTTAGAAGGTTGTGAACTTTAAAAGTTTACTTGATTTGTAACAGTTTGCCAATTTATACGGACCGTTATTACCGCTAGAGACTGCACTGTAAAATTCACGGATGTTAAAGGTAATTACTCCTTACAGTTTGTAGCACCACGGATTTGTTATATGACAAGCTCGGTAATGTTATAACATTCTAAGTAGATAAAGCACATTATAGGTTTAACAATGAAATCTCTATTGAATCTGTTTTGCGGAAGGAGTGGCAGTTTGATCCTCTTAATGCCACGCATTGTAAAGTCATTTCGAATCGCATGTCTTATCAGAGGACTATAGAATTTCGGAACGAAATTTATTAACATAGAGATAATAAAAGATTTTAAAAACAACAAAATACTAACTTTTACATCATTAATGATTTACAAATAATGTTGTCTATGGATGAAAGATAACAAATTACTTTATAAATTAAATGCTGATGTACATATGTATCTACATGAACACAGCATTCGATTGCATACGAATATACTTATCCACCAGTATAAATACTCATTGTTTGAAAAATCTCCGGCTGTAACACGTGTAAAGATATATAATAGATTACCATAGCATATTAAATAGATTCGTGGAGGTAAATTAAAATCCATCTGTACCAATATTTACACGAAAATTACTATTACTCTTTAAATGAATATTTGCAGTGACTTTCACTTTATGAATATTATATTTGTTATGTGTTATTTTGTATTGTGTTGTTATTATATATTATTTTTGATTTAATCTGTGACTTGTTCTATCTGCATATACTGTAGCTACAGAGCGAAATAAATTATTGTTATTATATTAATATATCCAAATCCAACAATGATAAATAATCTGTTAACTACATATTTCATAATCGGTCGGAAAAAGAAATTTGTATTAAAGTTCGAATAATTATGATTATGCCTATGCTCGGATTATTGCGCGTTACAGCTTTATCTAAAAGGAATTTATATGCCTATAATGTATAAGATTCTAATAATTTAGAGAACTTCCGTGTAAATTTTCTTTATGAAAGATCAAACTTGAAAGAAATGTTTTAAATTCTTGACTTTGTACAGCTTTACAGTAAAACTTAAGGTATTTTGGAATTAGTAAGAAGCTTTAATTGGATTTCAGTATTTGTATTTTTTATTTTAATTTTCTAAATCTGAATCTGGAAACTTTGAAACTGGAATTGTCGAAAATCTGTAAGAAACTAGAATTTATGTAAGTTTGAATGTTTTTTGGTTTCCTGTGATGTAATATTTTTAATTTAAAGAGCTTTCATGCATCATTCGAATGTAAAAATAACCTTTATGACAGTTTTTGCTTGACAGGCTATGCAAACTAGTGACCTACAGGCTAGGAGAAAGAAAATAACGCAGTCAATTAGGTGTTTGAAAATATAAGAATCGATGGCACACACTAATTTCTGATCTTCAAATTCCAAGTGAAATTTCTACAATAATTGTTTAAAACGTTAAAATGAAGGCCTATATGGAGGTTTTCTTTACAGACATTCGAGTTACAGCCCGTATTCGTATTTAAATCTTTAGGTTTTAAAATGAAATTTGAAGAAAGGAAAAAATGAGTGTTTCCAATTCAGTTACGAAAAATCAATATTTTCCCATGTCATTTGCGAAAAGTAGTCCTTTTATAACTAATAGTAAAATGATCCTCCATAGCAACGCTTGCATTTTCAGAGTAAGAGTTTACTGTGGTTATTATTTTAAATTTTACAAAAACTGTTAAAAAATCTTGTATGAAACTTGTTAAAATCCGACTGATTATAAAGAGTAAAAGTGTAAGTACCAAGCTAGACATTTTCAAGTTACACTTACAAATTAGCTTGAATGTGCAGTTCCGAAGTTAAAAACGAATTCTGAAAGTTTGGGAATTAGGTGGAAAATTTTGAAATTACGATTGCAACTTAATAATTTTCTATAAAATTTTTCCGCTTTGTTTCCTAGATTAATAATAAAAATTGTTAAGATCGTAATGTACCCCAACCTCAGATTTACAAGAACAATTCAATGAAATCCTTCCTTTTAGAATAAATAATTAGAGTATACTGTATTCATTGTAAATTATTGGAATGTTTCCTTCAGAAACTTACTCGTGAAATATTTAGCAAACTATTGTAGCTTTTTCCTAAAAGATATCTAAGCACAGAATTGAATATCAATCCCCTGAAAAAAGACCAAAAAGCACATAACTTGATTTTCAATAAGTATTTACTAAACTACAAGATTTAACGAACCAAGAATTGCATCGAAGATGTAAATAACTTCAAAGAGAAGTTTGCTTTGGCAAAGCGAAAAAGTTAGAGGAAATTTAGTGGGTCGAAGTTAACTGAAAATTTAATGAAATCGATACTTGCAAGTAGGTGGACATTATTTACAAACTTTTGCTTCTAGAATGTTAAGGTTTGTGAATCCGTTTGTCCCTTTCGAAACATTAAAAAAATGCATAAAACCTTAATATAAAAAAATTCGGACCCTTCATGTTTAGAATTTTCCGCCTTTCTTAACGTATTTGAAATGAGATAGAAATCCACAATTCCGACTAGCTTCCCCGGTGGTGTTCTACCGTACGAGACGAATACATCCCTTGTGGCAGAATTTAACAGGAAATGCTCGCAGCTTTATGTATAGAATAGTTATGGCAGGAGTGTCAGACTGTAGATAGGAGAAAATCAAATAGAGAGTAAGTTTCATGAGGCTTCCTGTTGAAACGAATTTCCATTTTAACGCTTTACATAATTTAATATATTTAATTAAGCGCTTATTTGCCGGTCCCCTACGAAAAACTGCAAAAACTTCATACTAAATTTCTAACATCAAGGGCAACTATGAAAATTACTGTTTGACTCTGAAGGAGCACGATACAGGAACGATATTAAATTTACGACTTTACTATATTGTTCGAGTAAACTGAGTAAAGGCAAATGTGACGGAATATGAACGATATTCTTAATATAAACGGAAATTTATATTTTCTTCAGGCGAAATTCCAACTTTGTGTTAGATTTTTCATATTAATTGAATATTTTCAGTTTAATAGAGCTATAAACACTTCAACGACGAAACCAGTACCTAACGAAACAACTTTCTCCTAGAAATTAAACTGGAAGCGAAGTATGAAGATAATTAGGCAGTATTATATTCTCAGTTTTCGAGTTTACAGAGTATACGTATTTCCATTATATGGAAAACTTATTTTCCGTACTTGTTTCGTACTACTAATTAGAGTAATTTACTACATCCTTATAACTTTATTACGGACTAAGCGATCTTACCAAGTATGAGTTTAAAATTTCCGAGGTTAGAATGGATTTCATCTTTTAGAATCGACATTTCTGAAATGTTGTTTTTTAATTAATTTATCTTTAAATGTGCTGTATAATTGTCTACTTGCCCAATTATCTATTGTCTTAAATTGGGACGTTTAGTTAAACTTAGGGATTTTAGTGTTTTAGATTTAAAATTAGCAAAATTGGATCATATCAAGTTGTATTTTAGTTTTCTGGTCTGCGGTTGGATGATTGTATAAATCTAAATAAATCGAAAACATTGCGTGTGGTTCTACTAAAAGCGCGAAATAATATCAATATTTTCAAATGTTTATATTTGTTATACAGTGTGGTGATAAAGTAAGGAACAAAATTCATAATTGCGTTATTTAATGTTTTCAAACAAAACGCTCGGACAGGTCAATTGTATTTTTTAATTAGCCACCTTATGACATAAAAATTTTACTTATGACGTCATGTATTTTTGCACAATGACGTCATCATTGGTTTTTTTAAATGACAACCCCAATTTTTTTCTGCTGTTTTTCATAGACCTTCTTACTACTTAAGAGCCAAACTACACGGGCGGATTTTCCGCGGCGTTTGTAACGCGGCGGATTGCACGTCCAAATCGAAACCGTGCCTACAAACGGGTGAAACTAGACGGGCGGAATATACGTCGCGTTTATTCAAATTCCGCCGGCGTGAGCGAGTTGAACGCTCCTAGGTGCGTTGATATCGTCACCGCCACAATACGCTTGAAATGAAAAACATTGTTTGGAACGGGGCAAACTAGACGAGTCGACGGAGGTACAGTCTGCGTTAAAAAATGTTCGACACGGAGAAGTTTATATGTGAAGTAGAATATTGGATGAACCCACCAACGTCTTTTTTTCCTTCTCTTCTTTAAATATAAATTTGCACATATAACAGCAGCACAACCTAACATAGTGGGGTCCATTTTGTACCTAGCAAAAACAGTTATATTGTTTTCCGTGAATGTACTCGACGGAGAAAACGCTTTTTGTTTTGAACCTACAAATTCAGCGAATAACCCGTCGCGAGAAAAACGCCGCGGAAAATCCGCCCGTGTAGTTTGACTCTAAATGGTGACGTAAAAAAATTGGTCCCTTACATAACAATTTTTTTGAGAAAATAACGCACTTTAAAAAATAAACATTTATCTTTAATGGAAAAAAATTATTATTACACCCAAAAAACAAACAAAATTCAGTGCTAAATGGTTGGTGGAGAACAATTTGAACATTTGCCCTAAATTTTGTTTGTTTGTTGGGTGCAATAATAATTTTTTTCCATTAAAGATAAATTTTTATTTTTTAAAGTGTGTTATTTTCTCAAAAACAAAAACAAAAACAAAACAATTTTTTTGCAGCATCATTTAAGTAGTTGGACCATCTATAAAAACCAGCTAAAAAAATTTGGGTTGTCATTTTAAAAAACCAATGACGACGTCATGGTGCAAAAATAAATGATGTCATAAGTAAAAATTTTTATGTCATAAGGTGGCTAATTAAAAAATAAAATTGACCTGTTCGAGCGTTTTACTTGAAAACATTAAATAACGCAATTATGAATTTTGTTCCTTACTTTATCACCACACTGTATTTATATAAATAGTGAGTGTACGTTTTACATTCTTCAAATATTAATGCTCTCGACATACAGAAAGGTACAATTGTAGTGCTGACAAAATTGTTCGTAATCGACAATCTATTAATCGTTTTTAGTAGTAATCAATTTGCGAAAAAATCGATTAATCGCTATTATGACAAACAGTAAATATCCTATTATTTTTATCTAACAACCTGTAAAAAGTTTAGGATATTATACATTTTAATATCTTTTATTAAGGTATAATTTACAAACTTATATTTTTGTCTTTGTATGAATTCAACATTTTTAATACATTATCGCAATTCTAATAATACCTGTTTCCTTTTAATTTTATTTTGTAGTGCTATTATAAAATTTCTATTCAAAATGAACGAAAAATGTAAAAAATTACCTAAAGGAAATTTTGTAACTGTATGACTTTTCGGAAGTAAGAGCAATTAATAATAATAAGTAAGTTTTAAATAACTCAGTAACCACAAAAAAATTAATAATAGATTTATCACGATTAATTGACTAATCATAATATGGCAACTGAAGAAGATTCATAACAATCGCTTAATCGTGATAATCGATTGAATAAAATTAATCGAATTTTATAAATAATGGTTTGCTAAGCTAATTGAATATTCGAAAGTCGATTTATCGATTGTACAAAAATTAAAAATCACAATTATCGAATAATCGATTAACTTAATTCGAATAAATTTTCAACACTCTACAATAGATCGAGATTAATAAGTGAGTAAAAATAAGTGAATAATTTTAATGTTTGAAATACAAGGATGGATAAAGGCTAACAATTTTTGTCTAAAAATGGAGACAAATCATCTGCAATTTTACATTGAAATTAGATGGTTTTAGTATAAGATACCATGTTTTCACAGTTACCACGGCAGCCCCTTATATCGTAGGTCGTTGCGCCTCCACCAAAATTGTTCGGCTGCTCCACCACGCCTACACCGGTTCCTAGACACCTCCACCATTTTGCATCTATTATTATATACCTCATGATGAAGCTGTCGATGTCGTCTACGATCTCTAACAGAAGCTCCTAGTTTTTTCACCGAAGTGCAAAAAACACATGGTGCTTCTACTTAATGTTTTCGAAGTATACAGCGATATATAAGATTCCCTTTAAGGGGAAGCTAGGTACCCGTCCGAGACGGGAGACTTTATGACACGAATACAGATAATACAAGTACATATGGAAAAGTTCTTGATATCTAAAAAACATTGTTTTATGATAAACTAGCAATACTCCGAAAATAAATTTACCTAGGTTCTTAATAAGGAAATTAGCGCAAAACATAATTTAGGCCACTTGGAATTAATATTTATGGATTAAAATTTATCAGCCTCTTCCTATTGTTGGTGTCTATGTGTTAACGAAATTTGAAAATATTCCATTGATTGGAAGTCTATAAAACTCAATTTTTGTATGTTAAATAATTTAAGCTGACTTGATTGAAATATAAAAACATTGTTTTTTAGCTTCAAATTAATTCAATTCTAGCAAAAATGTGTTAACGCATTGACACCAACAATAGGAAGAGGCTGATAAATTTTAATCCATAAATATTAATTTTAAGTGGCCTAAATTATGTTTTGCGCTAATTTCCTTATTAAGAACCGAGGTAAATTTATTTTCAGAGAATTGCTAGTTTATCATAAAACAATGTTTTTTGGATATCAAGAACTTTTCCATATGTACTTGTATTATCTGTATTCGTGTCATAAAGTCTCCCGTCTCGGACGGGTAGCTTCCCCTTTATGCGTTCTGTACTGATCTGTAGACCTGGTGATGTTATGTAATCCTAATTGTAATATCTTAAATTACCATCCGATGCCTCCACCAAAATATATTAATAAGTCGATCATAATCTGTTTTAAGGGCCTAAACTATAAGTATATATTTTTTATTATACCGTGTGTCCGTAAAGTATAACGCATAAATGTGGGTTGCCATTTAAAAAATATTCAATAACGTGTTTTTTTTTTACAAATCATTTGGGCTGTTTCAGTTTTTTCTGGAAAAAATGTTACAATTTTATTGAATTTATGCGTTAGTTTACGGACATACATTAGTCACAACGTGCCATTCGACGACCCACGAAAAAACTGACATATTTCTTCTTTTGCCAAAAGGTTTCGACTTTTCCCCCACACTGTTAAGCACGAGATATTATTAAAAGTTTCCCATATTTTCATTATTATCTAACGCTAACTTAATAATATTTTATAAGTAAAGAAAAGTGGTAGTTTTGTAGCGTGAATCAAAATTTCCACGAGCTAGAAAACCAATTTTCTTACGCGTTCTTGGCCGTTTTCCATTAAGTACAGAAAAAAAATATCTACATTTCTACAACTATTAAATAATACTTAGATGCATTATGTATGTATTTACTTCCAAGTATGTAAAGCTGCTCATATTACACTTCTCATATTCTCATAATACACTAGTCAACTAGTGGAATATGAACCATATTCCACGGCAATTTTTTTTTTAATAAGTAGGTCGGGTATGTTACCAAGTGACATTAACGTCAAATTAATAAAAGTTATTTGTGCTGTTATGAAGTGCAAGTCTGCAATTATGGATACTGAAAATGACATATGTTATGGTTATGGGATTATCAAATTTAGAAAGATACACCGGACATTGTTTGCGAAGATCGTAAACTTCATCCTCGTGTAATATAGTCTAATAAAGCCTCTGCTTCTGTATAATTTAGTTCAGAAGTTTTCCACCATAGTGCTGTTTCATTCTATCGCTGTCCATTTTCTGTATTCTTCTATTTCTTTTCCTCTATTTTCATCTCCTTTTTCTGTTTTCCTCTTCCCCACTTTATACCTTTGGTCAATAAACTATTGGATGTAAGCTTTCCGAACTTCTCTTAATTTGTCTCCATTTCTTCCCTGTTTTTCATGTTACCTGCGAGCGTACCCTTTAAGGCGGCCATATACGTTGCGGTTTGCCTCACAGATATACCTGTGCAGGCAAACCGCACAGGTATACCTGCACAGGCAAAGGGCTCACACGCGGTAGGGTAAACCGCTGAGGGGTTCGGTTTAAAAACAATGACATCGTCACAAGATGACGTGTTCGCGGCGGTAGGTCTTTTACTCGACGTGGAATAACCTAAGGAACAACAAAGAAAAAACGTGAAAAGTGGTGTAAAAAGTCGCTGTTGAAAAGAAATCAATACACTCATATTAAGTTCTTACAAGAATTGATAGTAGAATTCACAGATTACCTTAATTACTTGCGGATGAACGAATAAGTTTACCTAAAATTGCTTTCAATGGCGTCTCTATTAATCCAGAAGAAATATACAATTATGAGAAGATCTATTCCTCCGCGCGAAAGGCTAACAGCTACTTTGAGATTCCTTGCAACAGGACGATCATACGAATGTCTTAAATTTTCAACCATAATATCACCTCAAGCTCTCAGTGCGACACAAAACGACAAAAACGGTACTGAAAGCTACACACTCTACACAGCCTCTTCCTCTGCCCAACTAATTAACAACTGAAACCTGCGCAGGAGTTTCGTCAATCCATCGTACTCGTGCCTATCCCTTGTTTTTTCGCATCTATGAGGGCTAGTAGGTTAGTTTTGAGTTGGAATTCCATATTTTCATTTTATTGGTGCCAGACGTGTTCATACGCCTGTAAACACTAGAAAATCATTCCGACTATGTTTTCTCGGATTTTGGTGAATCTAATCCATGCTGCAGAGAAGGAGAGCCTTGTTTCAGTCTTGTTTTCAGGCTATATCTTGATCGCGTTATGACAGTTTGCTCCCTTCTGTTAATAATAAAAATAATAATATACTTTATTGTTTCAGTATAGAAAAGCTGTCTAAACTCGTCATTACAAAAAAGGTGTATATAACATCATTAGAGCGTCAGGCTAGCGTTACGTTAGTTACGTTAGTTACGTTTGAATCTCCCGATGGGCAGGATTTTTCCTGCAATCTGGAGGTCAGTATCGAGCCTCGGTGACTATTCGTCGTTGAGCACCAAATTAGCGAAACTTTCCTCCGAATACAGGCCTACGAGGAAGAGTAACAAGGTTCTACAGATAACACACACTCACACTGTAGGTACACTGTATACAGGGTGTTCGAAAAATATACGGAGATATTTCAGGGGGTGATTCCTTGTCATAAAATATGAAAAAAAATCCTATAAACATGGGTCCGGAAATGCATAGTTTTCAAGATACAGGGTGTTAAAATTTAAAAAAAAAATCGGTTTTTTATTAATATCTTAAAAAATATTTACTCGAATCTGTTGAAATTTGGCAATATTATTTGGTGGTGGACATTTCCAACATTTATTGTGGTGTTCTTTATGTTAAAAACCGATTTTTTTTTTAAATTTTAACACCCTGTATCTTGAAAACTATGCATTTCCGGACCCATGTTTATAGGAATTTTTTTCATATTTTATGACAAGGAATCACCCCCTGAAATATCTCCGTCTATTTGTCGAACACCCTGTATACACATGGTGCAGTATGTAGGTTCTATTAGTTGGTTTAATATAGTTGTTAGTTTCTACAGCAAATCATATGAGAACTTTTCTCATTATTTAAACTGAGACGATTTGCGGTAAACAATTATTATTCGCGAAGCTTTGAGAGTTCAAAATCCATGGTATTTAATAAAACATTTTCGTCGAACTTTGAACATATTATTATGAGACTCATGTCGTTAGCGAATAGCAGCAGGCGATCTGCGGAGATGGCAGTCTGCTGAGTCTGCAAATCGTTTATGTAAATTAAAAATAGAATTTGCCCTAAAACGAAATCTTGGGATACTCCGCTGAGAACGACTCCTGCATTAGAAAAAATACTGTTAATTAAAGTGTAATCCTATTTGAGAAACAAGAGTGCAGCAGTTTACAGCTTAATTTGCTAAAATTGTACAGTTGGGCCGTTCTAAGTTGGCGAACTCTGGCGCATATTTACTTCGTGCAATTTCAAGGTCATGCTTCAGTATGAAAGTAATGCAGTGGCGTAGGCGATTTATGAGTGTTATTAATTTTATGTTAACAGCGCGCTGCAGCGTTCGTAAACATTTGTACCCCATCGCCAATGGCGAAGAGAGCTGACGTCACAGTTCGACAGCTACGGCGCATCTTGAGATTTCGCCAACTTAGAACGGCCCAACTGTAATATGTTAATTTTCTTTCTAAAACCCCCCATGGGACACAGTAAAAAGCTTTACGAATGTGATCATAAATGGCGCCAGTGTAATAATTACGCCCTTAATGTGAATTTGTCATTCTAGTTCTCCTAGTTTGATTGCCAGAGGAATTTTTTACTATTTTTCTACAACTCTTTGCTCTTTATAACTAGTATGTTTAATTTCACCCAGCTTTGGCCATACTACGTTAATATTTTGGCATCTCATTATAACTTCTTTTGTTTTTCCCTCTCTGTTTTTCCTTACATTTTTTAATTAATTTTTAAGCATGTATAATCCATTGAGTTTTGAATTCAGTCTTGTATTAAATTTCGCCCCTTTTTGAGAATTTCTTTTATGTAGGTCTTTTTTTATTCTTGTTTTTTTTTTTTATCATCAGTGTATGTACCTATATTTATCCCAGCCGTTAAAATTGCTACTACGAGTTTATCTACTACTTCGTCAATATTTCTCTGTACTTTAAATTATTTTAATGCTTCCATATTTAATATAAATTTATCATGGTTCGTGAATTTTCACATTCTCCTTATCTACTCTATTTTTACTTTCAGCATGGTACGATTTCTTCCTACAGAAAAGTCCACTCTTCTTATTTAATTAAACTAACCTTGGATTATTAGGACTGGTATTTTATTGTAGGTCTAAGCTAAAGTTTAGCTTAAAACGACTTACATTAGGACTTAAGTTTAGCAAAACTAGGTTTAAGCCCTAGTGTAAGCCGTCTTAAGCTTTAGCCTAAAATTACACTAGAATATGAACCCTGAGTTTCGTAGCTTCGGTTTTTAGTGGTATCCACGTTGTCATGAAATAATAAATGTGTATGAAAGAGAGGAAATCCGCTTGCCATATTATAACGTAAGAGAAACTGAATTTGAGTTATTCAAAACTTGTTGGAAACGGATTTGTAATAATAGTTTCTATGTGTTACATAGTGGCTTTCTCAAAGCGATATATAAAACCAGGGTCGATGTTTGTATGCATTTTCGGAAATTCTTTCAAAGGTTCCTGACAAATAATGCGAAATTAGTATAATGTAATATACAGGGTGTCCCAAAACGTACCGGAAATATTTCTAGGATGAATTCCAGAAGTTATTTAGAGTCGAAAAGTCTAGATAAACATATGTCCTAAAATGCTTGGTTATCGATATACAGGGTGCTAAAGTTTCTAGTACCTAAGGGTCATTCGAGATTCTTCGCAGCTATCCTACACGAATAAAATACAGAAATGCTAGTGATGCAATTGATGTTCGATATCAATTTAAGAATTGGTAGTAATTAAATGCCACAGTTATTGATATGCAAAAAAAGTCTTCGGGAGGACGGTATGTAAATAAAAATTTGATTACCGATTTCTTCCAAACGGTAAGTTATACGACAAAAATGAAAGAGGCCTTTTTTGTTTATGATTGATTGGTAATTAAGAATAAACCATTTTTTTTTCTTTTAAATCAGTGGCGTAAAATTTTTTTCGCTAAAATTATATTGGGGTTTAGCCATAGCTACGCCACTGGTTAAAAAAAATAAAAATATTTTAGATTAAAAAGTGTGTTTCTATACCGGAATAGCCTGTGCCAAAATTCAGTTTAATATCTTAAACCGTCTTCGAGATTTTTAAGAAAAACCGAAAAAAAAAACTTTAGCACCCTGTATATCAAAAACCAAGCATTTTAGGACATATGTTTATATAGACTTTTCGACTCTAAATAAGTTCTGGAATTCATCCTTAAAATATTTCCGGTACGTTTTGGGGCACCCTGTATATTAAAGTAGTCGTAATTGAAAACTAAACTTTTAAACAGAAGCTTATTTTATCAAAGTGTCGCCATTAAAGCTAAATTAGATAAAATAATTTAAAGCACTTGAATTTAATACCGTTATGCTCTTTAATAAAATTAAATTAATTGGCAGATAACAAACTGAGTTATGCGGGTGATAATTATTCGAGAGTTCTGTCGTTTATTGATCAGGACGTTTATAATGCAGCCATTTCACTATTCCGCACAGAAATTTCTCTGTGTAGCATGCAGATTTTATTTTCATTACGGGGTGAAGTATCATAACTTACTTGATAAGCGAATAATATACGCATAGCTGCTCCGTGAAGGAATTTGAAGCAGCTGCAATAAAATTAAGGAATTCGTATACGAAGTACAAATACGACCCCTTTGAATCAAATGTGGAACGGAATGCATGGATTATTGTTTCCAAAATGCAATTAAACTTTTGTTTGTTTTGCTTTTCTTTTACTTGATCTTGATTTTTATTTTAATATGTTTGATGTTTCAGCCTTTTTTTGGATGAAATGTTAAATCAGAATCATTCAAATAATTTGAGATGTATGTACTCGTATGTACATATTTCGTTCAAAGACTTCCTAACATGAAAAGCATTTCTCGTTAAATATTATTTAATCTTATATTTTAATAAAGTAAGTATACCTAAAAAGACTTTTAGCAATTTTATTTGAATATTCTAGAAAACTTGAGCACACTAGCCAGAGCATCGTTTCATAAATTTATATTCCGGCTACGTACTTCATATTTTTAGTCTCTGGAATGAGAATGAAAATAAAATTAAATCTCATCCGATATTCTTTGAAAGCTTTGAAATTTGAACTCGGAGCTAATATTATTATAGTAAATCGTACTAAATAAATAATTCATCTGACTTCTGCCGTTGATCACCTAAGCGCATTTATATCATTTTTCTTCGTTGGCTTCTCAACGTGTTTTATAACTGCCGTCATCTATCACAAATTTATAAATCAAAAACAGTAAGCACGAGTAGGTTTTTTCAATATAAATTTAAAAATCACTTCTAATTCGTCATTCTTTAATCTATAAGGATTTAGAAAAATTAGGCACGGGGAAAACGGAAAATGTTAAGCTTTAATCCATCAACTCGGTCGTATGTCACAGGTTCGTAATCCATCAATTAAATTCTAACCTTCTTTCCTTATTGCCAGGAAAGCATCAGCTTTGTTTGAATAACTTCCTGTCAAGCATTGGCTATTTTTACTCCTAGAATTTAATTTAATTTTTAAATACGCTTTCAACGTACAAAATATTGAAACAGAAAGAATGCGAGATTTATGAACAAATTTCAGGGCTTAAAGCTATACATTTTATGAAATAATTAAATGTAGAAAATATGTTTTACACTCCGGGTGTAAAATGCTGTATTCGGTGCCGCAAGCTAGGGCGTAAAGTGGGCTCCAGGTCGAAAAATATGTACCTAGTTTACGGAAAGCCTGAACATTCTAATCAAATGGCAATGCTTGTTTCTACTTACTGTCTTAGTTCTGGCGCTTTTTTAAACAATTTAAACATTAACCTTACCATGATATACTTACCAATGTAACTGATTGTGAACATTTGGACATTTAAAATAATTAAAACAAATTTGAAACTTTCCTTCGCGCATGTAGCTCAGACGTTAAGGTGCGGATCCACGAGCGCGCCGAGCCTGCAATGCAACGTTGCATGTAATTAATGCGCGGAGGAACTTTTGGTTCACTACGAACACTCGCCTCGCATCCATCTGCAACGAGCATTTCATTTCCTTTGTGTTCGCATCAAAAACCGACAGAAAATGATTGGTTGCGCGCCGTTGCAGTATCGGCGAAGCGCGTGTTCGCAGTCCCGTCCAAACGAACAAACAGTACCTATGTTCGTTGCATGTTGCATTACAGGTTCGGCGCGCTAGTGTATCCGCACCTTTACACGCTGACGTTTTTGCACTTAGCGTATTACAGCACGAGGTGCTTTGCTTCACACACCGCCGGCCAAAACAACTTGTTTACGCCATTCACAAATAAATAACTATTTTTTTAATTTATAATATGTAATTTCAGTGCTCCGTAATTTTGATTTGTTCAGTTATAATTGTAAAAAATAATTCGTTGAGAATTTTATGTCTTAATAAAAAGTGTAATTTCCAAAATAGAAGAGTAAATAAAGGTTGTAAACATTAACATAAACAAAATATGGCAATGCTTCCCTAGAAGAGGTACTAAAAAAAGGTTGAAATGCTGAAATTATTCCATTAGTGAAAATTAACATTACGTTTGCGTTTCCAGCAACAAGTAAACTTCTCTTAAAAGCGTATTCTGTCTAATAATTTCTCTGTTATAAACCTTTTTACAACATTAAGTCGTTACCAAATCTACTAGGGTAATTGTTACAGCTGTACTTACAGAAATGTTCATTTTCTTTCCAAACACACACACGCAAGAAATACCCTGCAATTTACCTTAAAATTTCAAAATAGCCGTCGATCAACTTTTAGTAAACCATAAATGACCATTTTAGAAACATTTGAAAAATTGAAATCTCACGTAGGATTTTTAAATCGGATACGGAAAAAATTGAGGAAGGGTGCGCTCTGTTTGGAAGGTTTTTATCACGCATTCGTGCTAGTTTGAGGCATTCGGGATCGCATTTCATAATGCATGATTTCGATTCCCTGTAGTACATCTTCCATCGACAAATCGTATTACGTCTAGAAGCCATAATAGTCCCAAATATAAAGCCCAATTGAAATGTGTATTGGATTCAAATGGTCGCAGCTTTTATTGTAACTACGTTCTAAACTTCCTGGTCGAATAAAAATTGAAAAAATGAGAAATATTAACCTCGTGATTTAAACACGAACGTTTTATTCTCGTATTTTATCGATCATAAAATAGTTCTCGGCGATACGCAAAATGTAAGAAATAAATGGTTCGAAATGAATATGGGAATTGTACAAAACGAAAGGCATAAATTTTATTCGGATGCTCCATTTCGTACGCCAATAGCTGAATAATCGATCGGGATATTCCATTAGAAATCTCTGGAATAGACAAGTGCATAATAGCTAACTTGAAATTCAAAATTGATAACGATTCCACTCTAAATATTCGGGGAAATCGTGCATCTGTACCGATAATAAAATGGTCGTTTAGACTCATGAACCTTCCCTAAACCTTCATTTCTGTTTCATTTTAACGGTCCCCCTGAAAGCGTCGCTTATTCTTTTATTTTCACCCGTAAACCGTTTTATAACGTACTTGTTTTCTTTATTTCAGTTACCAGAAGGAGTGCAGCTAACGTTGAGCGAGCTGCGCGAGATGGCTTGCAGGCAGCAAGCACAGATTGATTCGCAGCATCAACTGCTGGCTGCAAAAGAGCAGCGGTTAAGGTATCTTAAAGATCAGGAAGCTCGACAACAAAGGGTTCAAGCTGAAACGGAACGGCTGCGAAGACTTAGGGACCGTGTCGATGCGCAAGAACTGAAATTGCGTAAACTACGTGCTCTTAGAGGACAAGTGGACCACCATAAACAAAATAATATATCTCTCAGTAAGTTGAACTGTTTGTAATCTCTTGCATGCGTCCTTTTACTGTCGTTTACAAAAGCTTTTACACATCAAAAGATCTGAAACCGCTTTATTTTATTCATAGATGCCATAACAGAATATTATATATACACAAGAAATTCTTATTTCTAATCCCCACTTTTAATTACGTTTAATCTTCATGAGTCAACAGCCGTGCATTTGCCAAATTTTTAATTTTATTTAATATTCGAACTGCATTTTTAGAAATTAGAAGTTTTGCTTTTCTTTGTTTTAACCTAATAATTTATTTTTTTAAATTGAAGGAGTCAAGATTTGATTTTTTTGTAGACTTTAATAAAATCAGGCGGTTTTCTTTAATAGCTTGGAGAAAGGCGCAATATCATTAATTAAGTAATTAATTATGGCCAATTGAAATTGCTCGAAGCTTAAATTCAAAAGGAAATCTTGTTACTTTTATATTACATTAAAATTCCAGACTTATTTATAGAAGGTTTAATTGCAAATTCGAAATTCGTATTCATCTTTGATCATGTACACAACCATTCATTGATTTTGAATTTGTTTATCTGGTTGAATGAAATTTTGGTTTACGGTTACCAAGTATTTAGCAACAGGTCTGTGCAATAGTGAAAAAGTATCTATCGATATATCGATTAAATCGCTATATCGAAGAAATTGATGTATCAAATTAATCGTTGTACCAGATAAAATTTCGATTCATCGATATTTTAAGAATCCTGACAATCCTGTATCGATTTTCGATATAGCGATAAATCAATATCTATATTAATATATTGAAAAAATTCCCACACCTACTCATCAAACAATTCGTGCAATTTTTATCAATTTTTTTCAAAAATTTTTTTCGATAGTTTAAGAATCTAAGGGTGTCAGTTAACATTTAAGTGGTGAGCTAAATACATTTTTTATTTTGGTTCGTTAGCCATTGTTGAATGCTTAAACATGTATTGTTAATGTGTGACGTCACGTTATTTCAGAGTAAAATAATATATTGTACCTAATAATAATTATATGTTTGTTGGCGCCTATTAATATTTAACCGAATTTTCATTTAATTGTTTCATCGAGTTTAGACATACATACATTGTAAATGTAATTAAATTCATCTGAAAAACTACCAAAATAGCTTCTAAATTTGTTTTTAATTTTTCTTTCTGATAGTAAGAAAAAGAGTTATAAATTATTAAGTTTTTTCATCTGTAACGGTCTATTTTCATACCTGCTTTTTTTGAATTTTTATAAAACGAATTTGGATATTGAAAGTTAATAGCCTAAAATTCATAAATTACGAATTTCAAAATTTCTGCTTCATATTGGAACCTGAATTCGAAAGTCAGACTGAACCACAAATTTACATTAATGATGCTGATTTCTAAACTTAAATCTCAATCTGAAATCATGAATTATGATTTTCAAATCAGACGCTGAATTTCCACACGAAAATTCGAATGAATGATCAGTTTGGATTAAAATTTAAGAATTTAAAAATCATACCTAATTCTTAATTCTAAACATTGGTTTAAAAAAAATCCATCATAAATTTGAACAGGAATCGGGAATTTCGAATCCCTAAATGGATCTGGATTTTGAACTATAGACGTAAGCCTTAACTTGTTATTAAAATTTAGAACATTCATTTATTAACTCTGTTTTATTACAAATTGGAAATCCAGTTATTAAATTAATGATTTCTTAAATTTTAAATGCTAATCAATCCTATTTAATTAATACATTTTAAAAATTTTGATTTTTTTTTTTTAATTTTATCGAGTGAAATTTTAACTTACAGCTAATAAGTGTTTTAGCTCGCCTGACTTGACCTCCTTTTTAGATTCCCTTTGATCCATGAGGGATCTTCTATCCTAGGCGGGGATATTTTTACGTGTCGTTATTTAGGATTTGTAAAAAAAATGATAAAATTTGCCCATGGAAGAAGAAGAATATTTACTTTGAATTTGGAAATACAACCAGAGGCATACTTATAACTCTTTGTCAAATTTTCAATTAGAGATTCAATTTAATGACTGTAATGTATTAAGAGTTACTTTTCTGTCTACTTTTAAGAATTCCACCTAAACAGTTTGTTTAAAACTTCATAACTTACTGACATGTTGTCTGGCCTTTAGTTGAAGGCGAACACAGATTCGTAAAATTTTTGAATACTTTGTAATTTTTTTTTTAATTTTACGTTTGTGAATAAAAAGATATCTACCTAAATTTAAATATTATTTGTTAAGTATAATTTTTTAAAAATGTAAACGCCCTCTAGGTCATGTTAGTGTTACTCACTATTTGGAAAATCACACTTCCCGAAATTTGGAACTATGTATTTATTTAATTCTATTCTTTTTGAAGTTAACATTGTAAGGGTTAAATTTTAAAGAAAATGCAGACGCAGTAATTACAATAACAATTAATAAAAAACTGCCCTCCCTTTCATTCCCTTTCCTTAACATTCTATTATTTACAAAAACCTCTGGACCAATACTTCATTTCACGCATCTTACTCTAGATTTACTAAATTGATTACAATGATTACACGCATGATATTTGGAGTAAACTAACCCAGACGACAAAAAAAGTCTGGCTTCAAGAATGTCTCATAAATTAGTTTAAATTGTGGTGTAGGTCTTTTGGTGTTTCTTATAACATATTCAGTTAGTCCAGGATACAAGCAATAAAAACAATCAAAGTGTTTATGTTTACTATTTTTAAAGACAATGATAAAAAAATATTCCAAAGGAAATATTCAGCTAAGAAAGAGTAATTTAATACCGTAGTAATAAAACTGACGATGGTTAAAAAACGTCCGAAACGTTTTTTAAACATGTAATTTCGAATACTAAGCTTAAAAAATAAAGTTCTTCAAATTTATAGAACAGTATTTGGCAGGTGTAAAATTCTGCGTTTGCCAAAATACATGTTCGTGTAATACGTTACCACTAAACGTTTCCTGTTTATTTACCTAAATTAATATCGTAACCAGAACGTGCTAAACAGTAGCATGAAGGCATTCCGATATAAACGCCCACGAATTCTACCTACATGAAGATTATTTATTATTAGTACATATTATGATAGAGTGAAATTTATAACAAACGTAGAACCCATTTTAATCGAAATTAACTGCACAATTCCAGTAGTATATTTCCACTTTGATTTTCAAAATTTAAATTAATTTCATGAAGCTAAAGTTCTTGTTTGAATTTTCTAATTCTGACTGAAATCAGCAACGGCAGGCAACTGACAAGAAGCTCAGACCACAAAATGGGATTTTAGTAATTGCATTACCAACTTGGAGATATATTGATAGAGAAAGCAATACTTTATTGCCTTCTCAATTAGTAAACCTTTGCTTCTCCAAGCGGAAGTTATAGATTTAAAATGACGTTTTAATTTTCGCAACTTTTTATTGTTGAAAGTTTGATTGAATAAACTTTGAACGAAGCTGTTTTTGCGTATAAAAAATACCGTACACGAATATAATCGTTTAATTTCCCGATCAAATATTATTAAGCAGGATTACTTTTTAACCCCGAATTTCGTGAGACAACATCAAGTTCATAAATTTTACGCTCCTCGGAGATAGAGAGAATATGTCCTATAAAACAAACTCCGCATCCCTTAGGCCTCAAGAAGGCTAAACGAATATTATCTCTTAAATTTACACAATATGAATCCAGAGCAAAGGACGACAGTCTTGGGAACCACAATAACAGGGGAAAAAAGAAAAGAAAAGTAATTTGATATATAAGTATTTTCTCGTAACAATATTACCGAAGGGATTTTTCTTTTAAATTCCGTAGAAAACCGATTTTCATGTACCTAACCGAGTTTTACACCAAATAACTGTTCTTCGGAAAGACCAAAAAACGTGAAACAAGTAAACGTTAAAAGTGGAAAACTTCTTGAATAATAAAATATATCGGGCCTCATGGTCACAACTGTAACTTAAAGGGAATTTTCAGGCCTTCATATAACAGACCGTAAAATATTTACTTGATGCTATTCTCTATAGGCGAAAATTTCCGTTTCGACATAAACAGAATTTATTCTATTTTTGACGTACGTCCTTTTAAATTTTCTGCGAGAATATGTTAAATTTAAAGAGCATGTTCTAGGAAAAACTATTTCTTGCACAATCATGGCGTTAAAAAACGCAACAATTGATTTGAAAAAAAAAGTAACAAGCTAGCTCAGCTTGTCAAAAAATTGCAAAGATCAAGACTTTTTTATATTCATTTCATATTTCTGACGTCTTGCTACATTGACTTTAAAATATCTTTAAAAGAAAATAATCTCTTTTACTTTCAGCTTTTGAATTCGTATTTTTAGCATTTCAACCTGAGTACGCACCACATCAAAGAATGAGCGTTTCATATTTCAATTTAAGAATTTTCAACAATAAATTTCACGTTTTTCACATTTTCATATTTGCTAGCCCCTTATACGTTAGATTTATACATTTTTTTCAAATGATTTACGAATTGTTTTGACTGTATGATATTTCGGAATATAATACGTTGCTTCATATTCAGAAAATTAATCTTTCTTTCTGAAATTTCGCGTCGCATTCGTAAGATAACAAATAGTTTTCCACATTTTCAGCTTTTGCTTTAAAATTTACTTTTCTATAGCTGCCCCAAAAAGAAACAAATTTTTAGTTTTCAGAATTTTGTGTACAAGTCTTTCGATTTTTCCATAATATGTATTTTATAAAAAAATGTATTTCCAGTTGCAGTATTTTCTGTTTAAAAACATAGTCTGCAAACAAATTCTGCCTTTAGAAAATTAACGTTTCAGTTCATAAATATCTGAGTTATTTTATGAAAATTTGTCACACTTTCAGTATCTAGTTTAATTGCTAAAAATATAATAAGATTGTAAATACCCATGAAATATTTTTTTGACCATAGACAGAACAATTTCTTCCATTTTAAACGCGAATAATTCCTATTTAATTAATTAAAAGTTCGCTAAAATATTTGAACTAATCGCCCCCTGAAATTTTCGGACCTCTTGTTGCTTACCAATACACTTCAGTCAAAATTCATAATCGCACAACCCTTGAAAATCACTCCATCCTCCATAAATCCAACAAATTGGAGTTGTATTTAAAGCTGAGCTGTCATCTTCAGCATAATTTTTATTATTGTGGATGGGATTCCCTTTCTCTTTAACTAACACGAGAGCTTTCAGTTTCAGCAAGATTGGAGCCTAAAATAACCCCATCATTGTATTTTACATTATTATGCAGGGTGAATCCTAAATGGCGGATAATATCCACACTACGTGATTCTGCATCAAAAACAAAGCAATAAAAGTCTTATACCAATTTAATGTTAACTTCGTAGATGAGGAGTTATTGGCAGCCTTAAGTCGTATTCTGTTTTGCTTGTCGTGTGATATTTTTATGAAATAATGATTTTTAGCTGCAGTTTAATCAACAAAAGAAATAACTAATCTGTAATTGTACTCAACATACCCTTGGTTTACTTAGAATTTCCATCCGAAGTTTGAAATTTTTGCAATGCTTGTTCCTTTCATAAATGTTGCAACGATGTACAATACAATTACATTAAATCAAGTGGGTTGCTATTGGTGATATCGCAGGTAACGTAATATGACTGACCGCACAGTGTTGCTAAGTTTACAAAACTTTAATTAACAATTCTTCAAAAACTTCACGTGTTGATCTAAAACGGTTATACAATTGCTTGTCCAGTTTTTAACGCAGAATCGCGTGGTACAAATATTATCCGCCATTTAGGATTCACCCTGTATATAAATACATAGTCTGTTTCTACTGTTTGCTAAATAAACGCGTAAAGTACTTTTTGGTAAGTTTTATTTAACATTGTTTTTTGGGTCTTTTCAGGCTTCTCCAAAATTTTCTTGTAAAACCATTTGGAAAAATATAAACTCTTTGTTTTTTAAGCATTGCTCTCCAAATTGAATAAATTTATTGTTAAAGCCCGCAGCAGAAGCTTGAATATGCTTGAAAATATCGCTAACTAAGGAAGTTAAACTGCCAAGCAAAATGAAACGTTTTAATAATATAAACAAATTAGCAAATAAGAAAATCAGAGGAAGCTAATAAACCTAAATACGAGATCTACTAATCTCATCACGAGAAACCAGAATTTAAAAGACGTGGAAGGAACATTAAAATTAGATTATTTTAAAAGACAGCGAATACGGTTATCCAAGTTTTATCTCGATCTCGTATTATAAGTTAAGGCTAAAGATTTCCAAAACTGGAAATTATTTTGGTACGTAGGAGTTAATATTATCACTGATTATTTTATTCAGTTTGCTAAGCTTAAAGAAGCTTTAATTGGTATATTAATTGACAATTGACACGAGATTTGCTACTTTTGAATCACTTAACTCTTCGTTTTTTGGTGAGAGATTAAATTTTTTGTTAGATAATCAGGTTGAATACATGACAATCGAGTTCTTTTTAAGATATTTTAGTTATGTATTTTTTGTTCGGCCGTTTAAAAGAAGTGTTCAGTCCACGTAGGTTTTTCCATGTTTTGGTAGGAAATTAATTGTTAGGAGACATCATTGTTCAAATTTATTTGTAAATTTCGATTTGTAATGATTGTATTTTCTGTGCAGCACATTAAAGGTGCTTTAAAAGCCTTCATTTTAATTTTAATATTAAATTCGCCTCAGACTTTTGAAAACGTAGATTTTTCAAAAATTATTCCATAAAATTTGTAACTCATATAAATGACATTTTAAAACGGAAAACCATTCATATACGTACTTTGACGTTCCTTCGCACCAAAAAAGCGCTGGCTGTAATATATCCTGAAAATTGAAAATACATATAATAACCTAACACGTGTCGAAAACGCATTTACACGTTAATAATGTATGAAAATGTAAAATATGAAGCGATGAGGATGTTAAACTTGCCGTTTTATGCGCGGATTGAAGACCACAAAAGAATTATTATATTTTTCGGTAGCTCATATTTTTGTGAATTTAACGGTAGGTACAAATTGAGAAAACTCAGATTTACTTATTTAAATGATTTACACCCGCTAGGTGCGCCTTCCATTTCAGTGTTTCCAGCTGAAAAAACCTGAATTTGTTAAATCATGAAGCATCCGGAATTTATTCTGACGGTTTGTTAATAACTCATCAGTCTTTGGAATTAAAGTAGGTACGCCAAACTCGCAAATAAAATACTTTCGCTGTTTTCCTATCTTGAACTACGAACAATTTGCCAATTTCCTCGAAGGGTCTTTAAAATTAAGATTCAATTTTTCATCCGAGCGGAGTGCGTTTTCGAGTTTCGGTCACGCCAATCAAATTTCCGGCCCAAGCAATCAAACACAAACGTTATAAAACGACCCGAAGGAAAAATTGTAACTACACATTATTTTTTAGACCGACTTTTACCTAATACATCCGATGGTTCTTTTATTTTCAGAACTTGCCTTTTAATGTACAAAAAGAGCTTAATCGAAATTAAGTGCGTGCATCTGCAAGTTCCAAATTAAATTTCCTACTCAAATTGATATCAAAGTACGGAAAGTCACCGAAGCGTTTTAGTTTTTTTCCCCATAAAAAGTCTTGAGTGAAAATCGAAGTTCAGTTCGGGTTGATTTAATCTAAAAACACAAAAAATAATGGAGGACTTTTATACGCCCCAATTTTCTCTACTTCCTGGAGAATATTTTACAATCACTTTTTTTCGTAGATGTGTTAACGAAATTTTCGTCCCAAATTAGTCAATATTTACTTATTATCTGATAATATTTCTTGGAATTTTTATCATACTTAACTGGTAAATTTTTCAATTTGCTCTTCGTTTGTACTTTTATCTCGTGGGTTTATTTTTGGTTACAACAACTTGAAATTTAATCAGCAGTGTGTAAATTTCATTTTTTTGTAGATAAACAAGGAACTTGATATTACGAAAAAAGCGTAGGTTTAATTTTTTTTAAATTAGCCAAAAGTCTTCTTTCTGTGAAAATTAACGTCAAAGACAAATTTTCTTCGCTTCGCCTATCAAGAATTCAACAATACGTCCCCAAAAAGAATTTTTTCATCGTACATGTACATACAATAAGGCATTATTGAATTCTGCGAACAATAATCTGAACGGAAATATAATACAACTTCTGATTCTAGATTCCCAAGGTAAATTACGCTTAGAATTTCCAACAGAAAAACATCCTGAATGTGGGTGGTAGCCTGAAATGTAGGTGGTATTCTCACATTCATAAACAGTAACCTTCGGGATGTTGGGAGTAAGAACTCCTCCTTTTTCATGTGAGTTATTGCGAAATGGTGGTGTAGTTCAGTGCCGTATCTAGGGCAGGGCCATAGGGCCCCTGCCCAGGGCGCAAACTCAGAGGGGGCGTAAATTCAGACTCTTTCCTCTACTACTAAAAGACTCAAACTGAGCACAAAGTAAAGGTTTCGGGTTTACCGGCGTTGTTTGCTGACAATCCTACAATCCCTATTAATACAATTTTTTTGGGTAAGAAATAATTAAGATCCGGGGTAAGGGGGGGCGCAAATAATCAAGTTTGCCCAGGGCGCAAAATTGACTAGATACGGCACTGGTGTAGTTTCTTGGCTTTGTTAAGAAGCAAATGTACATGCTTCCCGTGTTACATGCGATTTGTATTATTTTCAACACTGTGTTTACTCGTAAATGCAAATTTCAAATAAGGAGTTTCGTATAATCATCGTTGATTTCTAAGCACTACGAAGAACTTATTTTGAAATTTAATTTTTCCAGAAATAAATAAGATGTTTATTTTAGTTTGATTTTCAAATGTGTTTTCATAAAGAAAGAACTTTGGCTGCTTTTCTTTCTTTATAAACCCAACGCAGCTGCAAATGTAATAGTTATTTACGATATGAGTATCGTAACAACTCGTATTACGATGCGAGATGGAAAGTTTGTCAAACGAGACCGCAGGTCGAGTTTGACAAATCCATTGAGGATCGTAATACGAGGTTACGATATGAATATCGTACAAAGCTTTATCTACTTTCATAAAATTAGCAAAAAATTAAATATTTATCAATAATTGCCTGATGCAAAAGTTGGCTGTTCCAATTTTCATTGAAATCTAATACGTTAAGGCTTGATTTTTTGTTTATTTGGTGTTGGTTGCTGTCAGTTTGAATGAAAATTGGAACAGTCAACTTTTGCATAAGGTAATTAATTATTGGCAAATATTTTATATTTTTTGATAATTTCATGCAAGTAGATAAAGCTTTGTACTATATTCATATCGTAAAAATCGTAAAAAGTGCATAATAAATGTTTATAACAAGTAAAATAACTATGAATTCTCTTGTCAATCTGTCATTTTTATGTCAAAAGTTATTACGATACTAGTGCGGTAATATAGTTCATTACAACACGATTTTTCGTTTCGAAATATTGATATTACGAAATGAAAGTAGATTTAACTTCGTGATTATCTGATTATATTGCAATAAAGAACGTTATAAATCTACATGGATAATAACAAGGCATTTACAATAGCTAATCGAGTTTGTATTTTAGTATTTTTTCTGTTCGGTTACTAATTAAGATTTGATTTGTTAAAGCTGCGGGCTTTCAAGCTCTTATTAATGGAGTTTGTTGAATGTTTGAATTTCATTCAATCCAAAAATGCATCATAAAAAATTTTGTATCCGTTATATTCTCTTCACATTTCTATCACCAAGACAGGAGCCGATCCCACAGAAACTAAAATAAACCATAAACAAGTAAGCATCCAACAGTAATATTTTGATATCTTTATACTTATGTATAAACACAAACCTGTTAGAATAATTCTGTTTTAGCTTTAAATAAGTTTTATATTTATATTTTTTAATATGAATAAAAAGTCTCTACATAATTATTATGCCGGAACTATGACAAAATTGAGTAATCTATTATATCATTCTATAAGGTTATCATGCTAATAACTCCTTAGCAACGAGTTGTGTTAAGATACCTACCTTTAACAGCACTAGTGCCGTAAAGCTCAATTCGCTTGAATAACAGCACACATACGTCACACTTTATGAACTGTCATTGAACTGCCATTGAAATAGTAATTTGTAATACAAGTGTTGAAAGCTTGCGTTTGCCACACGAATGTGAAGTTTGCAGCACGAACGATAGTGAGTGCTGCAGTCACATGAGAGTGGCAAATACAAGCTTTTAACACATGTATTACACACTATTTTTTCTACAACCACATTTCCATAAAAAAATTTAAATATTTCTGCAAAATCAAATCTGACATTCATC
Source organism: Melanotus villosus (assembly GCA_963082815.1). Taxonomy (NCBI): domain Eukaryota; kingdom Metazoa; phylum Arthropoda; class Insecta; order Coleoptera; family Elateridae; genus Melanotus; species Melanotus villosus. The sequence continues at coordinate 105,608 of OY720421.1, read as the reverse complement.
AAATGTCATTTATGACATTTTGATTTCGGTGCGGCAAAATTATACTTTGCCGCACCGAAAATCATGCATATGCGTGCGGAAAGTAAATTTTCCGCACGCTAATTTCACTTGTTCGGCAAACACTCATTTTCAATACTCGTATCTATGGAGACGAAGTCTGAAAATCCCACTTTCCATGGTGGGAGTAGAAAAATAATTTTTTAAAATTATTATAGGATGATATAAACCGTGTTACGGCACACGTAACCTTATTTGCTGGTTACATTACTCGAGAATTTAAAAGAACTCGCTCCTTCGTCGCTCGTTCTTTCAAACTTTTCTCTCGTAATGTAAAAGGCTTCATAGCGTTACTTGTATCGTAAATTACTATTATGTAACTGATCGAAAAAATGTTCCGAATAGCATATTTGAAGAAGATTTTGAAGAATTATCGGCAAATTTGTTTGCCAGTGCAGTTACATTATTTTAATTATTATTAAACGATTTAATAATTTTTGATATAAAGAAGCAAGTAATCCTCATCCACCTTAAAGTGAAATTTTATGACTGACGCTATCAAAATAGTATTGAACCGCAAATACATCCCTTGCGGTACACCGTTATCTTCGATTTCTAATTAGTTAACTGAGATTTAAAAAAAAATCAACAGAAAGATCGGCAAAGTTTTAAAGTGAACAATCAAATAAGCCCCAAGTAATAAAAATGTTTCTTATTCGAAGTTTTATTATTTATATAGAGTAATGGATCTATATCATATCCTTGTGGTACTCCCTTACTTACACATCGAAGTTGTGATTTATAATTAGCGAATTGTCCTGCTGACAGTTCGCACAAAGTACTTTTTAACCAAAAGCATCGCTAGAAAACTTCATCTCACACAATGAAAGATTTTTTTACAAAATAATTATTACTTCAAACATGTGAGAACTATGCAAACACCTCCAGTTTTTCACTTAATATTTTGCAAGCTTAACAATGTCTGCTTACAATTTTGCTTGAAGTGCAAATTATTTCAATACAAGGGAAATAAAAGATTTTCCCTTTACGAAGGATTTCAATAAGTCAATTGCCGATCAATCACACGGCCTTTTAATGCCACATACATAAAAAATGAAAAACAGCAAAACCTTAATAAATCCCCTATCATTTTTGAGTACGTCGTGTCAGATTGCGTGATGGTTGTCAACGTCACTGACAGTTTGGAAGGATAGAATAAAACGAATAATGACCTTAAATACCGGAAATGTCTTTCAGACTAAATATCTCGAAAACGGTCGTTTCTGATTTCCATCCAGCAAGAAAATATTATTTGTATACGTAAAACGAGAGTCTTTTAAATTCATCTTATACCAAAGCAAATACATACTACATATACTACATGACATCAAAATGGTATAAAAGCCGCAAAAGAATAAAGTTTTAATCAAAACATTTTCCAAACTTTTCTGTATCTACTTTCATAATTATGTGTTTGAAAAGAACTCAATTTCCCCAAAGTTATAATAAGAAATTTGTAAATTAATTTCCCGTTGCTATTTTTAATATAGGTATCACCGCATGTGCATTTGGTTCCGAAACTTTTAAATTTCGCACTGCCAATAATTTTATAGCATTGTTAGAAAAAAATTACTGTTTTAAGAGGTCGTTTAAAAGAGCGCCTTTTAAATGTACAAAATTGTTTACTAAATGTAAGTCTGGTGCGAATAAAAACGTTTATAGTACGTAAAACACGTAAAGAAACTCCATCCTTTCAGTGTAAAAATCCGAATAAAAATCCAGTGTTTCTTTTGGTTTTATAGCTGCAAAGGCATCATTATTTCTGCTTCTGTTATTGACACCGTCGATATGTTCAAGCCTCTATTGTTAGAAATAAAAGCTTTTCTTTTCAGATTTTCAAACGGTTCTGCTACTTCTATACAGATAAAAATAAATTCTTCCGCTGTAACATTTATTTATCCACACATGTCTAACTACGTTGCAATTTTTGAAAATTCTATTTTTTTTATTTTAGACGAGATCGTCTGCTTTTTTGTTTATATTCTCAAACTGTTCTATTGAATAGTTTGTAATTATGATAATTTTATTGACCTTTTATACAAAAATCTTCATTTAAGTGATTGATAAGTGTAATTATTTTTTTAAATTCAAGCAAATACCAATGTAAATTCAAATTATTTTTTACTTAAATTCATTATAGAAGTTATTTTTAACACGAAAATTGGACATTTGCAATTTGAGGTTATATGTCAAAAAGGTAGATACGTATTATATTATAATAGTTATTTATGTACCAAGGGCATAAAGATGCTTTTATTGCCTGAGACGTGTCTTTAGCCCTCGACTAGCGTCTCGGGCTCAAAATCACGTCTCAGGCCATAAAAGCAAGTTACGCCAGTGGTACATACCTACATAATTTTATGCACGATCGAAGATTTTAAAACTGAAATAAACATAAATTAATTTTTCTCCATGCCCATCTAGTAAGTTACACTTACTTTGACATATCCATTGCAGGTAAGTTGATTTTACTGTTTGTTTACTGGTTGTCATGACATTAGGGAAGTAAGGTAAAACTTACTCCCCAAGGGAAGTAAGTGAATTACGTGTTATTACAGTAATTTTAGTTTTGTAAGTGATCTGAACGGGTTTGAACTTAATTGATACTAACCTATTTGAAATGTAAAAGTTAAGATAAGTAGGGTTAGGGTATAACTAAAATGGTATAAAAAGAGTTAACGAACTAATTTATTAGATTATATTAAAAACCAACCTTCATTAACAAATAAATTTCGTCAGGAGCTTCATTCAAAAAAAGATTAATTTCGAGTATAGTAAATACGTTTGACTTTCTAGGTTGTTAACCATCATTTTTTTCGTTTTAAAAATGCTAATACCTTTGGATATTTGGAAATATCCTTATTGTCGTAAATGTCACACCATAAGCTCGATGGAGATTTTAATTTGACTGATCTTTCTAAAAAAATACGCCAAAAACACGTTTTCTTCCACTGAATAGATGTTTTTCTCCGCGCACCATTTTTTAAACAACTTGTATGCATTTTCATAAGGGATTTTCGATTTTTCTGGTAGTAATTCCAAACACGCAATATTTGCCGCTTCATCTACGCTAAATTCTCTATTGTCCTTATCGCCTATTTGCATTTTATCTTTTGAAAACTACCAAGAAACGCAAGTACAAGTGGTTTTTTTTATATTGACAGAAACAACTGCAAAACAATTGCTACTAAGCAAATCAACACTGGGTGACTATTTGCTTTGTTTGTAATAGATTAATTTTCTATCAATTAACGTGGAATTATTAAGGGAAAATTATTCAAATTTTTGTTGGGCATGGAGAAAAATATTATAAGCATGCTCGGGAAGTAACTATCTACAACCAGTCTCGAACTTTGCCAGCCCTCGCTCGCTCGGGCTGGCAAACTCGTTCTCGACTGGTAAAAGCTACTTACTTCCCTTGATGCTTAAATAACTATTCTACCCACATCGAGTAGTTAGTTGCTCAATTATTTTAATTTTTTACTGACTACTGTCAAATAGTTGAAGCATTTACCCCTAGGAATATTCACATAAATAACTGCGTTAACTGTGTTGTTAATACAAATTACCCTAAATAGAGTTCTAATAAAGAGCATACATTCGATTTTAATTTAAAAAAAATCTTTATAAGACTGTTAAAATGTTTATCAATTTTTGACGTTTCATTATAGACCGGCGGCCTATAAAGACACCCACGGGCTATAAATAGACGTTTATGTCAAATTCAGACATAATTGACACATTATAATGCGATCGTGCATAAACTATTTTTTTCACTACTAGTATTAGAAGATGTCATTATTGACCTTGTTTTCGAGCCCAGAAGATGATTTTCTCTCCTAGTGGCCAATAATTTTTTATTATTGACTACTGGTTAATAATAGAAACAATTGCTCGGCATTTAGGTGCCTATTTTAAATATGTTTTGCCCAAATGTCAACTGAAATTAACCTCTGCCCTTGTTTTCGAGCAAGGCTATTTGATTTTTGTGAATATTTAGAAATAAATATATCCAACTGTCATTTTATTTTTTATTGATGTAAAAATGATTAATTAAAAGGAATAAAGGTGCTAGTAGTGAAAAAAATAGTATATTAAACCACGGTAGAGAAGACTTTTCTCAGCCTCACAACTTATTTCCCTCCATGCTTCGCATGTCGGGAAATAACACTGCTCGGCTGAGAAAAATGTCTTCTCTACCTTGGTCTATAATATACTATTTATATACGAACTTCTCATGGATGCGGAAAAATAACTTGTGCCCTACGGGAATCTAACGGCATATTTCATCCCTCGGCTTTTGCTGCCCTCGCTCACTACGTTCGCTCGTGCAGCAGAAATCTTCGGGATGAAATATGCCTATATCTTCCCTTATGACGCAATATACTATTACACTAGGTACAATGTTACTTGGGATACGTGTTGTAGTTACAGTTTTGGGATGTAAACAAAATAGAAGAATAAAACTACAGAATTTTACTCTGGGTTTTTAGTTAATTTTACAATTGGGTATTTTCCCATTTTTCAAATTGTGTTTCAAACGTTAGATTATTGGTAGCATATCACCAAAACCTAATTAAAAAAACAATGCAGCTTGAGTTTTTGAAGAAAAAAATTATTTAAGTTCAAAACTAAAAACTTCCCGCGTAAACGCTCGACAGCGAGATTAACGTCACGTTGTTGGACATGACGTCACCGGCCATATCTTCACACAGCTGTCCCACAGTCTGTATGGTTTATTTCGTGTTTCCTGTGGTATTTGTTCGCCTTTTTGTAAAGTAAATCAGTCGTTTTTATTTACATTCAACACAAATGGAGAGTAAGCAAAATAAGTGGTGTTTTGTGCCAGCTTGTACAAGTACTTCTGTGAGTACACCAGGAAAAAAAATTGTGACGGTGCGAAAGGATTACGCACGCAGAAAAATGTGGTCTAAAGCAGCGAGACGTGATTTTCCAAAATCAAAATCCACATTTTATTGTTGCCAAGATCATTTCAATGTATAGCAGCAAAGATCGGAAGAAATTAATACTGCGAGGGAATGATAAGATGTCCTCGAAAGAAGTAAAAATTGAATCAAGGGCGCGCCTTTTAAGCTGAAAAACAACTGAACCGTATTTATTCATATTTTACTGAAAATAATATTAAGGCACCCATTACCTGCAAATCACCAAAAATTCACCGAACTTAAATACTGCCAGTGAATGTAAAAGCGTTAAATAAATAAAGGTAAATTAGTCTGGAGTTAAAACTAAATTAGGCAATTGCGTCTCTTTCAATTGTTTATGGAACTCCTTCGAAGCAGTAGGTTTAATAAATTGTAATTTTGTGGGGCTTATATTGTATAAAAAAAATTATTAATATTATTTAATAATCCCTCTGTAACCGCTCGATTATTTTAGTTAAAAACAGCTGTCCTGATTTGTTTATTTTTTGCTGAAGATAATATTCAGGCGCCTATTACCTGTAAAGCACCGAAAATCCATCGAACTTAGTTAATAAAAGTGGACGCCAAGTCAAAATCTCCCGATTTAAAGCTAAGTATAGGCTCAAATTAAAAAAAAAATAAATTTTTTCACTAACTTCCCGTATTCCTCCAGTTTTCCAACAATTAGTGATGATTTCCATATGTTATAAGTTATAAGTAAACAAAACACTAAAACAAGAATTAGGTACTCCTGCATAGCTAACTTATAGGTAATATATGTATACCTATCAAACCAGTACGTAACAATTTCTTTGCTTATTTCTGAATAAATACCGTTAAATAATAGTAACTTTAATAATTACATTATATTCCAACAGTAACATAAAATACATACGCAGTAACCTTTGCTCCCCTTAGTTCTGCTGCATTGAACCGCTCATCATTTTGATGAATTCCATCACCGTAAACATATCTACAGATGGTAAAATTGTTGGATGAGGCTTTCACTTAATTCACAAAACCAACTGATGCCAATTTTTACTCAAAAAATTCGCAAACACCGAAATAAGACACGGAGACGATCTTCTTTACGTTGAAACCACGTTAAAACAAGGTAGTAGACGCCATTTATATGGCCGGTGACGCCACGACAGTCATAGCCAATGAGATGCGTTTTGGAAGCGGGTTTGAAATAGCCAATTTTAAGGAATTTTCTAAAGCGATTTTTGCCAAAAAAAAACTCTCAATAAACATGTTTTTAATATGTTTAGGCCGTTGGTGGCGTATGTTTCTGCGTAGAAACATGAATATAACGAAAATTGAAAGAAATGGAAAGTACCCAATTGCTCACAAGCATAGCTACACTACACATAGTACACACTACAAACTACACAGTATAACGCAAGTCCTCCGCTTCGAAATTTAAAAATTTAAAGGTTAATTACTAATTAGGTAAACAAAATTTTATATTTTTCGTTTTTAAATTTAGAATGCTGAGTAGGAATTAGGAATGTTGAAAAATTAACAATTCGTGACTAAACGACTGCAAAATTAACTAAAAACTTCCCATTTAAGATAACTTTACTGCTTGTAAATTTTAAATTGACAAAGTTTTGAGGTAAAGTCGGAGATTTCTTTAATGTTGTGTTGCTAATTTTAAGATTTGTGTAACCACCAGGAAATGTTATACAATTTAGCATTTAATAAATAAAATTTACAGTTTTTCCGAACAGACGAAAATTGAAAATTTTTCCACAATGTGTTCTCAATCCTCAGCTTGCCATATTTTTGGAAAAAATTAATTGGGATTAATAGAAATTCATAAAAAAAAATTTTTGTTTTGTAATATGTTCCTAATGGTATGACGTATTTATTATTACAAAGTGCCGATAAAATTTGCAGGAATTTTTCAAATCAAACAATAGAGAGCAATAAATCTAACTTGTCTTGCGTAAAATTACCAAATTAACAACATTCAAGTTTATTCATTTAGAAACAGACGCGGCTTTGTAATTTTAATTAATAATTAGGTTAGGCAAACCGTGTTTTGTAAACTTCATACTAACTTATTTATTTACTAATTAATTTTCCAGCTTTCAGTTAGGAACAAATTAGTAGTAAAACGTTTACCGCAAACCAACTTTATCCTTCCCAGTTAAAAAACTAATTTTAGATTAATGTTATATATTATTAATTAATAATTATGCTTTTTCTTATTTTTTAGCAAGTGACCTTGAATCAATTCGAGCCTTGTTCAATGAAAAGGAGAAGGAGTTATCCTTGGCTGTTGCAAAGGTCGAGGAACTAACACGGCAGTTGGAGGAATTGAGACGCGGACGATCTCGCGACCAGGCTCCTCCTGCTTCCGCCTTAGAGCTTGACAAATTACGAAGGGAGCTTATGGTACAATAAACAGATATTTTCCACACTTATGACTTAAATAATCTTCAGGAAAATGTGTCACAATTCCCAGAAAATCAGAAATTACTTTCTTCTAAAACATAAAAATTCAGAAAGGGTTACCCACCTGACTTAACACTATTGATTTGTTATTTTAGTGCTTCTATGACTATTTGGTATTAATTATCATTATTTCAAATAGAACAGAAGTGGAAAATTTCCTTTAAAAATGTTATTAGGAAACAATAGTCAAATTTTAAACTGTAAAAGTTGAAAATAAAGACAATTAATTAGATACCTACGACTTGAAAGTTTTTTCGTATTACATTTAAAAGTTACCAATTAAAATCCGGTTTCTCCTTTTTCAGTATCGCAATAAACTAAATGAGCAGCAAAATCAAAGGCTAAATCAACAAAGAGAAGCTCTCACTGCGCGGCAGGAGGAAATGAGCAGTATAGATAAAAGAATATCAGAATTACAAGAACGACTACATCGAAAAAGGCTCTTAAACCAACAGCTTGCTACACAGATTAGCGCAGCGTCGAATAAAGCTGCATACCACCAACTTGTTAGGTAAAATTATTCATTTGAAAAACGCCAGCAAATTTTTGAAATCCTTATTTGTGTAGGTTAACAGGTTCAACAGATCAAACTAATCAATTTTATGGACGAAAAACCCAACAACCAAATAATCAACCACCTAATGGCTTATCAAGGGGAAATATTGCGACCGTGGAACCCTATAACCATGTTCCTCTTCCAAATAGTCATCAAATCAAAACACAACATAATGCACCCCAAGAGGTTTGTTTTCAAAACAGTGCGATTTCTGTTTTAATTAATTAACGGATTTTAATTGCAGAACCCAGTATATCATCCTGTATATCAACAAAACCACCACATTATTACTAGTAAGAGTGATTCAGATCAACAGAATACTCAAGAACAACAAAATATCCAAGATGTTAATAAAATATCAAATCACTATGTACCTAGAACGGAAGAAAGTGAGGCGCTAAAAGAATTTTCAGTATCAAAATCGGATCCCAAATATCAAACCTTACCTTATAATACCAAGTTTACTGTTAGTTTAATTTCTAGTAGAGTGAATAATAGATTATCTGAAAATAATGACAATAATGTAAATAGTAACGATACTAAAGACATAGAACCAATTCAACACATATCTGCTAACGGCAATATTAACATACAGTCACAACATATGACGGTACATAGTGCCCCGTTAAGCGTTATTAATAAAAATATTGCGACACCTTTAAATCAAAACGATTTAATTACTAGGAAAAATGTTGAACATGCTAAAGAACATAATTGCAACGGTAATTTTATAAATAATAACCAAAATACTCACTTAAACGGGGATATAAAGAACAATTTCCAACATCACACCAGCACGAAACACCAACCTAGTGATTTAAACCATCCTATGAATAGTATTAATTCAAACTCGCCATCATATCAGGTAACTCACAACTTACAATTTTTGCACACAAAAGTTAATACGATTTAATTGCAGAAACCAATCAGTAGCGTGGCACCAACTTCGGTTCATCACTCCGGCAAGCTCTCGAATATTTATCAAACATCATCGATTAAAGTGCAACCGGTAGAACCACAAACCATATCTAATAATCACAAACAATTGCCAGCAATTCCACCAAGTACACAAGCAACAAATGTGCAGTCCCCACAAATTTTAGCGTTGTCTCCCCCTCAAGCAAATAGTACACCAATTGGGACGCCAGAAACAACGGTAGATAAATTGAGACCGGCACTACCACCCAAACCAGCTATTAAACCTCCACCAAGACAAACCCAAGCGCCCAGTGAAAATGAACACGCAATACCACCCCCAGTACCTCTTACAGAACCGCCAGACGATGGTAAATCAATAGCAAATCAATTGTCCGGAAATAACCATAGAACTGTTCCGCAACCACCAATCCATAATCAAAATAAAACTGTTACATTTAACCAACACCATCAATCCGCAATTAACCAGAAAGGTGCAAACCAGCAACCAACTAACAATCAGCAAGGTGTATTTAGCACACAACAAACCCAGATTCAAACCAATAACCAAGTTGCCAGTATTAACCATCAGAATTCAAATCAACAATCTAATATTAACCAACCCATTGAAAATATGCCAATAATTAAAGCTAAACCTTTAACTATTAAAAAACAACCCCTCAGTGAACAACCGAAATTAAGGACCGTTAATTCTGTATCAAAATTAAACGGATTAATTTCGAACAACAGGCGAATTGAAATTCCACCTGCTTTTCATTTTCCAGAAGCAAATACCGAAAAACCGACAGATTTAAATAGTATAAACCAAGAGATGACAAGAGAAAAATGTACAGATGAGACTGATAGAGTTGCAGCTGAAGAAAATGACAGTGGTAAAGAAAAGGACATCAAGGAAGATCTCAGACATGTAAACGATAGTGTAATAAGAAGATGTAAAAAGGGCAATTTAAAGCAAACAGGTAAAGCTAATCTTTCACGAAGAGTTAGCTTTGACCCGTTAGCTCTCCTTTTGGATGCAAGTTTGGAAGGTGAGTTGGAACTCGTTAGGAAAACAGCTGGACAAGTACCAAATCCAAGTGCTGCAAATGACGAAGGCATCACTGCACTTCATAATGCTATCTGTGCGGGACATTTCGAGATTGTTAAATTTCTGGTTGAGTTTGGTTGCGATGTAAATGCACAAGACAGTGACGGATGGACCCCCTTACATTGTGCAGCTAGCTGCAATAATGTAGCGATGGTAAAATTCCTAGTTGAACATGGAGCATGCATATTTGCAACAACTTTAAGTGACCACGAAACTGCCGCTGAGAAGTGCGAGGAAGACGAGGAAGGTTTTGATGGATGTTCTGAATATTTATACAGTAAGTAGGAATTTGTTAGTGATACCGGTGAAAATGCTAATATATTTTCTTATAGGTGTTCAGGAGAAATTAGGAATTTTATCTGGTGGGGTGGTTTATGCAGTTTTTGACTATACTGCACAACAACCTGATGAACTTTCTTTTAATGCTGGACAGCAACTAACGGTGCTAAGAAAAGGTGATGAAAGTGAAAGAGAATGGTGGTGGTCTCGCTTAGATGATAAAGAAGGATATGTTCCACGGAATCTTCTTGGAGTAAGTTTTAATCGGCATTTTATTTTAGCAGATAATGTAACTGTACGAAAAAATAAATCATGGCCTCTGTGGCTTAACAAGATCATGAAATTTTTCTTGTTCTGTGTATAATTATTGATAAATCAACGTATCTATCGGCTAGTGATGGGTAAGTCGTTCAATTTTGATGTTCAGAACGATTCCTTCAATTGAATGGGTAGTAAAAAAAGATTCATGTGAGTCTTATGTGCTTATCGAAAATATACCTATATGGCAGGCACTGTGCGTTATACACCATACAGAAAGTTTTACTTTGCTTTACACAGTTCATGACTCATGATGTCACGAACGATTTATGGTGATATAGCGCAGCATCCCTTTATGGATTTGTAACAAATTTACTGAGTAATAATTACCCAGAACAGTGTCCTTAAAATGAACGATGAACAAATTGTTCAGAAGAAAAGAGTCATATGCGTACTCACCGCACAGTATGACGAGTCATTCAATTTGAACGACTTGTTCATGAACGATTCATCACTACTACCACCTACCATAAAATTTTCAGTCCCTACTTTATGCTTCCACCTAATGTTATACCTAAGATTAGTTACCTGCCTGTGAGGAAGCCAGGTAGCTCAGTTGTAAGAGGGCTAAGCTTGCATGTTGCAAGTCCTGGTTTCGAATCCCTACGTTGGTGGAGATTTTTTCTCAAGCTTCTGGGATCAGTAGGTACTATACATCATTCAACTTCGTGCTACCTACAGTAAATCAAAGCAAATGTATGCATAGATCACGTGGCAATCCGACAGGGCTGCTTTAGGACGTGTATGCATGCATATGCTCTGAAAACATTAATAATTTTAGTGTTAAATTAAAAAAATAGCTAAATTTAATTAATATTCTAATTAACTTAGAAGTATTACTCGCACTGCAGCTCGAAGTTGAATGATGTATAGGCCTGGTGAGACCATTTACAGTTGGGCTTATTAACTGTGCTCTACTCGGAAGACTGGTCTATAAGATAGAGTAACAAGACCACTATACACGTAGTAACACACACATGACCCAGCCGTCTGACTTGAAGTAATGCCTAAAGGCGATTCCGAGCAGATTGGCTATACACGCATAAAAGACACACACAAAAAAGAAAGAGAAGAAAGGGAAGTTACCTGCCTGCACTTTAGTAAATTGTTGATTACTTATTCTAAAATTTGTTTTTTTGTTTCAGTTACCTACTAAGTATTATTCATATTAAATGATTAAATATGTTTCAGCTGTACCCGAGAGTCAGTCCACATGAAGACTAATCCATTGGCTACTACTGCATTAAAAAAACTATTACCCAAGTACCTTTGCCTTTTTCTATTTTGTAACAATGTAAGATACTAAATTAATACCTTTGCTCAATATATCACTATATTGAATAGTTTATAGGTTTATGTTTGTTAATTTGTTATCATCTTTTTTTTGAACAATTATGTAAACTGTAATTACCTGTTTTTAGTTATTTTAAATGTAAGCATTTTAATATATTTTTCAATTACATATGTAAATATATAAATATGAAATTAAAATTATTTATAAAGTCTGTGTGTATTGAATATTAATTTTGCCAGTTGGATACCCCCTAATTATGTTTTTACAAACCCTAAACTTATTCTTGTTCTGGACAATTTTGTTTTTGTTTTGATCCGAAACCCTTTAGCATATTATTTTATATCAATTCTAGACAAAAAAATTATTTTAAAAAGTCATTAAATTAATGCTAACGATTTCTTTACAGAAAAGTACCTACTACTACAATAAAAATCGTTAGAAATAATAAAGATATGTAAATAAAAGTTACATTTTAAATTAGAGGCGTTGCTACGCTAAAACTAAGCGACCTTACTGATACAAAATATCAACAAACATTTGCAGGCTTGCCTGTTGCTTGTAATGAGACGATCAACAGTTCAAAACTAGTCTGCTAGTAGTTTTGGCCTATATAAATACGCCGCATTTGTCATTCAGTTCCAGTCTCTTAGTATTAAATTGTTTACCTGTTTTAACGAGTTTTTTGAGTTACTTCCTTTCATTTCATGATTTTGTATTCATTTAAACTTAGTTTTATTTCTGTGGAAGTTTAGTTATCTTCAAAGTCTCATAAATGGAATTTTAAAACGAAGGGTGTTACAAAAACCAGAAAAAACACAAGTTACCTAAGGTGAGTAATAGTTATTTAAGCATCAAGGGAAGTAAGTAGCTTTTACCAGTCGAGAACAAGTTTGCCAGCCCGAGCGAGCGAGGGCTGGCAAAGTTCGAGACTGGTTGTAGATAGTTACTTCCCGAGCATGCTTATAATATTTTTCTCCATGCCCTAGCAAAAATTTGACTAATTTTCCCTTAATAATTCCACGTTAATTGATAGAAAATTAATCTATTACAATCTATTAGTAGCAATTGTTTTTCAGTTGTTTCTGTCAATATAAACAACCACTTGTACTTGCGTTTCTTGGTGGTTTTCAAAAGATAAAATGCAAATAGGCGATAAGGACAACAGAGAATTTAGCGTAGGGGAAGGTGAGGTACAATGAGTCATTGTACACAATGGGTCATCGAATTTACCGCCCTTCAGATTGAAATTTGACAAGTGGCGCCGTGGTGATAGTTATCAGTACTAGTATACCGAACTTCTGCCGTAGGTACACGTTGTTGTCATTTTAATGGCGGTTGCTGCGTAGTAAATCAAGTTGTGTTTTTGTGCATTAAAAGTTGATTTATTTTTTCTGGTGAGTTTATTTTTAATATTTTTTGTATGTAGGTATGTTGTATTTCGAAGATATCATTGGATTGTAGTATGATTAGGCCATGGAATCAGATGTTCACAAAACGTCTTTGTGTATTTGTACCAGTGTTGTAACAGGTACTTCTTTTTTGGTACCTAGGTAAAGGTGCAGGTACACAGAGAAAAAATTACCTAGTTACAGGTACAGGTATACTTTTACAAAAATACCTAGGTAAAAATACAGTTACCGTAAAAATGTACCTAAATATTGTAGGTACAGGTTTAGGTACAACCGCACAAATAATTTTTTTGATCGATTGTTAAAATTTAAATATAAAAAATACTACCATTTTTTAAATAAAATAAATTTTTTTCTTAAACATACCTACATCATGCACATCATTTATATTATTTATTTTTCTTGAAGAACAATAGAGTTTCCAGAGCCTCATCATAAAGCCTATTTCGTTTGGAAGTTAAAATTAAATTTGTCCTCCTGTACTAAACAGTCTTTCAATAGGAGCTGATGAGAGTATGATTGTATTATTTATTATTTAAAAATTCTTAAAATGATTTCATAATTAAATAGGGATTTTAAATTTTTTGACTTATCTTCAAAATACTTCACTATACAGGGTGTCCCAGGACGAACCTGCAAAACTTTGGGAATATGTTCCTGAGGTCATTTTAAGAAAAACAGTTCCTATAAATAAGGGTCCGAAAGTACTTCCTTTTCGAGATACAGGGTGTCCAAGAAATAAGCTTTTTTTTTTAATATCTCGAAAAGGATTTAAGATATTAAATTGAGCTTGGGTATGCACTATACTGGCATGAAGAGACTCTTTTTCGATCCAACTAGTTTTGACAATTCCAGCAGTGGCGTGCGTGACAGCAAAAAATAAATAATATTGACGAAAAAAAGTACACCACTGCTTTGTTTCAAAATATGTATTTGTTTCTTAATCGGACACTAATTCTAAAAAGAAAAGGCCTCTTGAGTTTTTCTGGTAGGACAAACCGTTTTCGAATAATAATCGAAAAACTTTTGTAAAAAAAATAATTTGAACCAGATATTTCAGAAAACGCTGGCAAAGGAAACGTTTTTCGATTATTACTCGAAAACGGTTTGTCCTACCAGAAAAACTCAAGAGGCCTTTTCTTTTTAGAATTTGTTTCCGATTAAGAAACAAATACATACTTTGAAAAAGAGCAGTGGCGTCCTATTTTTTTCGTCAGAATTATTTATTCTTTTGTTGTCACGCACGCCACTGCTGGAATTATCAAAACCAGTTGGACCGAAAAAGAGTCTCTTCATGCTAGTATAGTGCATACCAAAGCTCAATTTAATATCTTAAATCGTTTTCGAGATATTAAAAGAAAAGCTTATTTCTTGGACACCCTGTATCTCGAAAAGGAAGTACTTTCGGAACCTTATTTATAGGAACTTGTTTTCTTAAAATGACCTCAGGAACATATTCCCAAAGTTTTGCAGGTTCCTCCCGGGACACCCTGTATTTTGATAATATTAATGGCATCATCATTCTCTTTCACTTTACCGTTAAATACGCTACACAAAATACCCAAATGACGCCAATAAAATTCGAACTATATGAATATATTGATATTCTCTTTATATCCACAATTATTGTTTAAATTTTTTTACGTAGTTTTAGAGAGAAAATAGAATTTACGTTGTACCTTAAGTTTTTATGTTTTTTAGGTACAAGGTAACTCTAAAAAATACCTAGGTATAGGTACAGGTAATTCTAAAAATATGGACCTTTTAGTATACGAAGGTACAAGAGAAGTACCTAGGTACTTGTACCTAGGTACATTTACCTAGGTACGTCTCAACACTGATTTGTACGTTAGTCATTTGACCTTTGGAACGAATTTGTGTAATGTTTCACAATGGGTCAAAAATTTTGGGGTACTATGGGTATATGTAAAATTTATTAAAATTGTGGTAATTAATTGCTATTAATTTGTTAATTGGATTATGAAGCTTATTTAAAATGACAGAAAAGATCATTTTAGTCTTTACAAAATTAGATTTTAATACCTAACTAAACTACATGTTTTTCATAGAAAAATGCGTAATCGACAAAGGAAAACCACAAAAGGTTCGTTTTCAGAAGATTTGATGAGAACTGCAGTAAATTTGGTCGTCACCGACAACGTATCTATTCGACAAGCCTCTGAACGAACAGGAATTAAATTTTCGACTCTACAACGTTATGTTAAAAAAGATAGGGAAAAAGAAGAAGGAGAAACCATTAGAATGGTTCCAAATTATGCATGTCGTAAAATTTTTACTGCAGAAGAAGAAGCAAGTTTAAAGGACTATCTCGTTCAATATTCCCTTATGTGTTATGGGAAGTCAACAAGAGACTTGCGGGAAATTGCATATGAAATGGCTCTACTTAATAAGATTCAGGTTCCTGATAGTTGGCATAGTTGAATTATTCTTTTTTTTTATGTTCACTCGTCTTAAGTACTTATTCTTAATAAAATATTCTGATTTTGTGGTTTTTACTTTACTTTCCTGTTCATTCTTATGTTGGCCCATTGTGCCCCATGGGGTGACCCATTGTATACCAACCATGGGGCACAATGGGTCAAAATTTTGGTTTTGTGTTTTTGGTTCCCTATTTTTTTCTATGAAAATTTTAAATATTTTAGCTATTGGATATTGTTGCCAAAGCTTTCAGCTATATATTCCACCCACACTTAGTTCAAAATATTGTTTAAAAAAAAATAGAGAAAATAAAAAGTAAAAATTTGGCCCATTGTGCCTCACTCTCCCCTCGATGAAGCGGCAAATATTGCGTGTTTGGAATTACTACCAGAAAAATCGAAATTCTTTATGAAAATACCTACAAGTTGTTTAAAAAATGGTGCGCGGAGAAAAACATATATTCAGTGGAAGAAAACGTGTTTTTGACGTATTTTTTAGAAAGATCTGTCAAATTAGAATCTCCATCGAGCTTATGGTGTGAGTATTCAATGCTGAGAGTGTAACTTACTAGATGGACATGGAGAAAACTTTTATTTAACCTGTTGATAATTTTAAGCAATTATTTTACCAGTGCATGTAATGCTTGTTATCGCATGTATAGTGAAGCAACAGATTTGTTTTGTTAGTTGATAGTATTACTTCGTACATTGTGCAGGAAGAATTTTTAGTACGGGCTTTAAAAACAAGTTTGAAGCAAGATTGTTGTTTTAGGTACCTACATAAAAATGGTAAGAATTATTAAACTATGCAAGTTGCTATTGCTATATTTGCAAGATGGCTGCCGCTGAACAAGACGGTTTGTTAGCTGCTCCCTGTAAAAGGTGTAACAGAGTGGCAAAAAGTGGACTTACTTGTATAAAGTGCGGAACAATAACTCACACGAGTTGTGCGGAGTATTTAAAAAATATAACAGTGATAGATAATAAATTTATCGACTGCTGCGAAACATCTTTGAGTGTTAGTGAATTTTCCAAGGAATTTGAAGAAAACGAACCTGAATATTATGGTCTAATAAATAAGTTAACAAATGCAAACGGTAAAGTTGACGTAAGTGTAATATCATACATCTTTAAACAACAAGATTTGATGATAATCGAATTGCGCGAAAAAATGTCTCTGCTAAAATCTCAAGTGGTGCTTTTAAACAAGCTGAATACCGTAATGACTAATAAACAAGAATTAGCTACGCCCGCAACTAATGAACATCGGCCTTTATCGGATGACACCAAAGTCAACAAGCCAGTGAGTACAGACAAACTTGTAAATGTAAAACATAATTTGACGAATTGCAACTTAAACGATAATAAACAGCCGCGTCTGCAGAGATGGTATAAGGACCACCAAAATCGAGGCCTACAGAAGTAAATGCGCGTACCTGTTGAACTCTTACGGCAGGCAAATCACCCATAGGTGGTTGTAATGGTTGCGGGTTTGAGTGGAAACACTTGTAACAATTTGACAGACAGCGGTGAATTGCATGATGTGCAGACAGAATCTAAAAATTTTATTGCAATAAGTAGTGCACGGTTTTACACCCAGGATGAAGGTACTTTTGGTGGGTGTGTTCGATAATCAATACCGTCAATCGATGCGATTGCGGAAGAAGCACGGGGTGTTTTTCTTCAAATGACAATTGTGAGTTATATAAGCGACCATCCACCCTAAGGACTTCCTGGTTATCCAAAAAAGGATTTAATTTTCGAAGTGGTTTTGAAACACACTTATTTTGCTTTAATTTAGTTACATCGCTATGAAATACTTGCTCTTGAACATATCTGACTACTGTGGAAAGGGCACCTTGTAAGTCAGTAGCCGTAAGGGCACCGAAAATGATATCACGCGGGTTTCTTAAATTACAAACGAAGCGGCGACAATAGGCAATGACTCGTAATAATTTATCTAAAGAGGAGTGCCTTTCCAGCAAATTGTCCCATGTCTCTAAAAGCGGTTGCGCGACGTATACATTAATATTCCTCTCCTCAATTGCAATAGCGTCCTGACAATCGGAGAAACTTATTTGTCCCATGGGCCATAATTCTGAAGAAGACTTGAGCCACAATGGTCCCGCCCACCATAAAGGGTGTTGGATCAGGTCTTGAGGTAGTAACCCTCTGGAAGCGCAATCCGCGGGATTGTCTTCGGAACGGACATGGCGCCAACACGAAGGCGATACGCGTTCTTGGATGTGAGTAACCCTGTTGGAAACAAAAGTTTTCCATCTATGTGGAGATGCGCGTAGCCACGCCAGAACTATTGTAGAGTCGGTCCATGCAAAAATTTGCGAAATTTGGTCAACATAAATTGCGGTAACTGAGCTAATCAAGTTGGAAAGTAAATGTGCCCCACACAATTCCAACTGCGGAAGCGAGCGTTTCTTTAAGGATGCAACTTTAGTTTTTGCGGTTACTAGTTTAATTGAAATTTCAGAATTGGCAATCACGCGAAAATAAATGACAGCTGCGTACCCGGCTTCTGAGGAATCGCAGAACCCGTGTAACTCAATCCTTGAATAATTTTGCGACAGCAGATACCTATCAATGTGGATATTGCTAATGCAGGAAAGTTGTTCGCGATAGCGGTTCCAGCGATCTATAATATCCTCGGGTGGCGTGGCATCCCAGTCTAAGCCTAAGCACCAAAGATGTTGGATGAGGCGTTTACAAAGAAATGTTATGGATGCGAGAAATCCCAATGGATCAAAAACTCTCGCAATTTCCGATAGAATTTGACGTTTTGTGCAAGCCTGCGTAATCGAATCAACCTTAAATGAAAATGCATCTTGGGAATGAAACCATTGCACACCTAGTACTTTGATGGTTGAATTTGAATCGCTGTCAAACGAAAGGCCATCTTGACACAAGCCCGTATCTAAACCTGATAACAATTCGGGTTTATTGCTTGCCCATTTACGAAGTAAAAAACCGCCTCTGTTTAATAAATTAATTAATTGAATTTGCAAGTCCTGGGCTTCCGATAACGAATTGCAACCTGAAACCACATCGTCGACGTATACGTCTTGTTTTAAAAGCTCCGAGGCTTTGGGGAAATTTTGTTGTTCATCTTGCGCTAATTGGTGCAGAGTTCTGATTGCTGAAAATGGAGCGGCAGAAACCCCATACGTCACGGTTTTTAAAACATATTCTTGAACCGGATCGTCCAACGAAAATCGCCAAAGAATTCGCTGATAGTCGCGGCATGTGGGTGAAACCATAATCTGACGATACATCTGTTTGATGTCAGCGATTAGTACGATAGCGTGCGACCTAAACTTTAGTAACACATCTACAATGTTCCGCAATAACTTTGGTCCCGAATATAAGCAGTCATTAAGTGACTGTGCGTTGAAATCTCTTGCAGAAGCGTCAAAAACAACCCGAAGCTTAGTGGTACTGCTGTCGGGTTTAATTACGCAATGGTGAGGAATGTAAAATGATTCGGCCGAGCTTGAAGGAGGCATGAGTGACATAAGACCGCTGTCCAGATAATCCTTCATGAACTCCACGTAAGTCTTGCGAAGGGTTTCATTGCGAGATAGACGGCCTTCTAACAGGTGAAGACGACGTAGTGCAACAGCCCGTGTTTTTAAGAACTGAGGATTCGGCGTTTTAAATGGTAATGCGACCGAGTAAATGCTGCTCGGACAGCGAACTGAAAAACGAATTTACCTTAATTTGGCTGGTTGCGTTTGCCTGACCGGATAAGATCCAACCGAAAACGGTGTTCATTGCCGCTGGCGTATTATCAGGACCTGTCACTAACCCGGGGCGTAATAACTGTGCAAATATATCTACGCCAAGGAGAAGATCTAC
Organism: Melanotus villosus; assembly: GCA_963082815.1. Lineage (NCBI taxonomy): Eukaryota > Metazoa > Arthropoda > Insecta > Coleoptera > Elateridae > Melanotus > Melanotus villosus. The sequence continues at coordinate 85,976 of OY720421.1, read as the reverse complement.
CTTACTGGGTATATTAAACTGAGAAATCTGCTAATCTTAAACCCTTGATATGGAACCAGGGCGAAGCATCAATCTCAGTGGCGGGAATAGTGCGTGAAATACAAGGGATAACATGTGCATCAATTATATGACATGGTTGAACTTCATCGTGGGGATATATACAACAGCTGACGGTGCCTGACGATGCAAAGGCCGAAGATGAGCCTATGCCCTGAACCTGAATTTTATGTGAATTTTTGATCCGCAGGCCTAAGCGACTGCTCAAAGTAGAGGTCATAAAGCTACCTTCACTACCACTGTCGAGAATAGCTCTTATCGTGTGAGGTTGACCAAAAACGTGGCGAATATCTACTAGTGCCGTAGATAACAGAACAATTTTGTTAGCTGTGGAACTAACCAAGGCTGTGACCGCAGATGTTGGATTATTAGTTGATGTAGAAGGTTCTGATTGAACAGGTGTAACAGAAATATTGGGCGTTGCGGGTGTTTCAAAATGTAGTAGCGTATGATGACTTCTGTCACATTTACGACAGCGCGAATTAGATTTGCAAGTGCGTACATTGTGGAATGCACTAAGGCAATTAATGCACAACCTTTTTTATTTTTATTAATTCGAAGCGTTGTTGCGGTGATTTCCCTAACAATTCATTGCACAAATAGGTTAGATGAGATTTGTTGCATATAAAGCATTTATCATTAGCCACGTTATTTGATGTCGCATGTAAGGCGTACTTAGACTCCTTTGAGGGCCTAAAACGGTTAAAAGTAAATTGTGCAGGTTTAAGTGTGGCGTTGGCAACTGTATCAAGAACCCTACACTGACTTTCAATGAAGGTTTCCAAATTCTTAAAAGCCGGGACTTCCTGCTTTAACTCGCGAATTTCAGACTCGAACAACCTGCGCGTATTGGAATCAAGTTTTTCCGATAAAAGATTAACTAATATGAAGTCCTCGAGTGAATTATCAATCTTTAATGCCCGTAATGCAGCCAAACTTTCTCTAAAGTTATCGAATAAATTGTGTAGTCCCTTTAGCGATTCTTCCTTTAATTGGGACAGAGAATATAGTTTATGCCAATAATGAGTGGCTAATCTTCTTTTGTCGTCATACCTATCTATTAGCGTTTGATAAGCTATTGGATAATTATCATCCGACAACTCCAGGGATTTTGTCAAATTTAATGGCTCGCCAGAAAGACAACTGACAAGATATTGATATTTTTCAATATTCGTCAAGGAAGTGACGTTATGAATTACTGTATTGAACAGTTGAATGAAAGGTGGCCACTGCTCTAAGCTGCCATCAAAATTGCGAAGATTAATTTTCGGTAAGCGAACATTAGAGTGAAAGTTTGAGCTTTGGGATTTTGATACATTTGCGAGAGGAGCGGGTGGAATTAATTGTTCGAAAATTGTCGCTATTTCAAAATAGATTGTATCGACCTCCCTTCTAACCATATCTTCTGCCTCAAAATCGGGATCTTCCTGGCTAGATAAAAGGGAAATGACGTGCTCATGGGACGCTTCTACTTTAGAATAAGTGTCATCCACGTGTTCATAGCGTTTTTTGAAAAGCGTAATAAGCGAAGGCTGATTTTGCGCAAGTTTAGCTACTTCTAAAGTTTCTTGCAATTTATTAATTAACGATTTGCGTAGTGCACAAGTTTCTACATATTTTGCGGTTGTTTTAGGAGCCATGTTTAATAATGAAACTGAAAGGACTAAATGCCGTTATATTTCCCCTGTAAGGGATGGAACATGTACCGCGTCAGGTAGCCACCGTGGAGGCGTGATAAATCGACGAACACGAGGTTGAATAAAAATCTAATAATATCTTTGTTAATAATTATCAATCAATATTAAAAATACGTTAAAAATGTAACTAATTAATTAGCGTATGCGAAACAGTCAAGCGTAATCGAAGGCGCCCACGAGGTTTTCTTAAAATGCAATTATGCGCGAAAACGAAAAACCAAGGGACGTGATTAATAAGTACTAAGCTAAATCAAGTAGAAAAACTACAAGCATGCTTTATAATCTAAAGAATTATTATTACTGGAATTAAATCCGGCTCGAAGGACCAACGAATGTGTGTACGTAATGGTTAATTTAAATTTATTTGTGCGAATAACACTTTAGATCAAAATTAATAAATAAATTGATTAAATTAAATTGTAATTCGTTGCCTCGACTTACCTTAATATTTGGTGGTGGTTGTAGGATAACACATGGGTTGAGACGAAAGTGCGTAAGCGAAATTGCGCGTGTACTATCGATCACGAACTATGTAGGAATGAGAGCGAGTTCTAGCATTTAGGGAACAGGAAGGGTTTCGTGAACGGAAGTAAAGGTAGGGGTTGAAGACCAAGGCAACCAAATATATAAAAATATAAAGACACTAGTTGTTGCTCCCTCTAGTGAATAAACTTGTATACAACTAAAATTATTGGCTAATTGTGTTAATATAAAATAATTATAAATATAATCAAACTATGAATAATAAAATTAGGGATAATCTAACAATAATCATAATTAGCTTGTCTTAATGCAGAATTATCAACAGTAATTACATAAGTGGTGATAATTTTTTGATAATTTTAACTAGATGCACGAATTTTTATTGCTATGGAATTTCCTAATAGCAATAAAGATGAGTGCTAATCTAGTTAAAATTATCAAAAAAAATTATTACCACGAATGTAATTCGGCGTGATTATTTTTTAAACTATTACACAATGATGACAGTCTTAACGTTTGTCAAAGTCAAAGCTAACTTTTTATGCATTTATTTAAACAAAGATCCAATCACAGAGCAGGTATTTCTCTGTGATCCAATGAAACAACGTAAAAAAATTATCGCTGTAATCAGCTACTAGCTAATTATCAGTGTAATTATGATGCTATTGGTCGATTTGAATTTTTTTCTCATTATGATTGGCTGACTGTTTAAAAAATAATCACATGTCAAAATTTAAATTCACACTTTGCGAATGAACAGACGTTGAATTTAGAATAACATAGTTGCCATATAAAATAGGTACATCATCATTACATAACTTATCGGAATTACTTATTCAGTAATAAATAATATTAAAATCGCCAAAATCTGATACGAAATGACTTTTGTAAGCAACAATTTTAAACATGAGGTGAGAATACGGATCTTAGTATATCCAATTCGTTTTATCTTAATATTTTTGTTTGTTTATTTATTTATTTACTGAGCGAAATATAGGTTTGTGGATGCCAGCTATCCCGACACACATCAATTTATTGTAATGACTATCGACACTACCCGACTATAACTTTTGTGAATTCAAGAGACTTCCACCCCTGCAGGTGATCTTTATAATCTTTATAGATTTTTATAGCATTGGCATAGGACTTACAATTTTATTTAGTATCCGAAAGTTTCACATTTTTTCACATTAAGAGATCTCACCTCACTTCGGCCGAAGTTGAACCTGAAATTTTTGGTTTACAAAGCAACTCTGCAGTCCCTATACCACCGATGCCGGCTTTAATACTTTTAATTTCTGTATTAAAAGAAGAGGGAGGGCAATTTTTCTCTAAAAGGATTATGGAAATGGTACCTAGAATTTATGCATGGCTTATCAAGTTTGTTCAGTTCAAAACCTTTGATGCTTCTAATGGTATACAATCACTTTATTCAATTGTTTATACCCAGCAGTATTCACATAAATTTAAAAGAAAATCGCTGGGAAATTTCCTAAAACACCTTTTTAAAAACTGTAAATTTTTTTGGAAATGAAAAGCTAATTTTTTTAATAAATCGGTTTAAATGTTGTTACTTTTAACAAATATATTTTGTTACATTTTAAGATTTGGGCTCATTTTGCTTTTAAATCAGCAAAAATATATTATAAATAATAACTTCTAAAACACAGACATGAGCCAGCTGAAGTTTTTAAGGTGCTTGTTTTTAACTAAAATACAATATGTAGTTCTTACACTGACAAAGTACAAAGGAATACTAACACCAAACATGTTGCTTCGTAATAAACAAATAAACTACAAATATAATAAAGTAGTTGCATGAATTCATATAAAATAGGAGTTTCAAAATCATGAATGCAATGTTATGTAATCAATATGAGTACGGAAGTTAAAAACGTTGTATGAGAGTATCTCCGATGGGTTGCCTAGATAAGTATCTATGAACTAAACTCCAAAAATACATAATTCTGTAACTAATTTTGCTGAAGGAAGAAAACATGCATACAATATTAAAATAAAAATGATAAAATAAATTAATTTCCACAGTATGTATAATACTTTTCATAAACTGCCATTTAAAATTTAATTAATTTTGGTACATTAATTTAGTAATTGTTACTAAACAAATGTATTACAAACAAAACTAATAAATTCAACTTTATTTTTGACAATTTAAAATTAAAACTAATACGTACAACGTTGTACATATTCTTGGATTTCGTAGTTATTAGCTGCTAAGCTTCGTTGTCTCGGGTCAGTACTTGGGTTGGTAGCCCGATTGCTCTCTCCCACGAGGACGGTCACTATGGGAGAGTAGACCAAAACCCCCTCACCCTAAAGTGAGTAAATTTGAATAAATGCAAAAAGAATAAGGGAAAAAGAGGGAGGCCTTTGCCCTACATAGGGACGTTCAGGCTAATAGTAATACCTCCTAGGGAGATAAATTCAAACATATGTATGTACTTTCTTAGCTTCATGGTAACCAATAGATAACTGGCAAAATCAACCCGCTTCCTTCAAATATAGGTAAATATTTATTACATTATAAGTGTAAGTTATTTTTTGTCCTTTTTATCGGTACCTACCTAGTACAAAAATATATTTTTCATTCTCCCCCCTTAGACCAGGCGTCAGGAAAACTAACATCGTTTTAAATCGGAAAAAAGATTTAACTATTAGAATCGGTTTACTGTGTAACTTTCGTAGCTTGGTAGCGCGAGCGAAAACGAAAATAAATAGATGATGATGATGATGATGATGAGTATTGGTACCATAGTAACGTTATTGTTACCATAGTAACGTTGATAACAAGCCACCTTATTAATCACTGAATCATTTTATTTTATTATAATTTCATCTTTTACGATGATTAAATGTCGAGGGGAGAATGAAAAGTTTAATACATTACACGCTGCGAAAGCCATTCAGGTGCTCGGAGTTTTTAATTAGCCTCGGCTTCGCCTCGGCCATTCAAAAACACCTCGCACCGAAAAGTAAACTTTCGCAGCTTGTAATGTAAATAACTATTTATTTCGCGTGTAGTGCATAATAAATAATGTTCGTTTGTTTGTTTATTTAATAGGTGAAATCATTGACTAATGACAATTTAATTTTGCATGTAATTGTGCATATTTTAATAATTTTCGGTACGTATTTGGATACATATTTTTTATTTTCCAGTCTGGTAAATAGCAAGTTGCATTATTAATATTAAAGACTTATTGGACGGACACGGATTAGGTTAAGAGGACTGTACCAACGACGTTTTTTTTACCACAGAAATAGTATTACTGGGTATTGCATTGAGAAATCTCATTTTTATTGAATAATCGGAATAGACATTTTATCGCAATTATTTTCCATAAAAACCTTTAATGTATTTAGAAACTACTAATGGGTATAATCTGTGTATATGTATACTTACTATTTGTAAGATAGTTGACCGAGATTACTGTTTATTATACAGGTAATTAAAAACATGGATGGCCTATAACTGCCGAATTTTAGGTTATGTAGAAAGTGTCTTGCTACCAAATGTTGTTAGCTGATTTTATTTTAATTTTTATACATATAGTTTTTTTTCTCTCTCTAGATTAAATTTTATAAAAAAATACCTTCAAAACAAACGAACAATTTCTTTAATTTTACAACACCCACCAGTTAAATATGTTAAACTTGTACATATAAGCTAATTTTTTTACCAGAAACTTCACCTTAACAAAATAAATAAAATATCACAAAGTTTGCTAAGAAATTGTTGTTTTAGTTAATGGCAATTTGAGAAACATTAAACAGTTCGGTTACGATATTTAACAATTTATTAAAATAATTCCCGCCTAGAAGGAACTTTCTGTTTACAATAAAAGCAAATAAAGGAAATTGCAAATTAAAAAAGCGTTCCTGATAATTGGCAGCCTAATGAGAGTGAAATTATTTGTAATCTGCAATATCCTGCAATCATTATTTTGTGTGATAACATGAAGGAACTGTAATAAATCAGACGTTGCCTTTTAAACGTGCATTTAAGTAGTTTTTCATATTTTTACTACAAACCTATTAGTAATAATTATTTTAAAGCATCACCTTAATTTTTATCTAAACTCTAGTTATAAAATTAGTTGTAACATGCAAAGTTTATGTAACTGAGGAAATTATGTTAACCTTTGGTGACAGATCTAATTAGAAAATAACCGCAACATTCAATCTTACATAAATTGTTAATGAAATTATATTTCTGCAGCAAAAGTCAGATGTTCAGGGTCATACTATGCATAAATCATATAAAATAAACAAAACTATTATTTATGAAATATGGACTTTGGTTTCACCCACCTTTCCCCTTCCCAACTTAACACATTCCAATTTTGGGCCATTTTCATAAATACTCATATTTTCAGTGTTTACTTAAAAAACGTATGATTCATTATTCCTTAAAACACAAATTTGTAACCCTAGAAAATTATAAACAAATTCTCTCGTTGTCAGACTTGAGCATTACTCAAGGTTGCTCACACCCTACCTTGAGAAGTGCTCGAGGCGTACTTCGGCGTACTTCGCCGTTTCGCATTTTGACGTTTACGTTTATTTTATATGATGTTGTGTGACTTACGAATTTTTAGTATTAGATGTAATTAATTAGTTTGTATTTATATTATGTGTATTTTTGTAAAATAAAAAAGAGAGACTTGAAAAATCAATTAGACTTAAGTATTTAATTATAAATTATGTTAACAAAGTAACAGCCTAAAATCTAAGATGATTAAATGGAAAAGAAATCCTATAAACGGTAGCTAATAAATTTTCTAGTAACTAGTATGACCACCACGATTATTTAACACCGCCCTAATACGGTTAGGCATGCTTAAAATTAAATGGTCAATGTCTTCTTGTGGTATTGCTCTCCACTCTCTTTGAAGAACTGCGAAAAGGTCTCGGTGATTATTAATATGGTCATTTGCATTTGTCACCCTTCTCTGCAACATATCCCATGCATGTTCCAAGGGATTCATATCCGGAGACTGAGGGAGCCCATGGTAACAATGAAATTTGCTGTTGATCTAAAACGGCCCACTAACGTACCAACTAGTTGTACAATTTTAGAAGTTGGTGCAATTATTGGTGCGTTAGTGCCACGATTGTGTTAGCAATTTCAAGTTGGAACGAAAGTTGGCAGGTTGGAGTGCACTGCACATCAATTTGAGATTGGTGCCAATTAGTTGCTGCGTGTGTGTGCAGGTTGCCCAACTCACAGTACGATTTCATTGTAAAAGAATTGCTCTTCGTGAAAAGACTGTGTTCTGCTTTGTTATATGAGGTGCAACAAGCTTTAGTAACTTTTGAAATCTCTTTTCATCCACGCGCAAAAAGTTTTTAAAGTCATTAGGCTCATTGTTCCGTAAATGGCTTAATAAATTCATATGCGTATATTGTTTTCGTTTTTCAAGCCAACTTTTTATCCGACTTCTTCTTTTTTGCGTCTCTCTGTAAAGCTTAAGACTGCACTGACCAATATTACAGACAGTTTTGTTCTTTTTGAAATTTGCGACTTGCGACATCTTTACTTCTAGCGACATAGAAGTACTGAACGAAAAATAGTCCAGTCAAATGGTAATTTCACTTTGCATTTTGGGTAGGCAGCGATTTTTTTTTATCGGTGTGTAGAGGGGTCAGTGGTGAGTTTAAGTCAGGGTTTTCGGGGTGGTAACCCCCTCCATTCGGCCGCCATCTTGAAAAGAAGGGCTAATTCGTTTTTTAGCTATATCTCTGTAGTCGTGCATCTTACAAAAAGTGTGTACCAAGCTTTTTTGTAGAGAATCGGATTATCTATTATCTATTATTAATAACTTTGTTACATAGCATTAATAATAAAAGAGTTATAAGCCGGAAAAGACAAAACATTAAGGGTTTACAACTTTTTTATTATTAATGCTACGTAAAAAAGTAGTAAAAGTCATAGAGAATGTAATTTTCTACAAAAAAGTTTTATACAAAATTTTGGTAAGACTAAAGGTGCATTCAGACTCAGAAATTTTGTCCGGAAAGTTGACGGAGAAATTTAAATGAACCAATCAGGAGGTGTGTAGAATTTGAATCGTAAGAAGCGGTAAATTCTACACACCTCCTGATTGGTTCGTTTAAATTTCTCCGTCAACTTTCCGGCCAAAATTTCGGAGTCTGAATGCACCTTAACGGATACATAGATATAGCCGAGAAACTAATTAACCCTTCTTTTCAATATGACGACCAAATGGAGAGGGGGGTACCACCCCGCAAATCTTGATTAGACTTACCACTGACCCCCCTACACATCGTCAAAAAATCGCTGCCCACCCAAAATGCCAAGTTTGCCTTTTTATTTCGACTAGTCCAATCAAATGGTAATTCAATTTGCATTTTGTGTAGGCAGCGATTTTCTTTTTACGATGTGTATGGGGGTCAGTGGTGAGTCTAAATCAGGATTTTCGGGGTGGTAACCCCCTTCATTCGGCCCCCATCTTGAAAAGAAAGGTTAATTAATTTTTATTATGTAAAAAAGTAATTAACAAAAATTGTACATAATACGATTCTCTGCAAAAAAGATATGTACCAATTTTTTCTGAGATTCCCGACTACAGAGATATAGCCCAAAAACCAATTAACTCTTCTTTTTAAGATGGCGGCCGGATGGAGGGGGTTACCACCCCGAAAACTCTAGTTTAGACTCACCACTGACCCCTCTACACAACGATAAAATAAAATAGCTGCCTACCCAAAATGGAAAGTTTGCCTTTTTATTTCGCCCATTTGACTGGACTAAAATAAATTGCATACAAAATTGGGATGTTAGTGGATCAGTTGGTCAGTTGTCTAGAAAATTGTACCAACTTCAAGTTGTACAATTAGTTGGTACGTTAGTGGGCCGTTTTAACTCATTCATTACAATTAGGGCAGTATGTGGACGTGCATTATCCTGCATCAAAATAAAATTTTCACCCACTGCACCTGAATATGGCACTACGACAGCTAAAATGACCTGTTCAATGTAAATTTTACTTGTCATATTGCCTTGGATCAAAACGAGATCCGTTTTTCCTCCAATGCTTATGCCAGCCCACACCATGATTGTACCACCTCTAAAAGAATGGACTTCCTGGAATGTATTCAAGCGATTTAAGCAGCCTGGCTGCCTCCATACTCGGATTCTTCTTGAATCGCTGTAAATACCATATCTGGATTCATCGGTGAACATTACATATGACCATTGCTCATTTGTAAAATGTTGGTGTTCTTGTGCCCATAAAAGGCGCTCTCTGCGATTCCCTACCGTTAGAGGTGGGACTCTAATGGGTCGCCTGGATCTTAACTGTACCTCGTGTAACCTATTGCGTACAGTTTGATCGCTAACCAGTACGCCATGTGTCCGATTCAACTGATTTTGAAGTTGGCGAGCAGTACAGGTTGGATTTCGTCGAGCACTAAGTTGGATGTAACGATCTTGCACTGCGCTCGTAATCCGTGCGTTGCCATGATGTTGGTTACGTACATCACCAGTTTCCCTATAACGCCGCCATAACCGACTTACGACACTTTGTCCATCTTCAAATTCGGCTGCAACTTCAATTTTACGTCGCCCAGCTTGTAACATACCAATGGCACGTAACATTAGTTCTCGTGATAAATGTCACCTTTCCATTGGTAAGAAAACTTAAATTTACACACAGAATTTAAATCTGTAAAACAATGATGCAAAAACTGACGTTTTTCTACAGTTAAATGGAAAACATAAGACGCGTTATTATAACAAATATTAAAGAAATGAAGAAAACAAAAGAACATCGTGTCATTGGTAAAAATATAATATGAGAATAGCTTATACGTATTATTTTTCTAACAAATATTTGAATATAATTTATAGTTTTCATTTTACATTTAATTATTAAAATATCCCTGTACGATTTTGAGCAGTGTACATAATTCCAGGAAACACTATGTATTTTAAAAGAAAATGATGCATATTTGGTGCATATTTTGACTATTTTTAATGCATATACAGGGTGACAATAATCTACCTGTGTTCATGGGTGCCGTTAACCCAAAATCCAAGGGGGGGCAAACAAGGAATATTTGAAAGAATTTCAAAATAGGTACATAATCGTATATTTCTTACTTGTAGGTAATAACAAAACAAACTTTTCATGTTTATAACTTTTTATTAAATTGAATTTTTAGATTAAGAAAACAAAAAACCAAGATTTCTTCGTTTTGTGCCAAAAACTTCTATAACCTCTTCTATTAATTGTTGTTTATTTTCTTCCACCTTCTTTCTATGAACACTTAATAGGCATAATCCGGGCAGCCGATTTTCTGCCATTGTAGACCTAAGCCAATTCTTCACTCTCCTTAGAGTAGAGAAAGAACGCTCTATTGAACATGTTGTTGGTGACATTGTCAAAAAAGTTTGGAAATCGAATCCTAAACCTATTAACTTGTTTAGGTTAAGACCTCAATCCCTGGCTAATGTTAAGATAGTTTCATATATTGCTTGGGCATTCATCGATGTTAAGTCGGTAAAGATATGATATGTTATTTTGCTATTACAATTGTAATCGTGATGCGAATGCAGCTTCTGAATTATATCTGCAAACATACATTGAAAGAAGGCAGCCAGATAATAGTTATTTATGTAATAAGGATCATAATGATCGTTTATGATCCGAATTACATACAAAATTTTATATGCTGGCATCAGTATGTATATTTTTAAAGATTTAAAATAGTATTTTTGAAACGACAGGTGCATTCAGTTATTATTATAAAAAATAGTAAGCAAGCCGCGCTTTATTTACTGTCAAACACTGCTGTCAAGTAGAAAGCGCTGTTAAAATTAATTTGCAATTTCACAATTTACAAATTGAATTTGTAGTAAAATTTAAGAAAATGAGTGATTCTAATGAAAGTTTACCTTCGAATTTGAAGAAAATTGCAGAAAATGTCGTGTAAGAGTACTTTTTGAATTTAGTAGTTTTTAAATTGAGTACCATAATGGATTCATTATGGTCCTTGGCCCATAATGGATTCATTATGGTCCTTGGACTATAATGAACTGCCTTACGTCACTCAAATACAATGACATAAAGTTGTCATTATGATACGCCGGCATATAAAAGGATTTTTACAAAACTTGAATCCAATTTAAAACAGTATGGATCATTTTGTAAACCAAAAGAAGCTAAGAAAAATATTAATGAAGGAGCAGAGGTGCGTGTTTTAGCATACAATACTTTTAAACCAACTGCATCTGTGCGAGAAATTGGACTTGAGTGTAATGTATCCAGAGAACAAGCAAGAACAATTTCGAACAAAATAATTTAAAACCTTATCATCATCATGTTGGAAACACATTGTATCCAACAGATTTAGAAAGAAGATTCAATTATGTTATGTGGTTTGTTGAAGAAAGTGAAAGAAACGAAGTCTTTTCTCAATCAATTCTGTTTACGGATGAAGCCAAATTTAGAAATAATGGTTTATTTAATAGAAAAAATCATATTTACTGGGCAAGGGAAAATCCACACTTAACGGTTGAAAGGCGAGAGCAATACGTTTTTTCTATTAACGTTTGGTGCGGCATTCTTGGAACAAAACTTCTCGGTCCTTATTTTTATGAGGAAAATCTAAATTCAGAGAGTTATTTGCTATTTTTACGTAATCAATTCGAAGAAATGTTGGACGATCTTCCATTAAATTTTATACAAAATTTGAATTACTTCCAACACGATGGAGCACCTGCTCACAATGCTCACATTGTGTCACACTATTTATTGGAAAGATTTCCTAATTGGATAGGTACCAGAGTTCCTATTGCGTGGCCTCCCAGGTCTCCGGACTTAACTCCCCTAGATTTTTTTATGGGGAACTATTAAAGACAAAGTGTACAAAGAAAAGCCCCATAACATTGATGACCTGAAAATAAAAATAAGAAGAGCTGTAGCCGAAATTAGACATAATACATTAAATAAATTGCAACGTGAAATATTAAAACGATGTCAGTTATGTGTTCAAGAAAATGGTGGTCACTTTGAAGTATTATTATTATAATCATTAATTTATTTTTATAGTTACATACATTTATTATTTAGTTCCATTATCCATAATGTTAGTTACTAAGTAGGTACCTACCTATTTTATTTGATATTTGTTTAATTAAAAAAATTTGATAATTTCAATTGTTTTTGATGATGAATTACTAAACAAGAGACTATGACAAAATTCCAAGGCATTCTTAGTTCATGGTTATTATTTATCACCATTAATTTCAGTTTTTTGCAAATTCTGAGAAAATTAACGGAAACAGATATGACAACCTATAAATTTTTAAAATCAGCAAAAAATAAGCTCTTTAATGAATCCATAGCCTACTATGGTTGCCATTTAAATAAACGTAAGTTTGGCTTATATCTCAATCGAGAGTGCTATGACTTTGTAGATATTTTTTTTATAATTCTACGTAAAAATATCTACAAGAAACATATTTCACGTTGATTTTAGAATAGGTGGTTATGGAATTATAAAACATTTAAAAAATCGCATGTTTTTAGTTTTTTCGAAATATTTGAAAAAGTTGAAAGTGTATGTCAAATGTCAAACTGGCATCTAATTTGTCTTGAAACTCTGCCCAACTTTGCTAATTTAGCCGACTCTCTAACTTCTATAATAACAAAGTTACCCATACAACACAGGTAGATTATTGTCACCCTGTATAAGTGTATATGTATGCGCATATTTCTACATATTCAAGTGCATATTATTCCTTGCCTTGGCTAATGACAATCCGTCAGTCTACCTTAAGCTGTATATCTAAGACAATAATTTGTAAAAGCAGCCAGGTCTGATATTATTACTAGTATGGTTTTATTATTCCGTCCACTGTTGCAACAGCTTGAAAAATAGCAAGAAACAAAGTATTCCTATTTTTAAAGCCTAAATTACAAGTAGTACACTGATTACCGAAATGGCAAAATTGGCATTTGGTTATTAATTTCACTTGTTAATTTAAGGGACACTAATACTATTTAACTGTATTTCTCAACAGTTTGTTGTCAAAACAGATTTCAACCCAGGACAATTAATAACTCCCTAACTAAAGAGTTAACAGGAAATTGGTACTGGAGTTTTTTACTTGAATTTTGACGTAGAATCGCGTGGAATAAATATTCTTCGCCATTTTTAATACGCCCTGTATACTAATATATTAGTTTTTGCACAGAGCAGCTCTGTGGTTTTTGTTAGAACTACTGCGACTATTTGTGTTTTATGACGTGATTAAAACTAGTGTGCGTAACATAATATGAACAATATCTCAATTCCAAAATCTGTGTGTATTTAGTTGACAATAAAAACTCTGTTACAACAGTTTTATTATAAATTATAAGTTATAAAAGTAAATAAATTACTGTGGCCCTTAATATTAATCATAACATTTGCATAACATTTCAGGAGTTCCTGGGCGATGCTTTAATTGTAAATTAAATATGTTTTTGAAAACAATAACGCGTAAGATGAAATAAATAAAGAGTAATTAATCTTTACGGGTCGACCGTATAAAAATGCATTTAATTCTTTGGAACGCATTCTAAAACTGGTGGGTCTAACTGCTCCGTATCAGGAGGACCGACAGTGATAAAGAGACCACGACCAAAGTACGATCCGAATAAATTACTTAACTGGCATACAAGGTGGATATTCCAGGAGTCGAAATATTTCATTTCTAGATATTAACGGAGCAGGGAAGTCTTGAAGGAAGGAGCTATTGTAGCCAGCAAAAAGTATCACACGTACAGTGCGGCATTCGGCTTCATACAATTAATGATTTAATTGCATTAACATTTTCTGCATAGGTGTATATCAGTTATATCGGCAATTCGAGCGAGAGCCCGTTCTTAAAAACCAAGCCGAAGAATGCGTTTGGTTGTTAGTGTGATGTGCGTGTACGTTCTAATTAATTTAACAAAGTGTAGGCCAAACTCGGGTATTGAAGGCAACTCGGCATTCGAACAGAAAGCGAGACTGGTTGAATCAGTGAAAACATCTCGTCCTTTAAAATCGGAACCGGTAAGTAAAACTGTATTATTACTTGTATTAAAACTCATCATAATTGCATAGTTTTAATATTCGTCAATCCGTCCTACAATTTACAAGCCTGAATTGCGAGATGTAATAACACGGTTAAAAAAAGAAATGAAAAATGTGTGTCAAGGAATATTTATGTCTTCGTACCCTAATTTTTTTTCTGTATTTAGAAGAGGCGTATTTCGTAACGGTTGTTACATAGTATTCAAATTTTTATATGACTCAACGTTTGCAGATACTTCTCTCTGGGCCGTTTTTATACTCGTTATACTTGTACCAAATATTTAATATAGATTACCTACCTTGAATACATTTGCTTCGATTTTAACGATTTATAACTAACCTTCACACACGTACTTGAAACATAACATTATTTAAAACTTCGCGGTTTAAATGTATTTTTTTTAATAAGGTCTGCTGTAAAATCAGCATTGAATTCTTACGCATTCTTTGTTATTCATATTTTTTCTATCAGTAATAGCTGTTATCATACGCTAATACGCTTGCTTTCCTTTACCACTTGTGAAAAATTACAATTTTTGTTGGTGTTAAACGATTCTTCTTTAGTTATTTGTGCTTTTTGGAATTAAGTGATACTGTAAGCTTAGTTGTAATTCCTGTTAATTACAAAAGAAAAAAATTACTTTATGTTGCTATGCTCTAACTAAATTAAGATAAATGCGTACAATTTTATTTTTTAAAATTCCAGCTAGCTCAGTTTGTTAAATAATTTTTAATAAATTTTCAAAGATCTCCTAATTCAAGGACGCCAAAGGGATCGCATTAATGAACTTTAATCTTTTATAAAATTCACAAAGTCAAATTTTAAACACCTTTAAAATTATGCAAATTTTAACAAACAACAACAATAAATTCTAATAATTAAATAAGCACTTTCGAAAATTAAAAATTTACAAACTACCTTTTGAAAAACAACTCGTACAAATAATACACTTCATGCCTAATTTCTAATTCACCAAGCACTGTTCCAACCTCTTTCCAACAATACACCTTCCCCTCTGACTCCAACTCCAGCAAAAATCTGCCTTGTCCTCCAACCAACAACACACTTTCCTTCTTTATCAAATTAATACTTCACCAATATCCAAATTTATAAAACTTCTCCAAAGATAAATTTTATTTCATAAAACTTTGATTTATTCAAAATCCAAAATTATATTTTCATATAACAATAACCCTCTTCACACAATATTTCAACTAATTATATTTTAATTTGCTTTTAGAATATTATTTTATGGTATTGAATTAAGTTTTTTGAGAATTTTCAAAAAACCAACTTTCATTTTTACCAAAATTCATATTCAACTATTTTATTTATCTTTTATTACCTTGGTTGTTTTTTTTTAAATTTCTTATAAATTAACACTCTACAAATTTTTATATGGCATATTTTTAAATTAACTATCTAGATATTCTATCCTACTTATATACAATAGTAAATATTTAACTTAACAACTATTTACATTTTTTTAACATTAAATTTACATTCTTTTAAAGGTGTTTACAACTCACTTTATTAAAAGATCATTCAAAACATATCATATCAGTGTTTATTTAAGCTCGTATGCTCTATTTTTACCTTGTTTAATTAATTTCGTTTGCAGTTAGACTAATTTTTATAAGTCTTCTATCTGTTCTCTTTCCTTTTTATTCCTTTTTTCTTCTAAACCTTCTTATTTAATTCTGTTCTTCCTTCCTACCCTCATTGCTTTCCTTCCCTTTCAACCTCGTCTTATCTTTTCTTTTTCTCTTGCTTCATTACTTGTTTCTTGCTTTTCTTTTTGTTTTCTTCCTAATTGAACACTTAAAAAATATCACTCAAAAATAACGTTATTGTTACATAAACAGCAATTATAGCAAATAATCGCGAACCTCCTTGAGATTGACGGTTTATACAGCCCAAGATATTTACAAAACTATTTACCTAAAGAAAGAAAATAGAAAAAAATTAATAAACAAGGCATTGAAGTAACAATAAATTAAAATAAATAAATATTCTACTGAAATGACTTCAGTATTTTTTTATATTTTTAGTTGCTTACATATTGTCCTTTTTCTTGCTTCTTATACGGATAGTCCACAGGATTCAAAAGTAGCTGCAATTTTTTTGCTTCAGGGCTGGTTATTTTCAATCGTTTTTTAGCTATTGGGAAACACAACAAATAAACAATATTTTTTGGGTATATTTTTTAAATAATTCTTGAAACCAAAATAAATTTTGAGTGATCAGTAATTAACAACAATAAATGTTTCACTAATGCTTTAAATTTAGTGTTTGTTTTTAAAATCTATTTTGAATATAATTTATAATATATAGAAGATGATAAACGTACAACGCTTTTTTCTAAGAACGTATAAATATGTAACTTATTACAATTGTACCATCTACTTGTTTACAAAAAAGATTAACTTAAGGAAAAGAAATAGGAAATAGTAAACCTACATTGGAGTAACAATAAAATAAGATGACAAAATCTTTTATGTGTTTAGTTGTTTATATAATAATTATTATCATTTTTCTTCTGTATCATAAATTAAATGAAACTCAATTTTTAGCTTCAAGTTTCTACCCTGAAAAACATCAGCTTTGGTGGTGAAAATTTCAAATACAGATAAATATCATCTAAGCAGAGCTTTAAACCACTGATTTTCCCACCAGTTTGAAAAAGTGCAGCCTAACCTATTAAAATCATTAAAAACTGTCCAACAGTTTCACTATCAATACCCTGAATAATGGCTCGATTTAGAATTCAATACGCAGTTTTGTACATTTTTTGTTGTTAATGTCTTTGAGTAATTTGTTTGTCTCTTCGTACACTTTCTATAGTTGTCCTATTTTTTTAAATTATTTTCTTACAAAAACTAGGAATTGGACAAAATTCTACCAATTTCCACTCATTTATCTTTATAGCACGATTTACTTTAATGACGACTGCGAGTATTTATTTTTTTGTTAATTCCCTGACATATTGCATAATAGACAAGTTTATTATTATGCAACGCTATCCTCAATCTGTTCCAGTTTCTACAGAATACCCATTGACATACTTCCTTGTTGCACCTTGCATTTCTGAATGTTTATAAAGATTTATTAGTCACTTCTTAGTTCGAAAAAGAATTCCGGTGTATAAATTTTCTTTCAAAAATTTAAAAATAAAAAAATGCAAACCAGTCAGCAATGTGCATCTTGAAAGTTTTCCTTTTTACTGTTTAAATAAATTTTGGTTTTGAGGAAATTTAAATATACAACATTTTGCTCGTTCGTTCCTAATCATTAAAAAAATCTGGATGTTAATGAATCAAAAGATGATTGTAAACATAAATTAAAGATTGGTCTTGCAGTTTAAATAAAGTAGCGTATAAGGAAATGCTACTTTAAAACACCTTGCTCATCAGTTTTCAAAATAAAAATCTGAGCATTTATTTTTCTAAATTAATAATTCAAGTTTGGTTGACTGACTTTATAAAAGTATTTGGGAATAAATAATTTAAAACTGCAATTTTGGATAGTCATATAATAGGGCTGGGGGATATTAAAAAAAGTTATCAAAAATATCGATATCAAAAAAATATCGATAAAACCGATATATCGATATATCGATAAATATCGATATATCGATACTTGTCGATATTTATCGATATATCGATAAAACCGATATATCGATATATCGATAAATATCGATATATCGATAAATATCGACAAGTATCGATATATATCGATATATCGATATGTATCGATATGTATCGATGTATCGATATATCGATAAGTATCGATATATCGATATATCGATATTTTATCATTCCGATATCGTTATTCGATATATCGATAAGTATCGATATATATCGATATATCGATATTTTTTCCCGGCACTAGTCATATATGTACCTACTTTAAAAACCAAACTAAAAAAATTAATAACAAGAAAAATAAGTTTTATAAGTATATGATTTTCCAGATCATAACCGTAATTACAGAAAAGTCATAAAGTATGCTTTCTTGTACTTTCCAATCGTAACAATTCATTTCGAATAAATAAAACAGTTTCGTGTAATCCTTAAAATTGCAAGTAATGAATTAAATAAATTACACGGTCGGATTTCCCGACAGCTACAGGAAAAATATTAGAAAACATGCGTATCTGTACTAGCAATTAAAATTTAGAAATTAATTCCGAAGCTCGCTCGATTTTTGAATTTATACTCTGATTGTTACGGAAAGGTCGACAGTAAGATTTATTGAATCATAATACCTAGGTATACTAACTGACCGGCAAAAAAATCCGGCTACCCTGAAATATTTTATAAAGGTCCCCTTAACCGCATACTTTTTTAACTAAATAGGGAGCTGATTTTTCTTAGTTATCAATGTTTTAAGATGCTTATTCCATTCCAAAATACCCCTAGTTTTAATGTTAACGGGCGGGATGCTCTTCTCAACAGCATTAACATGTTACCGTAAATCGCGGTTGAATGACGTAATTCAGGCTCGAGCAGGACATACCCGCTATTAACAATTTACCAGAAGGTCCATTAAAAACAGCCACCTTTATTTTTTTGCAATTAAGAGAAAATCGATTTGCACTGTTTCTGTTTTACTTTTTCAAATTAAATTTACTTCTGAGTTTATTTGTCTTATTTTCTTAACTAATTTGTGTATGCCGTATCAACAATGAATGATTCTTCAACCTAATGCCAACCTTTAGTTAAATTAATGAACGTTTAAGTGCTTTTGTGAAATATTTCAAGGTGGCCGTTTTTTTTTCGCCGGTCAGTGTATTTACAACTGATTCGATTATAAACATTTCGCTTTCTTTATTACATATTTTTATATTTGTGCTATAAAATGGCTGGAGAAAACTATTGGAATAAAATTAAGGAAATCTATAAATTCTTTAATTGACTATGTGTAATTTTCCCAAGCTCTATTAAATTAAGGGTATGAATTAAGCAAGCACCTAATTATTCTCTTTTTAGTTGCTAAATAATTTACTTTGCTTGCAGAATAACTAATTTGTCACCAAATTGTGATCACCAAACTATTTCAATACGAATATCTGATTATTCATTTACAGTTACCAGTAAATTTGATGAGTTACTAAATAATCAAACTTGCCATTAGAATATCTAATTTATCACCAAATTGTGAACATCAATCTATTTGAACACGAACCTCGGTTTATGTATTTCTGTCATCAGAAAAAGTAATCAAACATCAAAAAATAGTTTGAAGCATCGAATCTAGGTTATAATTAAATTAGTGTGGAACCAAAGAATACTAAGTAAAAAATTATAGGATAATGGACTATACAGGGTGATTCAAATTCGACCCTCACCATGGGGATCTCCCTTATGAGCAGAGTTAGAGGGAATGTTTAAATTCGGCAAAGTTGCTATTTTTTGTTCTCTTTAAGAATCCGCCGGCAAAATTGACTTGCGACAATTGACAATCGAAATATTTTGAAAAATCAAAAAAAGTGGGATTTAGTTTTTTGCTTGTGGCGCTCTTATTTGAATTTATAATTAAAAACTAAAAACACATTTTCATAGCCATTTTTTCTCCTCTATCTGATGGTCTGGTTATAATTTTATTAGCACGTTTCGTCTCTTGCAGGCCATCATCAACTTTCTTATTTCTTATGGGGGCCATTTTGTTTTTTTACAAATTCAGATGCTCACTTTTTCTCTGATTACAACGATATATGATATGTAGGGAAAATATTCTAAATTTAGTGCTTAATTCTCAAAAAAAGCATATGTAACTTAAAATCATGTCTGCCATGCATTGTTTAAAAACAATGGAGCATCTAGTTAAGTCGCTTTTGTTTACTTGTGTAATTGTTACTGCCAGTGATATCAAAATATCATAATATTATAATAATGAAGCTCGTCATGAACCTAATCTAACGAAAATACCGGATTAATGAGAACAAAATTGGAAAATTTAATACATATTAAAAATAAAAACAATTTATTACAATAAATGTTCAAACAATCTGCTGTTTTCATTAATGCATAAAAAGCGACCTAACTAGATGCTCCATTGTTTTTAAACAATGCGTGGCAGACATGATTTTAAGTTACATACGCTTTTTTTGAGAATTAAGCACTAAATTTAGAATATTTTCCCTACATATCATATATCGTTGTAATCAGAGAAAAAGTGAGCATCTGAATTTGTAAAAAAATAAAATGGCCCCCATAAGAAATAAGAAAGTTGATGATGGCCTGCAAGACACGAAACGTGCTAATAAAATTATAACCAGACCATCAGATAGAGGACAAAAAATGGCTATGAAAATGTGTTTTTAGTTTTTAATTATAAATTCAAATAAGAGCGCCACAAGCAAAAAACTAAATCCCACTTTTTTCGATTTTTCAAAATATTTCGATTGTCAATTGTCGCAAGTCAATTTTGCCGGCGCATTCTTAAAGAGAACAAAAAATAGCAACTTTGCCGAATTTAAACATTCCCTCTAACTCTGCTCATAAGGGAGACCCCCATGGTGAGGGTCGAATTTGAATCACCCTGTATAGATAGGTACTAATACCTAATAAATATTCATTATGAAATAGGTATATGAAAGTAATTTATTTACTTGAACATAATGTTTACATGTATAAGAAATAAAAACAAATAATAATTACTGTATAATGAGTGCCGGCTTAGATTTGGTAGGGCGTCCCCTCTTTCTTTTTTGACCAATGGGCACATTTTTGGCCTCAAGTGGAGGACTTGCAAGCTTGAGGCGGATGGCTAACCCCATAACGTGTTTGCACATATATTGTTTATAAAACATTGGGCAGTGACATTTTCCATGTATCCATCCAGTCCCTATTTAGGGGCCAAAGCCACTTCCCACTTGCTGAAGAATTGTTTCTTGTACTCGTTGAAGTTTGTCCATTTGTTTTCAAATTCTTCGATTGTTTCAGCTTTACCACCAGGTACGTCATGGTACTTAAAGTATCATCGCTGCGGGTCAATACAACTTTTTTTAGCAATTTAGCCCATTGGTATGACCGAGTCCACTCTCTTAGGGTTAAGGTTGGTGTTGTTGCGAACACTCTGTTCTGAGAGGTACTCGAATATTGCGTAGACCAATGGTTTACCATCTTGGTAGCAACGACCAAAAAATGTGATATCGGAAAACGTTCACGAAGCGTGTGTTCATTTTTTAAGACCCTATTAAACGATTCTAGAGCATTGTTCGTTGCTGGCGATCCTAGATTAGCACCCAGATACCAATTACGGTTTTGAATCAGCCACTGTTCTTGAAAATATCGAATGAAATCTATCTCACTCTGCCATTTCAGCAGAAATGCTTCTGCCGCTAAGTTGAATGTTTCGGGATCAGTAGGTAGCTGCTCGAAAAGAATCTACATCGCTCAATATTTTTTTCTGAACCTCCTTTTCTGTAACTTGTTCCACACGGGCTTGGATCTTTCGTTTGGCGTGTGCCCAGAACATCCTCACCGTGATTTCCGCACCAACAATTTCTATAAAGGCATTCTGGATAGCTTTGGACGCATCACATACCATCACGTCTGGTTGTAGATAGCATGAGAATATAGTCGAAATATTATTTTTTATTGTGTCAAATAACATTTTGAAGTCGTCTTTTTCCTCAGAAGTTGCCACTCCTAAGCAAATCGGGTGGAATTTTTTATCTTTATCTGCACTTCCAACGACTAACACTGGAAATCCCCACCGGTTCTCTGGTGCATCTTTTTTTATATTTGCGAATCAAAAGTATAACCTAAATAAATAACTCAAAAATGTAGCCTTTTAATCTAGTAAACATAAATATTAATTTTGTACTTTAATAAGTGAAGAGGAATTTTTGTAGCAAAATTCGTAAACTGAAAAAATCAAAATCAAAATAATATAAAGTTTTGGAATTTAATATCTACTCCTACAACTCAAATACTTCAAAAATTCGGCCTTTTAATTTAGCAAATTTGGTTTGCGATTTCAATAATTTAATATTTTATACAAAGCTTTAAATATAATGTCAATTTTGTACTTTAATAAATAATAAAACTATTAAAATTTCATGCAAGTATTACAGCATTTTATTTTTAATAGGCGTCTAAAGCAAATATTTACACGCAAGAAATTATTAAATACTAATTACGCAATTACAAAATCATACTTTCAAATTTTACCCTAAAGATTATAACAATTTCATAGTCCCAAATTATTATTATTATGAAACTAAGCCAAGCTTATTAGTGTTGCATATGTTAATTTTTAAATCAGAACGTTGAAAAGTACATAATTAATATTTTTGAATTTGTAAAATGCGTGTTTTTTCCATGGTTTCGTAATGTATGGAGCAATATTTTAACCTATTTGTATCCACGCTAGGGTAAAAGCATGTCCACACATCGATATTACAATAATTTATTTAATTTCTACAAGATAGCCTTTCCCTTTCAGTCTATTTGCAGACTTCGTAATTTTAGGTAGTTTCCAACAAATAGACTAACTTGTAAAAGATGCTTATACATTTGTAATCCTTGAATTTAACATATTCATATTGATTTGAACCCTTTAAAAGCAGTTTTCAGCTATCCAAATTATTAATTTTATACGTATTTTTAGAAACTTTCACTATAAACCTTAAGTTTCAAAAAATCATTTACAAATATATTTGTAACAAAAAGTAAAAAAAGAAAAACCTTTCTTACGTCCGTTTTTCCTTTTTAGTTTTTCTGAATAACTAGCTTGGCAGTGATTTTTGTAAATTTATAAAACCTCAATCGCTTAAAATATCGTAATAACAAGAGCAAACAATGAATAATAAATGCAAAAGACGTATGAAGTTATTAGCTGCTAAGCTTCGTTGTCTCGGGTCAGTACTTGGGTTGGTAGCCCGATTGCTCTCTCCCACGAGGACGGTCACTATGGGAGAGTAGACCAAAACCCCCTCACCCTAAAGTGAGTAAATTTGAATAAATGCAAAAAGAATAAGGGAAAAAGAGGGAGGCCTTTGCCCTACATAGGGACGTTCAGGCTAATAGTAATACCTCCTAGGGAGATAAATTCAAACATATGTATGTACTTTCTTAGCTTCATGGTAACCAATAGATAACTGGCAAAATCAACCCGCTTCCTTCAAATATAGGTAAATATTTATTACATTATAAGTGTAAGTTATTTTTTGTCCTTTTTATCGGTACCTACCTAGTACAAAAATATATTTTTCATTCTCCCCCCTTAGACCAGGCGTCAGGAAAACTAACATCGTTTTAAATCGGAAAAAAGATTTAACTATTAGAATCGGTTTACTGTGTAACTTTCGTAGCTTGGTAGCGCGAGCGAAAACGAAAATAAATAGATGATGATGATGATGATGATGAGTATTGGTACCATAGTAACGTTATTGTTACCATAGTAACGTTGATAACAAGCCACCTTATTAATCACTGAATCATTTTATTTTATTATAATTTCATCTTTTACGATGATTAAATGTCGAGGGGAGAATGAAAAGTTTAATACATTACACGCTGCGAAAGCCATTCAGGTGCTCGGAGTTTTTAATTAGCCTCGGCTTCGCCTCGGCCATTCAAAAACACCTCGCACCGAAAAGTAAACTTTCGCAGCTTGTAATGTAAATAACTATTTATTTCGCGTGTAGTGCATAATAAATAATGTTCGTTTGTTTGTTTATTTAATAGGTGAAATCATTGACTAATGACAATTTAATTTTGCATGTAATTGTGCATATTTTAATAATTTTCGGTACGTATTTGGATACATATTTTTTATTTTCCAGTCTGGTAAATAGCAAGTTGCATTATTAATATTAAAGACTTATTGGACGGACACGGATTAGGTTAAGAGGACTGTACCAACGACGTTTTTTTTACCACAGAAATAGTATTACTGGGTATTGCATTGAGAAATCTCATTTTTATTGAATAATCGGAATAGACATTTTATCGCAATTATTTTCCATAAAAACCTTTAATGTATTTAGAAACTACTAATGGGTATAATCTGTGTATATGTATACTTACTATTTGTAAGATAGTTGACCGAGATTACTGTTTATTATACAGGTAATTAAAAACATGGATGGCCTATAACTGCCGAATTTTAGGTTATGTAGAAAGTGTCTTGCTACCAAATGTTGTTAGCTGATTTTATTTTAATTTTTATACATATAGTTTTTTTTCTCTCTCTAGATTAAATTTTATAAAAAAATACCTTCAAAACAAACGAACAATTTCTTTAATTTTACAACACCCACCAGTTAAATATGTTAAACTTGTACATATAAGCTAATTTTTTTACCAGAAACTTCACCTTAACAAAATAAATAAAATATCACAAAGTTTGCTAAGAAATTGTTGTTTTAGTTAATGGCAATTTGAGAAACATTAAACAGTTCGGTTACGATATTTAACAATTTATTAAAATAATTCCCGCCTAGAAGGAACTTTCTGTTTACAATAAAAGCAAATAAAGGAAATTGCAAATTAAAAAAGCGTTCCTGATAATTGGCAGCCTAATGAGAGTGAAATTATTTGTAATCTGCAATATCCTGCAATCATTATTTTGTGTGATAACATGAAGGAACTGTAATAAATCAGACGTTGCCTTTTAAACGTGCATTTAAGTAGTTTTTCATATTTTTACTACAAACCTATTAGTAATAATTATTTTAAAGCATCACCTTAATTTTTATCTAAACTCTAGTTATAAAATTAGTTGTAACATGCAAAGTTTATGTAACTGAGGAAATTATGTTAACCTTTGGTGACAGATCTAATTAGAAAATAACCGCAACATTCAATCTTACATAAATTGTTAATGAAATTATATTTCTGCAGCAAAAGTCAGATGTTCAGGGTCATACTATGCATAAATCATATAAAATAAACAAAACTATTATTTATGAAATATGGACTTTGGTTTCACCCACCTTTCCCCTTCCCAACTTAACACATTCCAATTTTGGGCCATTTTCATAAATACTCATATTTTCAGTGTTTACTTAAAAAACGTATGATTCATTATTCCTTAAAACACAAATTTGTAACCCTAGAAAATTATAAACAAATTCTCTCGTTGTCAGACTTGAGCATTACTCAAGGTTGCTCACACCCTACCTTGAGAAGTGCTCGAGGCGTACTTCGGCGTACTTCGCCGTTTCGCATTTTGACGTTTACGTTTATTTTATATGATGTTGTGTGACTTACGAATTTTTAGTATTAGATGTAATTAATTAGTTTGTATTTATATTATGTGTATTTTTGTAAAATAAAAAAGAGAGACTTGAAAAATCAATTAGACTTAAGTATTTAATTATAAATTATGTTAACAAAGTAACAGCCTAAAATCTAAGATGATTAAATGGAAAAGAAATCCTATAAACGGTAGCTAATAAATTTTCTAGTAACTAGTATGACCACCACGATTATTTAACACCGCCCTAATACGGTTAGGCATGCTTAAAATTAAATGGTCAATGTCTTCTTGTGGTATTGCTCTCCACTCTCTTTGAAGAACTGCGAAAAGGTCTCGGTGATTATTAATATGGTCATTTGCATTTGTCACCCTTCTCTGCAACATATCCCATGCATGTTCCAAGGGATTCATATCCGGAGACTGAGGGAGCCCATGGTAACAATGAAATTTGCTGTTGATCTAAAACGGCCCACTAACGTACCAACTAGTTGTACAATTTTAGAAGTTGGTGCAATTATTGGTGCGTTAGTGCCACGATTGTGTTAGCAATTTCAAGTTGGAACGAAAGTTGGCAGGTTGGAGTGCACTGCACATCAATTTGAGATTGGTGCCAATTAGTTGCTGCGTGTGTGTGCAGGTTGCCCAACTCACAGTACGATTTCATTGTAAAAGAATTGCTCTTCGTGAAAAGACTGTGTTCTGCTTTGTTATATGAGGTGCAACAAGCTTTAGTAACTTTTGAAATCTCTTTTCATCCACGCGCAAAAAGTTTTTAAAGTCATTAGGCTCATTGTTCCGTAAATGGCTTAATAAATTCATATGCGTATATTGTTTTCGTTTTTCAAGCCAACTTTTTATCCGACTTCTTCTTTTTTGCGTCTCTCTGTAAAGCTTAAGACTGCACTGACCAATATTACAGACAGTTTTGTTCTTTTTGAAATTTGCGACTTGCGACATCTTTACTTCTAGCGACATAGAAGTACTGAACGAAAAATAGTCCAGTCAAATGGTAATTTCACTTTGCATTTTGGGTAGGCAGCGATTTTTTTTTATCGGTGTGTAGAGGGGTCAGTGGTGAGTTTAAGTCAGGGTTTTCGGGGTGGTAACCCCCTCCATTCGGCCGCCATCTTGAAAAGAAGGGCTAATTCGTTTTTTAGCTATATCTCTGTAGTCGTGCATCTTACAAAAAGTGTGTACCAAGCTTTTTTGTAGAGAATCGGATTATCTATTATCTATTATTAATAACTTTGTTACATAGCATTAATAATAAAAGAGTTATAAGCCGGAAAAGACAAAACATTAAGGGTTTACAACTTTTTTATTATTAATGCTACGTAAAAAAGTAGTAAAAGTCATAGAGAATGTAATTTTCTACAAAAAAGTTTTATACAAAATTTTGGTAAGACTAAAGGTGCATTCAGACTCAGAAATTTTGTCCGGAAAGTTGACGGAGAAATTTAAATGAACCAATCAGGAGGTGTGTAGAATTTGAATCGTAAGAAGCGGTAAATTCTACACACCTCCTGATTGGTTCGTTTAAATTTCTCCGTCAACTTTCCGGCCAAAATTTCGGAGTCTGAATGCACCTTAACGGATACATAGATATAGCCGAGAAACTAATTAACCCTTCTTTTCAATATGACGACCAAATGGAGAGGGGGGTACCACCCCGCAAATCTTGATTAGACTTACCACTGACCCCCCTACACATCGTCAAAAAATCGCTGCCCACCCAAAATGCCAAGTTTGCCTTTTTATTTCGACTAGTCCAATCAAATGGTAATTCAATTTGCATTTTGTGTAGGCAGCGATTTTCTTTTTACGATGTGTATGGGGGTCAGTGGTGAGTCTAAATCAGGATTTTCGGGGTGGTAACCCCCTTCATTCGGCCCCCATCTTGAAAAGAAAGGTTAATTAATTTTTATTATGTAAAAAAGTAATTAACAAAAATTGTACATAATACGATTCTCTGCAAAAAAGATATGTACCAATTTTTTCTGAGATTCCCGACTACAGAGATATAGCCCAAAAACCAATTAACTCTTCTTTTTAAGATGGCGGCCGGATGGAGGGGGTTACCACCCCGAAAACTCTAGTTTAGACTCACCACTGACCCCTCTACACAACGATAAAATAAAATAGCTGCCTACCCAAAATGGAAAGTTTGCCTTTTTATTTCGCCCATTTGACTGGACTAAAATAAATTGCATACAAAATTGGGATGTTAGTGGATCAGTTGGTCAGTTGTCTAGAAAATTGTACCAACTTCAAGTTGTACAATTAGTTGGTACGTTAGTGGGCCGTTTTAACTCATTCATTACAATTAGGGCAGTATGTGGACGTGCATTATCCTGCATCAAAATAAAATTTTCACCCACTGCACCTGAATATGGCACTACGACAGCTAAAATGACCTGTTCAATGTAAATTTTACTTGTCATATTGCCTTGGATCAAAACGAGATCCGTTTTTCCTCCAATGCTTATGCCAGCCCACACCATGATTGTACCACCTCTAAAAGAATGGACTTCCTGGAATGTATTCAAGCGATTTAAGCAGCCTGGCTGCCTCCATACTCGGATTCTTCTTGAATCGCTGTAAATACCATATCTGGATTCATCGGTGAACATTACATATGACCATTGCTCATTTGTAAAATGTTGGTGTTCTTGTGCCCATAAAAGGCGCTCTCTGCGATTCCCTACCGTTAGAGGTGGGACTCTAATGGGTCGCCTGGATCTTAACTGTACCTCGTGTAACCTATTGCGTACAGTTTGATCGCTAACCAGTACGCCATGTGTCCGATTCAACTGATTTTGAAGTTGGCGAGCAGTACAGGTTGGATTTCGTCGAGCACTAAGTTGGATGTAACGATCTTGCACTGCGCTCGTAATCCGTGCGTTGCCATGATGTTGGTTACGTACATCACCAGTTTCCCTATAACGCCGCCATAACCGACTTACGACACTTTGTCCATCTTCAAATTCGGCTGCAACTTCAATTTTACGTCGCCCAGCTTGTAACATACCAATGGCACGTAACATTAGTTCTCGTGATAAATGTCACCTTTCCATTGGTAAGAAAACTTAAATTTACACACAGAATTTAAATCTGTAAAACAATGATGCAAAAACTGACGTTTTTCTACAGTTAAATGGAAAACATAAGACGCGTTATTATAACAAATATTAAAGAAATGAAGAAAACAAAAGAACATCGTGTCATTGGTAAAAATATAATATGAGAATAGCTTATACGTATTATTTTTCTAACAAATATTTGAATATAATTTATAGTTTTCATTTTACATTTAATTATTAAAATATCCCTGTACGATTTTGAGCAGTGTACATAATTCCAGGAAACACTATGTATTTTAAAAGAAAATGATGCATATTTGGTGCATATTTTGACTATTTTTAATGCATATACAGGGTGACAATAATCTACCTGTGTTCATGGGTGCCGTTAACCCAAAATCCAAGGGGGGGCAAACAAGGAATATTTGAAAGAATTTCAAAATAGGTACATAATCGTATATTTCTTACTTGTAGGTAATAACAAAACAAACTTTTCATGTTTATAACTTTTTATTAAATTGAATTTTTAGATTAAGAAAACAAAAAACCAAGATTTCTTCGTTTTGTGCCAAAAACTTCTATAACCTCTTCTATTAATTGTTGTTTATTTTCTTCCACCTTCTTTCTATGAACACTTAATAGGCATAATCCGGGCAGCCGATTTTCTGCCATTGTAGACCTAAGCCAATTCTTCACTCTCCTTAGAGTAGAGAAAGAACGCTCTATTGAACATGTTGTTGGTGACATTGTCAAAAAAGTTTGGAAATCGAATCCTAAACCTATTAACTTGTTTAGGTTAAGACCTCAATCCCTGGCTAATGTTAAGATAGTTTCATATATTGCTTGGGCATTCATCGATGTTAAGTCGGTAAAGATATGATATGTTATTTTGCTATTACAATTGTAATCGTGATGCGAATGCAGCTTCTGAATTATATCTGCAAACATACATTGAAAGAAGGCAGCCAGATAATAGTT
The DNA here is from genome assembly GCA_963082815.1 of Melanotus villosus. Lineage (NCBI taxonomy): Eukaryota > Metazoa > Arthropoda > Insecta > Coleoptera > Elateridae > Melanotus > Melanotus villosus. Next base: position 56,355 of record OY720421.1, on the reverse strand, counting down.
ATTTATGTAATAAGGATCATAATGATCGTTTATGATCCGAATTACATACAAAATTTTATATGCTGGCATCAGTATGTATATTTTTAAAGATTTAAAATAGTATTTTTGAAACGACAGGTGCATTCAGTTATTATTATAAAAAATAGTAAGCAAGCCGCGCTTTATTTACTGTCAAACACTGCTGTCAAGTAGAAAGCGCTGTTAAAATTAATTTGCAATTTCACAATTTACAAATTGAATTTGTAGTAAAATTTAAGAAAATGAGTGATTCTAATGAAAGTTTACCTTCGAATTTGAAGAAAATTGCAGAAAATGTCGTGTAAGAGTACTTTTTGAATTTAGTAGTTTTTAAATTGAGTACCATAATGGATTCATTATGGTCCTTGGCCCATAATGGATTCATTATGGTCCTTGGACTATAATGAACTGCCTTACGTCACTCAAATACAATGACATAAAGTTGTCATTATGATACGCCGGCATATAAAAGGATTTTTACAAAACTTGAATCCAATTTAAAACAGTATGGATCATTTTGTAAACCAAAAGAAGCTAAGAAAAATATTAATGAAGGAGCAGAGGTGCGTGTTTTAGCATACAATACTTTTAAACCAACTGCATCTGTGCGAGAAATTGGACTTGAGTGTAATGTATCCAGAGAACAAGCAAGAACAATTTCGAACAAAATAATTTAAAACCTTATCATCATCATGTTGGAAACACATTGTATCCAACAGATTTAGAAAGAAGATTCAATTATGTTATGTGGTTTGTTGAAGAAAGTGAAAGAAACGAAGTCTTTTCTCAATCAATTCTGTTTACGGATGAAGCCAAATTTAGAAATAATGGTTTATTTAATAGAAAAAATCATATTTACTGGGCAAGGGAAAATCCACACTTAACGGTTGAAAGGCGAGAGCAATACGTTTTTTCTATTAACGTTTGGTGCGGCATTCTTGGAACAAAACTTCTCGGTCCTTATTTTTATGAGGAAAATCTAAATTCAGAGAGTTATTTGCTATTTTTACGTAATCAATTCGAAGAAATGTTGGACGATCTTCCATTAAATTTTATACAAAATTTGAATTACTTCCAACACGATGGAGCACCTGCTCACAATGCTCACATTGTGTCACACTATTTATTGGAAAGATTTCCTAATTGGATAGGTACCAGAGTTCCTATTGCGTGGCCTCCCAGGTCTCCGGACTTAACTCCCCTAGATTTTTTTATGGGGAACTATTAAAGACAAAGTGTACAAAGAAAAGCCCCATAACATTGATGACCTGAAAATAAAAATAAGAAGAGCTGTAGCCGAAATTAGACATAATACATTAAATAAATTGCAACGTGAAATATTAAAACGATGTCAGTTATGTGTTCAAGAAAATGGTGGTCACTTTGAAGTATTATTATTATAATCATTAATTTATTTTTATAGTTACATACATTTATTATTTAGTTCCATTATCCATAATGTTAGTTACTAAGTAGGTACCTACCTATTTTATTTGATATTTGTTTAATTAAAAAAATTTGATAATTTCAATTGTTTTTGATGATGAATTACTAAACAAGAGACTATGACAAAATTCCAAGGCATTCTTAGTTCATGGTTATTATTTATCACCATTAATTTCAGTTTTTTGCAAATTCTGAGAAAATTAACGGAAACAGATATGACAACCTATAAATTTTTAAAATCAGCAAAAAATAAGCTCTTTAATGAATCCATAGCCTACTATGGTTGCCATTTAAATAAACGTAAGTTTGGCTTATATCTCAATCGAGAGTGCTATGACTTTGTAGATATTTTTTTTATAATTCTACGTAAAAATATCTACAAGAAACATATTTCACGTTGATTTTAGAATAGGTGGTTATGGAATTATAAAACATTTAAAAAATCGCATGTTTTTAGTTTTTTCGAAATATTTGAAAAAGTTGAAAGTGTATGTCAAATGTCAAACTGGCATCTAATTTGTCTTGAAACTCTGCCCAACTTTGCTAATTTAGCCGACTCTCTAACTTCTATAATAACAAAGTTACCCATACAACACAGGTAGATTATTGTCACCCTGTATAAGTGTATATGTATGCGCATATTTCTACATATTCAAGTGCATATTATTCCTTGCCTTGGCTAATGACAATCCGTCAGTCTACCTTAAGCTGTATATCTAAGACAATAATTTGTAAAAGCAGCCAGGTCTGATATTATTACTAGTATGGTTTTATTATTCCGTCCACTGTTGCAACAGCTTGAAAAATAGCAAGAAACAAAGTATTCCTATTTTTAAAGCCTAAATTACAAGTAGTACACTGATTACCGAAATGGCAAAATTGGCATTTGGTTATTAATTTCACTTGTTAATTTAAGGGACACTAATACTATTTAACTGTATTTCTCAACAGTTTGTTGTCAAAACAGATTTCAACCCAGGACAATTAATAACTCCCTAACTAAAGAGTTAACAGGAAATTGGTACTGGAGTTTTTTACTTGAATTTTGACGTAGAATCGCGTGGAATAAATATTCTTCGCCATTTTTAATACGCCCTGTATACTAATATATTAGTTTTTGCACAGAGCAGCTCTGTGGTTTTTGTTAGAACTACTGCGACTATTTGTGTTTTATGACGTGATTAAAACTAGTGTGCGTAACATAATATGAACAATATCTCAATTCCAAAATCTGTGTGTATTTAGTTGACAATAAAAACTCTGTTACAACAGTTTTATTATAAATTATAAGTTATAAAAGTAAATAAATTACTGTGGCCCTTAATATTAATCATAACATTTGCATAACATTTCAGGAGTTCCTGGGCGATGCTTTAATTGTAAATTAAATATGTTTTTGAAAACAATAACGCGTAAGATGAAATAAATAAAGAGTAATTAATCTTTACGGGTCGACCGTATAAAAATGCATTTAATTCTTTGGAACGCATTCTAAAACTGGTGGGTCTAACTGCTCCGTATCAGGAGGACCGACAGTGATAAAGAGACCACGACCAAAGTACGATCCGAATAAATTACTTAACTGGCATACAAGGTGGATATTCCAGGAGTCGAAATATTTCATTTCTAGATATTAACGGAGCAGGGAAGTCTTGAAGGAAGGAGCTATTGTAGCCAGCAAAAAGTATCACACGTACAGTGCGGCATTCGGCTTCATACAATTAATGATTTAATTGCATTAACATTTTCTGCATAGGTGTATATCAGTTATATCGGCAATTCGAGCGAGAGCCCGTTCTTAAAAACCAAGCCGAAGAATGCGTTTGGTTGTTAGTGTGATGTGCGTGTACGTTCTAATTAATTTAACAAAGTGTAGGCCAAACTCGGGTATTGAAGGCAACTCGGCATTCGAACAGAAAGCGAGACTGGTTGAATCAGTGAAAACATCTCGTCCTTTAAAATCGGAACCGGTAAGTAAAACTGTATTATTACTTGTATTAAAACTCATCATAATTGCATAGTTTTAATATTCGTCAATCCGTCCTACAATTTACAAGCCTGAATTGCGAGATGTAATAACACGGTTAAAAAAAGAAATGAAAAATGTGTGTCAAGGAATATTTATGTCTTCGTACCCTAATTTTTTTTCTGTATTTAGAAGAGGCGTATTTCGTAACGGTTGTTACATAGTATTCAAATTTTTATATGACTCAACGTTTGCAGATACTTCTCTCTGGGCCGTTTTTATACTCGTTATACTTGTACCAAATATTTAATATAGATTACCTACCTTGAATACATTTGCTTCGATTTTAACGATTTATAACTAACCTTCACACACGTACTTGAAACATAACATTATTTAAAACTTCGCGGTTTAAATGTATTTTTTTTAATAAGGTCTGCTGTAAAATCAGCATTGAATTCTTACGCATTCTTTGTTATTCATATTTTTTCTATCAGTAATAGCTGTTATCATACGCTAATACGCTTGCTTTCCTTTACCACTTGTGAAAAATTACAATTTTTGTTGGTGTTAAACGATTCTTCTTTAGTTATTTGTGCTTTTTGGAATTAAGTGATACTGTAAGCTTAGTTGTAATTCCTGTTAATTACAAAAGAAAAAAATTACTTTATGTTGCTATGCTCTAACTAAATTAAGATAAATGCGTACAATTTTATTTTTTAAAATTCCAGCTAGCTCAGTTTGTTAAATAATTTTTAATAAATTTTCAAAGATCTCCTAATTCAAGGACGCCAAAGGGATCGCATTAATGAACTTTAATCTTTTATAAAATTCACAAAGTCAAATTTTAAACACCTTTAAAATTATGCAAATTTTAACAAACAACAACAATAAATTCTAATAATTAAATAAGCACTTTCGAAAATTAAAAATTTACAAACTACCTTTTGAAAAACAACTCGTACAAATAATACACTTCATGCCTAATTTCTAATTCACCAAGCACTGTTCCAACCTCTTTCCAACAATACACCTTCCCCTCTGACTCCAACTCCAGCAAAAATCTGCCTTGTCCTCCAACCAACAACACACTTTCCTTCTTTATCAAATTAATACTTCACCAATATCCAAATTTATAAAACTTCTCCAAAGATAAATTTTATTTCATAAAACTTTGATTTATTCAAAATCCAAAATTATATTTTCATATAACAATAACCCTCTTCACACAATATTTCAACTAATTATATTTTAATTTGCTTTTAGAATATTATTTTATGGTATTGAATTAAGTTTTTTGAGAATTTTCAAAAAACCAACTTTCATTTTTACCAAAATTCATATTCAACTATTTTATTTATCTTTTATTACCTTGGTTGTTTTTTTTTAAATTTCTTATAAATTAACACTCTACAAATTTTTATATGGCATATTTTTAAATTAACTATCTAGATATTCTATCCTACTTATATACAATAGTAAATATTTAACTTAACAACTATTTACATTTTTTTAACATTAAATTTACATTCTTTTAAAGGTGTTTACAACTCACTTTATTAAAAGATCATTCAAAACATATCATATCAGTGTTTATTTAAGCTCGTATGCTCTATTTTTACCTTGTTTAATTAATTTCGTTTGCAGTTAGACTAATTTTTATAAGTCTTCTATCTGTTCTCTTTCCTTTTTATTCCTTTTTTCTTCTAAACCTTCTTATTTAATTCTGTTCTTCCTTCCTACCCTCATTGCTTTCCTTCCCTTTCAACCTCGTCTTATCTTTTCTTTTTCTCTTGCTTCATTACTTGTTTCTTGCTTTTCTTTTTGTTTTCTTCCTAATTGAACACTTAAAAAATATCACTCAAAAATAACGTTATTGTTACATAAACAGCAATTATAGCAAATAATCGCGAACCTCCTTGAGATTGACGGTTTATACAGCCCAAGATATTTACAAAACTATTTACCTAAAGAAAGAAAATAGAAAAAAATTAATAAACAAGGCATTGAAGTAACAATAAATTAAAATAAATAAATATTCTACTGAAATGACTTCAGTATTTTTTTATATTTTTAGTTGCTTACATATTGTCCTTTTTCTTGCTTCTTATACGGATAGTCCACAGGATTCAAAAGTAGCTGCAATTTTTTTGCTTCAGGGCTGGTTATTTTCAATCGTTTTTTAGCTATTGGGAAACACAACAAATAAACAATATTTTTTGGGTATATTTTTTAAATAATTCTTGAAACCAAAATAAATTTTGAGTGATCAGTAATTAACAACAATAAATGTTTCACTAATGCTTTAAATTTAGTGTTTGTTTTTAAAATCTATTTTGAATATAATTTATAATATATAGAAGATGATAAACGTACAACGCTTTTTTCTAAGAACGTATAAATATGTAACTTATTACAATTGTACCATCTACTTGTTTACAAAAAAGATTAACTTAAGGAAAAGAAATAGGAAATAGTAAACCTACATTGGAGTAACAATAAAATAAGATGACAAAATCTTTTATGTGTTTAGTTGTTTATATAATAATTATTATCATTTTTCTTCTGTATCATAAATTAAATGAAACTCAATTTTTAGCTTCAAGTTTCTACCCTGAAAAACATCAGCTTTGGTGGTGAAAATTTCAAATACAGATAAATATCATCTAAGCAGAGCTTTAAACCACTGATTTTCCCACCAGTTTGAAAAAGTGCAGCCTAACCTATTAAAATCATTAAAAACTGTCCAACAGTTTCACTATTGTAACGTTTTTACTATGTTTATTCAAAATAAACTCGGTTCGTGGTGTAAATTAATTTATTAAACAAACTTAAAGTACGAGATAATTATAAAGAACAACAATTAAACACTAACGTAAAACTAAAACGGAACACTAATATTAAAACCGAACATTAAAGTAATTTATGTATAACAGTTTATTTATTTAACAATTTATTTCTACGTATTCACAAACACGCCGCGATTATCAGTTCAAGACTATTCACGGATATTTATATTAACTTGGCGACCGCGACTGTTGGCTGGATTAGACTAACTCGGGTACGTTTGGTCGCGCCTTATATATCCCAGCTCCGTCCTTCCAGAATTTCATTCCACAACATTCCCGTAATTGCGCGAGAGTAAGTATCCGCCGAACGCTCTGGAAGCTTTTCGGTGGATAATTCTAGCCGCGGATGACGCATTTGATCTTGCACCTGCTCTCCGCAGCTGCTGATGTGATTCGTTACACTGCCCCCCTCTTCAAGTCTGTTCTGTCCCAGAATAGGTCTCGGCCCTTGATTCCTGAAGAACGGGTCATGACGGTAACGGCATTGTTCTCCTCTTCTGCATGTTCCACTGCGGTAGAAGTAACAGTCCACACTCCTCTTTGGTTTAAATACAGGCTTTAGATCAAAACTGCAGACCAAGATAGCAACATCGGAGTCCTTGAAGGCGACCTCCAGCATATTTCGTACGATCCGCCAATCTAGTTGATCCAGTCCACAGCCGAGTTTAGGGACTGCCAACTTTTTAATGCCCTTGGCGAACAGGTCCCTCTTCAAATCCCATAGAGAATTCCAGAGGTCTCCATAATCCGGTTTCTGGTAATGGAACTGTTTTGTGACCAAATAATAAACGAAGCGTTGTTGATCTGGGAGATGTAAGGTTTTGCCGAGCGTGGGGTTCTGTCTTTGGAGCTCGTCTAGTCGCCCAAACTTCTTCTTAAATACCACTGCAATTCCTCTTCCTAAATGAAGGTCCTTGGAAACGCAGTGAGCTATCGAGTAGTCAGCGGGAACCTTGAAGAGATCTTGCTGCACTTCAGTCGTCACTCCAAATCGTGCTTTCCCTGTTCCGGAAAATGCCGACATGAATTCTTCAAAAGTTGGTCGGCTTCCTGCAGGCTCCATCCTTCTGACCTCGCCTTCAACATGTGGGGTTCTCTCGTTACTCCCCTCGTATGGTGCCAAACGATTGGAATGTACCACCTTTGGTTTTCCTCTGGGTTGTTTCTGAATGCGATAGATTACGTCATTTATTCGCTTCTTCACTTGATACGGACCTTCCCAATTCCGTTGTAGCTTCGGTGAGAAACCCCGACGCCTCTGCGGGTTGTAGAGCCAAACCAAATCTCCAGGCTGAAATCCGCCTTCTTGGGTCCTTACGTCGTAGGAATTCTTCATCCGGTCGCTAGCGATCTGGGTATTTCCGCGGGCCCGATCGTGGATGTCATTCAACTTCAATTTCAATTTCGTGACGTAATCGTCTCCTGCTACCTCTTGTTCAGCAGGCGGACTTCCAAATTCGAGGTCGCAGGGTAGTCGCAGTTCGCGTCCAAACATCATGCAGGCCGGCGTTTGACCAGTGGTTTCGTGAACTGCTGCCCGATTGGCCATTAAGAACAGGTGCAAATATTGATCCCAGTCTCGTTGATGGTCGGATACAACCTTGGCTAAATATTTGCCCATGGTTCGGTTCATTCGCTCCACCATTCCATCGGACTGCGGGTGTAGCGGAGTAGTTCGAGTCTTACGGATGCCCAATAATCGGCAAACATTTCCGAAGAGTGCAGATTCAAAATTGCGGCCTTGATCTGAGTGTAGTTCCAAGGGCACACCAAAGCGGCTGAAGAATTCCTTAACTAGCACTTCGGCGACCGTCACGGCTTCCTGATTTGGTAGTGCATATGCTTCCGTCCATTTGGTGAAATAATCCATTGCCACCAGGATATACTTATTTCCCGTATCAGTCTCGGGAAACGGTCCAGCAATGTCTATGGCCACTCTCTCTAAGGGATTCCCCACGTTGTATTGTCTCATGGGTGCCCTTCTTTTTCCTAGCGGCCCGTTCCCTGCGGCACACAGGTCGCACTTGCGACACCATTCCTTAACGTCTTCTTTGCAGTTGACCCAATAGAATCTTTCTCTAACCTTCTCGAGAGTCTTTTTCACACCATAATGTCCTCCTGAGGTGCCATCGTGAAGATTTCTAAGCACTTCTGACATTCGGCTTCTCGGCACTACTAACTGAAGCCTGACGGTAGTTCCATCTTCGTTTTCCAGTTGCCGCTTCAGAAGCCCGCTTTCTATCTTCAAAGAGTCCCACTGGGCCCAGTACGCCTTCAGGGTTCTGTTAGAAGAGCTGATTCTCTCCCAGGTTGGCCTTTCACCCTTTCGTTTCCACTCAAGCACCATTTTCAATTCGGGATCTTCTCCTTGCTCTCGTTGCAACTCTTCAGGCAACCAATGGTCGTTGACGATTGTGGTACGCCAAATCTTCCCTTCTAGTCGAGAGCAGTGAGGACAGTCTGCTGGACATGGCCTTCTTGAAAGGGCATCAGCATTCCGATGAGTAGTGCCCGCACGATGTTCCGTGTCAAAGTCGTACCCTTGCAGCCGTTCAATCCATCTTGCGACTTGTCCTTCCGGATTACGGAACTGCAGAAGCCATTTTAACGCGGCATGGTCTGTCCTCAGCAAAAACTTCCGCCCATACAAGTATTTGTAGAAGTGCTCTACAGACTTGACGACAGCCAACAACTCTTTTCTGGTTACGCAATAGTTTCTTTCGGCTCTCGATAAGACCTTGCTAAAATAGCCGATAACCTTTTCATGTCCATCTTGTATTTGGGAAAGAACACTTCCAATGGCCAGGTTACTCGCGTCCGTATCGAGTATAAACTTTCCATCCATCCGTGGGTAGTTTAATATCGGTGCGGTTACTAGAGCATGTTTCAGTTGTTGGAAAGCTGTCTCACAGTCTTCGCTCCAAATGTAATCGTGACCATCTTCCGTTAGCCTTGTCAGCGGTTTTGCTATATTGGCAAATCCCGGAACAAAACGCCTGTAGTAAGTGCATAATCCAAGGAAACTTCGCACCTGGTGTTTATCCCTTGGTGTTGGCCATTCTTGCACCGCTCGGATTTTATCAGGGTCGGCTGCTACTCCATTTCGCGAGACAACATGTCCAAGATAGTTGACTTCTTTTCTAAAGATGTGGCACTTCTTCGGACTTAATTTCAAGTTGGCTCCACGAAGTCTTTGGAACACTTCTTTTAGGTTTGCCAAGTGTTCTTCAAATGACCTGCCAACCACGATTACGTCGTCAAGATACACCAGGCAAGTTTTCCAGGACAATCCCCTCAAAATGGTCTCCATCAAGCGCTCGAAGGTGGCCGGAGCGTTGCATAGGCCAAAGGGCATAACTGTGAACTGCCATAATCCCGAACCGATGGTGAACGCAGTCTTCTCTCGGTCTTCAGGTTCCATTTCAACTTGCCAATAACCACTCTTCAAGTCCAGTGTCGAAAACCACCGTGAACCAGATAACGTGTCCAAGGTGTCATCAATACGCGGTAAGGGATAGCTGTCCTTCTTCGTGACCTCATTGAGCTGCCGGTAGTCCACACAGAAACGCGTTGATCCATCCTTCTTGCCAACTAGAACCACTGGTGATGCCCATGGACTGTTTGATGGTTCAATGACCCCTTGTTTCTTCATTTCGGTAATAATCTTCTCAGCTTCTTCAGGCTTTGACCATGGAAGTCGTCTCGGACGCTGTCGTATAGGTCTGGAATCCCCGGTGTTAATCTTATGTCGTACCACTTTTGTTCGTCCCTTTTGATCTTCATCAAGGGCAAAGACGTCTTGGTATTGGCAAATCAAAGTTCGCACGCTCTTCAATTCTGTTTCATTAAGGTCTTCACATGAATTGGTTATCATGTCAATACGTTCACCAGCATGTTGTTTGGTAGCTGGTCTTTGGGATTCATTCATGCATTGGGCTATTTGGGATACTGGTACACACTGCCCCACAAGGGTGTTCCTCTTCAACGTCACCGGCTCCATATTGACGTTCATAATCCTCACCGGTACTGTTTCTCCAACCTTGACCAGCGCTTTCCCTACCAGTATACCACTGTGGACTTTCTTGTCACAAATAGGTTCCATCATTCGTACACATCCTGCCCGAAGATCTCCATCCAGACCTGCCTTGACAATTTGTTCACTTCTAGCAGGCACCGTCACGTCTTCAGTTAACAGGACTCGTACTACCGGATCGTCCATTGGATGTAGAGGAAGTTCTTGGTTGCCGATTTTTAAAACCCCTTCCTTCAAATCCAGCGAAAACCGGAATCTTCTCAAAAGGTCCATTCCCAGGATGAATTCGTCAGTGATGTCAGCCACTAATACTTCATGTACAAGCTTCTCGCTTCCAATACCGATGGTCATCTTCGCTATTCCATGCGTCGTTATCACATCACCTGTCGCAGTCCGAAGCTGGGTATTCGTGGGTGACAGCTTCACGGATTCTTGCAAAACATCTGGGCGTATGATGGATTTTGTTGCCCCAGTATCAATGAGTAGGGGAACAGTTTGGCCAGCAATGTTTCCATCAACAAACAGACTGGCATTTCGGTTCTTTGACGATACGGCATGGATGGTGATCTTAGGGGCATTTCCTTTCGAGGTCAACGTTCGCCCTCTCACGTCAACCCGTTTTAGTTTTCCGCCGGCTGTTCCCTTCTTGGTTTAACGCAGCGACGCCGGATGTGCCCTCGCTCGCCACAATTCCAACAACGGGGTCCTTGTTCTTCGCGGACATTCTTCTTACGATTATCTTCTTTCTGGATAACCCTCAGCAACAACGCTTCTAATCGATCCTGGGAGTCTTCAGGTTCATCTGCCACCATGCGGACACGCCCGTGTCCTCGTGATGCTTGTTTCGCCGCCTCAAATTCTAAAGCGTGGGCGAGTGCATCATCTATTGTTTTTGGCCGCGCTAACCTTAATGACTGCTGCGTTTCTCCATCCCTTAAACCATCTACGAACGTTTGTACTGCTAGCTGTTCCAAGAAGGAATCGGGAGCCGTAGAGTAGGCTAGTCGGACCAATCGTGCAATGTCGGCTTCGTACTCTTGAAGATTCTCTCCAATCTTCTGAATCCGATTCTTCACCTGCGCGTGGTACACTTGTTGCAGATGTGCGTCTCCATATCTCATTTCCAATCGGGAAACTAACAAGCGGTAGTCATTCTGTTGGCTTGTTGGAATCGCCTGGAGGACGTTCAAGGCATCTCCGCGCAAAGCAACGATCAATGACACAGCCTTTTCATGGTCAGCCCAACCATTGGCCCTGGCAGCTGCTTCAAATTGTTTGTGATAGGTCGACCATGGTGTCTTTCCATCAAACGTTGGTGGTTTGATTCTCATTCCGGCGGCAGACCCTTCTTTAATCTCCGGTCTGATTTCGGTAGGCTGTGTGGTTGCTAAGGGTGATAATATTTCATTCAACCTTTCTTGTAATAGGGTCGTTGTCTCATCTTCCTCGGCCGTCGTTGCTAGATCCATTTGAGCCATTCTTTCTTCTACCATTTTTACGATTTTATTCTCTAACGTTCTGGAATTTTCTAGAACTTTTTCTAGTAATTCTTGTTTCAACGTTCCACAATTTTCTAGCATTTCTTGCCTCAATATTCCAGAACTTTCCATGACTTTTTCCTCTAATGCTCTGGAGTTTTCGAGTACTTTTTCTTCTAGGGATTTACAATTTTCAAGTACTTTTTCTTCGAAGGATCTAGAATTTTCGAGCAATTCTTGCTTCAAAGTTTCAGAATTTTCTAGTACTTTGTTCTCTAGGGTTCTAGAATTTTCTACAACTTTTTCCAGTAATTCTTGTTTCAACATACCAGAGTTTTCGAGCACTTTGTCTTCCAGGGACTTACAATTCTCTAGTACTTTTTCTTCTAGGGATTTCGAATTTTCGTCGATTTTGTTCAGAAGCACTTTAAAATCCATTCCGCTGCCTGGCATATCGAAACTAAAGCTTTCTGGATCTTGGCCCTCTTTTAACAATGCTTCTTTCAGTCGTGCTTGCAATTCCTTTTTTGTACCTGCCGTATCCAATTCCCTTTCTTCCAATTCTCTTCTCAAGTCGGCCACTTTCAACTCTTGAAGCGATTTCCCAGCCATTTCACTTGTTTTAAAGCACTAAATTTTTAAGCAGTTCAACTGTCTTATTTAATTCACACCGAACACCCCACACCTGACACCAATGTAACGTTTTTACTATGTTTATTCAAAATAAACTCGGTTCGTGGTGTAAATTAATTTATTAAACAAACTTAAAGTACGAGATAATTATAAAGAACAACAATTAAACACTAACGTAAAACTAAAACGGAACACTAATATTAAAACCGAACATTAAAGTAATTTATGTATAACAGTTTATTTATTTAACAATTTATTTCTACGTATTCACAAACACGCCGCGATTATCAGTTCAAGACTATTCACGGATATTTATATTAACTTGGCGACCGCGACTGTTGGCTGGATTAGACTAACTCGGGTACGTTTGGTCGCGCCTTATATATCCCAGCTCCGTCCTTCCAGAATTTCATTCCACAACATTCCCGTAATTGCGCGAGAGTAAGTATCCGCCGAACGCTCTGGAAGCTTTTCGGTGGATAATTCTAGCCGCGGATGACGCATTTGATCTTGCACCTGCTCTCCGCAGCTGCTGATGTGATTCGTTACACTATCAATACCCTGAATAATGGCTCGATTTAGAATTCAATACGCAGTTTTGTACATTTTTTGTTGTTAATGTCTTTGAGTAATTTGTTTGTCTCTTCGTACACTTTCTATAGTTGTCCTATTTTTTTAAATTATTTTCTTACAAAAACTAGGAATTGGACAAAATTCTACCAATTTCCACTCATTTATCTTTATAGCACGATTTACTTTAATGACGACTGCGAGTATTTATTTTTTTGTTAATTCCCTGACATATTGCATAATAGACAAGTTTATTATTATGCAACGCTATCCTCAATCTGTTCCAGTTTCTACAGAATACCCATTGACATACTTCCTTGTTGCACCTTGCATTTCTGAATGTTTATAAAGATTTATTAGTCACTTCTTAGTTCGAAAAAGAATTCCGGTGTATAAATTTTCTTTCAAAAATTTAAAAATAAAAAAATGCAAACCAGTCAGCAATGTGCATCTTGAAAGTTTTCCTTTTTACTGTTTAAATAAATTTTGGTTTTGAGGAAATTTAAATATACAACATTTTGCTCGTTCGTTCCTAATCATTAAAAAAATCTGGATGTTAATGAATCAAAAGATGATTGTAAACATAAATTAAAGATTGGTCTTGCAGTTTAAATAAAGTAGCGTATAAGGAAATGCTACTTTAAAACACCTTGCTCATCAGTTTTCAAAATAAAAATCTGAGCATTTATTTTTCTAAATTAATAATTCAAGTTTGGTTGACTGACTTTATAAAAGTATTTGGGAATAAATAATTTAAAACTGCAATTTTGGATAGTCATATAATAGGGCTGGGGGATATTAAAAAAAGTTATCAAAAATATCGATATCAAAAAAATATCGATAAAACCGATATATCGATATATCGATAAATATCGATATATCGATACTTGTCGATATTTATCGATATATCGATAAAACCGATATATCGATATATCGATAAATATCGATATATCGATAAATATCGACAAGTATCGATATATATCGATATATCGATATGTATCGATATGTATCGATGTATCGATATATCGATAAGTATCGATATATCGATATATCGATATTTTATCATTCCGATATCGTTATTCGATATATCGATAAGTATCGATATATATCGATATATCGATATTTTTTCCCGGCACTAGTCATATATGTACCTACTTTAAAAACCAAACTAAAAAAATTAATAACAAGAAAAATAAGTTTTATAAGTATATGATTTTCCAGATCATAACCGTAATTACAGAAAAGTCATAAAGTATGCTTTCTTGTACTTTCCAATCGTAACAATTCATTTCGAATAAATAAAACAGTTTCGTGTAATCCTTAAAATTGCAAGTAATGAATTAAATAAATTACACGGTCGGATTTCCCGACAGCTACAGGAAAAATATTAGAAAACATGCGTATCTGTACTAGCAATTAAAATTTAGAAATTAATTCCGAAGCTCGCTCGATTTTTGAATTTATACTCTGATTGTTACGGAAAGGTCGACAGTAAGATTTATTGAATCATAATACCTAGGTATACTAACTGACCGGCAAAAAAATCCGGCTACCCTGAAATATTTTATAAAGGTCCCCTTAACCGCATACTTTTTTAACTAAATAGGGAGCTGATTTTTCTTAGTTATCAATGTTTTAAGATGCTTATTCCATTCCAAAATACCCCTAGTTTTAATGTTAACGGGCGGGATGCTCTTCTCAACAGCATTAACATGTTACCGTAAATCGCGGTTGAATGACGTAATTCAGGCTCGAGCAGGACATACCCGCTATTAACAATTTACCAGAAGGTCCATTAAAAACAGCCACCTTTATTTTTTTGCAATTAAGAGAAAATCGATTTGCACTGTTTCTGTTTTACTTTTTCAAATTAAATTTACTTCTGAGTTTATTTGTCTTATTTTCTTAACTAATTTGTGTATGCCGTATCAACAATGAATGATTCTTCAACCTAATGCCAACCTTTAGTTAAATTAATGAACGTTTAAGTGCTTTTGTGAAATATTTCAAGGTGGCCGTTTTTTTTTCGCCGGTCAGTGTATTTACAACTGATTCGATTATAAACATTTCGCTTTCTTTATTACATATTTTTATATTTGTGCTATAAAATGGCTGGAGAAAACTATTGGAATAAAATTAAGGAAATCTATAAATTCTTTAATTGACTATGTGTAATTTTCCCAAGCTCTATTAAATTAAGGGTATGAATTAAGCAAGCACCTAATTATTCTCTTTTTAGTTGCTAAATAATTTACTTTGCTTGCAGAATAACTAATTTGTCACCAAATTGTGATCACCAAACTATTTCAATACGAATATCTGATTATTCATTTACAGTTACCAGTAAATTTGATGAGTTACTAAATAATCAAACTTGCCATTAGAATATCTAATTTATCACCAAATTGTGAACATCAATCTATTTGAACACGAACCTCGGTTTATGTATTTCTGTCATCAGAAAAAGTAATCAAACATCAAAAAATAGTTTGAAGCATCGAATCTAGGTTATAATTAAATTAGTGTGGAACCAAAGAATACTAAGTAAAAAATTATAGGATAATGGACTATATAGATAGGTACTAATACCTAATAAATATTCATTATGAAATAGGTATATGAAAGTAATTTATTTACTTGAACATAATGTTTACATGTATAAGAAATAAAAACAAATAATAATTACTGTATAATGAGTGCCGGCTTAGATTTGGTAGGGCGTCCCCTCTTTCTTTTTTGACCAATGGGCACATTTTTGGCCTCAAGTGGAGGACTTGCAAGCTTGAGGCGGATGGCTAACCCCATAACGTGTTTGCACATATATTGTTTATAAAACATTGGGCAGTGACATTTTCCATGTATCCATCCAGTCCCTATTTAGGGGCCAAAGCCACTTCCCACTTGCTGAAGAATTGTTTCTTGTACTCGTTGAAGTTTGTCCATTTGTTTTCAAATTCTTCGATTGTTTCAGCTTTACCACCAGGTACGTCATGGTACTTAAAGTATCATCGCTGCGGGTCAATACAACTTTTTTTAGCAATTTAGCCCATTGGTATGACCGAGTCCACTCTCTTAGGGTTAAGGTTGGTGTTGTTGCGAACACTCTGTTCTGAGAGGTACTCGAATATTGCGTAGACCAATGGTTTACCATCTTGGTAGCAACGACCAAAAAATGTGATATCGGAAAACGTTCACGAAGCGTGTGTTCATTTTTTAAGACCCTATTAAACGATTCTAGAGCATTGTTCGTTGCTGGCGATCCTAGATTAGCACCCAGATACCAATTACGGTTTTGAATCAGCCACTGTTCTTGAAAATATCGAATGAAATCTATCTCACTCTGCCATTTCAGCAGAAATGCTTCTGCCGCTAAGTTGAATGTTTCGGGATCAGTAGGTAGCTGCTCGAAAAGAATCTACATCGCTCAATATTTTTTTCTGAACCTCCTTTTCTGTAACTTGTTCCACACGGGCTTGGATCTTTCGTTTGGCGTGTGCCCAGAACATCCTCACCGTGATTTCCGCACCAACAATTTCTATAAAGGCATTCTGGATAGCTTTGGACGCATCACATACCATCACGTCTGGTTGTAGATAGCATGAGAATATAGTCGAAATATTATTTTTTATTGTGTCAAATAACATTTTGAAGTCGTCTTTTTCCTCAGAAGTTGCCACTCCTAAGCAAATCGGGTGGAATTTTTTATCTTTATCTGCACTTCCAACGACTAACACTGGAAATCCCCACCGGTTCTCTGGTGCATCTTTTTTTATATTTGCGAATCAAAAGTATAACCTAAATAAATAACTCAAAAATGTAGCCTTTTAATCTAGTAAACATAAATATTAATTTTGTACTTTAATAAGTGAAGAGGAATTTTTGTAGCAAAATTCGTAAACTGAAAAAATCAAAATCAAAATAATATAAAGTTTTGGAATTTAATATCTACTCCTACAACTCAAATACTTCAAAAATTCGGCCTTTTAATTTAGCAAATTTGGTTTGCGATTTCAATAATTTAATATTTTATACAAAGCTTTAAATATAATGTCAATTTTGTACTTTAATAAATAATAAAACTATTAAAATTTCATGCAAGTATTACAGCATTTTATTTTTAATAGGCGTCTAAAGCAAATATTTACACGCAAGAAATTATTAAATACTAATTACGCAATTACAAAATCATACTTTCAAATTTTACCCTAAAGATTATAACAATTTCATAGTCCCAAATTATTATTATTATGAAACTAAGCCAAGCTTATTAGTGTTGCATATGTTAATTTTTAAATCAGAACGTTGAAAAGTACATAATTAATATTTTTGAATTTGTAAAATGCGTGTTTTTTCCATGGTTTCGTAATGTATGGAGCAATATTTTAACCTATTTGTATCCACGCTAGGGTAAAAGCATGTCCACACATCGATATTACAATAATTTATTTAATTTCTACAAGATAGCCTTTCCCTTTCAGTCTATTTGCAGACTTCGTAATTTTAGGTAGTTTCCAACAAATAGACTAACTTGTAAAAGATGCTTATACATTTGTAATCCTTGAATTTAACATATTCATATTGATTTGAACCCTTTAAAAGCAGTTTTCAGCTATCCAAATTATTAATTTTATACGTATTTTTAGAAACTTTCACTATAAACCTTAAGTTTCAAAAAATCATTTACAAATATATTTGTAACAAAAAGTAAAAAAAGAAAAACCTTTCTTACGTCCGTTTTTCCTTTTTAGTTTTTCTGAATAACTAGCTTGGCAGTGATTTTTGTAAATTTATAAAACCTCAATCGCTTAAAATATCGTAATAACAAGAGCAAACAATGAATAATAAATGCAAAAGACGTATGAAGAACGTCATTTTGTATGGATTGTTTAAGATCGATTAATTTATACGGCCACTAATAAAAAAACATTGTTTTAAGTAAATTTAATCGGTAGCCCACTATTGTGTTTTATAAAGAAAGGCCGAAAGTCATTTCAACAT
Source organism: Melanotus villosus (assembly GCA_963082815.1). Taxonomy (NCBI): domain Eukaryota; kingdom Metazoa; phylum Arthropoda; class Insecta; order Coleoptera; family Elateridae; genus Melanotus; species Melanotus villosus. The sequence continues at coordinate 38,364 of OY720421.1, read as the reverse complement.
TTCTAATTATCACTTAAAATGTTAATTTTAGATTTATTAAACCTTTATTCTTTGATACTCCTATGAAAGACGCCCTCAAGTGAACTTTCAGAAAAACAATAGTCGTCATCAGCAGACTCATATTCAGAAGTCTTTGATGAAGTTAAAGTTTTAAACAGTTACTGCGGATTAATATCCGTTTAGTCTTAAATTAGTATAAAACATCTTAGTTTAAATAATAAGATAATAAAATTTTTATGTCGTTACATAAATAAATTTGTTTGCTAATTATTTTTAAAAGCTTTTATTTAAGTTACCCTTCAAATTGCATTTCAGGATATTATCATCGTTTATTTACCTATTTCCATCAAATTTTGATTAATTCTTTTTAGGTGTATCTTCATATATTTTGATAAAACCGAAAATCTACCTTCGGAAAATTTTGCCTTTTATTGCTATGTAATTACATTAAAATTAATGTATTTTTTATAATTATCTTCGTCTATCAGTCTTTCTTCAGATTAACGTTAAATATTTTTAAATGTTACAATTAAATTTAGTCCGTACTAAACTTAGTTTTAAAAAGGCTCTCAAAATTAACCAAGTAACCAAAATTGGCTTCTTAATCGTTTTATTTTTTATCATTTGTAGAAGTGATATTTTAGTACAGGTTTAAGCTGAAACTTAACATAAGCCTATTTAAATTAGGACTTAAGACTTAAGCCAAAATTTGCTTCACTTAATTTCTATTTTAAGTTTACTTAAGCTGTGTTTCTAGTTTCTATTTAACAAATCAGTATTGAAATACTATCCTTAGTGTTTGAATTTGTTTATTTTTAATTTTTTTGAGTAAACTGTTGAATATTTAAAAGAAAGCTTCAAAGCTGTTTTAAAATTGTTAATATTTTACACAACAAGGAAGCAATCTCAAATAAGTAAGAGTTAATTTTGTTTCTAAATTCTATAATTTTTAAATTAAGATCACTTTAATGAAACATGCGAATAGTATTTATTTTATTTTTATTACATACATCAACTTTCTCCTGCTGTAATAAGATAATTTGCCATCATTTCTTTAGTTCTGTGAATTATTGCTTAATTTAACCTGAATCTATCACTTGTTTTGTAATTCGAATTTATTTTAATGAAAACAGGAGACTGGAGTATCTATTTTGAGACTCGTAGTTTTCGCGGTAATTCTTCCTAATTAAATCCTCCTAACCTACTTATGCCCATTTTGAATCAAAATTTTAACCAGTAACTGCATGAAATTATTTTTTTCTTAAATTGAGCTTGTAATTTCGTTTGTAATTTGTTTTGTCCACGACTACTCAATGATCTGTCAATTATTCATGTGTTTAGTCAAGGATAATGCTATCCATTATTTACTGCCAGCAGTGAATAATCATCATTCTCGGTGTCATGGTAACCATTATTGTTTATGGTGTATAATGCCCAGATGCCAACTCGCAAATGTTTATAATCCTACCACTTCGTTTAACATACTATAGTCCTACCACATGGTTTTAGTAGCGTTGTTATTTAAATTGTAATTAATAATTCTTAGTACTTGTAGTCGTGGACAAAGTATAGTATACGATTCGCGTTGAGGGTGAATCTAGGAAAGCTAGTGCCACGATACGCGGTCTCACGTATCAGTAAATAAAGACCTGGAAGTGGCACCAGCAATTAGGTAAATTGAGGAATACTAGTGCCACGATACGCGGTCTCACGTATGAGTAAATAAAGACCTGGAAATGGCACTAGCAAGTAACGAGTATTAAATTGGTTTTAACACTAATCTTTATTATCACAGTTCGTTGTATTTATACAAAAATTACGCTGGAATTACTATCTAAAGTACCATTTTAACAACCTTTGGTTATTTACGAAATAAAAAGTGAAAAACTGCAGATTTGCAGTTATGCGTTTGGAAATCTACTGCACAAGCTGTGACCTACTAATGGGCAGCTAAAGTATTTGTAATTGCAAATAATGTAAAGTCAATGTATTTTAACTAATTTCAACTAATATTATTTAACGTAAGAATTATGTTTAATGGAATTAAACAACTCGCTATAATGGCTACTATAATTAGCAGCCTAGATTTACGAACATTGCCGAATAGTGCATAGAATTACCAAAAACAGTAGATTAGCAGCTAGAACTGTATGAACAGACACGCGTTCGTGCGCACTAGGTAATGAAAACCTTGTTTAGAAAGAGATGAAGTATAGTTGGGTTGTGAATTTATCAACAGCGCGATGACGTCACAAATCCTAGGTGAAAAATACTGTAAATATAATTCTAACACGTAACAGAATGTTGCTTTTTTTACCTTACCTTACCTAAGCAAATAAATTCAAAAATTTGCACCGTCAAAACGGCACATGTAACTCGAACTAATTTTCGCTAGAAACACCTACTGACATAGAGGATTAAGGAAAAATAACAATTTCGCACTTGCCGAACTTAGAACCCCGGGGACTGGGGACTTAAGCAAATATCTTCAAAAATTCGCACCGTCAAAACGGTACGTGTAACTCAAACCAATTTTTGCTACAAACACCTACTAACATAGGGTTCTAAGTTCGATAAGTGTTAAATTTTTATTTTTCCTTAATCCTAATCCTAATCCTAAATAAATTTGGGAATTTTCAATTCGGGTAGGGAACGTAATATATATACTTGTTTTTGTTTCCATATTCGCTCTATTTCAAGAGCTAGTGGTTTGTATTTTTCTATTTTTTCGTTATACTTCGATGTGATGTTTATATCTATTGGTACTGCTATATCTATGATATATGTTGTGTTCTGTTTTTTATCTTGAAATGTAATGTCTGGTCTATTATGTACTATGGTTTTATCTGTGTGTATTGTTATGTCCCAGTATAGTTTATATTCATCGTTTTCTATTATGTTGTTTGGTGTATATTTGTAGTATGGTACGCTGTCGTTTTGTAATTTGCATTTATTTGCTATTGCTTGGTGGATGAGCTTTGCAGCTGAGTTGTGCCGTTCTGTATATTCTGTCCCTGCCAGTAGTTTACAACCTCCAACTATATGTTCTATTGTTTCGTTTTGTAATTTACACTTTCTGCATATTATGTCGTCTTCTGCGCTCCGGTCTTTTATGATATATTTTCGGTAGTTGCGTGTAGCTATTACATGGTCTTGGATCGCTAGTATAAAGCCTTCCGTTTCCGGGTAAAGTTCTCCTGTTATCAACCATGCATACGAGTGTTCCTTATTAATATACTCACTGTTCATGATGTGGTAGTGTTTGCCATGTAATTTCTTTTTTGTCCATTTCTCTTTAGCTTGTTGTAGTGTATGTTCTTCGATATGAAAATTCTGTGCTGTTAGGTTAAGCGGCGTATAATTTTTATCTACTTTTACTATTGCTGTATGTAGTTCGGTGTTTTTATTTCGGAAATATTGTCTAAGCGAAGTTATTTGATGTAGATGCAGTGAGTGAATATCTATCATGCCTCTGCCTCCTTCTTTCCTGGCTATTGTTATTCTCTGTTTGTTTGAGTTTGGATGTAATTTTCTGTATTTTGTAAGTAGCGAGCGTGTGAGTATGTTTATGTTTTCTATATCAGTTTTTGTCCACTGTATAATGCCGAATGAATACGTGAGAATGGGTATTGCAAATGTGTTTATATGCCTTTGAATAAGTTTTTAGAATTGAGTGCGGTTTTGAGGAGTAGCTGTAGTCTATGTTTGTATTGTTCCGTCAAATGCTTTTTAATAAGTGTGTGATCTAGTCGAGTGTTATTATTATTATTATTATTATTATTATAAATGACAAGTGGAGCAAAAAGTATTATACAATTTTTTTGTAATATGCATAGTTTCTAAGAAAAAGGATGCTTTAATTTTACTTTTTATTCTCGGAAAAAACAAAAACAAAGGGTTTAGGAAACAGAAACAAAATGTTTACGGATAAATAAGAGTCTAATACATCAAGTAACAATAAAACTTTATTAACAACCACAAAACAATTAAAGGAAAAAAAAGCAACTGAGGAAAAAATGGTACATATAAGAAATTTTTATTACTTTTATCGTTACAAACCCACCCCTAAAGTGTGGCAGAGGCATGTATAATTTTAAAGTACGTAGAATATATTGTTAGCGGAGATCATTTTAGATTAAACTATAAATTTTCTGAAGTATATTGCTAAATTATCCGAAAGTGATGACTAATGATTCGATAGGAATGCATTAGAAGTGTCAAATTTATAAATTAAAAGTGGATTTGACAATACTGTTTTCTTCCGTCAAAGCCATAAATAAGTACCGAACTTCATTACACACTAAATTATTTTAATATTCGGAGATTTATATCGAAAACCCACAGCTCATTATGAGTTTTGGTATTTAGGAACGTAGATACTCCATTTAATGTTTAACTTTCTTAATTTCACATGGGAAAAATCTATTTAGAAAAGTAATACGGTAATTACGTATTTATTGTTTGTTTAAATCAACAGATGGCATTATTTCACTAGAAAAATAAGCTAACAATTATTGTTAAACGAACTTTCTCCGTAACATCAAATCGAATTATAAATTTAAGAGATAAATAAAGACGCTTTTCCATAAGAAGAAGAAAGGTAGGAGATCACAATGTACGTATGTACACTACTTAATTTCAAATTAAATAAGGTATCTTCCCAACTGGTACCGGTTTCTTATGATTCGTTTTGGATAATATTAAAATGTTTGAAATATTTAAGAAATTACGGTGAGGAGGATGTAGGCACCTACTTACCTATTATTATAAGGCACCCAAGTTCAATGAGAAGAGAAATTCAATTTTTATTATCTCATCGCCACCTTGTATAGTGCACAAGAACGCACGTGTGTTTGTCTAATTAAGAAAAACACGCCACACTTTCAACTTGTGGCGCCTACTTATCTGAAATTCCTAAAATAACTCAATTTTATTTTTATTTGTCGGAATTGAAAAAAGTTTATAAAACGGTAATACTTTCACGGTTACGTTTGTATAATTATGTTAAGCCCACATCATAAAACATCTACAGTTTTAAAAAAAGCAGAGAAGAATATCGAAATTTTATCTTTTTACTGTATACTCTATACTGTAAGTATTTTATGCAGTTTTTTTTACTAATTTCCAGAATTTTAGGTACCTTAAAACCCATTAACTTCTCAAAGTAGCACTACATTACTTACTAAGATCGATTTGATGCAAAGAACCTATGGTTAAAATTAATCTTTATACCTACTATTGGCCGCCTTGACATTTTTTATTTAAATTGCCAAATATGCAAAATATAAAAGAAAGAATTGCACGACAATCGTACTAACAGAATATAACAATGGTTCACTATTTTTTAAAATACAAATTTTACGTTCAGAAATTAGTATGAGAAATAATTTAAAATACGCAATGTCAAGAAGAAACTTTTGGGTTTCTTATGGAACGCCCTGGAACATTGTAAAATTATAAAAATCTTAAAATACCATTATTGATTAGAATACGTTGTATAATCTTCCAAGTATTATTATAAATTTCGAAAAAAGGAACTGAATATCAAACACAGGTAAATGATGTCACATTGAGTTTGTTTCTTTTAATTGTTTTATAATAAATTTTAAAAATATTGCTACCTTTTTCGATATTTGAAACTAAAATTATAAGAGCTAGAAATCAAATACTTTTGGCCAAGCCGTCGGAGAGCTCAATTAAAAATTAAAAAAACTTTCAGTTTAGTTGTTCTAAAGAACTAAGTACAAAATTTTAACAACAAATAATTTCAAAACATTTGGATTTTGTTAATGTTGGGATGTGTTGTAGTACATTGTGGATTTAAAAGTAAATCTTTTGAAATAAGAAATTGCAGATTTGTAATAATTCAGCCACTCCTGTGGATTACAAAAACTTAAGAATCGGAAGAAGGTTTCGTTAGTTTTTGGAGATGTGGCTAAGGTTATTAATTTAAAAATAAAACATTTGAAAGTAAAAATCAAAGGTTTGTAAAAATTTAGCTCATTTTTTTGGAATAAAAAAACCTATAAACATAATTTCCTAAAATCCGGAAAATTTTGTAGGTATAAATCTTTAAATTCAAAAATAAAATTTTTTAAATTAAAAATCAGAATTTCGTAAAAATCAAGCCCTTCCTTTGGATTAAAAAAAATGACAAGAAGAAGAATCGATAATTACTGAAAATTGTCGATATTTCAGTGACTTTGGTATTTGTGGCAAAGTTCATAAATATAATTATTCAAAAGTAAGATTTTTGAAATTAATGATCAGAAATGTGTAAATATTCTTCAGTTCACCTTTGTAATATCGTAATATGAAACAAAAACAAAATTATGAAAATCCGATAAAACAGTCAATCAGTTAAAAATTTCTTGAAGTTCTGAAGGTTTTATTAACTTTTGGGTTTATGGTAAACATTATGGATTCAAAAATAACAGTTTTGAAATTACAAATCAAGGGTTCGTAAAAATCAGGTCTCTCTTTTGGATAAAAAAGATAATATTAACAAAACGTTTTCCGGATTTGGACCGTGTCATTGTTGATTGTTGAGACAGAATAACTCACACAGTTACAGTTATTCTGTCTCAACAATGACACGGTCCCAATCCGGAAATCGTTTTGTTAATACTGACACTGACCGTGGAAGTCTTCGAATTAAAAAAAAAATAATGATATTTTTTTTAATCCATTTCCTCTTCTACCGTTATGCAGTGTCGAGACTCATTCACACTTGCTGGTGTGCAGTGGAGGTGATGGGTACATTTTTGGACTTGCATCACGCTCCAACCAGCTTTCATCCACAACACATTTAAATACTTTAAACCTAAGCCTTAACTAACGAATTCGGCCCAAATCGGTTCCATAATACTATGGCCACCGCTGGAATCGAACCCGTGTCAGCCGGCTAGCTAGCTAACTGACTGAGTTACCCAGGCTGCCAGATAATGATAATAAGAATCAATAATTTCTGGAAATTTTCTAAATTTTATTGACTTCTGTATTTTTAACAGACAATAGAAATTCAAAAGTAAGGTTAAAATTAATAACTAATTTTGTAAAAATTTAATTCCTTGAATTTGAAACAAATAAAAACTATATAAAAACCGACTGAACAGTCAATAATTGGTGGAAGTTCTGAAGGTTTTATATTAACCTTTGGATTTGTGGCAGACGTTGAGGATTCAGAAATAACGGATTTTGTAAAACTTCATCCCTATTGTTAAAAAAAAAATAAGACCCGGTGTCTGGGGATTATAAAGATTTAATTAATTTTTGAATTTGTGGCAGATATTTTGGATTCAAAAATAAAAGTTTTGAAATCAAAAATTAGTGCTTTGTAAAATTAGCCCTTTTGGATTTGAAAAAAATATAAACTGGTGTTTGGGGATTATAAAGATTTCATCCATCTTTTGATTTGATTATAAGTTCAAAGATAAAGCTCTTGAAATTAAAAATTAGACATTAGTAAACATCCAGTTCCCCTTTTGGACGAAAAAGTAAGTACCTAAATAAGAACTAATAATTTTTGAAAATTCTGAATATTTCATTAAATTTAGGATTTGTGGCAGATATTACGGATTAAAAAATATAAGTTTTGGAATTAAATATCAGACATTTGTTAAATTTCAGCTGTTTTTAATTTGAAAAATTCGAGAACCGGTGTCTGGAGATGTGAAGATTTAATTTTTGAATTTGCGGCAGACAATTAATTGTAGGTTTAAAAATAAAATATTTGAAATTATAAATCAGAGATTTATAAAGATTTAGGTTCTCTAGATTTGAAATATTTTCAAAAATAAAATTTAAATTTAAATGCCACTGGCGCAAAGTGTATTAAGTATACAAAGTTTCTCAACATGCCCAGAAATTTTTCCAAGTCATTCGTTTTGAAACTTTACATAGCAAGCTTTAAAAACATCTAAAGGAAAAATCATATACAGAACATTAAGCCTAAACAGATATTACAATAAATTAAATTAAATATCGAGGATTAAGGTTAACGAAAGAATTTTAAATCATAAAAGTAAATCCCTAGACTACGCGAGTTTAAAATTTAAATCCCAGATTAAATTTTTATTGTTCCATTATAGATCAACACCTACCGGATTTCTATTTAGGTTTAATGTGCGCAATAATTGATGACAATAGAAACGTAACGGTTTCTCCATAATTTTTGTATTCAAATCAAGTTGTACTTTTTACAGCTCGATACAACGCTAATACGTGGAATTCTTACAATATATCAAGGTTCAGTTACAAGATGTTTATTACCGAAGCAAAAATTAGAATTGTCTTATAAACTGTTAGCAAATTAACATAAGTAAGTACTGTGAATGTTGCTTTTGACTAAGCAAAATGGGATACTTCAAAATATCGTCATAATTTTACTTAATAAGTAGTTATTTATGTACTAAGGATCATAATGATCGTTTATGATCCGAATTACATACAAAATTTTATATGCTGGCATCAATATACAGGGTTACTGGTAATTCGATACATTCCTTTGGAGATGTGATAGGGCAGGAGCTAAGAAACAAATTTAACCCTAACATACATTATCCAAAACTCAATAGTTTTTGAGATATTTCAATTTTTGTGTTTTTCTCAAAAAAGTAGATCTTAATGTCTTTAAAGTTAATTTTAAAAAAATCTACTGGACATTTTTTGAACTTTTTTACTGGATTACTTGTACCACTCTATGGTCATCCGTTTGCAATGGAAAATATCCGGAAACATTTCGATCACGTGAAAATTTTAAATAAAAACTTATAAAAAAATAATGTTTAAAAATCAGCTATGAAAATTTCCTATTCGTTTTTCTCAAAAATTATCAACATAACATGCGTACAAATTATTTTAAAAACTTCCTTATTTCAACAGCTATCTATCAAGGCACAAATATTCAACGTGTCCTTGATAGTTCTAATAAAAAAGTAGTAAAAGTGATGCAAGTAGTATGGTTCTTATTTTTGGGTAAACAGTAAAAAGTAAAAGTGTGCGTGGAAAAAATGACAAATCGTTCATGTCAGTCAGTCAGTCCTCGACTTTGATGCTTACGCATGTGTATTATTAACTGACATTATTATCTCCGTGTCCCTTAAGTTTGTTGGTCTTGTTGAGTTTGTTGCTGAAGATTTTGGTTTAGGTCGTTGTTGTTGTTGTTATTGTGTTTTAAGTGCCATGGCCAGGTACACTAATGCAGAATACCCTGACATCTTGTTTGTCTACGGATATTGTGACGGCAAAGCTGCCGAAGCTCGCCGAGAATATGAACGTCGCTTCCCTAAGCGTCGTATACCAAAAGTGTAGTCAGTACGACATATCGAAATGTCGCTGAAAATGGCTCCGTGAAACGTAGACAAGGTGACGCCGGTGCTCCTCGCGTTTATCAACCAGATGATGAGGAAGAAATATTGCGACATTCTGATGAAGACCCAAGAACTTCAACTAATAAAGTCGCAAGACTAACCGGAACGTCACAATGGAAAGTTTGGTGTACGATACGCAGTATTCGATGCCATCCTTACTACTATACTCCTGTCCAAGGCTTTCATGAAGGTGATCCTGGAAGGAGAGTGGAATTTTGCCGCTTTATGTTAAATTCAGATGCAGACAATGCAAATTTCTTGCTGAACATTTTATGGACGGATGCAGATGTTCTCTCGCCGTGAGACAGCGAATGATATTTCAGCACGGCGGTTGTCCAGCACATTATCTGCTGACAGTACGCCAGTTAACTCGATCAACGTTTTCCTAACCGTTGGATTGGAAGGGCAGGCCCAATATCTTGGCCAGCACGAAGTTCAGATTTAACACCTCTAGATTTCCATGTGTGGGGCCATATGAAAGAGATGGTCTATGAAACACCCGTCGATGCGAGAGAAGACCTTAGACAAAAGATAGTCGACGTTGCCCAACACATATGGCATATCCTCACAACTAGAGTAACAAAGACGGAAATAAGAAGACGCTGCCGTGCTTGTATACGGAGTAGGGCCTCCCATTTTGAACAAGAAATGTAGAAATTTAGTACAACTTTGAAATTAATTAAGAATTAAACGATTACCTTTCCAATACGTTTTTTACTGTTTATCTAAAAATAAGATCCATACTACTTGCATCACTTTTACTATTTTTTTTATTAGAACTATCAAGAGCACATTGAACATTTGTACCTTTATAGATAGCTGTTGAAATAAGGAAGTTTTTAAAATAATTTGTACGCATGTTATGTTGATAATTTTTGAGAAAAACGCATAAGTAATTTTCATAGCGGATTTTTAAAAATTATTTTTTATAGGTTTTTATTTAAAATTTTCACATGATCGAAATGTTTCCGGATATTTTCCATTCCAAACGGATGAAAATAGAGTGGGACAAGTACTAATTTCAGGTAAACATATATTAAGCAAATTAATTTTTGAACGAGAACATATTAAGTTATTGCATGCCGGACCCCAGCTTATGTTGGCGTCAGTACGGGAACAATTTTGGCCCACGGCGGGGAAAACCATTGCAAGAAATGTAGCTCATAAATGTGTAAAATGTCACAGAGTTAAACCTACAGAAATAAATCAAATAATGGGGCAACTACCAGAGCACAGAACCGTGCCCATGTATCCATTTTTTACAACCGGGGTAGATTACGCGGGTCCATTAACTATAAATAAATCTGGAAATCGAAGAAGTAGGGCAACGCAAAAATGTTATATTTGCATATTTGTCTGTTTTACTACTAAAGCAATTCATTTAGAACCAGTTACAGAACTTACGACTCAAGCATTTTTGGCAACGTTGCGTAGATTCATAGCGAGAAGGGGCAAACCGAGTCGCATATACTCGGACAATGGGAAAAATTCCATCGGTGCTGCTTCACAGCTACGGGAATTAGGAAAATGTTTGACTGATTAATCACAGAAATTTAAGTAATATCATTAGAAAGGAACACATTGAATGGCATTTTATTCCTACCGCCAGTCCCCACTTTGTAGGCTTGTGGGAAGCCGGAGTAAAATCAACTAAGTATCATTTCAGGCGAGTACTAGGCAATGCACCCATTACATTCGAAGAACTTCTAACCGTAATTACACAAATTAAAGGAGTGCTTAATTCTCGCCCACTAAATCATTTATCCTCCTCTCCAAATGATTTTGAACCCCTGACACCATCACACCTTTTGCTTGGACGCCGTTTAACAGCCATTCAGAAGCCTGACATTTTGGACGCTCCAACAAATCGCCTGCACCGGTTCCAACATCTTCAGAGAATACTCCAACATTTTGGAAACGTTGGTCTCGTGAGTATATAAGCGAGCTACAACAGAAAATGAAATGGAAGCAAACCAAGGAAAACATTCAACTGGGGGATTTGGTCCTCATAAAAGAAGAAAATACACCACCAATTAAATGGAGGCTCGGTCGTGTCAGTGAGATTCATCCGGGTAGTGATAACTTAGTGAGAGTGGTGTCTGTAAAAACACAATCAAGACTTTTAAAGCGATCAATAACGAAGATATGTCCGTTGCCTAAAGACAATTAAAAGACTATTTAAATATTTACGAACAATAAAGTTATTATCTATTATATTGTAACAACAGATCAATAAAAATACCAATTAGGGTAGGCTGTGAAATTGAATTATTTTGAATTGGTACTTTAGCCACATCCACAGAATGACATTTTATAACGTTTGTAATTTGACATTTTTGTTGTAAACAAAGTTTATAACCTTAAATTCATGTCAGAAATGTCAGTCTATGGATGTGGCTAAAGTACCAATTCAAAATAATTCAATTTTACAGCCTACCCTAATTGGTTTTTTTTATTAATCTGTCTGTATAAATGTGTTATTTAGGTTTAAAATATTCAGGTGTACTAGGTTTAATTGATTACGTTATAATGTTTTTATCTAATTTTTACCTAGCTTAAGTATTATCGTTTAAATTCTCCCGCGTTATTCAAACCGGACATAGAGGGTGTGCACAAACTGTCCATCCCTTACAGTTGCAAAAAATCGACACAGTCCACTAACAACTCGCAAGAAGGGCACTAGTTTGTACCTTTGGTGTAAATTAAAATAAATCTCATAAAAAAACTCTCAAGAATCTCATTATTCTCAACAGCAGTTTTTAATTCTTCGTAACATAGATAAATTGCCTTGTGTCCTCTTTCGGTAAAATTCATGGTTCAACATTTAGGTTACATTGCATGAAAATTTTTATTTTATAATTAATTAATTTGTTTAAATGTTAGATTTCAAATTACCCTCCAATCATATAGTAACCAGAAATAACAACATTACAGAGCAAATTATCTGTACCAATTGTTCAGTGCATGCCAACATAAATCTAGTGTCCGCGAGGTCGGCGAACAGATAATACCTACCTTTTTGACATATAACCTGAAATTACAAATGTCAAATTTTCGTATTAAAAATAACTTCTATAATGAATTTATGTAAAAAATAATTTGAATTTACATTCGTATTTGCTTGAATTTTAAAAAATAATTACACTTATCAATCACTTAAATGAAGATTTTTGTATAATCAAATAATAAATTTGATTCTAAATTCTATCGGTAGATGTCACGTCGATAGCTTGCACTGTAAAAACCCGCAAATGTTCATATCGTCCCGCTTTTTCATTTACCTGCCATTTTTAACCTCAAATGAGATAAATAATCTGTGAATTACATACCATGGATACGGAAAACATAATTTTACGTAGTTCCATCAAAAAATTAGATAACTGGAAAATATTTTACGATGTTATTGGCCTTGAAACAAACAAAATAATCAGAAAAATATTCCTCTAAATCAAGTTTTTTGTGCTCGTTTATTTCCTATAATTAATCAATAGTTGAGCGCCATGTTCAAATAAATGTTAGCATAAATGAAAATTACGTAATTAAAATTTGAATGGAAAAAATTTCAAGTTTTTTTAAGTTTATTTTAAGCAGTTAAGACTTAAATTTAAACAATTTCAGCAATCTTTCTAAGAAGCGAGTGAGATACATAAGAACAAAAACATTCCTTATACAGGGTGAATAAAAAGTAAGGAACCTCGATGCTGGAGCCTTTATTATTAGTTTTATAAAAAAAAGTTTTAGACAAAAGTTTTGTAACAAATTATTTTCCACAAACTGGTGGTTTTAAATATTTTTTTCAAGATCATACCTTTGCGCTATGACGTCATCGATACTTTTTTTAAATGGCAACCTATATTTTTTAGGTCGAAATTTTATAGCATTTTTTTTTCTCTTTATGACCATCTAAAAATATTCTAGAAAAATTAAGTTGAATGTTATTCGTACCAGTATTTAACGTACGTACTTTTATCACAAAAATTAACACATGACTATTAAAAACAAATATAAACAATGTTTAACATTATTATTATTATTATTTTATTATTTGGATACAAGTTTTGAGAATAGGTGGATCGGTAGAAGGGGTAGTATCGGATGGCTAGCCCGATCGCCCGATTTGCATCCGTTGGATCTTGTGGGGCCATCTTAAAAGTAAAGTTTACACAAACAGGCCCAGAAATTTAGAAGAGTTAGAAATTCGTATTCCGGAAGAAATACGGGCAATACCAGCCGAAGTAATTCGGAATGTATTACAGGTATTTTCACATCGAATTGGACATTGTCAAATAGTTAATGGCGAACAATTTGAACATCTTCTGTGATAAAGTAATGTTAAACATTGTTTGTATTTGTTTTTAATAGTCATGTGTTTAATTTTTGTGATAAAAGTACGTACATTAAATACTGGTACGAATAACATTCAACTTGATTTTTCTAGAAATTTCGCTTATTCAACCGTATATTTTTAGATGGTCACAAAGAGAAAAAAAAATGCTATAATATTTCAACCTAAAAAATATAGGTTCCCATTTAAAAAAAGTATCGATGACGTCATAGCGCAAAGGTATGACCTTGAAAAAAATATTTAAAACCATCAGTTTGTGGAAAATAATTTGTTATAAACCATTTGTCTAAAACTTTTTTTTCTAAAACTAATAAAGGCTCCAGCATCGAGGTTCCTTACTTTTTATTTACCCTGTATAATAAGACATGGTGGAATAATGTAATACCCCTGAATTATTAAATTAAAATTCTTTGTAGCTTTTAAATATGTTAAAAAACAGCTTAAATTTTAAAATTTTCAATTTTACTGGTTAAACTTGAATAAGTGTAAAAGCAACAGTTTAATTCAAATCTTGTTAAAGGAACTCCTGGCGGAAGGTTACGGATATCCATGTGAATCTCATGAAGTTACAACAGAAGACGGATATATTCTCACACTTCACCGAATACCAAGGGGGAGAAAATTACGAAAAGAAAAAGGCCCTAAACCTGTAGCACTTCTACTTCCCGGTTTTCTAGCGTCTTCAGATGCTTGGATGTTTCGAGGACCAGGAAAAGATTTGCGTTTGTATATATTTTTTAATTGAAATTAAACGGCTTGAATTGGAGCAAACCTGTATATTTCATGCCGAATTAAATTATAATACCGTAAAGGAGAATCACAAATGATTTCTTGCGAAGAAGTAGAAGGACGAATAACTTATCTATCGCAGGGTTGTAGCCAGAGACGATGAAAAACTCGTCCGACGTAATAAAATACCTTTTAAATACTTGGTAACTAACTGACTGATGACTGACTATATCGAAAACTTAGGGCCTATCTAAGATTATTTGCCCAGCCTGTTGTTTATTTTTAGCTATGACCTTGATTTACCAATGAAATAAACAACAAAAATAAATTTAATTCCTCGCTACAACAAAAGCAATTACAAAATAATTATGTAGGGCATCAAAATAAAAACAAAACAAGATAAGAAGCGATTAACCTTTAAGTAGGCGCGTGGTGTCTTACAGGCGCCAGTTCATGTTTAGACGCCTGCCGTTTCTAAAATAAATTTTTGTGTAATATTTCCCTTCACGTATACTTTGAGCAATCTATTCTGAATCGGTATGCTTAAGTATTCCTTTATCTTCGAAAAAACATTTACTTTGTTTCAAGAAATGCGAGAGGTTACGCTACTGGCGCCTATGTATAAGGCTCCAAGAGGCAAGAGGAATGTTTGTAAAATCTGTGGAAGAAATATTTGTGGAGAACACACCAGTAATATTTGCAACGAATGCTTCAACGATAGATAAAATGATTGTTAAATCTAAAATTACGTAAAAAATACTAGCATCAACGTTTGTCCTCCATTTTTGATTCTGATGGGACTGTATAAGGTTTTACCTTTTTATTGTTGTATTTTTATGTATATATTTGCCCTAAATATTAACATTATACTTGTATCAAGCCCTACATGCATTTTATTTGATAAAAGAAGCCAAAATTAAGACAGCAGGGGCATTTTAAAATGCTGGTGTCGAGTAGGCACCACGCGGCCAGTTGTGTACCTGAGAACCACGCGCCTACTTAAAGGTTAACAACTTTCAGATAATATAATATCAGATAATTAAATGTAAATAATTCTAAAGGATAATTATAAAATATTAGTCGGAAAAAATATTAAAACAATAAATACATAATACTTACGATAAAAACTCATCGAAGTAAAATAAAGAAAACAACTTAATTAAAAATATATAAAAATATAACAGAAATGAGCACAAACACATTGGAATTGTAAAGGAAATAATATTTTTAAAAGTAATCAAATATGCAGTTCTAAAAATGAAATCCTAAGTATTTCTGTTGACTCTCTGATAACTTCAACTACGAGTTTCATTTATAGAGCGAGCCTTGTAAACAGAAAATGTTACAAAAAAATAATACCGAAATATCTCTTTTTTCTCCAACCACACGAATAAGACGCCATATTGTCGAATAATTTTGTATAAAAAGTAAGTCATTTCGGGATATTCACCAATTACCATGGCAACTGTATAGGTACTTTTCGATTCATATTTGAACTAATACAAAAATGGACGCAAGATAGGGTTTTACATGGTAAATTTTAAATAAGAAACAAACGCTTCGTCAACATTCGGCAATCGCCGTCGTTGTTGTTTATTTTCTCCGTATAGTGATTGTTTATTTCCGCAATGACAGTTCTCAAAAATATTTGATTCTAAATAATAAGTCATATTACCGAATTTATGAGTAGTTGGAGAAAAAATAGTATGTTTCATTCGCACAAAAAATGCGTTTTCGTAACGCGTAAGACTCGTCGGACTCCGATCCGGCGATCTGTCTTACTTGTCCCGAAATCATGCATTTTTTGTACTAATGAAACAAATATAGATATTTATTATACAAGGGAAAAAAGTAATAGATTTTTCCCGTCACAGAAAAATAGTAGATTATTCTACAAGTAAAGAAAAGTGGCAGTTTTCTAACGAGTGGAAAATGTTTGATTCACGAGCGTTAGCGAGTGAATTACAATTTCACGAGCTAGAAAACCACTTTTCTTACGCGTTGAATAAGTTATTTTTTTGTGTAAGTACTAAAAGTTCGAATTTTCTAGACAAATTTGTTAAATTTATCAAGGTTATGTTTGTACGGAAACATAGCAACTACAACACGTACATAGTAACAAGTAAACAAACAGACTGTGTTGCTAGGAATAAAGTGTTGGTTGCTAATGACTCAAGCGTTGTAATGAGGAAAAGGTTGCTAACGAGAAAAATGCCACTTTTCTTTACTATTTTCTACATGGTAAAATGGCCGTTTACCATTGAGTATACAAAAAACTATTTTATTGTTTTACGCAATATAAATAAAGAATAAGGAACTAAAAACATTATGGAGTATTTATTATTATTATTATTATATTTATTTAGGCTGAATTCTCATTACACAAAAACATTGATGTTTATACAGAAAAGTTTAAAAATTTTAAAATTCCGACAAACGTGATTCTATACCAACGGAAATACGAGCCCCTCGTCATAATAGTTCGTCCTACGTAGATTTTAATATCGAAGTTTTGTAAAAAATTTAAATAGTTGTAATTAATATTAAATATACGACAAAATCTACATATAGTAAAGTGATTATTCTTTATTACATTTATCAACATTAAAACAAAATTTAACTTTTAACTAAAAATTAACTTAAATTTGAAAATTAATTGTTGCCGTCATAATAGTTCGTCCTACACGTTTTTGGTTGATCTTAGTCGCCTATATATTTTTTCTGAGATATAAAACAATTGAAAACTGTCACAAAATGTGCGTCGCTTTACTTTTGGTTGAATTACGTTAAAACCAGAAAGAAAATTTATAAGAAGAAATTGAATATGGCGCGTGGAAAGCCGTTAAGCACGGATGTTCGGCAACTTATCAAAACATATATTGAAGAGGGAAAATCTAGCTATAACATTACCAAGTTATTAAAAATTCATTATTCTACAATAAAATATCTGGTCAAAAATTATTTAGCACGTGGTTCAACGAAATGTTTAAAGAAAACAGGTCGTCCGTCTTAAGTTTCTTTGCGAGAACGATGAATCTTAAAGCGGATTATTAAGAAAAATAGACGTAGATGTGCATCTGAAATATCTGCAATATGGAATAAGGAATTAAAAAAAGAACGTTCTGTCCCCACCTGCAGTAGGCACCTAAAAAAAATGGAGTATAGCTTTTACAAGGTAGGTGGCAATAGCAAATTAAATTTTGAAAACTTTACGAGTAATTTTATAAAATCAATTCTCAAGCGAATGAAACTCTCAAACAGAAAAAAACGGGTAAAATGGTGTAAAGATCATCAATATTGGACCCTTGAGCAATGGGAATCTGTAATTTGGAGTGACAAATCTAGCTTTGAAGTTTGTGTTGGAGTTAGTCGCAAACGTGTTATAACCATAATGATTGTTTGGTGGGAAAAGTAAAATTTCCCGCTTCACCAATGGTTTGGGGCTGCATATCAGGTCAAGGCGTTGGTAATTTACTTTTTATTGGTGGTACTGTTAAGGCAGTAAAATATCAGGAAATTCTTGAAAATGAACTCCTACCGTCAATTCCTCGTCTTAAAACTGACAACGGTGATTACATTTCCCAGCAGGATGGGGCTGCTTGCCATACTGCAAAGGTAATTACAAGTTGGTTGAGAGATCCAGCATATTCCTTTAATGGAGTGGCCATCTAGCAGCCCCGATCTGTCACCAATAGAAAATTTGCGGGGGAAAATGAAGCGGGAATTGCGCAACCATCCTGTACGAACAAAAGAATAATTACGTGAGAAAATCATTGAAATATGGAATAATATAACTCCGGGGATATGTAAAGATCTCGTACAAACCATACCAAAAAGAATTCGCGCTGTTATTTCTAGAAAAGGTAACTGCACTCAGTGGTAAACCTATAGGACGAACTATTATGACGGCAACAATGAATTTTTATATTTGAATTTATTTATAATTAAGAGATAAAATGTGTTTCTATGTTGATAAATTTAATAAAGAATAATCACTTTACTATATTTAATATAGATTTTGTCATTATATTCAACGTTAATTACACGTATTTTAATTTTTTGTAAAACTTCGATTTTAAAGCATATCTAGGACGAACTATTATGACGGGGGGCTCGTATTACCGAATTCTTTTTAGATATACTTAAACCTTAAACCACAAATAAAATTAAAAATTATAATTAACCACCTTTTAGTGGTGTTTTCCTCTCTGTTAAAAAAGTACAACCTAATTAATTACATAAAGGAGTTGTTTTGCAATATTCAATTACGGACCTTAAATTCCTAATCAAAAACTTCCAGAAATCCTAAAAATATTTTTCCACCAGATTATTATGGTTTTATTTTCGAATTATTACATAACCAAATTCTATTTACATGATAAATCGTTTGCATCAACTGACGAGATCCAAATATGCTAAAGATTACGCACGGGGATCCTATGGTTCCGTTTTGGGACCATTTTTATTGCTGCTATCTATAATACTTCTCTGAAACTACTTACAGTGCAAACACTATTAAATTTCACCCTCATAATACCACAGATTGGAAAAAATGGCAAAAACTTGTAATGAAGGTGATAAATAGGGATATTAAGATAATAAAAAAGGTATGATAATAATAGTTTTAATATTACAAACTTTTATGCCCTGATATGATATTATTCTATTAATGGACGGTAAAAAAATAGAATTAATTTCAAACTGTTAAGGAAAACGGAAGCAGAAAAGGATGAATATACACTGATTTTAGTTGAAAAAGTAACACCCAGTATTTTAACAGATATTTAATTTTTTAATGTGGCAAAATAAACAAGATAGACTAAATAACAAATGCTTAAATATTCATGCATTTAACTGTAACAGTTAACAGAAAATCTTAATAGTGAGTCATCGCACCATTGCGTCTTACACATTCATGTACTCTTCTCGGCATGCTTAGAATGAGATGGTCTATTGTCTGCTGAGGTATCTCATCCCAAGCTACTTGCACCTCACCCCGAAGTTCGGCTAATGTAATGGGGCGCTATTCTAGGTTAGATACTCTCCTAGCAATCAAATCCCACAAATGCTCAATTGGTAAAAGATCAGGAGATCGAGTAGGCCATGGAAGTAGGCGTATGTCAACATTCTCTAGATACTGAAAACCCACCCTTCCTACATGTGGTCGAGGGTTATCTTGTTGGAATATAGCGTTTTCTATACTCCGAACGTATGGTACAAGAATCGGTTCCAGTACTTGGTGGATGTAATCAACAGCTGCCATATTACCCTCTATGAGCACGAAAGGAGACCTACTTCCATAAGATATACCGCCCACACCATTAAACCTGGTCTCGGCCTACATTTCTTTCCAATTGAAATTCTAAATTTCTTCTCTGACCACGCTCTCGTCGCATTCTTCTACGGCCATCAATCGCGCCTAAACAAAATCTGAACTCATCACTGAAAACGACTTTGTTCCATTCCTCATTTCATTGCATTCTTGCGTTACACCATTCGAGTCTACGACGTTTATGTTCTGCGGTTAATGGAATCTTTTTAACATGTCGATAAGATCTGAGTCCCATTAACCGAATTTGTCGGTATACTGCTGCCATTGTAACTCTTTAACCTACTGCTCTAAACCATTAATCTCCGCCAGACCTGGTTGTAGCAAAAGGGCTTCTTCTGGCAGGAATTCGAAGAAGTCGCTCTTCACGGTCCGTTGTTCTTCTGGCCGCACCAGGTCCTCTGCGGCGTTGATTCTAACATTCCGCAGACCAAGCATGCCAACAAAGAAACACAGTTGTTGCTGTAAAATTTGTGCGAAGTGGCGATTTCTCGAAATGAAAAACCACCCTCTCGTATACCAATTATCCGACCTCCCTCAAAGCCACCCAGATGATAAAATTCTGCACGTCTTCGCGCACGGGGCATTTCTTTGGTTTAATGTGATTACAAAAAACTGACTTGACAAGGTTTAGGCAAACAACTGAAAGTGTTATTAACAAAAACATGTTTCCATAGGTAACCAAAAAATTAACAATATCTCCAAGTTGAAGATTTTTGTCTCAAATTTTTATAATACGACAATGAAGACATGGCGAAGAAATATAGTAAATAAGATCTTTAAATGAATACGTATACTGGGTGTTACTTTTTCAACTAAAAGCAGTGTAAATTAATACAAAATAAAATAGTGATAAATACTTAGTTTAGAAAGATCACACAAAGTGAACCAAAAAAGTGGTGTGATGGAGAAAGTTTCAAAGTTCAAGAGAGAGATTAAGATTGGGTTGCTTAAATACGGTTTAACAGCGTTGTCAAATTAATCATTAATTAAAATGAACAAAACTGAATCAGGATTCATATCAATATGGCTGGCATATGACATATTAGTAAAAAATATATCTACTCTTTTGCCCGAAGAATACAAATACTCTGTAATTTAACAATAGTTTTGTGGAACCCCTCTATATATTTTGCCAAGCTTTTAGATGTAAAAGTGCTGACAGTAATATTATAGTTAGAAGACAAAATAAACAGTGGAGATCTATATTTGCGATGAACGGTTGCGTGGATAAGACGAATAAACAGAGGAAGTTATCGGACTTCAAGGAATACGTACATAATATGAAAGATTTTTATATGGAAAACAAGCTGGCGGGTAGTAAACACCTTTTTTAAACACAAAGACATCAATAAGTTCAACATAAATGGTATAAATGCAAGGAGCATGAACTAAGTATATAAAAGATGTGAGAGTCAGAAGGAAACCGGACATATGTACATTGTATTATATAGCAATAATTATCTGCTAGTGGTGAAAATGTGAATGAAAGCAGAAGAAGAAGAATGTACAAACAGAAGTGGAAAACCACCAGAACAAGGTAAAAGATAACATTAGAACACAAATTAAAAACAACCGAAACAGCTGAAATGTATGTGTAAGAACTAAGTAAAAAGTATGACAACTGGAAAATAGATGAATTAACACACCGATAGAAGAAGAATGGAATACATTAAAACAGACAATATTAAACATAGCAGAACAAATACGCGACACCATAAAATAAACAACAGCAAAGAGCAAACGCAACGGTGAAATGAAAACATAGAAGCAAAAATAAAGAAACAAAAACGGAAAGAGTACGTAAGTAAAAGAACAACCCATGAACCCTATAGGAATTAAAGCTTAAAAGTCACAGAAACGACGATGAAATCGAAAAGAGGTATTTTGGAAGAATTTGCAGAGAGGAAAAGACAGTAAGACAACCAAAAAAGTCTTTAAGCCAAAACAAAATTTGAAATACTTAAGACAAAACATAAACAAAAAAATATTGTTACAACGAAAACAAGACGACGTAATGAAACGATGGAAGGAGTATTTTGAAAAGCCATAAAATGTTGAAAATCGCCACGAAGCACGGGAAGGTGAGGCGGAAAATTTCCCAGAGGAGCAGGAAGAGCAGCCAGAAGAAGAAAGCGGAATTGAAGAGCTAAGGGATGCAGTAAAAATGCTAAAAAGAGGAATATCGGCAGAGTGATGAGATTACGCGGAATATAGCGGATAAAGAGGTCTGGGTTTAAGACAAGAGCTTCTCAACAAAATATGGAAGGAGGAAGTTGTTAAAAGACTCGAAGGTTGAGATAATTCTGTCGATATTTAAGGAGGGCGCTAATAGTTTTTCAACACATACAGAGTGATTACAAAAGACATCACAGAATTTTAGAAAATAGATTTAAAAAATTATCACCTTAGATCGAGAAGGTAGAAGTTCTCAAGATCACATATTTACAGTAAATCAATTTATGGAGAAGGTTTACAAGCAAAATGAGAATGCCCATTTAACATTTTTAGACATTCAAAAGGCATTTGATAATGTTACCCCCCTAAGACGCGGATTTAAGTAATTTAGAAAAAATAAAAAAGTTTAAGAATTTATTCTTAGAGAAACAAAATCTGCTGGAAGACAAAAGAAAAAAGTAAACAAAGAGCTAACGGATACTGACAAACCTCCAAGTAAGAAAAACTAGGGCTGTTGATCCGAGTCGGATAAAACGGATATCCGGATAATTTTCACGTAGATATCCGGATAATTAGTATTTAAAAATATCCGAAATGGAAGAAATCGGATATCCGTGAGAGACAGAATATCCGGATAAACTGTATAACTCGGATAAAAAAATTATCCGAATAAAGAATTATCCGGATAAAAGAATTTATCGCTGAATACGCAATACTAAATTTATAAATTGCAATGAGATTGTTTCTTTTATTAAGAGTTTTTAGTTGGCGACTGCTGACTAAACACTAACACAGCAGTCAAAACATAACAGAAACAAATAACGAGAATTCACATCAAATATATGATGTAATTTAGTGCGGTATGTGATAAGAATACTAAGAATAGAATTAATGATTTCTAAAGATTTTTTTAAAACTGCTTACAGAATATTTTGTAGGCAAGTTATGTAGGAGATTACTACATTACTACTGCATAATACATTTTTAGAGAAGCAACAGACCTTTTTTAGTATTTTCAATATTTTCATATCATTTTCAGCTTTCTAGTTAATTGATAATAGATTTAAAAGTAATCTGGATACTTCAAAATATCCGGATACTTTAAATTTTCCGGATACTCTAAATTTTTCGGATACTGTAAATTATCCGGATATTATAACTATTCGGATATTTCTAATTATCCGGATAAAAAATTAGTTTGTTAACCGAATTCGGAAATTTCGGATGACTCGGATAAAAGTTCATATCCGGATATCCGGATAAATTTTTTTCTTTTCAACAGCCTTAAGAAAAACACAGAGAGCAAAATGACCGAGGCATATTTACCGAATGTTAGACCAAAGACGTGTACAATGTAAAACAAAACAGAAAAAGCGACCAAGGAAAAATTTTTTATAGGCGGAAAAAGAGGACAACTGTAGTACTGCTGGATACCTAAGATTGGACAAAAAAATTAGGAATGAATGGAAACTTTCAATCGAAACAAAATGAAAGCTATAGATCTTTTACAGTTTATTTTGCTACTCCATGGACACATGGACAGGTTGCACAAATATGATTTGACAGCTTCGTCAAATCAAAATCATTCGTCCAAATGAACAAAATCGAATTACTTAAAACACGAATGTGTACGCCCAATAATACATTAGTAAATACAAAATGATACTCTTTTGTCAACTTTTACCATTCGTCAATTTAACAAGTTTTGTGAAATCCACCCTATATGTATATGCACTTACAGGATTTGTTACGACGACCATCGATTAGACGTTTCTTAGGAATTACTTAGAGCATCCAAATGAAAACTTGATAGTGTTTTTCGATATTATAAATCTATTAAAAAGGGTTTTAAGATTTTATATGCTAACTTCGTTATTTCAAATAGAATAACCTGTATACTTTTAGACATTCAGAATCGTCGCATTGATCTAGTACTACATGAATCTATCGCTAACGGTTCAGTAGTTATTCAATTGTTTTTGAAAATTCTAACCTCACTTTGAACGAACGCCACTGCGAAATTATTCGTAGTACTTATTAATATTATAAATTATAAATCTATCAAGTTGGGTATTTTACGAAAGCTTATGACAGTGGCTATCTAACTGTTAAATCGAATATGGAGCTTTTAATTAATTCTTTTTTATAAAAATTGAAGCCGGCATTTTTCGATCTGTATAATGCTACAGCATTGCACTCGTAGTTGAAAGACGATTCTTAATATCTAAAAATATATAGGGTGTTCTATTTGAAATAACAAAGTTAGCGTCTAGTTTGGGTATAATCGGAAATAAAATTTTGGAAATCTTTTTCATCGATTAATAATATTCCCAAACCCTACAAACATGACTTTTAAATTCAACAGCAACTGCTATGCAAAGAGAGTATAGTGCAAAAGCCCAATATGGTTATTTTTACCTTCAGCGATTTCAATTGTAAGAATTCTTTAGTTGAAAACAATTTAATGTTAGCTGATTAAGTAGTAAATTGCACAGATTAGTAATCATGATATACTTAATATACTATGATAAAAAACCAGACTCTTTGGATAGCAGCTGTTGTGGAATTTAAAAGTTATCTCTGAAATTATTTATTTTTATATTTTTTCTGGCATGGACATTTCACTTAACATCGTTCAAAAGTGAGCAGCTTGTTAATTAAAAG
This sequence comes from Melanotus villosus, assembly GCA_963082815.1. Lineage (NCBI taxonomy): Eukaryota > Metazoa > Arthropoda > Insecta > Coleoptera > Elateridae > Melanotus > Melanotus villosus. Next base: position 13,748 of record OY720421.1, on the reverse strand, counting down.
TTTCAAATGAACTTTGTTTGTTTATAAAAATGTGTATCTTTCTTTGAAAATTTACTTTTATTACAATTTTGACAGCTGTCAATGACAAAAATAATTTCAGGGATGATTTTTAAATTTCACAGCAACCACGATCCAAATACTTTTTGCTTATGTTATACAGGGTTATTATAAATGATTGAGGTCGAAGTAGGCCGATAATCTATATGCATTTAGTAACTTTCAGATGTGGAAAGATTTACCGAATACTGCAATTTATTTTTTAAAGTTTTTACCGCGTGTATAATATATGAAGGCGATTGTGCAATTTAAATTACTAAAGAAATACCTTAGTAAGACAATTGCGCTCGAAAATTTTTAATTTTTTTGTAGATTTCGATAAAAAACGGATAACATCATATTATCGGCAATAAATCCTTAACTAAGTACAATTTCGGAATTCGGCGAATGCAAGGGTTTAGAGAAGTGAATAACAAAAAATTAATGAAAATAGGCAACACTTTCTACCATCGATCTGTTTACCGGGTGTCAGGTGATTATCGTAAATCCGATAATGAGCTTATTTTGTGGAGATTACAATTTAAATACACAGAAAATCATAATTTTGTTTTTGCCACATATTTTACAGTAATAACATAAATAACTACAGGGAAATTTTCTTTTTAGTATACATATACCCTATGTATACTTTTATAATAAACGCAAATAGGCAACCCACTATACACTATAAACGTTAAAAAATTAGCATGCTGTGGCAAAAATCATCAAATTAAGTTAATGTCAAAAAATTAGTCTTTAACTGTTGCTGTTTTTATTTTCCTTTCTGTTTTGTATTGTTGATATTTTATGTTTTAGAATAATCGTTGAATTAAAATTATGTTGATATTCCACTAATTTTGATTTATTTTTTATTTCCAAACATGACACATAACCTTTACGCACCACGTTTATAGTGTATAGTGGGTTGCCTATTTGCGTTTATTATAAAAGTATACATAGGGGATATGTATACTAAAAAGAAAAATTCCCTGTATGTAAATATGCAAATTTTCAAATAAGAAATTTAGGCAATTCCTGACCTCTAACCTCAACTCGTTTTTGACGTTCTGCTAAACGCGCCCGCTTTAATAATTGTTTCTTATGACTTTTCGGTTTTGACAAATTGGTACGTAGTTATGCAACTTTAGATACGTCAAATCGAACGTGACTGTATGTAAATGCCAGCCTTAACGGATGTTCGATACAAACCCGAGACATATCTACACTAGACTCTGATTAATGAACTTATTGTTAATGCATAGTTAATAATACAGGGTTACTGGTAATTCGATACATTCCTTTGGAGATGTGATGGGGCAGGAGCTAAGAAACAAATTTATCCCTAACATAGATTATGCAAAACTCAATAGTTTTTGAGATATTTCAATTTTTATGTTTTTCTCAAAAAAGTAGTTCTTAATGTCTTTAAAGTTAATTTAAAAAAAATCTACTTAACATTTTTTGAACTTTTTTACTGGATTACTTGTTCCATTCTATGGTCATCCGTTTGGAATGGAAAATGTCCGGAAACATTTCGATCATGTGAAAATTTTAAATAAAAACTTATAAAAAATAATTTTTAAAAATCAGCTACGAAAATTACCTATTCGTTTTTCTCAAAAATTATCAAACATAAGATGCGTACAAATTATTTTAAAAACTTCCTTATTTCAACAGCTATCTATCAAGCTACAAATGTTCAACGTGCCCTTGATAGTTCCAATTAAAAAAATAGTAAAAGTGATGCAAGTAGTATGGTTCTTATTTTTGGATAAACAGTAAAAAACGTATTGTAAAGGTAATCGTTTAATTCTTAATTAATTTCAAAGTTGTACTAAATTCTACACTTATTGCTCAAAATGGGAGCCCCCCCCCCCCCCACCGCACAGCAGCGTCTTCTTATTTCCGTCTGTGTTACTCTGGTTGTGAGGATATGCCGTATATGTTTGGCAGCGTCGACTATCCTTTGTCTAAGGTCTTCTCTCGTATCCACTGGTATTTCATAGACCATCTCTTTCATATGGTTCCACATGTAGTAATCTAGAGGTGTTAAATCTGGCCTTCGCGCTGGCCAAGGTATTGTGCCTGCCCTTCCAATCCAACGGTTAGGAAAACGTTGATCGAGTAACTGTCGTACTGTCAGCCGATAATGTGCTGGACAACCGTCGTGCTGAAATATCATTCGCTGTCTCACGGCGAGAGGAACATCTTCTAGAAGCACCGGCAGCTCATCTCTTAAAAAATGTTCATAGATTTCCCCGTTTTAATTTTGGGGAAAAAAGTATAGCCCTATTAAATAGCGGCCAATGACTCCCATCCACATATTTTTAGAAAACTTTATTTGGAAACTAGTTTCCCTTATTAAATGGGGGTTTTCGTCGGCCCAATAATGTAGGTTGTGGAAATGTGTTCTACCCTCGCGATCAAATTTCGACTCATCCGTCCATAAAATGTTTAGTAAGAAATTTGCATTGTCTGCATCCATAGACAAACAAGGTTTCAGCGTATTTTGCACTGGTGTACGTGGCCATGGCACTTAAAACACAATAACAACAACAACGACCTAAACCAAAATCTTCAGCAACAAACTCAACAAGAGCAATAAACGTAAGGGACACGGAGATAATACTGCCAGTTAATAAATACACATGCGTGAGCATCAAAGTCGAGGACTGACTGACTGACATGAACGATTTGTCATTTATTTTCTACGCACACTTTTACTTTTTACTGTTTATCCAAAAATAAGAATCATACTACTTGCATCACTTTTACTATTTTTTTATTAGAACTATCAAGGGCACGTTGAACATTTGTACCTTGATAGATAGCTGCTGAAATAAGGAAGTTTTTAAAATAATTTGTACGCATGTTATGTTTGATAATTTTTGAGAAAAACGGATAGGTAATTTTCGTAGCTGATTTTTACAAATTATTTTTTATGAGTTTTTATTTAACATTTTCACATGATCGAAATGTTTCCGGATATTTTCCATTCCAAACGGATAATAAATACTGATTTTATTCACGTGGACTTTTAAGGAAGGGCGAAATCAACAGGCAAACTAACACAATATACAATTATTATTCAAAAACACAGTAAATACAATGAATGACATACGAGTGACAATTGATAGTTCACTTGGAAAATAAAAATTACTACAAAAATCCCTGCACTATAATTATGTTTGTATAAAGCGGCAAAATTTCATTACCACGGGCACCGCCTGCTTTGACTACAATCATTTATTTTATAATAACCGTGTAGTTTAATAGCTTATTTACATCTACTGCATCCCTTTTAAAATAATAAACTAAACAAATTTGTAAAACAATTTGTAGAAATTAATTGTTTGTATTTAAAAATATAAATTTAGCAACTTTTAATATTAACCTTTCGTTAAAAACAATTTTGTATAAAATCTAAAACCTAATTGTAACCTTTATTCATTAAAGGCGCCTTTCTACGTTTAAAAATAGTACTACACAAGAAAAACTGAAGTTTTATTTGATTATGTTACGGTTTTAACGAATTAATTAATCGATTATATTCGGATTCGATCTAATTTGGCATGTACTGAACACTGAACCGTTCTGAACACAGTAGATGCTATCTGGTTATCTCTTTTCGTTTCACAAGTCATTTCATAAATTTCAGAGCGGCCATCTGCAAGACTTGCGCTCACTCTAATAGCCTATACGCACTAACAAGCTAGAAAGAGAGCAGTATAACTATACAAGTAACTATACTGCGAAAACCCACATGCCAAATTAAATCGAATCCGACTATACTCTATACAAATACCTAAGAGTAAACTTTAATCTTCCTTGAGAACCCTGACCTTTGATTATAAAACCATTTTCCCATTCAATCATTAAGGCGTAATGGAAACCAAGGACCGGATCAACTGATAAAACTATAAAAAATATCAATTCTTACAGAATATTCAACAATGATTCAATGATAACCTTATTATTATATATAAATTAAAATAAAAAGTAATTTTATGCAGATTGCTGTACACAAGCAAAGATGACATTTAATTCGCACGCACGCAGAAAATCTGTGCGCTATACGAAACAAAGGCCACTGACACGGTTGCAATCGCGAAAACGTTTTGTTAATACTGACACTGACCGTGGAAGTCTAAAAAAATGTACGCGTGACAAATAATAATTTTTTTCTCAATATGAATGTTTGATAAATAGGATTTGCCTCGACTCACCTTGATTGAAATTGAAAACAGCGTCACTCAGCTCCTGCAGGGGATGGTTTTGCGCCAATTCCAATGGCCATAGGTTAATGTTCTATCTTGCGTTTAATTTTATATTTTTTCACACACCCGAGCTAGCGTTTTATTTTGAAGCGTTTATTAACTGATTAAATTGGCGGTTCCAATGCGAAATTCAACGATTTTGTTATGCGTTTTTTAAATTGACACGTAATGTGAGTTTTTTTCAATTAATTAATAAATTTTACCCCGGAAACCCAAACAAACTCCAAAATAAAAAATTGGCGGTTCAAGGCAACCCTTGGAAGGAAAATAATAAAAAGTAAATGTTGTTGGTCCAACGAGCGAATTAATTATTAATATCATAATATTCATAATAATAAAAGTAAAAGATAACAACAAACACAAAAAAACTAACTATTAATAATCCAACATACCAGAATTCACCTACATTGTTGCTGGTTTAATGTAATTAAAATTTTAACTTTTGATATTCTTTGTGAGTATATCACCACCAGTTGTTGTAAAAATTAATTTTACTTATTAATGTGCTCGGCACTCTCGCATGTAATTTTCCAAAAAAACACCTCTGCAATTTATTTTGTATAACAAGTGTTGAAAGTACAGTTTTGCAGAACGAAAATGAAGGTTGCAGCCTGAGACGAAGTCGAAGGCTGCATTCATTTGAGTTTTGCAAAACACTTTCAACAAGTGTTATTACACACTATTTTTTCTACTCCTACAGAAGAAAGACATTTAATTCACTATTTAATATTTTAAAGCAAATTTTATAATTTTTTTGTGGAATATTAAGTATGCTCAGGGAAACTATGGTCACTATGGAAATAAGTCCGTTGCTATGAAAATAAACCTATCACAAATATAAACAAACCATACAGTTAACGGGCGCCATTTTGAAAGTGTGTTGCAAAGTACTTTGCAACACACTTTTGGATTTTGTCGCACAGTTTCGACAAACAATTGCTTTCAGCATTAAAAATCATGTGGAAAGATCAACTTTCAATAGTAGGAGTAGAAAAATTACTATAAAGTACGATAACGGTAAATAAAATTATTTTTTTTTATTTAGCTTACGTATTTGCCGAGGCTGGTTACGACATATGGATATGTAATTATAGAGGAAACGCATTTTCTAGAAAACACATAAACTTAAATCCAGACACCGACAGCGATTTTTGGAATTTCAGGTATTCAGAATTAAAACCGTTGTGATTCTAATAATTAACACAGAATCGTTCTAGTATTCATGAATATGGGATGTACGACCTTCCAGCTTCGATAGATTACGCCTTGAATGTAACAAAACAGAACTCATTATTTTTCTTAGGACATTCCATCGGAGCTACCGCTTTCTTTATTATGTGTTCTCTGAGACCGGATTATAACTCCAAAATAAAACTGGCGAGCGCTTTAGCACCTGCTGCCATTATTACTCATTCTGTGACGCCTTTTGCACAATTCTTATTAGGACTTGTTCCACCTTTGATGGTGAGTTATTAATTATTTTTACTGAGCACTAATTATAAGTACAGATTTTGATTATTTTCTATATTTACAAGTCCAATTTTCATTATCTAATCCTTTAGTAGGTACTACGAAGCAATTAAAAAATCAAATTAATTTAATTAAATTATAATTTTTGTTATGAATTATAACAATTAAGCAACCTTTAAACAATTCAAGAAATTTAAATTAGTCTCGAAATTAGAACTTTATTAATTACGAACTCGCTTTTACCAAATCACTTCCGCTGCAAGCAAACCTGAATGCAATTAAGTAAAGATGCAGTTTCTATTACCTAATCAAACAGATACCTTATGCAAGAAGTTAAGCAAACAATCTTCTTTATAAATTCAAACAAGATTAATTAAGATTTCTCAATTTTATAGTTTCTAACAATCTTAATAGTACTAATAGCAACCCTAATAAATTATGAAACTAAAACGCTTGATTTTTTAGACAACCTTAAAAGGTAGTGGAGTTCTCGAAGTATTTCCTCAAAAACAAATGTTTACGAAATTGGGACGAGTTTTATGCAGCGAACGTGCAGTAACACAATCTCTTTGTATGAATTTGATGTTTTCTGCAGTGGGTACTGATTATGAGCAGTTTAATCACGTAAGTGCAATATATACTTGAATTATGCAATTATTTAAACAAATCAGTTTTTTTGTTATGATTGGAAATTAAAATACTGAAAATAAAATTAAAATTTTTAGAAGTGAAAATAGAAATAATAACTTGTAAATTTGTATTATTTTATTTTTGTATTTCCTTTTTGTTTATTTAATTATCTTTTTTGTTAAAATTATTTGTTTGTTTGATATGTATAGCAATTATTTAAACATTTAACTTATTTATTTCAGTCAATATTTCCCATAGCTTTTACATACTATCCTGCAGGAACTTCAGTTGATGTTGTCTACCACATTTATCAGATTTTCACAGGTAAGACTGGAACGAATATGTGATAGTATATTTTCACTATTAATTTCTATATGATTCTCGTTTTAAATACTATTAGGTTATACTTAATACTAATGATCTTTTTAATAGATAAAAAAATCTCTAGAATGAAACAATAAAACCAATAGGTATTGCATTAAATTAAACTACTTTCAATGTTACTACCGTAGGACTTTCTCAACCAGATTCTGAGAAAGCAAAAATATAAATTAAAGACATATATATCTAATTACAAAGTACAACAATCAACATAGTACTAGAAAAATAATCAGAAGTACAATAAGTAACGCTGTAACGTACTTGGGCAAGTGTTTAATGTGTAAAGCAATATCGGTGACCTAAAAAGTATAATTACGTAAAAATTTCACAAAATACTAATAACAAATTATCTATTGAAATGTTTTTAAAAGTAAATTTCTTAACTGTCAGTCGATAATTGGTTCCTTGTAATTTTAAAAATTCAATAAGTTTGAAGAGTTAATTTTAATAAACTTAATAGATGGAACTTTGAACTTATTAAAAGCAAACAATGATAGTTTATGTATTAACAGATATGAGTTTTAAGCCGAATAAAATATTGGACATGAGAACGTTAAACGTTTTAGAAACAGAAAGCAATAACAAGCTTATTCTTCGTAAAATCAGATTAGTTCAAACAATACGCCAGAAAAATGTTAAAATGGAGCCCAATATTACTGGAAAAAATTAATATAGAGTCACTTGTATATAGCAGCTAGCAGCTCAGAAGAATTCTGTAATAGAAGAAAGTTGGGTAAAATTAAAAATGAATATCCTTGAATCAGCATCTGAAGCCTGTGGTACAAGAAAAATAAACAACAGATTAGTTAACAAAGGTAAGAGTGCATAGTTCACAAGAGACGTCAAAGAATTATGTGAAAATAAAGGAATGGCCTACAAAAAATATAAAGCACCGGAAGTCAGGCAGATCATGAGGTATATATGTATAAGACAACGAAAACAAAACAAGAAGAGGAATAGTAAGAGAGATTAAGAATAAATATTGGGAATTATATAATGGAATGTGATGCCTGATGTGTATGGAGCCCAGAAAAAGATATGGAACTTGTTGAGAAGTATAAAGGCAGAAACAAACGAAGTTACGAATCAGTTAGGTAAGTAAAGATAATTATGCACATCGCAATAGCAACCCAAACATGAAGAAAAATAAGATGTAATAAAAATCGTAAACTTCCGACGATTTACGGTTTGAGTGCCTAACTCACATATGGAGACATCGACATGTCAAAACAGTTGAAAATGTTCATCCACAAAATATTTTACTCAGGAGAAGACTGTAAAATACAACACAAGAATTATCGAGGCATAATTCTACTAAGCGTTTTCATGAATCAGATAACTGGGATAATATCACAAAAACTAGACACGTATACAGTCTGTTCTACAAAAAGGGCCCAAGACTATAGCGACTTCAATTGTGATTTAACCTTCAACAAACTATATATATTATTTAACGGGACACTTTTAGCTACAACTTGGCGAAAAAAATTCTTTTTTAAACACCTTCATGTGTTTGTTGTGACGTCACCGACAATTTTTTTTAATTGCTCGGTATAATTTTTTTTATGTATTCTTGTAGAGAATTTTAAGCACTTTTCACCGGTCTAGACTTTTAGTAGGGTTACACTATGAAACTTTTGCAAAAAATGGAAAAATCTGACAGACGTGAGACTGGTAAGAGCTATGATGTTCTTTCTTCAAAAACCGGGTGCAAAACAACGAAGAATAATCCAGAGGCTGGCTGTGGGTTTTCTTGATCCCAATTAAGGAAAATGCGTGGCAACGGTACTCCAACTATCACGAAAACTTCCACACACACAACTATATCTTTCCGGAACTATAAATGGCACTCTTTTGGTGAATCCGACCAAGTCGTAAATGTAATTCTCCCCGAGAATTACCGATAATAGAGGCCTTCCCGGTGATTTAAGTACCCAAGCTGGAGACGATAAAATTTGCACATTTATCTTAAAAGACGTCCGGCATGATCGAGAAGTTGCCACGTAGTGAGGAGGGGTGTGAAACATACGGACGACACTAAGCCATGTTACCTGACATAGCCTCGCGTCCAGGGGATTCCCCGAACCGTATCACGAGAAGCTGTATCAACCGAAACAATATGACATCATGTGTCGCCGAAATACATGTGAATTCGGTCACCTTGGGATCTTTTAACAAAGGAAACTTTTACAACGACAAAACATACTGAAATGACTTGAAGATTTTGTAGAACTGCAATGAAAACGCGCTGACGGCTTAACCTTTCGTGCCCTCCAGACTAAAATGGAATTAAACTGTAGCAAAATAACATAATTGATACGGGATTAAAATTAAGAAGGACAGGACCGTACTAAAGAATCTTACCAAAAATTTAAAATAACTTAAACTTCCCAAAATAACACGGAATTGCAAAAGCACGTGAGCCCTTCCTTGTAAAATACGAAAGCTCTTGCCAACAAATGCTTCTGATAGTGATCCTAACATTTCCTCACAGAAAGTACAAGCCTATCTAAGTGTAATTGAAGATTGGCCTAAGAAATGGAGAATTAAAGCTAATCAAAGCAAGTTCGTTCATATAACTTTTACAACACGTAAAGGGACCTACCCTTCGGTCCATTTAAACAATACGTAACTTCCCCAAGAAGTAGAAGTAAAGTAGCTTGGGTTATATTTTGATAGAAGACTCATATGGCGTAAGCATCTTCTCACAAAACGAAAACAACTAGGACTAGTACTTTTCAAATTGTATCGGTCTTAAATACAAGATTTTCGAACAAAATAAACCTCTAGTGTATAAAGCCATAATTAAATTAACTAGTATGGAGTTTTGGCGTTTAATTATGGGGCACGGCTGCCAAGTCCAATATAGAACGCCCTGCCAGATGTGCTCTACAAATACTATTAGTCAAGGAGTAAATTTGCCGATATAGTTCAAACTACAGTGTTCGCCTTAGTATACATTCCAGTAATCTAGCAGTGAACCTCATGGCTCAACTCATTTACAATAGAAGACTACTAAAGTATGCGCAAAATAACTTGCCTACTAGATTCTAATATCATTATATTAAGTTAGCTTGAGTCTTAGTTTTAAGGATAGTTTATAAGTTCTTACACAAGCCACAAAAGGACCAAGTAGTCGCGTAATAATTGTTACAAGGTAAACTCTTACAAAAAATTACATAGAATCCATACTAAAAATCCTCAAAATGTTCAGAAATAAATAACCATTATAAATTATCTTAATATCATTGAAGATGTTTCGCTTTTATTCTTTTAAAAAGGTTTTACGACGGATGTTCAACTCATAACCAGAATTTTCATTTTTGAAAATTTTGCACAAGTCATAAATTTGGGCATTGGACAAATATGTTCCTCGAATTGTGTAGAAAGTCTCATCAAAATTTCGGCGAGTTTTACCCATTCTCTAACTAAAAACTTAATGATTATTCTTTGTGCAACAGAACTTGAAACGTATATGTTCAACAGTCAACAATAATTTTATTAAACAGATGAATGACTGGTAATGTGATTCCCATAATATGCCAAAAAAGGATAAAATTTTAATAAGAAAAAAATTCAGTGGCTTTGTAGCAACTACGATTTAAGAAAACTAAAAATTCTGGTTATGAGTTGAACATGCCTCGTACTTTTATACCTATATAAAACGTAAAGATGTTAATAATTAAAAAGGTTTGTCCGTTACAGGAGATTTTGCACCATTAAAAGGCACTAAAGAAAGGGATTTATTAGAATACAACTTAACCAAAGTGACTGCGCCGGTTTCTTTACATTACGGAGATGGAGATGCTTTGATTTCAAGAATGGTAAGTTCGATTTTAATTTTTATAGTTTAAAATCTTACAAAAGAAAATTTCAAAATTGATAGTCGAAATTATTCAGCTAAATTAAAAACTTATAACCCAAATTAAATAACTGTCTTACTAATATAATAAATAATAAAGAATTAATATTTTAAATAATATCCTTTCTTTCAGGATAATGAAATGTTAGCCACCAAGCTATCAAATCCTGTGGGAATATTTCGTGTACCACATTCTCATTTCAATCACATTGACTTTATGTGGAGTACGGACTCAAAATTCCTTATCTACGATCACCTAATTAATTTAATGAATAAATATAGATGATCTCGTTATTTTATAGTTTATTGAAATTAGTTAAATGGGGAACATAATTATTATATTGTGCTTTATATTAAAGCGGCAATTGTAGTACAAGCATTAGATTTAAAATGGAAATGAATTAATGAATGAATGGATAAACGAATTTGCGTGTATGTTAATAAATAACCTGGTATTCTGTAATGTTTTATTGTAAATTAGAACCTTTGAAGGTTGGACCGTGTACAAAATAAATATTTATTTTTACAAATGTTTGCTTTATTTTCCCAAATGATTACGCCTGGTAGTTATTTAAACTGACTGAAACATTTTAAATTTGGAAGGAAAAATTTTTAAGCAAAAGAAGCGAACATCTTCAATTAAAAAAAAATGTTAAGGTCCTCTAAGGATATTTTTCATATTATAGATTTAAATAAAAACACTGACAATTCCGGATTACATTAAAATAACGTTCAGTTAGTAATGAAAGAGATTAACTAAATCACGTGGTAAATGCGGATAGTCGGCTATCTAAATAAAAAGTAGTGCTTTTGCCGGCAGTACCAGCAAAACAATTTTTTGATAAAATCAAAAGTCAAAATCCGATAGTACAACAAACTGGGCGTCTACATTGTCATCAAAACGTCTAAAGTGTGTGATAATAACTAAGCTAGGTGGTTATATAAAAAGGTGCTTGATACAACAATATCAGAAACGTCAAATAACACATTAGATTACATCATGAAATTTTTTGTTGTATTGTTTTTAGTGAAAACTGCTACTTCGTCTCCTATCTTTAGCTACAACTCCGAAAATAATAAATTTGATGTTAAATTGCGCGAAGCCGAATCTTTCTATGGAACTCTTCCTAGGAATATTTTAGAAGACGCAAAATTACTAGTGGTAAGTTGTAACTTTTCGAAATTTGGTGCTATTTTTTATTGTTATTTTATTTTCTTTGTATTCAACGGGAATTGCAAATTAATAAAGGCAAGTACAGTGCAACTCGAATGTAACGACATTGAAGTAGTCCCTTCAATGTCGTTATAACCGTCATTATAACCGAACATTGTAATGTATCTAATTGTTGTTTATGGTTAAAGATATCACTGAAAGATTACGTATTCAATTTAAAACTTATGCATAATTACATACATAAATATTTTTAGAAAATATTTTTTTCTATTCCATTGATAGTTAACATTTTGTTCTATAGAAAATTACTTGCGCTTGCTCTACATTTCGACTCGGTTTAAGGAAAAATGGAGAGCTAAAATCTTAAAATTATTGACAACAGTTTTTGTGAAATTGTATTCATATAGTAGCCGAAATATATACGTAATTAATTGGTGTTAAACTAAAGCCAGAAACACGTATCGCTACATACAGGATGGTGCAAAAGGTATGGTCCAAACTTAAGGGTGTGATTGATGATGTTAAAATAAGTAAAAAATGCCAATAAACTCATGTCCGATTCACAATTGTTTTCCAGTTATAACAACATTTACGATAATTTATAAAGAACGTATACAATTACAAGAAAAATTGAAAAGTATCACAACAAATGTTTAAAATGCCCACCTTGTACTTGTATACAAAGATGGCAACGCCGACGCAGAGAATCTCGAGCATTCCTCAACTGTTGAGGATATCTTCGAATATCTTCAACAGCTTCCTTTATTCTATTAACTAGATGGTCCCTGTCCTGAATTTCCGTTGCATAAACTTTTTCTTTTAATGTACCCCACAAGTAAAAATTTAGTGGATTAATATCAGGCGTACGATCCGGCCATAGTACTGGACCGCCTCTTCCAAACCGGCGCTGTGGAAAGCCATTATTTAGCGATTTAGCCAACCCCTTACCTGATGTGATGTGAATTGTGCAACGGTTAGGTTAGGTTGGGTTGGGTAGGGTTGGGTTGGGTTGGGTTGGGTTGGGTTGGGTTGGGTTCGGTTCGGTTCGGTTCGGTTCGGTTCGGTTCGGTTCGGTTCGGTTCGGTTCGGTTCGGTTCGGTTCGGTTCGGTTCGGTTCGGTTAGGTTAGGTTAGGTTAGGTTAGGTTAGGTTAGGTTAGTCGCAATCCGGCTCCGGTAGTGAACGGATGCACGAATACAGCGCTCCGAATGGAAAATTCGTCGAGCGGCTAAAAGTGCTCCAATCCAGGATCTGGAAGTGTGACAGGGTGCGCTGTGAATTTCCTCACAAGTGTGTGCAAAAAATTTTAAAATCGGACTATTTTTGGATTTTTAAAGGCCCGAAAACCGTACGGGGAGTTTAAATCGCTCTCCCGTACGAACCCGTGGCGCTGTGCAACAGGGATTTTTACAGTGCGTGGGAAACGATAAGTGCTCCAGGATAAAACTTGTTTCGTTGAGATCGGCCACCAAATAAGGTAAGAAATAACTTTTGGGTGTTTCTAACTTGGCGTACACGGCTGAACTTTGAACCGTTCCCGCGAGTGAGCCTGTGGTCCAGGGAAACCGGGATAAACTCCAGGGGGTGCGAGGCGACAAGGCCTTTCGAATGGAGTTTGTTTCGTGGAGATCGGACAACAAATAAGGGAGTTCTGGAGTTACTAAGTTTTGGGCGTTTTCCGGAAACCGCGTACGGAATATTTCCAATAACGTGGGTGCTATTGACCGACCTACATACAACGCGGCGAATTCCTTAGGTGAATTTTTTCGGTATAACAACTTACCGGGTCCGCCGATATAGTGTTCGAACAATTGTACATACGGTGGACGTTCAAAAAATTTGTGGACAGTGCGGTTTTTGGGGATTATCCCGGGAACCAAGAGTCGCAAAAGGCAGGGATCGGACCGGAAGGACCGGGG